>OZ026530.1:42676542-43876542 GCA_964019695.1 Loripinus fragilis | reverse complement strand
CTAACTGGAAATATGATTTTCTAAAGGGGTACGAGAATTAAGGGGCTAATTTTGCCCCCTTTGGAGTAAAAACCTGAAAATTGTTTTTCACAAACTTCTTTTGATTGGTTTATTAGGAGAATGACTGAAGCATACAATTTCGGCAACTATTTAAATTTTAACGTTGCTATGGTAACAAAAACTGCCGAAAAAATAGGCATAAAACAAAGAAATTGCCATTTTTGACCAAATTTAAGGCTTTAGAGACCAAATTTTTAAGAATTAGATATCAGCACAGCTAAATACCAAAAAACCTTTTTAATATGATGTGTGCCGTGGTAATTCTCATCTTCTGTTAAAATATCTGTTTGGTATTTGCTTGTGCTCTATGTTAATTTCTCTGTCAAGCCTCTCAAATTTGCTCCAAAATGGTCAATTTCCTATTTTCAGCCTATTTCGGCGGCCATTTTTGTTACCATAGCAACGGTACTAGTCAAACTAAAATCAGACTTATACAATTGGGCCATTGTTCTAATAAACTAATAAGAAGAATTTGGTGAAAAGCGAATTTCATTTTTTGGCCTCATAAGGGGGGCAAAATAGCCTCTTAATGCACGTAGCTCATTAATTGCATGCTTAAATGTCAAGCTTGGCGTATCTTTGTAAATACCAGGGGCGGAGACACTCACTATATAAGTGTTTGCAACGACATGCCATTCAATGGCGTCTGTCTGGAATTAGATGGGGACTGGGATATATTTCATGACTAAGATCTGGGAATAGATTCATAAATACCCGGCTGGAAAAGGATTCATAGCTGGAAAGGGGCTCTTAAGCTTTTTGAGATCACAAGAACAGAAATAAACTTAAAGATCACAATGTAAAAGAGAAAAGAAGTCATGGGGATGGACTAAAAAGGCAGGTTCAGATTTTTATGAGTCCAAAAATTGAGTACCATAGTTCAGTCAATGGATTAGGTCTTTGCTTGTCACTAGGCCCACGACAATGATCGGGATCAGCAAGAGGTACCTATAAGAAAAGAAAGAAAAGGAGGGCAGTACTGTATATGGGACTGGCTTAAAAATAAATATGAAAGTAATCAATTTTCATATTTTAGCACATTTAAACAAAACCCCAAAGAATATTTAACAAGAAAAGATATGGCATTAAGTGCCATATCAATGAACTCGGCTTTAGCAGATAAAGAGTTCGTTCTTTCATTACATCACAAGCTACATGTGAGTACATGTATCAACAAACCGAATGATGTACACAAACACAATCAATCAATTATTCACTCAATCAATCAATCACTTTTACATAAACAACAATGAAACCTCCCTCCGTGATGAAACTATCTCCAGGTAGTTATTCAAAGAAGGAGTCTTATAAGACAGAATCGCATAAGGTAAATCTTACCGTTTAAGTTTAGGCCTTTAACTGCTTATATACGCATGTAAGGAACTTATAGAGCATGGTTTTTGGCTCTGTATTTGAAAACAGAATAGACCTTGAGATTATCGAAATTTGCTTTATTTACCAGACGCCTATATAATGTTTAAAGCCGCGAGAACCCCGACTTTGTTAAAAACAGGGACCACTCTGAGCGCCCGCGCAGTCCCATCGGCGCCTTTGTTTTTAAATGTAGATTCAAATGTATGATAAACCGTCAGGTTTGATCAATTTTAAACTCTTTGTCGGACCAGATCTAGGACCAAACTTTCTGCTTATGTTATCAGCAGAGGCTCGCTGATAGCAATGTTTACATATGGGACAATATTAGCTGTTATCGGTTTTTATCTCCCCGATTATCTCCCTTGAATATTGACCACTCCCGCAACTTACCTGTTGAAAACTGTGGCATGAATTACACAGAAAAGTATGCAACCCTTTAAATAAATAATTAATAACTAACTTATTATTAAGCTGCCATTATTTTATAAGTTATCAAAAGAAAATCTAATGTTTTATCTTTATAATGATATAAACAAATACGAAATAACTTAATATTTAGTTTTGTCAAATTGTTCATCTTTTTGACTGGTAAAATCCCATTCATTTCTATGTAAACTGACTGCAAATGCCCTTGGTGAGACTTTTATGACCCCAAAATAATCATGTTCTGATATTTTCTCGATGTTTTATAAGTTATAAATGGTATCTCGATCACCCAACGATATCAACCATATAAGTTTCATAGAAATAAAATAAATTTTAGTTCTGTCATTTTTAGGTTGAAAATTGAGTTTAAGCGCCTTCTTGAAAGGGCGGAGAAAATGACTAAGTTCTCATAGTTTGTGTCTATTATGCTTCCGCACTATTCAATATGCGGATAATGTCGAGAAACCTAACATCATTTTTAAATAGAAATTTAAGGGGAAAACTTAGCTGAATGGGAGACAAGATACTGAAAAAAAATCTTAAAGGAAATTGTTAGAAAATAACATTACCATAACTTATCACACCGAAATAAAAATCATTTTATTACAAGTTGCTTCAATTTATTTTTTATTTTAAATATAACAATTATTATTTTTATAATAATAGTACTTATTTTATTATTATTATTATTATTATTAATGCCTAAATTTATTCGAAGACTTTCATCTGGCAGTATATTCGTACTTCATTCTCACACCGGATAGGCGGCAATCGAATACACTTATATAATCGGCGAACGAAGATCAAAATATTTAGAACCAGAGTTTTCGATTGCTAATCGTGGCCCAAATGGTGACAAATGGCAATTTAAAACTCTTTTTCTATCAGTTTTTGATCCGCGTCTGTCGATTGGTAAGAGCGTTTTCGATTGCCACCTATTCGGTGTGCCTCTGGTGAGAAACGATTTTGAGACGTTCATAACGGGATATGCGATAATCCTAGGTGTCAGATAATCCCTCGGGCTAAGGTCTTATCTCGGTCATAAAATACTGATTTTACGGTTTTTACCGATTAAACGACTCTGCATAAAGTGTCCTGTGTGGAAGCCTTGGCATTCTACTAAAAACTTATGCATAAATAAAATGGTGTGTATCAGATACCCAGGCTGATCACAGTGTTCGTGTTCTGTACACCCTTCTTACTAGTTTTGTCATGCGGCGTCTCGTCAGGGTCTTTACTGTTCAGTATAACAACCTTTTTCGGTCATACTACCAAAACTGTCACTTCATGGGTAGATGCTCAGACTGCGCAAATGGTGTCGTTTGAATTCTACTAATGTTTAGGCTTTGCAATTACAGTAAAAGACATGCATATATTATGACGAAGAGTACTAAAATGAAGCAAAATCAACAGTGTAGATCCAGATACTTTATAACAAGATGTCTCTCCGTGCCTGTATTTTTGTAAGAATTGAACATTTAAATAAATTGTAAACTAATACTTAAGTTTTAAGTGATGCCATTTAATTTTTCCGGAGATGGTTAAACTTGAACGAACAGCAAAGGTTCGGGTGAGATGGCACAGCGCGGTCAGGCCTGATCCATTGCTGTTTGCGTTCCATATCTATCAGTTAAAAATTCCCAAAATACACAGATTTAAACAAATCTCTTCACACCGAGCTGATCGGGACCAGTAAGAACCAGACCTGACCAAAAACAATTTATAATTTCAACCGTAAACAGCAATGGGACTGATCAGACTGCGCTGATGATTTACTATGCGCATATGTTGTTCCGAGAATTCATGCTTAACAGTAGTATCTGAGCAGTGAACACAAGAAACTGCGATGAGCATGTAATATATGCACAGACTGGCCTGCTCCATTAAAGTTCGCTGTTGGAGAGCAGAAACATAAAATCATGCAGTCGTTTTATGATGTGGTCATCTTATTGACGCAGCGGGAACTCAGTGGGAGTTCGCTCATCTGCGTTAAAAGTGTGAAAATAGTTGATAAGGATTTGGCCTAAAGCGACTGTTCTCATTTATTTTGACTGCGTTATAATCCTTTATTATGTTTTTTAACTTGAAGCGAAGACGCTGATCAGACACTTTTTGTCAAACTCAATGTTCTTTACCTCGGACCCAGTCCGAGTCTTTACAGATGTCGGCTGATTTTATTTTCGAAAAAAGTGTACAGTGTGGATCCAGATAAAGATCGAGCTCACCACATTTCTGATAATTCGTTTGCTGATTATTTTTGATTAATTAAGCCTGAGTAATTATCCGCTTACCCACTCTCAGTTTTTCAACCTGAACATGAAAATACTGTGGGTACATGTACTCAAAGAATGGTCTCAATGAGACGGTTCTTTTGAGCGCTCTAAGCAAACGCTAAAATGTTGGAACAATATTATGCTGGATTTTCTCTTATCAAGACCTATGCCGAGAGAAGACCCAAATCAAGCTGCGCATCTACAATACTGATACGGGTAAACATGAAAAAACACCGCATTAAAAAGTCTAGAGGAAACTGAAAAAATGACCAGACCAGACCAAATAAGCACATTTGACCATACCGCCGCCGACGGCCTTGTTTGGTGAAGCTGTGTTATTTCTAAATCACCGCGGATGCGCAGGCTGGTCTGCGCATTTGTTGTTTGCAAAACCCCGCAAGACAGTTTTCTCACATCGAGGCCCATATTATGTTTTCTGAACATTAAAGGGGACATATTAAAGTTCCAAATCCAATAAAATATGGAAGGAAATGTTACTAAGAACAAAACATATAATTTTTGTGGTAAAAAAAATAAGAATATCTTCGTTAATTAGACCGTTGATTAATTGTTAATGATAATTTATTATCCTGCTTATCCAGTAAATTCAGTACTCAAGTGCTCATGTACTCAATTCAGAACACACGAATAGTGGACAAACATGTTTTACGTTTGGAGGTGAAAAATATTTTTCTTGATTTCAATTAGTTGAGCATGCATACTCCAATTTGAACTATTTATGTAACATAAATGAAATTGGGTACCCTCTTAGACCTCTTTCGTCAGCACACAAAACTATACAGCAAATACTATACACTCAATACCAGACTAATATCATGAACAGAACAGAACAGAACAGAAATTTTATTTTAGACTTAAGCATACAAGCTCATCGTCATTACATCATATAAACATTTACATAGTGACACGGGCTTGGCCGTGAACATAAACATAACATGAATAAATAGATCGAGAGTGAAGTATTTTTTTGATTTGTTTGTTTTTTGTTTAGATAATAGCAATTACAAAATTTAAATATTTTGTTTCTTAGAGAGCTATATACCTTGTATATAGGTCAATTATTGTCCGGTGCATGGTATGTGGGGGATCGATGATCCAACCGCACACCATGCACCAGCCACCAATTTACCTGATGCTCGACTAAATGTACTGCATGTAACTATATGGTATGTAATCCAACTTATCTTACGAACAAAACACACTTTAGCTTTCATAAAGAAAGAAAAAACAAGAAAAAACTATCTGTCCATACAGTCAACTCATTGTTATTCACACCAGTGTCAGACTGTTTGGATCCAGGTCAAGACCCACATCCTGTCGGTCCTGACCGGGTCCAAACTGTTTGCTTTGGTTATCTGCAGACGACAAAAGTCACCGCGGGCAAGACTATCCGCACGGTCTGATCAGCGTCTATACTGTCGCTGACCAGTCAAAATTGTTTGTCAAACCTGTTTGCATCCAGATCAGGATCGACAAGATGTCGGTCCTGATCGGGGTTCAAACTGTTTGCCTAGGTTGTCAAGCCGCGAGCCAAGAATAAGTTCATAAGGTTGATAAGTAAATACCTGTGTAATGTCTTGCCTGGAGCGACAACATAAAGCACGAGATTTACGTGTGTATTGTGTATTAGCGTGTGCAGGAATTTCATTCATGAGAACAACTGTTGTTTGCACGGATAATAATCAGATGATTGGAATAATAGGTAAATATAGTCAATATCCTATATTTATATATATATATATTTTTTTTTTATAAAAATAAACATTAATTTTCTAATTTGGCAATTTGTTTGGACAGGCGCTTCTGCGGCGACACGTGGTTGTCGGTTTGTTTCGTGGCGTTCCACAATTTTGCACAGCAAGGAAAACGATCT
Source organism: Loripinus fragilis (assembly GCA_964019695.1). Lineage (NCBI taxonomy): Eukaryota > Metazoa > Mollusca > Bivalvia > Lucinida > Lucinidae > Loripinus > Loripinus fragilis. Next base: position 43,870,515 of record OZ026530.1, on the reverse strand, counting down.
TACCTGCGCAAGACTGAAATCCTTTGCTAGCAAATTTTGTATTCGGCGAAAGAAAAGCTTCTCCCGGGGCCAGTCTTTCTCGAAACGAAACATGAAAGAGACTTACTAGGAGGTGTATTTTCTCCGTATGGTACAATTTATTCATAATCGCTGAATTGGGTAACAAAGAAAATTGAAATATGTTTTATATACTGTCGTCTGGTGATATGCTTTCCAATTTTGCAAACGGTTTGTATCCAGATCAGGTCCGACAGTACATCGGGCGCGATTCGAATCCAAACTGTTTGGCATTTCGCCTTCATTTTTGAAAGGGCTATTTCAACCATGTAAGAATAGATAGCAGCCATGGATACCTGGACTCAGATACAATCGATTTCGCGATATAGTCGCCGCGGTGTAAGGGGGACAATTGACTTATCGATTATCTAGGTGATCAAGAACCACAACTTCCCTGTTAAGCCGGGCCATAGTTCTATTTGAAGATCAAAGAAGCCGCTATGAGTTCTGTTGCACGACGTGGTGGCAATGACCAGTGACCTATATATCGGTCACTGCCTTGACGCTGGAAAGCGGATATAGCACATTCATTAAACATAGGTTTCCGGCCGTGGGTAGTTTCGGCTGGGTCGTTTTCGGCCTGGTTTTAGGGTGGGTCGTTTCGGCATATTCTGATAGGATCTGATTGTTTTATAAACTTGCCAAAGTTCCGACTGCATTGATTTTTCCACGAAATCGTACATGCGCGCATTCTCGCAAGAGCGTTCACTAGTAGATAATAACCAAACAAAACTGGGCTCTTTTCTTAAATAATTATTGTGTACACAAATAGGTGCTGACTTTCTTTTATTTACTTATTTTTTATATAAATTTCCAAAGATCCGTCTGCATTAAACACTACCCAGGCCGAGTACCGAAAGCTCAAGAACAGACTGCACATGCGTGCATACTAGCAAGAACACTTACAGGGAAATAACTAACAACAATCGGGCAAATAATGTTTGTGGACAAAAATATGTACTGAAAAGAGAGCATTCCAGATCCGACTCTATTAAACACTTGAACACTTGGAGTTTGCCTCTGTACTAACATAAGCAAATAAAGTTATCAACTATGTGCAGCAGACGACTTAAGCAGGCACCATTTGGACGACCATATGGGCCGAAAATTATGTGCATAGACCCACTTGATGGCTGTGCATGCATGATTACTACACGCATGTTAAATCTTAATGCATTACGGTATCTGCCACATTTATGTTTATACGAACAGCATACACGCAGGAAGAATACAGAGACCGAAATATAGTGGATGGCTGCGCTTTCATGTTTAAAGGGAGTGATAAATTAAATGAGCTGGCCCAAATACTAAAACATTTACGAGAAATCTAATCAAGGGACGATGTGAAAGCGCCAGGTCATTCAGTTTATGACATGTATGCGTGACTGATGCAATGACCAGCACGTGCACACTGCTGTTGGTTATACATGTAAGGTATGATAGCTCAACTTGCGACATCAAATTTCTGAGAACTAACTATAGCCCCTGTATTAAACAGAGTAGTCTTTTAAAATTCTGAAAGGCAGGTTTTATCATGAAATGGCTTATTTCCATTCATTGGAATACACTACGAGGCGCGGTTGACCTGATTAACAGCGATATTCATACGCGCATCACGCTGGTATGAAGTGTCCATTCATAGAAAACAATTAAATAAGAGTTACTGTTCCTGAAATGACCGAATAAGCGTTAAAAAGTGACACAGGAGCTTCCCAGTTCGCAAAAACACCATTAACTCAGTAAAAGTTCAACTTTCGAATGAAAATCGGCAACAAAAGACATATTTTTGAATAACTGCACTGTGGTTTATGTTTCACTCACTATCATTTCAAAGCAAACAGCCATTTTAACACGAACTATTTATTCAAAGTGTAAAAATTTCGAAACCAGATATAACTCTCTAGAATAGCTGATATTGAACAGATCCCGAGTTCCAAAAACATCTGGTTGCATATAGAGTAGACCTTGAAGAAAAGAGATGCAAGGAAAGATTGAGTTTGATTTTACCTCCTTGTGTTCATTTGAAATTTAAAATGGCCACGTGATTTCCTTCTCCAAAGAATAGGCTAAGTACGAGCATTGCTATTTGTCAATTGATAAGATTGCGTTTACTTTTTTTGTATGTGTGTGAGTGTGTGTTTAGCTTTTTGTTTGGTGTTCCTGTGTTTTCCAGTACTTGTAATTGTGTGTGTTTTTGCGTTTTCGACCTGTGTGTGTGTGTATGTGTTTTAAAATATTCATGTAGGAGCTCAGGATGAAGATTTGATTCTCGATCAAATGTATTTTGGTAGCAGTCAAGCCACTTGATGCAACAGCTTTGCTAAAATATTATTCCTAGTATACACTAAACAGCGTAATAGTATTTTAGAGCATCTTCTTCTACGCATTGTTGTGCACGGTGAGGAAAAAATGGTACTGAAATTGCATTTTGAACATGTTGAAAAGTCTGATGTATCTATTCTTCTTTTTTTGTTATTTATCTACTTATTTTTTATTATTAGTTTCATTTAGGTTTTTTTCTTTTTTTCTTCTTTTTTTATTCGTTCATTTTTATTTTATTTTATATTTTCAATTTATTCCATTTGACCAGCCAAGTCACAGGGTCGCATTGTTTCGCATCAAGTTTTGGACAAAGAGAGAAGTCAGTACTCCTACCATGCGCCATTGTGTCTGTTGTTGTTGCTGCTGCTGTAATTGTTGTTGTTGACGTTGTCATTGCCATCGTTGTTGTTTTATGGATCCTTTGCTAAGGGTTTATATCGTCTTGCAATCATGTTGATTTTATCACCAACTGCAATCCTGTGTTGTGTTCATAAAATTGAGATGGGAACTAAGATTGTGAGAACTTGTGACCCAACCCCATTGCTGTATAAATTTGGCAATAAAATATGTTTAAACTAGATGGGGACTCCCTTTAAGTGTCGAGGACCGGCGGGATTACACCTGTTCAATGATAAAAAAAAACTCCGTTTTTGAAGATAGCACATCCAGTCCTGGTGGTATATGCAATATATATACGGAGTTCATTGACAGTTACTTCCTTATGTGTAAATTTTTGCTATGAAAAGGTCTAGACAAAATTTTATATTTATTCTATTATTTATTTTATTAAATTATTTATATTTTGATTTTAAATCATTGGTTAGTTTGATTTGATTTACTTAGAACTAATAGCTCCCTTGATCTCTAAAATTGATCTATACTCCCCAAATCTATGATTATTTCCCCACTTTATAGCATTGCTCCAAAAATCTCAAAAAGTATGTGCAGATTTTTTAGCTAACACGAACGTGGTAGTGAAATGATTAATGCAAAAAGTATGATGGTAATTTGCATTGATATAGTGCTGATAGGTGACTGTCGTTGTGCGTGCTGGGTGTATGGAGATTATACTTCAACGATTCACGCTACCATCTTCACAGTGAGCCTTGTGCCTCCTGGAAGATGTACGTCATAATATGACTGAAGAAAAATTAAGCCCAAGCAACACATACTGCAAGGTGAATTGAATTATATGTGGACATTGCCTAAAGACTCAACAACACAAAACAGTATGATCCCGATATTGCATTTTCCAAGTTACAGGTTCTGTAATTGATGGTGTGAACCGTATTGTGAATAAACCTCTAGTGTAAAAAACAAACCAGAAAGAGATTTTGTATTTTTCGAAGGTTTTTGTGTATAAGTAGAAGAACATTTTCATTTTCTCCTACTTATTCACAAAAACCTTCGAAAAGTACAAAGTCTGTTTCTGATTTATTTTTTTCATTTTCATCTACTTATACACAAAAACCTTCGAAAAATACAACATCTCTTTCTGATTTATTTTTTACAACATTCGATTCACGAGGGTATACAATTAACATACAAACATAAAAAATATCGGCATCTTTCCTGCTTCATCTCCTTGCTGTGTTAGCCCATTCCAGGTAAAACTTCGGTTGCTCGCCAATTACTTTTCAACCAGAACTTTCTCCGAAATTCACATAAGATGGCCAAGTTGCTATCATTTTCCGGGGTATCTGCTCTAAGTTTTATGCAAATCTGACCAGTATTCACGGAAATATCAAAGAAAGTCTTACCTGAATCGATGGGGTTTTTACTCGGTTGTTCTGAAGTCACGTGATTCTCCGCCGTGTATTACTATTTTAATTTCTGAGACTGCCTGTCTTAATAAGATGGGATTGTCAGAGACCAGCTGATTTGGATTTTCTTAAACTGATCTATAATGCATATGATACTGATTAAGGAATTGATCAGCCCACAGCCCAGCTGATCTGCTCAGTAATATTCTTAACCCGTATAAGCATAGCGTCCTTTAAGAGTCCAGGAAAACAGAGCAGACCCAATCAGACACCACGGAAGGTGGCATCTGATCAGGATATTCACTGTTTACTTATAGAATGTCCTTTTGGAGTTTGAATAGAAATTTGAAAAAAAAACATCAGACAGCCCTGACAAAGGAGACGTCATATGCATAAGGAATGAAAAGTCCACTCAAAAAGACAATTAGACTAAATTTAGTAATGGGCAAAGAATATTATAATACTAGACAGGTCTCTGAGAGATCAGAATGCAGGAATGAACGATTTAGCACTGTAAGACCCCAATGGTTCATGCGCTGATCTAGAGGAGACATGGGGTCTAGCCCCCCCCCCCCCCTGAAAACTTACAAAAATATAGGGTTTCTTGGCAATACTGTTCCAGATTCTATCACTGGCATACCAGCGAAACGCCATTTAAATGGCGTTTCGCTGGCGGGTCGATGATCGCCCTCAAATAGTGGTATTTATCAAACTAAAAAAAACTTATCACAGTTGGAACCCCTCTGGCAAAACTGTTTTGATCAGTGCATGTGGTGTAACAGCAAACAGAATTAATTCAGTCATCCTAGAATAGAACCCATTATTTCAAATTATCCAAAAATAGGCACGAAAAGAGTAATGAACAATATAATAGTAAAATATATTCTTTTATTCATCATTAGCAGAGATATCTCAACGCTAAGCTGACATACTCACAAATTTGCTGGTACAATATAAATGCGACGAGACAGAGACAAAAGCTGCGAAAAAGATCAATTGAGAAATATTTATTTGATAATGAAGTAAAACCTGTCTTAAGCGGCCTCTCAAAAATAGACAATAAAGGTCTTAAAGTTTAATAAAGCTTAATGAATGTCGAAAGCATTGCAGAATGCACCCCTTGGAACATTCTGCAATACTTTTGACCAGCATTGAGCGATAATCGGTCTTGAAAACAAAAATTTTGGTCTTCTTTTTGAGCGGCCGCTTAAAGCAGGTTTTACTGTATGTTTGTCTTACATCTGAATCACGGTCTTGGCTGGTTGTTTTGCTTGTATATTTGCTTCTGTAATGATCTGTAGATTAGTGTGTGTTTTTTCTCTGGGTGCCACATGTTGGCATGTGGTCTGTGATTGCGGATTAATCAGGGCCCGGAATTACAATGCCTCCTTTAAGTTAAGCAAGACTTAAGCTAAGTATCAATATTTCATTATGCTATATTAAATTGCTAAAGAAATTGCCTGGATCGATGTAGTATTTGTGGTCAAAGATATCATTGTGATCTTCAGGAAAATTAAAACTATCTTGATTTTAATCAGTTCTAAACGTTATTTTTCAGGGCCCGGAATTACAATGCCTCCTTAAAGTTAAGCAAGACTTAAGTTAAGTATTGATTTTTCAGGATGCGACAAATAACGTTTCACACTGATTAAAATCAAAATAGTTTCATTTTTTCTGAAGACGACAATGATATCTTTGAGCACGAGAACCGCATCGATCCAAGCAATTTATTTAGCATTTAATATAGCATGTTGAAATATCAATACTTAACTTAAGTCTTCCTTAACTCTAAGGAGGCATTGTAATTCCGGGCCCAGATCCTGAAAAATCAATACTTATCTTAAGTCTTCCTTAACTCTAAGGAGGCATTGTAATTCCGGACCCTGTTGCATAAAACTTAGCGATACAATATATATGAGCCATTATCTACAAAAAGTTTTGGACACTGCAGAAGTTTGCATGTACGTGCAGTTTCAATTCAGCCTGCGCATCCGCAGTCTAATCAGAGTCTCAGCTTTCTGCCCGAAGAAAAGTACCTATAGAGCGTCCCTCAAAGACTGATTAAACTGTGCAGATAAATAACCATGCGCTTGTAACTCAATACATCACAAAGTTGACATGGTGGAGTAAAGTTGGTTGCAATGTAATGGGCAAGACTGCTACAAAGCGAATACAGAATGCATACATCAAATATACATTAAAAACAATTATAAACATAGGCCATGACAACGGAACTCTTTATGTCAAATAAAAATGATTATATTCTAATTTATCAATTAAACATATGTTTTGGATGCTCAAAAGAACCCTCACATTGAGATGGGCTTTATCATTTACCTCTCATATAAACTGCATTGTTGCACGTTGCCTGATAAACGTTGTCTATCTCACGGCATGTGCGTTTATCAGGTCATGATGATGCCGCACTTTTTGAATGGCGTCGCTAATGACGCGGAAACAGCACAAAAATCGAAAATTACGTCATAACCGCTAGTTTGAAGAGTGAATCAATGAGTAAACTGATACCAGGTTCGCGTCTCTTTATATGAAGTTTACCAGGCTCAGCTTTGAGAACGCTTGTTGAATCGCTCGGCAAGCCTCGCGATGTCAACAAGCGTTCTCAAAGCCTTGCCTGGTACGCTTGCTATCTAAAGACACTCACCTAGTATTCTCTATTTATTAGAGTACGCACAACATTTTTTTTTTTGTTAAGAAATAAAATCATTAATTTTCAATAACGCACCCTTATCTGGTAGCCTAACCAGTGTACTGTAAAGTCAAAGCATTTTTTTTTCTCCATATTTCACTGTATTGTAGCCTATAGATAAGTTAAAAGTGACGTAAAAGAGCGTACCAACACTTGAAGGTAATACAGGTTATACCGTTATTAACGGTAAAAATTACATTAATACCTGACATAGGTTTTCAAAATACGGAAATATTATACCAAGCCGTCATAGCTCAGTCGGTTGAGCCGAGGCAAATAATTGTATCTATATCTATTAACGAGAGATTTAAAACAGGGGAGGGTTCGAATTCCACACGATTGAATTTTTTTTCACGAAGGAGATATTTTTAAATATCATTATTGCTTAAACAAGACTTTTTATCATATTTTTGTTATATTTCAAATGTTTTACTATAGTATTCTTTGAGTGTTTTTTCCCAAAACACGAGCTAGCAAATATAAAATTACTCTCCTTATAGCATATTTGAGAAGCAGACTTTGGGTATATCGCCTTTTTCGTAACACCCATTTTAGACAACTGACCTTTTCGTAGGTAAAATGATTATCAATGTTTCTATGATTAATAGAAAACAACTGCTGCAAAGCTCAAATTTGTAAGTGGGTGGTAAACGACAAGCCTTTTTGTAAAACAGCTGTTTCTAAAAAATGTGTAAGGAGAGTAGACTTACATGTATTACAAAACATGTCATCAGGTCATCGCCTTCTTTCCGCTTTTCGTTTTCTGTCATATCGGATAAAAATAATAAAAGTCATCATTCACAAACATAAAATATCAAAAAGCAAAGATAAAAAATATGCCGTGATTGGGGTTCGACCCTTCAATTGCAAAACTTCGGGACAGAGGTCTGCGATCTTACCACCGCGCCAGCCCAACTGTGACAAATGTATTAATGATAAAAGAATATAATGTACAAAGTTAGCGAAACCGTTTTACCTATTTACATCAATGGACAATGTTCAATTATCAAAACATGCTCTGACGTCACTTTGAACTTATCTATACTTCCACAAAACGCTTTGAGGCGTGACTGTAACGGTAAATGCATTGAATGAATCGAGGGTCATTACTTAGAGGTTGTGGTAGAAGTATAGTAAGGACAGTATTCTGGATATAATGTTTTCTATTTACAGTTCACACCGGGTATGCGGCAATCGAAAACGCCAAAACTATCAGGAACGTAGATCAAAAATCGTTAGAAACAGAGTTTTTGATTGCCATTACCCACACTGGCGACAAATGGCAATCAAAAACACTGTTTCTATCGATTTTTGATCCGCGTTTATCGATTGTTGATAGCGTTTTTGATTGCCACCTACCCGGTGTGCAGTTATAATTACACTTTGCACTAGTCAGAATCAAAATGAAAAAGACACAGCTTTTTACAACTTAGCACACTCTTTCCACCAATGTTTTGTCTGTGTTTCAAATCAAAAAGGAAACAATATGAGTCGCGACATGTTATTTCCAACAATGTAGCATTTTGATATGAAAAGACTCAGACAAGCCTGTGTAGCCTCATATTAAACTTAGAAACTTCAAAATGCTGTTCGTTTAGTAACTTAACAGTAAGCGACTAGCAAAGGCTCTGATCAGTCTGCGCGTATGCGCAGGCTGGTCTGAGCCTTTACTGAAGTCACATGATAATTATAATTGTCTTAAACAAGACAATGTGTTCCTTAAATGGGCATCATGGCAATAAAACTTATCATTTGCACACCACACAAGAATGCGATTTTAAGAAATTTTAATGTCTTAATGATAAAAATTTTAATGTCTTAATGATAAAAGAATATAATGTACAAAGTTAGCGAAACCGTTTTACCTATTTACATCAATGATAAATAGAATCTAACATTCGCACTCCTGTATTATCGAATTTATTTAACTCTTTGGGAAAATGTGATAAAATTCTCGGCAAGCCTCGTGTTTTATCACCTTTTCCAAACTCATTTAATAAACTCAATAAATCATGAGCACTCATGTAAGATCCTCTGTTATTGAGCTCATGTCACTGTCGTGCTAACCAAGAGTGACAGTGACGTAATATTTTGTTTAAAATTGTTAAGTAAAACATTAACTTGTGTACTCCCATTGAGCTAACGCTAATGGATAGATCACTTGTGTATTAATCCTATCGATTATAAGTCCAGGATAATTTTGTAAACAAAACATGACGTCACTGTCACTCTTGGCTGGCAGGACAGTACTTTGGTACTTATGTCATATAAGTAAAGGTATTCTTTTAACGTACATGACAAACTTTTCAGTGGGTTTGGATGTCTAGCTGTTGGTCTGAGTCGTTATCTAAAGGGTGTTAAGAAAGTTCGTTACGCTTTTCATGCTATAATTTCGAATAATTTGAAAAAAAAAAGAATTGATGCTGAAAAAATGCATTTGCCATGAACCTTCTGTCCTTTATGATACTTTATAGCGTTTGGCATCGTTTCTGACCTCGAATGTCTTCACACGAATATGTTTACTTTGGGTACTGTCTTTCAGTCGTTCTAGAAAATCTTAAATTTTCCAAAATTGTATTTTTTTTTATTTTGCATGGTTCTGTACAGTCTTGCTGCTTAATAAACGTAATTAAGACTTAACAGTCCCATTTAGTGTTTCTTAACGAATTCAGAAACATTGTCATAACTATGGTCATTACATGACAATGGTTCTTTGTCATACACCCCCATTTTGCTCCTCGAGCCCAAAAAATTCCGAGGGGTACTTGATTTTGAAGATCATTTATTCCATGAAAAAATAATGGATTAATCATCCCGTTGTTTATTTCTTATCAAGTGTGTCGACTTAAAAGAATTACAGTGACATTTATTTCATTAGACACATTATAACTAAAATAATAGGAATAAAATTTTATTGCGGTACGAACTTTCTTAAACCCCTTTACTATCATGATACTCTATGAATGCGATTACAAAGGTTGTGTTAAACTGTGTGTAGTCTAGTCATGACCTACGCTGATCGCCCATATGATAAGTGCCAGACTTTTGTAGGCTGGCACAAATGTATCTAAATAGATAGTCAATTCATTATGCTCACTTTATTAATTTTAGAATGATTCCAAACGGCTTGCTTTGTGCACCTGACTCTTTCGCAAGATATTGAGTTGAAACTTTTTTTCATCAACCACAGGCTTTTATACTAAACATAACAACCAGGCAACCACCAAGTTAGCATTTCATTCCAATGAAACATCTAAAGATAATATAAAATTGGCTATCTATTATTGTCATCCAGGTGCATGCCAAACTACACAAAAACTTGCTCATTTTTGCATGCTCATTACACTGAAACATAAAAAGTAGGTGAGAAGTTTGTAAAAACCTGTTTTATGGTGAAAAACACTCATTTATTGAATGATCATATGTTGTAGGTGCACAATGGAATTGCCTCTATGAATTCCAATGTGAACCAATAACATAAGTTACTGAAATAAAGGAAACATATTTTGAAATATACACTAAACAAGTATCATTTCCTTTGGCTTTCCTCTTTTAAACATCTCAAACTGCCTGTCACTATATGGCAAATGGTTTATATTTACATGACAGCTTTATCACCAAATTAGATTTCATGAACTATGCTTTTGCTAAGCTGGTTGTTGCATTGTAGTATTTGTTCATCCTTCTAGATCAGTCCTCTTCACGTGTGGTGTTTCAAGGTAATATCTTAATGTCTACTAAATTTAAAGATCTGAAACCAAGTTCCTACCGACGGATGAAGAGACACTGGTCGGTATGGCATACATCCTGAATAGAAAGAAGGAGAAGTCGACTAGAACTGAGGAATCATCTGCCATTCATCTCCAATTCTACTCGGTTCTTCCTCGATCTGTTAGTATATTAGCATAATCTGTCACATGATTTATAAAGTTTTCAATGTTCAATGTTAATCACGCGAGAATACAAAGTTGGCGAGACTTGCTAGCTGTGTTGTCGGCAACTTCTAAATCCCATCATTCGACACCATTCACTGCTGGGAGGTAAAATAGCATAATTCTTCTTTTGTAAGTCAATCGATGCCGGAACTACTTTCTTGATCTGTATTCCGCCACCTGTAAAATAGTTTGTTTTTAAATTCTGGTAAAGCTCCTTGCCTCGTGGAGTCTCAAACAACATTTACAAATATAACAATGAAACATGTATTGAAAGCAATTTAGCTAGCCTGGCCTCGAGGTATAAAGCTTGAGATCATTCTCAAACTCAAAATAAAGCGCAATGATTGGCTGCTTGCGGACACGTGTCCGCAAGCAGCCAATCATTGGGCTTTATTTTGAGTTTTGCATTAAACACGCGTTCAGATCACACTTTAAAGGTTTAGTCAAGGTATATCTGGAATTCCAGTGAACTATTACATGACCAACGATCCATCTCCTTCATCGCATAAAATCAATACTGTGTTATGTAGAAGAAGGACCTGCTTTCTATGAATGAGATGGACCTTAAATCCAGCAAAACCGTCATTTTTATAATCGATACAATAATGCTATCCGAAAATGCTATTCGGTGGCCTTGATGTCTACCTTTGAAATACTTTAAATAGGGTGCCCTGGCACAGAAACTGATTCTAGAAGCTGTGTTGAAGTTGAACTTGAAAAAATGTCATTTTTCTTCATTAAAAATCATTTTAAACTGTCAAGAAGAATATCCTCTCTAAACCGATATCGGTGTCGGAAAGTTCGATGCGTGTCCCATCGAATAGCATTATCCGATTTCCAAATTTTGCTCTCAAAATTATGAAATCCATCTGGTATATGCGATGAAGGAGATGGATTGGTGGCCGTGTATTTTATTGAAAGACAAATATATTTATATATATTTTTATAAGTGGGACAAAATCAAAATATACACAATTTTTTTTATTCTGTAACATGCTTCGGACATGTATTCCTTCTTCAGACAGTGAACAGATGCACAACAAAAACAGGAATCTCAGGCCACATACATGACATAGAGATGACTGACAAGACAGTAACTTTACTTATTTTCATTCGGGTTATATACTCAACGTCAGTGAAAAGTTTCCAGTAAATCACATACACTTAACATAGGACAATATTTCGTTCATTCTGAACGAAGAATGGGGATACTTCAACACCCAATTTTTGTGGCATAGAGTCCAATAGATCACAACTATAGAAAACGGTATATATCACACTCGAATGCATTATACTCATTCCCTGACGGACCCCTATAGTTTCCATTGCATTGTATGGGAAAATGCAAAGTTTTGGTGCTACCTTAAGTTTGATCCTCATTTTTCGCGTTTAATGGGGGTAACCCAAACCATTTTGGTGGCGTTTTCAATGGAAATGTCTAGGGCATGTTCTGGCACGTTGTTTTCTGAAAATGATGATTTCAAATTCTTTAAAACTATGAAAAACATAAAATGCACGTGCATCACGTGCACCATAGTTCCAGGGCTCGTGAAACTAGTTTATCTTTCCAGACCAGTTGGTCGTTGACCAGAAACATGAACGTAACAGTAGCCAAAGAGCTGTATTATATATCTTCCAAAATATTGAAATTTCGATGCTGGTAACTTTTCATTGACGCTAAGTATATATATATATGAGTTGATATTTACATGTAATTTTTTGGGCTTGGTCTGTTTGATTTGAATCTTCACGTTCTAGTCGACAATTTTCAGGAATGTCGAGATTGGTCTTCCTTGGTTAAACCAGTATTAAGCGAGGATTAATGAGTCTTGCTCAAGGACACAACGCACTGACGCCGCTTAGGCTCGAATCCGCAACCACATGGTCTCGAGTCAAGCACTCTACCACTGAGCAATTGCGCTCCCTAATGCATGTGTTCATGTGTGCACCTCTTTTTGTCATATGTTGTTTTGTTTTGTTTGATTTGATTCTTTACGTCCAATCAGCAATCTTTCAGTTATATATGGACGGCTCTTCCTTGGTTGAACCAGTACTAAGCTACGATTAATGTTCTTGCTCAAGGACACAACGCAGTGACGCCGGTGAGGCTCGAACCCGCGGCTTTTCAGTCTCGACGGTCAAGCACTCTACCACTGAGCCACTGCGCTCCGTATGCTGTTTTGTACGTCGATTAAGTATTGGTATTTATTTTTTGTCATATTCTGTTTTTTCCAGAAATCATGGGCGGATCCAGAGAGGGGGCTAGGGGATCTTGACACCCCCCCCCCCCCTGAAAAATCATAAAATATAGGGTTTCTAAGCAATACTGGTCCGGATCCCCTGCAAAATCACAGAGCTACAAAGCTGGTCATCATTTTCCGCTGAGGACCCTCTAAAAGTGGTATTTTTATCCTCACATTCAACTGGAGAAAAAAAACATTAGGCACAAATGGGTTAATTTTAGAAGGATACATTTCAATAGTATTTTGTGATTGTAGCGTTCCCTACTTTAACTCATAATTGACCGTTTTAATTACATGTATCTATCAAGTAACATTCATAGCAACAAGATAACGGTGGTATCAATGAAAGATCAAAGTAATTGGATTTATATGAAAACCGCTGATAATGGAGACATATATGCCACATGGAGTAATCAACAAAATATAGGACGGCCAGAATACAGGCACGTCTGAGCCCAGTGGGAGTACTCTCAATTTTTCTTCATACGTAGGCTCGGGCCCAGCATTAATCCTTCACTCCCCAAAAATATCAGGAATTTCAAGCACCCCAAAAAAAATATTTGAAATTTTAGCAACCCCAAAAAAAACCCATTCTGTACAATGACCTTAAGAAAAGACCCTAAAATACATAGAAATAACCCTTAATATAGTTCATTTTTGTGATGACCCAAAAAAATTATCGACAGAATCTTCATACCCAAAAAATTATTTATTTTTCTGAAAACCCCCAAAAAATATTGAAATTCAAAATTTTGAACCCAAAAAAATGACCCGAGCCTACGTATGTATGAAAATATCAGAGAACCCCCCCCCCCCCCCACCCCACTGGGGTCTGAGCCGTCACTGGTCGCCTTTGCGACAACTTCCGCATAAGCTACATACCTCCGTCTGATATTTTGTTCTGTTCTAGTCTCAATTTCTTGATCTGTCGTAAGATATTGACAAGATAAATGATTCTGGCGTCTATGTCTTTGTCTTGTTCCTCTGAAATTATAGGAGAAAAGCGTTGAGCCTCACTTTGGATTCACAAGTTAGTCTTTCGCTTTGTCTGGTACCCAGCGTCTCTTTGTGTACTAAAATACAGATTCGGAGAGGCAGGGTACCAGACTAAATATGCAGGCTGACCATTAACTGTTATCTACAGTAAAACAGGTCTTAAACGGCAACTAAAAATAACACCAAAATTGGTTCTCGTTTGTGGTGTATAACTATGAGTTTGTCACTTTCCTATTGGTATCCTTGGTCAGGTGTGGTACTTGTTTGTATCGATTCATGATCTTTGCACCCTTATTTACTTCCAATACCAATTATCGCTTAATGCAGGTCAAATGTAAGGCAGAATGCTGCGAGCATTCTGCAATACTTTCGACCTTCACTAAGCTACCATTTTCTTCCATTAAGACCATTATTTTTCTATTTTTAGTGGCCACTTAAGGCAGGTTTTAACATCTTAACTAAGGGTGAGGTTAGCGCGCCGGTTTAAGGTTTTACTGACCGTCCCAAAGCGGTACTTCTTTTGTGGATCATTAGTGTTATTTATGTCTTGTGTTCGTCATGCTTTCGCGTCTGTTCATTGCTGCCTTGTGGTCACCTGAAGGGTAGGACTCACCTCTTGGCTCTTGTTTGTGATGTTTATTGTGATGTTGTTTCTTCCCCGTTTGGTATCCTGGGACATGTGTATTACTCGATTGTATCGATTCCTGATCCTTGCTGTCTTTCTTACTTTTATTTTACTATGCATCGTCGCAAACAGTTGGACCCATATCAGGCCAGACAAGACGTCAGGCCTGATTGGGATCCAAACTGTTTGGCACTCCGATGGTATTCCGGAAAGAATTTTAACCTACATGAACACTCAGCCGGGTGCGCTGGTCAACATGAATTTGGCATACATTTCAAAATCCTCCCTGATTTAGCCTTTTATTGATTTTAGTGGAGAAGTTGATGAGAACCGGCACATTCTACAGAGTATAAAAGTTTGTGGGGTCTTACTTTTGAAAACAGCTTCATGTGACAGTGCGTGCTTGGGTTTTTGCCATGTGTAGTGTGGTGGGATTTTCGCACATGAACACATAACGTCATTCGGTGATACGTCATCATCCCTAACCAATCTGTCATTTTGTCTGTCTGAGATCAAATATCGGTACAGTTTATCATTTTATCTTCAAGTATCATTTATGTACTATATTCGAAAATGTCAACATATTTTTTATGTCACATCCTAAGATCAAAACCAACACACGTTATCAGTTCTTCCAGGGTGTCCGGATGTTTATATCTTAACCAAATGAGCACGCCCGGAAGTTCTTCATTTGAAAACGAGGACATAACGTCCCGGCTCGCGTGTCATTTCCGTTTTATTCAAATGAAAACCTACAATGGCATCATATGCCTCTATTCATACTAAAGGTATGAACATAGCTTTTGACGATAGAGAATATCAGAAGTGTTAGCTAGTGATTGTTTACTGTAAACATGTTCCTTAAATGCGTATCAGTTACATGAATTATTTTCAACATGTACCCATTTCGTTGTTTCTCTTGCATTAGGTTATAAACAAGATAAATCATAAAACACGCTAAATGTTATTTACAACTGTTTAACATTAGATTACCACCCCTGGACTTATGATTAATCAATGGAAATGATAGTATTCGATACTTCATTATCTCGCCGTCATCAAAGAGAAAAACACATCAAAGAGTTATAATCGTGAATATTGGAACATTTGTATAGTAATAAACTATATCAAACTATCTAATATGCTGTGCATGTTAAGGTCTATTAGTTCTCAGTATTAGTGTTAATATTTTTTTCATATTCTGGTCCTTCAGGAATGTTGGGTTCTGGCGGAGAGCAGAATGCCGCTTAAGCCGGTGCTAGGGGCGCGCGAAGTGTTGCACTTTCCGGTAGTTCTCATGAACAGCGTAATGCAAGCGGGCCGATGATGGCCAAACATTGAATGCTGGCTTGGTAGCTTTATGATTGTCAAGGGGATCTGGATTTAAGGAACCATGTGGCTTAGTGAAATTTAAGGGAGGGGGCTCAGACCCCCTGTCCCCCACCCCTTTGAATATTTCAAAAACATCGTAAAATGCTGTAATAAGTATTCGCATTCATTTTACCTTCGTCAATACTCGAGGATCTTAAATTTCCTAGGGTGTGCCTGTTCAATCTACTTTTACTAAGAGTCATTGGTAATTTCCAGCACGTAGAACAGGGCTCGACCCCAGCCAAAATAGCTGTTTTATACTCTTTCTTTAAATATACATGTAAGGCCAAATAAAAACCGACCCTACCTAAATTTACTGGTGAAACCTAGAATTATTTTCATGTTTTCTGGAAAAATATTAATTTTAGACATCTTGCAATGCCTTTCAAAATTCATAAAAATATATATTTTTCCAGAAGAAAATAATTTAAAAAAATATGTGTGCCTACCCTACCTAACATTTTCAGACCCGGTACCCGAAACACACTTATCGTTTTATTTGGCCTAATCAATTTCCTCGGAACATATAATTACAAATTTCTGTTTCTTTGTGATGTTTTTTTTTATCAATATCTAATAAGTAAAACCAATTAAAACACTTTGGACAGATGTCCCTGAACTGTTATTGACATATGACACCTCAATTCACGCAAAACAGTGACGTATATAACAAACATAGATCAATTCAGGAAATAAAACAGCCTCCCACAGCCCCGAGATAAGAGTACGTAAAATAAGTATCCGTTTTTTCATATATTTCAACCGAAACATATGTTGTGGGTGCTCAAGATAACCGTCTCGAGGCGGTTATTTTGAGCTCTAAAATATGCTACAAATATAACACTAATAAAAATAAGTAAAAATCACATTTTGCGCTGAACAATTGTTTTGGTGGACTTCGGGCCTCCTTGCCATAAAATGAACAGGTTAGTTTAGGCCATTGTCGTTCGTATCCTGCTCATTATTTCGTCGACAAGTACATGTACCATGTGTTTATTTTCATGAGTTTTCAGTCCGTCTATTATGCAAATGAACAATGAAACACCCGATTGGTCTACGTCCATGCACATGCTCGTATTTGACTTAAAACTGCTGTCATTGTTATGTAGTTAAATGTTGGTTCGTTTGGTTGCATTTTCTGATGCTTAGATCATTTTCCTGATTTCATTTAATATACTCATGCTTAAAAAGAAAGAAGGCCACCCTGAGCTTTGAATAATACGGTAATGGCTCGTTTGATTTGCATAGTATTACATGTAATTCGGGGCACACTTACAGGCCAACACTATGTGGATGAAGTATGCCCTGTAAATCTATCAGACTGTTGGAAACAATTTTCTCTTCCAGTAAGAAAATATCCCCACTTCCTGCAATATGGCAAGGAACTGCTGGTTATGGCATACTACATGATCCATCTCCAATCAACCACCCCTCTAGGATATTTGAGGCTTGCAGGTACATTATTTTTATCCCTTCACAGCTACCAAATTACCCAAATCGGAACGACAGCAGGTAGAACAATGGGGTTAGGGTGGGGTACTAATGTATACCCAGGCTTTTTTCTAAGCACGAGCAACAAGTTCATAGAATGCATTAATAAAGGTGGAGGTAATGCAAGATATGACTTACAATATATAAATTTGTAATCATAACACGTTAATGTATATACTTATTTTCGACATAGCTGGTGAATTTTTATTAGCATGAGTATATATATTGGCGACATACCACGTGAAAAGTCGTCGTCGCCTGAGTCCATCCTAGCAGCCTATGAATCTATTTAGTTTGTAATCAAAATATGCCCAGTGATTCCAGCGGGTGAGAGATGCAGCTTTAGGCACAAAAACAAAGTCTCTGATCGGAGATTTTATAATACTAACGTTTATCAAAGTAATCTGCATCGCTGTGCATTCTTCTATGATAGCATGGCGACTTCTGTCGCCTTCTGCCGGATAATCTTTGCAAACATTTTGAAACCAGATCATGCCCGGCAATTTGTCGGTCGTAATCTGGATCCAAACTGTTTGACGTACTAATGGTATTCCAATTGAAAATACAAAAAAGTTTGATTTCTTTTAATTTGTGACAAAAATGCATAAAAAAATTACCCAACATATCTAGGAAACGGAGTTATGTGAACAAGATTAGGCTTTGGATCATTTTACATGTTTGTAGTTAACCCATATAATCCTAGCGTCCTTTTACTGGGACATAGACAAACAGTGCATACGCAGATTAGACGCCGCAGAATGCGGCGTCTGATCAGCGTCTGTACTGTTTGCTTACAGAATGCTTTGATAGAATTTGAATGAAAGTGAAAAATACCACCAACACCCCTAAAATTGGAAATGGGCTCATCTGATTGATATGGACAGGAAATTACATTAGGCAAATGTTTAGCCCTGTTTCTATGCCTACACTGAACTGCTACATCAACTCGTTGCATATTAAAGAAACATGTTTCTGTCGTCTGTGTACATGTCTTTTTTCAGAATAAACTTTTTTTTCAATCTTTCAGGAACATTATCAGAGTGTCTAACGGTTTGAATATAGCATTCTGTCAGTCCTGGTCTGAGCGGCCAGACTGCTTCCAAAGGTTATCAGCAGACGATAAAAGTCACCGCTAGCAGGCAAAGTTTTATACAATTACAAAACGGTCCAAGCCTCTGTTCAGAACTGCATGTCATGTCAATGTAAAATCGGACACTGCTCGAGGCGCTCCGACGGTTGACTCTTCGAACTACCAGGAAATGATCACGTGACGATGTAGTACACAGAACTGTTATCAAAGCCAAATTACATGTAGGTTGACAACAAACAACTTTCGTTTATATCATTTTGTTTACACATCATCTGACAGTAATATGTACGACCCGTGCTGATAAAGTACTCGTCTGAGCCTGCACTGCTCGTCGCTGCCAAAATCCCAGGGGAGGGGGGTACTCTGAAACTTCTATACATACGTAGGCTTGGGTTATATTTTTGGGTTCAAAATTTTGAATTTCAATACATGTATTTGGGTTTTCAGAAAAATTAATATTTTGGGGGTATGAAGTTTTTTTGGATTTTTTTTGGGGTCACTACAAAATTGGCATATATATAGGGGTCATTTCTATGCATTTTAGGGTCTCTCCTTAAGGGCAAGGTACAGAATGGGGGATATTTTTGGGTTGCTAAAATTTCAAATATTTTTTGGGGTACTTGAAATTCCTGATATTTTTTCTGGGTGAACGGTAGATTCTGGGCCCGAGCCTACGTATGGAGAAACAATTATAGTACCCCCTCCTGGGGTCAAAATATCCTGTTCTGGTCAAAAATTCAAGAAGACTATAGACAGATACTACAGATTATAATCCTTATTATTAAAGCACCGACAAAAATTCCTCTGAATATGTCGTCTGCTGAATACGTCTGCTACAAATAATTACCGAACGTTGCTGACTAATTTAAGCATAGAATCATACAGTGTGAACTCAGATCAGACTGCTCCTGTAGGGTCCACTCTGTTTGTTTCAAAGGGATATAAAGCATTTCAGTAGGCGATAAAAGCAGATGATTGGCGCTATAAGTGCTGGGTTATGATGAATGATAATCCGAATGAAGGATATATATTAGCAAACACTACATCACATTCACATTTGCTGATAGTGGGCGTCATCATCAACTAAGAGTCTTTTAATCTTTCTGCGACACAGTTGGTTTATAATTTTTTGTTAACATTTGACAGAGCTAAAATGCATGGAAAACATTTTAAGCACCAATTCCTACATAATTAATATATAGCGACGCTGTTGAGCATGAATACGAGCCTCCTGAGACTTTCTATCAAATACTACAAATACAAGTTCTTAACAGAGAGAAAAAGGCAAGGCATGAAGCATGCGGATCCAGGAGTTTTCGTCAGAGGGGTCCAGGCTCACCTGACAGGAAAAAACCCTCTGACAACATTTTTTTTTCATTTTGACAACTATAATTCTTTTGGTAAAAGGTTCCACAGGGGGTCCAACATTTTCGAGGGGGGAGGGCAACTTTTTCCAGGGGAGGGGGGCCCAAATGCTAATTTCTATAGAAACCTATAACACTTGTGATTTTCCAGGGGGAGTCTGGACCCCCTCTCTCCCCTCTGGATCCGTGCATGCAAGGTTTCTATATATGTTGTACAAGTCAGCAAAAACTGATCATAGACGAAGCAATAGCTATAGGGTAAATTCGGGTAAATTCGGACGGTCAGCTTAATTCGGACAGAGTTGTTTCATATCTTAATTAGGCTATTGTAGTAAAATAAATTAAATGAGCAAAGAGTGAAAATCTTGATGAGACGGCTTCATTGATCTATGTACCCCTTTATAGCTCTATATGTTTCCGATTTATTTGATGCCATATTGATCTGAAAAGGTTTGTACTTTAAACACAGGCTCCTCCAAAAAGTTCCGTGAACAATTCTCGCAACTCGAAGTATATCCAATATCAGGCACAATGGCATAATGAGTGAGTTCAACAAATGTAGGCCATCTGAGGACAGTACTATCAGTCTTAAAATGAAATCATAATAAATCATATTTGAACAAGTACATGACAGAACCTGCGCGGTTCCATAAAGTTTTGTCAGTTTGACAATTTTTTTTAAGTTGATGAAAAGTTCGTTGTATGCGAAACAACAATGCGTGTGACCAGACTGCGCAACTGCGCAGGCTGGTCACGCGCATTTGTTTTTCGCTCTCCTGGATATAGTTCTAGTAGCTAAACATTTTTTTAGAAATTTCAAATAATATAGCTAGTCTCTGTAGCCGATCATCTTGGTTTTGGCCCAATACCCGGAAGCAAATTCATAGGACATTGTATCCCATGACAGAGTAAAAACTAGGAAGACGCATTTTTGTCTTAATGCAAACAATATGTCATAATCATTCAATATGGAAAACCCACTGTGTCATCAGTTAGATCAATTTTATTATTTAAACAATCAATTAAAGCATCATCATTTTTGTCAAAACGTGCACAAATCGAGACTCTAGCCAATTAAAAGCAAACTCCGACAATGACTGAACAAATAGCTACCATATGTTTTTTACTGCAACATCGGCAACATACCAGACGTAGAGTCATCGCCGTCTAAAGGTATCACTGTACCATTAGGCACCGTGAATTCGTAGGATTTATGGGCATTAGAAACAAATCCGGGCGTACTTTGGTCAACCTGAATTTTTGCTCTGCAGATGCTTGGTCATGATTTATTTTTCATACTAGAAGCCCTCCTTAAGTCAGGCAGCTCCTGTAGGTTTCGGTTAACTCTATATTGTTTCCACCTCGGGGAAAGCCTTCTTCCATGTCAGTGTATTCTTGGGCCGAAGCAGAAGGAAATTTGAAAAAAATGATGGTCTCCACAAACTCTAAAATATTTTAGAAAAGCAATCTGGCGACAACTGGTTTTTCTCAATGAGGCAATTCCAATGTGTACCAACAACATATGTTACTAAAATTGAGGAAACCTATTTTGAAATGTACATTTTTCAAGAATAATGTCCATTAGCTTTGCCTCGCTAAAATATCTCACGATTTACTTATTTTATCTTCTAAATTTTAGGGGTAACGCAATAGACATGCAGTTTTCACCCATAAAGCTACCACCAGTACATGTCCCCCTACTTTTTTACAAGTCTACACACATAGCATGTCTATTGCGCTACCCCTAAAATTTAGAAGACAACATATTAAATACAAACAAACTGCTAAAATAAGTAAATCGCGATTCGGTAAGATTAACTTTGCACTTTCTAGCTGAAAAATAAGCATGGACTGACGCACACATTCTTGTGACAGGGCTCTTTGTCAGACATAATTTCTGAAAACGTTAAACAAAAACAGGTCAGCAACAGAGAAAAGCCAGAATTCTGACGGTTTCGATATAGAAAATATAGAAAATGAAGACGACATGCTATGCGCATGTTGATCTGTGCCTTTTGTGTATTTGACGAGGCATTGTATGCAAAAGTCATTGAAATTTTATAGAAAAATGAAGCAAAGTGCATACAATAATTATGCGGATGGGTGCATTTCACACGATATGTATTTTTTTGGA
Source organism: Loripinus fragilis (assembly GCA_964019695.1). Taxonomy (NCBI): domain Eukaryota; kingdom Metazoa; phylum Mollusca; class Bivalvia; order Lucinida; family Lucinidae; genus Loripinus; species Loripinus fragilis. The sequence continues at coordinate 43,848,417 of OZ026530.1, read as the reverse complement.
ACAATTGGATAAAGATTTAAAGACGCTGGGTTGAGGGACATTACAGTTGAGTGGGCAGTCATTGCAGAAGGGTCAATAGATGCTGTACTCGAAGGCAGACGGTATTACAGGGCAGTCAGGATCCACAATATTATATATGGAGCACCTAAAAGATTGATTTGGAAGGGATTTTATTATTGGATAGAAACAAATCATTCTGAGGACAGTCAGAAGCTGCAAGAAACCCATTACAAATTTGCAGATCTTCAAAAGAACATGTTCTTTAAAACGAAAGCTGTATGAATATTTCAGCTCTTCAACAAAACATCAGAATGTACTAAGAAATGAAAATGGAGAGCTAGCATGTTTCTGGATGAGCTACATAAATATGGAAATACTGCTTGGCCTAATCGGAGCTTCAAGGGAGGGTAACTGGATGCTCAATCTCGCTATGATAAAAGCAGTGATATCATGGGTGTTCGCATATGATAGACTAAACTATGAAAAATACCTGAGCACTAGTATACTATAATCAGATGCTAAAATTACCTATGGAACATCCAAGAGTATATGCACAATTGAAGAATGGGCAAACACATTTGGACGTATACCTGTTGATCAAGCAATTAAGGGGACAGCATACAAAGACGCACAGACAGCAGGGGGCACATAAGGATTCAGTTAAAACCCTGGAGCAGTAAAGCAAATACTACCTACCGACAGAGTATAGAAGTATTTGTTTGCGAAGTTTGACGGAAATGATCCATGAAAAGCCACCAGGTGTTTTTCATTGAGATTTAGAACCAGCAAGAATTAAAAAAGATAAACAAAGCACTCAGGCTGTTGTCAACCTACTAGAAACAACGTGGGTAAACCCATTCTCCTAACAATATGACTTATGATGTTTGCGATGTTTAATTGTGTTTTTGTCACTTTCCCATGTGGTATCTTGGGTCAGGATGGTTTTTGATTGTAATGATTCCTGATTTTTGCCACCTTTCTTACTTTAATCTCAATCTCAACTGCATCTGCAGCACCACTTGATGTTAAATATGACCTTATTAATGCAAGAGAGAAATGAGGAAAGGCTTATGATGAATTTCAAAAGTCGCACCTTGAAGAGAGTGCATATCAGGACTTCTATCAAAGGCAGCCTAAACTACAGCATAAGACATTTAGTGACCTTAAATATTCAAAAAGACAGATGTTTCTGGAATAGATGTTATTCTAAATGCAGATAGGAGATTGTTTGGAAATATGATATTGGTTGCTACAAGTCGTAATCTAGATACGAGGAAACTTGGCCTTTTGAAGCATCCTTTAGGCCCATTACCTTGGCCATTGTCTAAATTTGATGGTACTCTCAAGAAAGCAAAGAAATCGACTCTAGTATGACATATTGAAAGTAGCATAGCACCAGCCAAATCTATTCCATTGCCATCAGCATGCATTATAGATGGTATGAGCTTGGTAAATAAGACAAGTGGTGACAATAGGACATTTGGGGACATTGCTGAGAGCATATTCATGATTGCAATCCAGTCAGGAAATGCAAGTAGCAGAATAGACATTGTGCTTGATGTCTATAAAGACAACTCAATCAAAACAGCAGAGCGGGGGGGGGGGGGGTAGAGGAGAAGCTACTGGCTTAGCATACGGTAGTATTGTTGCCAGTCAGAAGATACATCAGTGGAGGAGACTGTTGAGAAGTTCAGCAAGCATAATTGCGCTCATCAAATTTCTTTGCCAAGCATGGAGAAATGATCAATACCGTAGAGGCTAGGCAGCAAGCTACTCTTCATATCACGTGGTAACAGTGTTTCAAAGTCACTAAAGATGGCTCAGAGGTCGTTGATAAATTTACTACCTCCCAAGAAGACACTGACACACGCATGCTGTTTCACACCAAACATGCTTCCAGTAACTATAGGTCAATGGTTATTGTGACAGAAGACACAGATGTGTTTATCATTTGCCTTTCAGTATTCCATCAGATAAGTGGTAATATGTATATATGATGTGGAACAAAAGACAGACTCGGTCACATTGACATTAGCTAAGTTGAGCAGCCTCTTGGTGAAGAGACCTGTTAAGCTTTACAAGGACTTCATGCGCTCACTGACTGCGACTAAGTTAGTGCCATTTGTGGCCGGAAAAGTGTCAGTGCTCTTAAAACTGTTATGAAGGGGGTGTACACTGCAGAAGGCCATGGAAGGATTGGGAAAGGCTTTGGTTCTGTCAAAGAAACTGTTTACATTGTTGCAAGAGTTTGTGTGCAAAATGTATACTTCACAGACCTCTCTTTGCATAGTGAAAAACTTGAGATACCAGTTGTTTAGGGTCGAGAAAGGAGATGAAGAGTCTAGTCGGCTTCCTCCTTATGTGCCATGATACAAGCAAGCATATGGAAAAGGTGTTTAGCACAAGAAACAGACACCCAAGCCCAGAGGGACATGGATGTGTAATAGAGGATGGACAAATAGTACTTGACTGGATGCAGGGTTTACCTGCCCCACAAGTCGTGATAGAGCTGATTGCATGTAAATGCAGTAGGGTGTGCAAAGCCCCTGAATGTCAGTGTGTTGCTAATGCATTGAAGTGATTGCCAGCATTTAAGAATCATTTATGTGACAATATGATTGACGACGACTTTGGAGACAGTGTAGACGATACAGCAGATGAAGATGAGAGTGATTATGACGACGACGAAAATGCATGAAATTACAAAAATTAGTATTTTCTTTACACCCAGATGATGTTAGCTGATTGTTAAAGCTACCCTGATTTGATGCTTTAAGAAGACCTAGCTGAAATTGACTGAAATGTGGCATAAATATTATTATTTGTCATATCAGAATGTTTGAATTTTATGTATGTATATTTGTTTAACATTATGATATATACGTTACCTTATGGCCACAAGAAGAATGGTCTTCAGTCCAAAAGGCAAATATTGATTCATTATTGTGTCACGAGGAACACCTATTTAATGAATGCAAACTCTGCAACATACATTTTAAAGGTAGTTTCGCTATAAACATAAACAGACACATATATCCAATTACTGCCTTATTTGTATTAAATCAGGTCACACATCATGCTATTATGATTTATTTTTATCGATTGGCTATCAATTATGTGTAGTAGTTGCAATAACAGCACAATAGTACAGGAGAAACAGAAGTATATGCCTATAATTTGCATGTATGTTATTACGTTACCACTAGAATTAGGCATATATTTTTTTAATATTTTCACAATTAAACATCTGCATATGTCTTACTTTCAGTTATGTTAAATCAAATGAAGTAATAGTAACTTCCTCATTTTACCCCTTTTGCATTGGTGAGTGGATAACAGCTAATAAATATCCATTTTGCAAAACATTTTGTATAGGGGTAGGGCTCTTCAACAGGCCATAAATTAAACAGTATATTAGATACAGTAAATCTAATTGCATATTTGGAAAGCAAATTGAATTGGCTTCCTACTTTTGTTCCCTGCTGTATTTACAAGGAAATACAATAAAAATATTTTTCACTAATTTTGGAAGAGCTTTTTAGAATGTAGCGTACATATCTTACAGGTGCCTTCTAACACTCGAACATTTATGTAAATTGCTTCTATATGATTATTTCTTATATCAACACTATCATTTGTTTACATATTAACAGTTTTTATATTCATTTCAGTTCCATGAGAGTTTGATGAATAATATTATTTGTGGGGGGTATCGTAATTTTCCATTAAGATTTAGAGCATAAAGCTACCACTCAGACGCGTCCCCATAATTTTTTTCTGAGCCTTTACATGTTCCTCTTACCAAAAAGCATAAGGGGATCTGTTCAGCCCGAATGGTACCGACATCTCAATCATCTCATGGCCTATAATAGATTACAATATAGCGCTTTTGTGGATTGATTTTATTATCTATGTTTCTTGTCTTCCATGTGCTGTCTTTTCTGTTCATTGCAGCCTGCTGGGAAAGAGCTGACCTCTTGGCATTCTTGTATGTGATATATTCTTGTATTTTTGACACTTTCCCATTTGGTGTCCTTGGTTAGGTTTGGTACTTGATTGAATCGATTACAGATCTTTGCCTTCTTCCTTACTTTCAAGTACGTGAAAATTCATAATAAAGATGTTTTAAGATTATAATGATTCCATCCTTCATGTCAATTCGATCAATTCGGTTATGGCTCCAGGTTAGCATACATGTTACACAATTAAAGGTCACAATTATAACGAAAACCAACCACCTACAAATTTCATCCTCCTGATATTTGGCATTAAAGATTATCGGTCAAACCTCAAAAATACGCAGGAAAAGTACAATATAGAACTTAACGTAAAAAACTATTCCTTGTACTTGACCTGGCACGCCACAATTATATTAGTCTATGTACATCATTGTATAGAAATTTTGACCGGCTTAAATACAAAAAGGACAAATCCTTACTTATTGTATCAATATGCATGGGTAAATCCATCAGAATATAAAGGGTTAGAATTTCTGAATGCACTTCTGGCTGATGTCTATGAACTTTAAGTTATTGACCATTTAACTATCGCGTTATTTACCGAATAGACACTTTTTAAAACCTTTCTCCATGAATATATGCAACTAAAGTATCCATATTATCCAGCTACATTGCCATTTTTCAAAGGACAATCTGCATCTTTGATTTAAATTGGCCCCAGCAGTAGCGATAGTCGTAGATATTCCCATTCTTTTAATTCCCAAACCAATCTTTGAAAGGTCCGAAAGTATGTTAGTACAACAAATAGGCTAATTCTGAAGCATTCGTGAGTTCTGTAAGGATAATAGATGTGAGGGCGTACTCCTACACGTGTATGTAAAGCGCAAAATGAAGGTAGAACGGAACTTGCGCGGATCCAGAGTAGGGACAGGGGTACCGGACCCCCTCCTGAAAAATCACAAATCTATAGGGTTTCTTAACAATACTGGTCCAAAATCACAAAACTACCAAGCCAGCATTCAATGTTGGGCCATATTATTTTTAAAAATAATGTTCAGTAACGCACTCTTATATGGGGGCCTGATTTAGTGATCCCATGGGCCCCCCGCATGCAGCATCCAACCTGTTTGGTTTATATTATTTCTCAACGCAAGTTAGATAGGCCTTCAGTCAATAACGGCCCCGGGTTTTGTTTTATTTTGTATTTTATCACTAAGCGAATGATCCTTTGACATTAATGCTCTAAAGATAACCTGATGACCTTTAATTTATAAAGCACTTTTGATTAAGAATTTCCAATCCATATGTGTGGGAAAATACTTCTGATAAGAGGTGAAAGCATAAATTATTGATAATAGTTTGTTTAATTACAACTTAAAAATGTTTACGCACCAGACATGTTTCCGGCTTAATGGATTAGGTTGCAAGTGGAGTCTCGAAAGTGCCATTCAAGTACGCCTTCTATTAATCGTCATCAGATCACGGCTTCACGAAATTATGATAATTTTCAGCTTCCGGTAGCCAAGGTTTTTGCTGATTCTAACTGATTTCAGATGCATTGGAACCTCTCAGTCTCCTCGGTATATTGCTTCTTCTTTGAGTCCACGAAAAAGCTAAAAAGACAGTCTATAATCGCTCAGTAAGCCTCCAACAAAGAATTTCAGGAAAGACCTTTTTATGTCATTACATGTTTTTTTAGTTTGTACAAGTTTTTGTTGTTGTTGCTGTTTTCTATGTTTCGTCTTTCTCGTTTGTTTTCGATATGTTTTCTTTTAGTTTATTTTTTATTTTATTCATTTTTTTCTAAAAGATTTCGCTAGCGCCTTCCCATGAAAATATGCAATCCTTCAAAAGGCACCCTGTACAGTTTTATGAAACAGAAGTAGATCTAAGATAATTAGTTTAACTGTAACGACACACTTGCGACCGGCTTGCTCTACAGGGTTCATCGTGTGTCTGCAGACAGTTTGCTCTAATTGGTTCGCTGTGTCTTTGTTCAGCGTTCTGTAAACGTTACAACGAGGCAAAACTTTTTTGTGCTAAAACATGGTATTTCGGCAAGTGAAGGCATGCTTCTAACAGAGTGCTCACAGAGTGATAACATAGTGCTCACAGCAAAAACACGCAAAATATGGTTATGAAGTTGACGTAGACTCAAACACAAATAGCTTTCTGGCTCAACATGATGGCTGCGAATGCTCGTTTCATGTTTAAAGAATTGCTTTACGCATATGCTATGAAAATATTGTCCAAATGCCTGGACCATTTCTGTCTTGTATTTTAGGGAATCCAAGATGTAGCTTTGCTTCGTTTCCCTAGTGATGCTTGTAATTGGTATATTGAAAACTGAAAGGTTATGTCTCCATTAGGCATTTGCAAACTGAAATGTTATTTTATTTATTTGATGTTTTGAACATATTGAACATATGTATTTAGTTCATGTCTTTTATCGAGGGCCACATGGTAGAATAGCCAGTAGGCTTAATGTGTTTACCGTCTGAAAACATTGTGTATAATAATAATAATAATAATAATAATAATAATAATAATAATAATAGGTCCAGTTAAGCAAACAAACTTCCGCGTAAAATCACTATTTTTCTCTTTCCCGTCAATTTAAACATATGTTTTGGCTGCGCAAAAGAACCGTCTCAGTGAGACGGTTCTTTTGAGTACATATAACATATGCTTTGGTTGAGGCATGAAAATGATCATTTTCAATTACGCTTTTCTATCAGGGAGGGGAGCTGGTTTGTTAAGGAAGGGAGCGCTTACTGGAACAAGTACGATGTCATTTGGTCCTCTAACATTTATTGCGCCATATCAATTTAACAATCATTTTTACTACAAATCAAACATGGAGATTTAGAGTTGAGTATGGCTGTGTTTATCTTTTTGTCGAGGCCAAATCCTGATAAAATATTTCGGATTGATAACATGTCTGAAGCTCAGAGGACTCGAGAATAGAGCGGTTATTCACTTTGTCACCAAATTAAACTTGTATGCATATGACACTCTACTGTCGTGCCAACCAAGAGTGACAGTGACGTAATATTTTGTTTGCAATTATTAAGTGAAACATTAACTTTACACTCCATTTTGAGCTAACGCGAATCGACAGATCACTTGTGTATTAATCCTATCCTGTGGATAGGATTAATACACTCGTGATCTATCGATTATAAGTCCCTGATAACTATGTAAACAAAACATGACGTCACCGTCACTCTTGGTTGGCACGACAGTAGTAATTTACGCGATAATTTTTTTCTCTCATAGATATATTTGCAAATTTATTCTCTGTCTCAGGAAAAAATCATGAGTTAGATGGTTCCGTTAAAACTGTTGATAGCTTACTTCTCTGGTGTGCGCCATGGACTAATTGCCCTAATTAAATGTCGTTAGTTTAGGCGTTTCACCAGTTATTTCTTCTGCTTAGTGTATGCAACTTTCATTGCAGTGCCTGTTCAGCTTCAGTGTATAGCTGTATGTAGTCTATCAAGTACTCAGTAAAGTACTGATCGGCCAGATGCATCGAATTAGGTCAATAGGGGCTCAGGGGCCGATCGAGGATTTCTGGAAAAGGGAAATCATATCTATAAAGGTGTGGGGTGGGGGTCGCTTTTCTGGCTTTATCTATTTATCTATTCGGCGACCCCCTGAACCCACTCTGGGTCCGCCACTGGGGATTGAGGCCACCACCCCAAAGCCCTTTCAATCAGGGCATAGGTCATACAGACTCGTGAGAAAATGCATGTGTTGTCAATTTCAAACGTTACGGCAAATTCAGAGCAGACTATAGCTATGGTAACAATCTGGTCAGAGCCCTTTCAGTTATCTGCAACAATTGACCAACTTATCAAGTTGGAAATTATATCTGAAAAATGTTCAAAAGTTTAGAGCGTTTACTGTAATCTTGTACATGTTTAAAAAGTCATATACAAGGAAGTTTATTTGCTATGATCCCTAAAGGAAAGAACCAGATCACATTTAAAGGGGACAGCAACATTGATTGCAAGTGAATCTGAAATGAACGCCTTTATTAAACCATGCAATCTGCCCCAAGCCCGATCAGAATCAGATATAAAATAAGAAAGTAATAGTAATCCAAAAATCAAATTTTGACTTGTAGAAAAACCAATGGAGGCCGACATTTTGAATAATTTATTAGCTTCCTGTAAATCTTGAAAAGTCAATAAAATTCCCAATTTCGTTGCAAACTGTACGGATATTGTTTTTCAAAAGCATCTATTTTCAACAGAAGAATCATTTAAACAAAGTTAAATTGAATGACAGAAAACTAGTTATTCTGTTTATGCATATTTAATTAGGGTTGTGAGACGCCACTCAGTCTAAAAATGGCTGCCCTCCATTGCTTTAAATTATGTTCTGTAAACACATCTGCAACTTCTTCGTTTTTTTACACTGCAATCTTTATGGACAATTAAGGTATGCTTTGCTAGATAGAGTCTCGACCTGCTGTCAACCAACATTCAACGTTTTCTTATATGGTAATACTGATCTGACAGATGTTGAAAATGTAGAACTCTTTTCAGCTGTGCAAGATTATATATTTAAAACAAAACGTTTCTGCTAAAGAACAAATGAATACATTTAAAAGTTCGAACAATAGTTGCACACACTATTAATCAAAACTAAATAATAACCTAATATGATACTAATTTGCAGGTACGCATACATCCAATAGTATTTTATTCAGAAATCTAATTGTTATGGATGAATTTAGTCCAACAACAGACCAATGAAATTATGACTTTACATTCCATTCCCCGTGGAGCCCTCAACAGCCAACTACAATCGCTATCGCCAAACAGCGTCAAAGTGCGACTATATTCTCTACATAAATGACAATTACGACATGATAGTACATATATTAGTAATGTAAACTCTTGGGATACAGATTCAAATAAGTCATTTGACTTTCTTCTGAATCCCATTTGTATAGTGGTTGTAATGTAATCGTATTCTGTGTTTCTTGTATACTTGTTATATATTATACAAATAAAAAAAAGTTTAAACCACATCTGCAACTTCCTTAATTGTCATTCGAATTTGATCTGGTTTGTTGCTGATTGCATGATTTAATAAGGGCTTGCAGATTTCAATGTTGTCGACCTTTTTTAAAAATGAATCCAATTGAAAAGAATCTATAGTCTCACTTTGGCGTGAATTTTGGCTACGCTCTTTGTGATCACACAGTTGCAGAGTGAATATTGTAAAATTTACAACCAGGCAACCACAAAGTTAGAATTTCACTCCAATGAAACATCTAAAGATAAACTGCCAATAATATATAATTGGCTATCTATTATTGTTATCCAGGTGTACGCCAAACTACACAATAACTTGTTCATTTCTACATGCTAATTACACTGAAACATTAAAAAGTTGAGAAATTTGTAAAAAAAAATAGTATAGTAAAAACACTCATTTATTGAATTGACATATGTTGTAGGTGCACATTGGAATTTCCTCAATGAGGCAATGCCAATGTGTACCAAGAACATATGTTACTGAAATTAAAGAAACATATTATACACTGAACAAGTAGCATGCTCATTGGCTTTGCCTCTTTTAAACATCTCAAACTGCCAATCAGTACTAAAATACCTGTTAATTGTTTATATTTACATGACAGCTATATCATCGAATTTGATTTCATGAACTATGCTTTTGCTAAGCTGCTACTTGCGCGGTTGTAAGAACCGGCCATTACAGCAACCTGTCACATTATTAAATTACATGACTTACGACATTAAGCCTATGTTGTTTATCTTACTATACTTATTTTTGTACGTACCATTTATACATTATATATATTTATGGAAATCATGTTGTCATTGTTTTGTCTTGCATATCTATGATTGATATTTAAGCCATGTCACTTTTGTTATTTGCGTTTCTATATATGATTATGATTAAACACCTACCGGTAATTGAATACATTCTTGTCTTGTTTACATGTGGTAAAATTCTGAACATTGATTTCGGAGGAGAATTTTTTTTGCAGTTTCCAAGAACGAATACTCGGCATTATGAATCGACGAACGCGAATCAAAAATTGCTAGAAACAGTGTTTTCGATTGCCATTTGTCGCCAGTCGGACGACAAAGGGCAATCGAAAACTATGTTTTTTCTATGATTTCTTATCTATAATCGCTGAGATTATACCACTTACCAACTTAAGTACGAAGTATCTCGTAATATGCAAGATCTACACTGATGTAGGTGGTATAAAATAGTTAAACTATGTTTGTCAACCTGTACGTAAGATACTCCACTCGCTAAAATTCGCTTACATTGAATAACCTTTACATATGCCGCCTATCCGGTATGATATCTAAACATCTTATAGTATTTAGAATATAATCATTTTCTTATACATGTATAGAATATCAGCAACAAACAGGACAAAACAAACATGACTCACACACACCAAGTGTGTGGTGTACCTTCCGCTAGGGATAGCGATGAAAGCAACCTGACCTCAAGGTTCAAAACACTTTGCTCTAGCTCAACTCAACTGAGTATGAAATTTCAACTGCTCAAAAAAAACTGAAATGCTGAAAAAGAAAAAAAACTTTCTTGCTTCAAAACTATTAGATGTTGTATTTATCCTGCTCATAAATGTTAAAATGTCGACAAGTGTTCGCATTTTAACATTTTGGGCAGGATAAGTTCACACTCGCAGAGTTGAGAATGAGAAAAAAATATAACCTCAATGCCTGGCTTGTGAATACGCCCCCTGCTGACTCAATTAACTGCTTCAAGAAGAGTATTGCTTATTAAGAAAAATGGTCGCACATAGAATATTCTAATGCTATAATTTCTGTTCTTGATAATAATGTAATTTAGAAGGCACTTGAAAATACTTTTCTGCACTTTTTTAGCTTTGATTCAATGAGCCTCTTATAGTAAACTTATATTTAAGAACATATTCGATATCAAGGTTATTTGTCACGCCATTAAAAAATCTATTCTGCCTTGAGAGACTTAAAGCAAGAAACATCTTCATGTGTTGGTAATTAGTTTTTATGAGTTTTTATCAGTTGAGTTGAGCATGAAAAAGGTTTTATTACCTCGGGCCAGAATATGAAAAATTATCAATACTATATTAACTTTGTGTCAATGAGCCTCTAATAGCAAACTTTTATTGAAGAAAATATTCATTTCAAGATTATTTATTACGTCATGAAAAATCTATCCTGCCCTATGCTTGCACCAACATCATTTGGGTTTTTTCAGCGAAGGTTAGCGACCAGGACCCGGAATTACAATACCTCCTTAAAGTTAAGGAAGACTTTAAGTTAAGCATTGATTTTTTAGGATGCGAAAAATAAGGTTTTGAATTTATTAAAATAAAAAAAAATCATTTTTCTGAAGATCACAATGCTATCTTTGACCACAAGTACCGCATCGATCCAGGCAATTTATTTAGCATTTGATATAGCACGGTGAAATTTCAATACTTAGCTTAATTCGTCCTTAACTTTAAGGAGGCATTGCAATTTTGGGGCCAGGTAAGACAACCCGTACAATAACTTTCTTATTGGACCCAAATACGTTCGTACTTCGTGTCTCGCGAGATAGTTCAGGTAAAACATTGGACTATCAATACTTAGCTTAAGTCGCCCTTAACTTTAAGGAGGCATTGTAATTTTGGACCCAGGTAAGACAGCCCGTACAATAACTTTCTTATTGGACCCAAATACATTTGTACTTCGTGCCTCGCGAGACAGTTCCTGTAAAATCATTGGACTATCAATAACAAGTACAATAAGCGTAAATTATTGTAGGATCTATGCGTCTGTACGGGAAGAAAATCCACCAGCTGTAGCTAGTGAATTATCGCCTGTACACACAATCAAATCATACGGTAACTTACTTAATCAACAGCATGCAATTGCACTTTGTTAGGGGCATTTGGAAAGTTCGTAGCATGGCATCATAACTCCACAATGCGTTGATAAAATGCCATCAAGAAAAATTATCGCTTAATGTAGGTCAAAAGTATTGCAGAATGCTCCAAGGGGAGCATTCTGCAATACTTCCGACATCTGTCCAAAGTGTTTTAATTGGTGTTTCTCAATATTTATTGATAAAACATCACCACACAGAAACAGAAATTAGCAATTATATGTTCCAAGAAAGTTGTTTACATGTACAGTAAAACCTGTCTAAAACAGCCACTCTCAAAAAGACCAAAAATGGTTTTCAAGACCAATTATCGCTTATTGCAGGTCAAAAATATTGCAGAATGCTCCAAGGGGAGCATTCTGCAATACTTCTGACCTTCATTAAGCTACTATTTGTCATTAAGATCTTTGTTTTGTCTATTTTCGAGTGGCCGTTTAACACAGGTTTTACTGTATGCTGAAGAAAGCAAATGCCTATCCCTCTCTGGAACTATTTTGTTTGCACGTGCATTTCCTGATTGAGTAATTAGGTTGTAACAGTTAAAGACTTAAGATGCCTTATGAAACAGGATAATGGATCACAAAGCTGGAGATATACGACAGAAATCAGGAATGAGTTGAAAATAAGTACAATAAAGTCGAAAATTTATGACCCAAATTAGTCAGAACTGCACGAAGAAAATGCTTCCGCATTATAGATCTCTTTCTATGGTGCTGGCAATACCATGCACCGTTTTCCTAGCATCCCGTAAAAAGAACGACAGGCTTGCAGCCTTGCTTTGCACGAAAAATCCCAAATGCCAGGTGGCTTAACTTTTTTACACTATGGGATTATTTATAATTCTTGCGCAATGTGTCAGTTCATATAATTTGTAATTTATCAAATTGCTTTTTCGTGACTGAGAAGATATAAATGCGTCCTTATTTTTTGTCAGACGAAGGACGAATCGACGGCGCACGAGGGGATTTGATATTACCATCACCGACTTGGATGCTCATTTAACCTTCAGCTATAAGATTGGGTCAGCACATGCTCTCCGTGCGCGGATCCAGAAAACTTTATCAGACTGGGACCAGTTCTGACATTTTTGATTGATGTGTGGAGAGAAGATCCAAATACTATACCAATAAAAGCGGGCCATCACCGGCCCGCCAGCAAAACGCCATTTAAATGGCGTTTTGCTGGCGGGCCCATGAAGGCCCAACATTGAAAGCTGGCTTGCATTGATAATTTATTGTGTTTAAGTCTTTTTCCAATGTGGTGTCCTGGGTCAGGTGTGGTGCTTGATTGTGTCGATTCCTGATCTTTGTCTTCTTTCTTACTTTGGTGGAATTGTGCTTTTCAGGGGATCAGGAACATTATTGCTAAGAGGTCCTATAACTATGCGATTTTCGGGTGAAGTGGTGTGGGTCCGGACCTCCTGCCCCCCATCTGGATCCGAGCATGCATTCCACACCATTCTAAATCGCCGCGTCAATTACTCTGCGCATGCTTCACTGTAGAAAAAATAAGTGTAACCGTTCATAAAATTTGGTGGCAGCAGTCTTGCCACTGATTTTTGTGTAACGTTTTAACTGTTTTGTTCGTTTGTATTGGGCGGGGGGGGGGGGGGAGTTATTTTTTTCTATACACATAGGCTTGGCCGATTTTATTGGGTTTAAAGTTTTGAACTGAATACTTGATGTTTGTTGTTGTTGTTTTTTGTTGTTGTTTTTTTAATTTTGACTATTTTTGGGGGTTTGAGATTTTTGTGGATATTTTGGGGGTCACTTCTGAATTGGATAATTTTTATGGGTTATTTCTTCAAATTAAGTGCTCCTGTATGTGTTCTGTGAAGAAATTTACTCTAATACACACCTAAAATGTAATTTAAACATGATTTGGAAGGTACGTTTTAGGATTTTTAGTTGCGCTAAAATTTCAAATATTTTTGGGGTATGCATACTTGTACTCTAAAACGATTATGCAAATATGGCATTACAACATTTCACGCATTGCACTCTTAAGCAAGAAATCCTTACTTGATGATTGTCAGACAAAACTGAATCGTGGCTGCCAGATTTGGCTATTTCTAGAATTAAGTATTAAACCTTAAGGTGTAACAAAACAATTATAAAGAGCACACAAACAGTTTATGCCAGTGACGTAAGGTAAATCCCAAACCCGTTATAGCTTTCACTAACTGTATGCGATCTTTTAGTACAAAAATAACCTAACTGTTGGAATCTCCTTGTTTATTATGTTTATTAGTAGTCATCACAGCTTCTCAATGTTCTCCATGACAAAAATGTGTACATATCATTCATATTGATTTGAGTTTATATTCGGCTGGTGTTTACTGATAACAGAAAACAGATACAATGTTTGACTAATATGAGACGCATATATAGGAAGCAAACATACTATTGTCTAATTAAGACAGCTGTGTTGAACCCACTTCGTAAATTTCCTACTGTGAAGCATTGGTACCAATTCCTCATAGCACGTGCATAAATGGTACCAATACGTCACATATTTCGTACCAATATCTCACACTTTGTGAAAAATACGCACGAAGTCAAATTTCATATAGCATACATGCGTATTCCTCACATTGATAAAATTACCTAAAACTCTGCTGCAATTTGCATTCGATTCCAATTCTTCACAGTTTTGTCACTGACATCTGTAAAGATAAAGTACCAGCTCTTCACAGCTTTGATAATTTGGTACCAATTTTTCACATGTGTGGGGCCTTGGTACCAGTTCTTCTAATGTGTGAGTTTTGATACTATTTTTTCACATGTGATGCTTTGAAACTAATTTTTCACAGATAAGGGATTCGGTACCGATTCTTCATATTTGAGAGATTAATAGTACTAGTTCTTCATACGTTAAAAGCTATAAAAATGTGAAATTCGAGGGGTTACATTGTAAGCCTATGCTTTCTTTGTAAACTGATTCTCTGTTGAATTGAAACACCAATTAACATTAGAAGTTTAATTAGATGATGACTACGTTATGACGCCCTTGATGGCGGCTGATTTTTTCAGTATATAATCTCTATCGCATCTGTCACATAACCAATAGTTTTAATAGGCGTATCTTGCACGAGGAAGAAGTAAGATCACCAAACGAAAAATCACATGCTTACCATTTTAGCATTACTTTGCTTTCTGACCCCCTCCTGCAATTCTTGATCTCCACAAACGCCTGCTTAAAGGATGGCGTCTGTAAATTCGTGGTTTCATTTACCTACGGTCCTGTTCTCGTCATTACAATTGAAATCTTTTGAGTATTGTACAAAGATGAGCACAAGAAGATGCGAAACATAAGAAATTGCTAAACTTATTGTGCATAGTATATTTTTGATCTTCATTCGTCGATTGTTAAGAGCGTTTTCGATTGCCGCCTATCCGTTGTGATCATTACTGTAACCTAAAATGAGGACAGACACCAAAGAAAAGATGTGCCGAAAGCAACACGAATGCTCCGTACATGACCTGGTCTTGAAATCAAAATAGTATTCTCTGTGAATTTTCGTAATGATGTCAGTAAACAAGACAGTTTAATGACACAACTGGCGGATTTAGCGCTTATTAGCCAATTATTTGCATCCACGACCCAAAGGGCCCGGATGTCAGCAGGGATTTGGATTAACTACACTCCTGCATTATTTTGGCAACTTCAATAATATAGTCATGAAAATGCTTCTAGCACAAGTTCCCTCCATTTTTATGAGAAACAATTGCCAGAGACCTAGTGTCGTCTGATTTTAAGGTTAGACCGATAGGGTGAACTTCTTAACCCATATAAGCCTAGCGTCCTCAGGTTTTGTGGGACATAGGAATACAGTGTAGACCCAGACCAGACGTCTGATCAGGGTATCCTATGTTTGCTTACAGAATGTTTTAACAAAATTTGAATAAAAATTAAATAAACCACCCTACATACCTTAAAACGGAAAAGGAGTGCTCCAATTGATAACAGTTGGAAATTCCATTCGGCTTAAATGGGTTAATGAACAGGGCCCGGAACTACTAGGCCTCCTTAAAGTTAAGGAAGACTTAAGCTAAGTATTGATTTTTCAGGATGCGAAAAATAACGTTTAAAACTGATTAAAATCAAAAAAGTTTCATTTTTTCTGAAGATCACAATGATATTTTTGACCCCAAGTACCACATCGATCCAGGCAATTTATTTAGTATTTAGTATAGCATGTTGAAATATCAATACTTTACTTAAGTATTCCTTAATTTTAAGGAGGCATTGTAATATCGGGCCCAAGTCAACAGTCTCTAAGTTACCCTACTGTTCTGATAAGACGCAAAATTAATTTTGTTCGTTGAGAAACAAAGCCATTTCCCAAGAAAGGGCATTTTAAGTCATTACTTCCTTTAATTTTCCTATGAAAGTGGTAATAAGAATTTTGAAAAATAAATTGCGAACAATTGGAATATTCAGTTACGTGGATGCGATAGATTGGTGTTCCATATGCCCTTTGTTATGGCGACTCTGTGCGGTTTGGCAGACCCGCCTGAGTTTCTGCTGGTCACCTATGTGTCGCGCGTGTGTAACGATCACGTTTCGCATAATGTGGCAAAATAAATACTATCTTCAATATACACTAGGGTAAAGTCGGGTATATTCGGACAGACGGCTAAATTCGGACAGCCAATTTGTTTGTTTCATGGTTCAATTATTGGAATAAAAACTAAATTAACTAAGCAAACAGTGAAAATCCTGATGAGACGGCTCATAAGGAGCCGTCTCATCTGGATTTCCACTGTTTGCAAACGTGTGTCCGAATTTACCTGGTGTCCGAATTTACCCGACTTTACACTACTGTTTTAATGATTAAAATGGAATGTAAATATAAACATTAACATTAAACACGGTTATCAGTTCCGTCGGTGGCAGAAACAGATACGATAGACAAAATTGATGTTCCTATAGCCCATGTTTAGCGACTTAAACGAGGTCACAGATTATAGCTACCTTGATGACAGAAATTAAAGTCGTTAGGGCCGTTGGCGAGTTTTGCATGCGTGACGAAGACGTCTTTAAAACATACGTGTAAGTTAACATCAAAAGTGGTGTAAGATAGGCTGCCACCACTTTTTGATACAAACTTACACTTATTTATCTGCTTAAACAACATTTCACAAGTGATATATGTTAAGCCTCTCTACCTATTTTTTAACCTTAGGGAGCGCAGTGGCTCAGTGGTAGAATGCTTGACTCGAGACCGAGGGGCCGCGGATTCGAGCCTCAACGGCGTCACTGCGTTGTGGTCCTTGAGCAAGACACATTTATCCTAGCTTAGTACTGATTCAACACAGGAAGACCCGTCCCTGTTTAACAAAATATTGTTGATGGGACGCAAAGAATCAAATCAAACAAAACAAACAAACTTTTTAACCCTTAAAGCGCCAAGAAAAAAATGCATCTGAAAATGTCACCTGCTGAAGTCATCTGCTGCAAATAATTGCCTAGCATAACTGACAGCAAACAGCGTGGACCCTGCTCTTATAGGAGCAGTCTGATCTGGGTCCACACTGTTTGCCATAGAGGCTTCTTAAACTTTCAGAAGACAAGAAAAGCAGTCGACTTATGTTGCGATTGGCGCATTAAGGGATAAAACAGTTGAAAGGTTACACCAAAGCCAGTGGCAGTTTAGCTATCACTAAATTTGGTGTAAGGTTACACTTATCTGTAGAGTGTATTCACCTGTATCATTCGTGGCAATAATGATCGCGAGGTTTCAATCTAAAAAATAAAACATGATACAAAATGTTTTTCACTTACATTCTTCCATATGCCCCACCCCTCTCCCACCATCAGCTTGGCTACCACATGCGATTTTGTAAGGTATTGCATAGGTGTCTGGTGAAGTCGCAGACGAACCTGTGCGCCAGAGCCTTCTCAGTTCGCACACACAAAGATTAGAATTAAACTGACGGACAAAAGAAGCACTACATGCAAAATTGTCGATAAATTACTCAGAAGGAAATAAAATTAGTGATAGCAGTTTAGGGGCTATATCTTTCAAAAGCTCTTACTAGCATGAAATTTTTTCTCTATAAACAAAAAAATCCTTTCTTATCAAGGAGACGGATACCTTTGGCCAATAGCCACACACATTGTTGTATGAACAAATACATCTCACATAGATCACTTTACGCCCCAACATACAGCTTTTGAGCAATCCGTTTGCAATATTGTGACACGCTGGGTAAACTTTAGAGGAAAAAAACAGTAGCATGAATATGAGCTACAATTGTCGTCCTTTTTATGGGATAAAGGCTGACAGAATGTTTTATCAAAATTTGGACAAAATGGAAAATACCACCCAACTACCCTTAAAACGTAAATTGGACTGGTCCAATTGATAAGAATGGGAAATTCCATTCGGCTTAAATGGGTTAAACGAAAACAGTTTACAGCCCTTCCACAGTTTACACAGTGCTTCATTGGGACGTCCCAACATGATTTTCAAATATGTTTTTGAATCCCTAAATAAATTCAAGCTCGTTATAATCTTATCAAATGAGCCACTGCATGAGATTTCCAACAATATGCTATGTGCGACCAGCAAAGCCTTAGATCAGCCTGCGCATACACGCAGTCTGACCAGAGCCTTTGCTCGGCGCTTGAATATTCTTTGACTGTTAAGCTACTGACTGAACATCATTTGGAGTTTCTAAGGTTAAAAAAGAGGCTGCAGGGGCTCGACCGAGTCTACACATGTCAAAATGCCTCATTATTGGAAATCTCATGCACTGACTCAAATTATATTAACAAGTCTCATATTCTACAGACCTTGGCAAATGATTTGGGGAATGGTTTCCTATATTTTTAGGTAATACCTGCTTGTTCTTAAACAATAACAAGGCTCGTGTCAAGCTTTTGAAAATGGCAATATAGCTTATGGCTAGGGGGTGAATTGAGAAGGTTCAAAGCAAAGTTCCATTTGGTCTTGAAGACCAATTTTTGGTCTTTTTAAGAGTGGCCGTTTTACACAGGTTATACTGTATTAAGTTGATGCCTGCTTGTTCTTAAACCAGGCTTTTTGAAACATGCGTGCACAAAATGGCAAGATAGACCTTATGGTTAGGGGATTTATTGAGAAGTTTCCTAGAAATGTTCCATTTCTGAGTCATTCATACCCTGAGGGAGAATAGTTACTAAGTGCAGAGTTATACGCCAAAAATAATGAATGGTAAATTTTAAAGTAAAACAAGGGATTCAAAATGGATACAGTAAAACCTGTGTAAACCGGTCCCCTCAAAAATAGACAGAAAATAAAGATCTTAGTAACAAATGGTAGCTTAATGAAGGTCGAAAGTATGGAGCATTCTGCAATACTTTTGACATACTTTAAGCGATAATTGGTATTGAAAACCATATTTGGTCTTTGTGAGAGTGGCAGTTTTATACAGGGTTTACTGTAAGCATGATAATTTGTGGGAATTGTATATTAGAACGGATTTAAAGCTTAATCTAATTTAACTTCTCTGGATGGTCAACTCATTATGCCAGATAAATCTTTTCACTTCAGATTTTCTATTCAGAAATATTAAACAATTATTCTTAAAGTATACAAATACACATTTTGATAATATATAGACCCTCATCGCGAGACAATCTGGTATGATGAACATGAGTAGCAGTGTCACAGACCAGCCTCGCAACAAGGCTCCTTTGAAGGCATAGTGCTCGTTAAAACGTTTACCACATGTGTATACTTCCATATTTGGAACGTATAGTTGAAATTTAAATTTCGAAGTATGAATGGTTGGTCAATGTTTCAATTAGAGTAAAACCTGTGTAAAACGGCCACTCTCAAAAAGACAGGAAATTGGTTTTCAAGACTAATTATCGCTTAACGCAGGTCAAAAAATTGCAAAATGCATTCTGCAATACTTTCGACCTTTATTAAGCTACCATTTTTCATTAAGCTCTTTGTTTTGTCTATTTTTTAGTGGCCGTTTTACACAGGTTTTACTGTATATTTTCATTTAGATCTAGTATCATAGTTTTGCATGTTTTGCTGTTGTTTAAATTGAACAGGTAAAGCTGATAGGAAATATGCTACAATAACTTTCTATAAATCATTGTAAATAAACTGATTTATAAATTTTAAAAAAAGTTTAATCTTTATGAGCATCTTTCGAAGCTTCTTTTAAGAGTTATTCCTAAAGGAAAATGATACAAATACTAGAGAATTCATTAGTTCAAAAACAAGGAGGGATGAAAAGGAAAGAACATGAAATTAAAACAGTCAAAACGTGTATACTCATGGGTGAAAGTTTTCTGGATTATTCCCAAATTCGGAATTTTGAGGCTGACTTTCTGAAAAAAATAGTGAAAGTGGAAAGTATCACAAATGCTGAAAAGAAATTTAAATCTTAAAACTTGTGTTATACCTACAAAAATATATAGTTCAAAGTTTAAATGGTTATATTTACATAGTTTGAAAATAAATCAAATATAAGTTATCATATCATGATAACTTATATTTGATTTATTTTCAAACTATAAGTTATCATATCATGATAACTTATATTTGATTTATTTTCAAACTATGTAAATATAACCATTTAAACTTTGAACTATATATTTTTGTAGGTATAACACAAGTTTTAAGATTTAAATTTCTTTTCAACATTTGTAATACTTTCCACTTTCACCATTTTTTTTTATTTATCTCGCTAGACATTTCTTACCTTTTAATTTATCCAGAATTGAAAAACTTAAAACAACCCCTAAGCACATTGAAATAGTCACAAGTCTTAAAACATATAGGCTTTTAGCCATTCTGTTCTGTTTTCGTTGTCCACTGAATTTAATTAAACCCAAAACTTTATTTTGTTTTTATCTCCTTATATCCTCAGATAAGTTCTATGTTTATAGGTGAATTAAATCTTTTAAACTGTGCAGTTTCTTGGGGACCCCGTTTTTATCTCCCGTCAAAGTTCTCTTTCAAAAAATCAATGGTCAAAGTAAATAAAACTTGAAGTTATTATCCGCCCTCTTTAGTATCTTAAAGTCACATACGTGAATTGTCTTTCACGTTTTATGATAGAAAGTCGGGCCTCAGAAAACCGATATTGAAGATGGCGCAAACTATAAAACCTCAGATCAATCCGCGCGCATGCGCGCGGGTTGATCTGAGTTTTTGCTGTTTGCAAGATGGCGTCTTCGAGGTTTATCGAGTGTTACAAAATTCTCGATACGCATTCTGGTACAAATGTTTACTGGTGGAATTTTCCGTATACATGTTGCTGATTTTATGCGCCCCGGTAACAATCACGTGTCACAACCTTGTTCATTCGTTACCAAAAGTCTTCGGATTTCTTCGGTAACTTTCCTGGATCTCGTGCATGCTAATCCGCACGTGGCTATTATTAATAACTTTTCCTAATATGGATAATAGTCGCTTCCGATTCATTTCTCATGCAATAACTGTCAATTTCTTAAGTCATACTTTTTGAGTAAACATTGACTCACAAATTTCCACTCTTCTACGAAGAAAATGATTCGTTCAATCCGTATTCCGATTTTTTTATCAGTCGGTCTTTGTTTGCCGTCTCGCCGCATCATCGGCGCTCCCCTTTAAGCAAACATAGAACAATCCATATTCAATTAAATGAGCAAAAATCTCTGAAATTGCGAAATGGTTTGAACAGAGTTTAAATTCTGGAACTTGGCTCAATCCTTTATTTAATATAATGTACTCCTCAATTTATCAGTGATATACATGTTTTGGTATGCAAAACGAAAAGGCTGGTGATTAACGGTAATTCAAACGTCGTACTTTATTCAAAGTGAAAAGTACATGTGATTTCCAACAATGTGGTATGTGCGACCAGCAAAGGCTCAGACCAGCCTGTGCATACGCACAGTCTGATCAGAGCGTTTGCTATGATTGTTATCAAAGCTACTGACCGAACATCATTTGGATTTTATACGCTTAAAAGAAGGATGCACAGGCTCGTCTGAGTCTACACTTGTCAAAATAACACATTGTTGGAAATCTCATAGTAAGTAAGAAGGCAAAGATCAGGAATCGATAAATCAAGTACCACACCCGACCCAGGACACCACATGGGAAAGTGACAAGCACACAAAAAAACAGCACAAACACAAGAGAGCCAAGAGGTTAGCCCATTCCCAGCAGGTGACCGCTGCATCAGCGCCTTTGTTATTCGCTTATTGGAAAGTATCATATCAAAACTTGGTCCAAGCGAAATTTCACTTTTCTAGCTAGTCTCTGTTGCTGAGCAGGCTGGTTTGAGTATGACCTGATCGGAAACCCCGAAGACAGGTTTTCTTACGTCGCGGTCCAATTATACAAAACGCCAATGTCTATCTTAACCGTCCTTTTTGTGGGACATAGGCAAACAGTGCAGACCCAGACCAGACGCCACAGAACGCGGCGTGTGATCAGGGTCTCCACGGTTTGCTTGCAGAAGTTACTTTTGAAATTTGAATAAAAACGAAAAATGCAACTCAACATCCTTAAAGCAGAAATCGACTGTTCCAATTGATAACGATGGGAAATTACATTCGGCTTAAATGGGTTAATTAACTTCGAAAAATCACAACTGCGCTGTTGTATTGATTACAAACTAGTTTGGTCTGTAATCAATATTTATCTAAAGTTGAAAGCTCTGTTGAACCGCAAATTTCATTTTTTGAAAATTTCACACTGTGAAAAATTGGTACCAATTCTTCACAGCGCGTGACGAATTGGTACCAATACGTCACATATTTGGTTTAAACTTTATTTTATTTGTATAATATATGACAAGTATACAAGCAACACAGAATACGATTACAATACAACCATTATACAAATGGGATTCAGAAGAAACTCAACTTATTTGAATCTGTATCCCAAGAGTTCACATTACTAATTTATGTACTATCATGTCGTAATTGGCATTTATGTAGAGAATAATGGTCGCACTTTATAGCTGTTTGGCGATAGGGGTAGTAGTTGGCTGTTGAGGGCTCCACGTGTAAGGGAATGTAAAGTCATAATTTCATTGGTCTGTTGTTGGACTAAATTCATCCGTTCTAATCCTAATGTTTGTATGATTGAAAATTGTATTGTATTGTATAAACTGATTTGAAATAAATACGTTTAAACCAAATTCATCCATAACAATTAGATTTCTGAATAAAATACTATTGGGCGTATGCGTACCCGCAAATTAGTATCATATCAGGTTTTGATTTAGTTTTGATTAATTGTGTGTGCAACTATTGTAAGAACTTTCAAATTTGTACCTTTGTTCTTTAGCAGAAACGTTTAGTTTTTAATATATAATCTTGCAAAGCTGAAAAGAGTTCTGCATTTTCAACAGCTGTCAGATCAGTATTACCATATAAGAGAACATTGACCGTTGGTTGACAGTAGGTCGAGAATCTATCTAGCAAAGCATGCCTTAATTGTCCGTAGAGATTGCAGTGTATGAAAAAGTGTGAAGTATTTTCAATCTAACCGCATTCACAAACAGGATTATCAATGGTGTTTTTTCCGGAAAAGATGATAGTTCAGTGAGCAGTTCAATCGTATGCGGGCATAGTATATTTGTCCTAATCGTGAGCCAGAACAGTAGTAAGGTGGTGGTTTGGTAATGTTGTTGTTGAGTTTATGTTTAAAGGATTCAACAGATGGAGAGTTCGTAGTATCGTCTGGAAGACTGTTCCAAATGTACGTGGTTGAAGGGAGAAATGAGTTGTAATATTGTTGGGATCTTGCAGGGATTGTCTGAAGGTTCGTCTCGTTACGCAAGTTATATTGACTATATTACCAACAGTTGGTGGTACAAGTGAGGAGAGGTATTCAGGTGACAAAGATTTAATCATCTTATAAAAGAGTTTCTCTTCTCGACGTGAGACTTTCCCATCCTGTGTCAGACAATAGAGATTGAATTGATGCAAGTTTTGCTGCTCCCGTAACAATGAGGGCAGCTTCATTTTGAATTTTTTCTAAGTCATTAGCCTCTTGTCGGGTACAATTGTCCCATACACCATCGGCATATTCAAGAAGTGGCCTTAAAAAGATATATATATGGTTTGGAGAGACTTCCTGTCAAGCTGAAAATTTAGTCCGCGCATAACATTTATACGAAGCCATGCTTTTGCTTTCACAAGTTCTAAATGATCGTACCAGGAGCAGTTCTGTGAGAATATTAGTCCTAAATGTTTGTGGGAGTTTTCGTTGTTAATCAGGTTCTGGTTCATGCTGAGTGGTGGGTGGAAAGGTTTATTATGTTTACGTGATAGTATCATAGACTCAGATTTTGCTGGGTTAAATGATACAAGCCATCTGACTGCCCAAGCATGCATTTTGGCAAGATCAGCGTTTAGTTCGTCAGCCGCACTTATGGGGTTATCTACAATAATATAGAGACTAGTATCGTCAGCGAAAAGCCTTATGCAAGAATGTATATCATCTACAATATCATTAGTATATATGAGAAAAATGAGAGGGCCTAAAAAAGATCCTTGAGGCACGCCAGTGTAACAGTTTATCTTGCCCCCTCCCCCCTGGTTATCTTCACCCCGGGGGGGGGGGGGGGCAAGCTGTCCAGACTGCTTTATCTTGCCCCCCCCCGCCCAACACAAGTAAAACAAATACGTCATTTTGTTATTTTTCTGTATCATTTTAATGAATTCAGATCCTCTATAAGTCATAAAGTGAGAAATCGGTGCCTGTGGGTTAATCTATCTACAAATTATTTAACATCATCTTGAATAATTAAGTGATTTTAAGCTTAAATTTCATCTAAGCTGGTGTGTGGCTGCCTCATAGGCCTGTTAATTTATTGATTGATTTATCAATTATATGCATAATTCAAGTCAAATTCAGCTGTTTTCTTTGTCGCATTAGTCCGTATGCTTAGTTGCAGGGGTTGGGGGCAAGCTGTCCAGGCCAGTTTATCTTGCACCCACCCACCTGGGTATCAAAGTAAAATTATTTTGCTAAGTTTACTTATTTTAAATAACTTTGCCCCAGGGGGGCAAGCTGTCCAGGGGGTAAGATTAACTGGGACACCGGCCTTAATAAGTGCCCAAGTAGAAGCTGAACCTGGAAGTACAACTCTCTGTTTTCTATCGTTTAAACAGTCCTTGAACCACGACAGAAGAGAACCAGAAATCCCAGCAGATTCAAGTTCATAGAGAAGCCCTCGATGCCAGACTCTATCAAAGGCTTTACTTATATCACAGAACACTGCTCTGACTTTTTTGCCTTGGTCAAGAGAATGACAGAAGGTGTTATATATGTCTACTAGCTGATTAACTGAAGAGTCACCTGAAACAAATCCAGACTGCGTAGTCGTCAGTATGTTAATATCTCGAATGAAACTAAATAAATGTTTATGTACTATTTTTTCTAAGACTGTTCCTACTGTACTGAGTAGAGATATAGGTGTGTCGTTTGAAACAACTAAGGGGTCATCTTTTTCTACGGCGTTACTTATTAATGCATAAGTAACTAATATTTGTTCATTTATGAAACAGTGGTTACTTAGCTTTTAATTGTAATTGGTTTTGAAATGGACTATTCCAAAGAGGTGTGTGATCAAAGTTATTGTTCAATGAATAACGTTTTGATTAAATTTTTCGTTTTTCAAAGGGTAAAGTAAAAACAAATGTAGACTTTTCTTATTAAAAGAGTATTTAAAACGTCTAAAATGGGGTGTCTTTTCAGTGTAAATGTCGGATGTTCAACACCTGTCCTACCCACGGGCTGTTCCTATTTTTCACTCTCTTTACCTGGTCTAAAGGCCAAACTTAGAATAACTTAGAATTGTGTGTTATCAGCGGTTTTCTGGGGCGAAGTTATTGATTAATTCATTGCTATAAATACGTATTCAAAGATAGTATTCACAGACTACGAAATTCTTAAATAAGTATATATAAAGGCCGTATTCTGTAAATAATTGTGACGTCATTCATTCTATATTTATCAGTGAGCGTGGTAAAAAATTGTTTCGTGTCGCCATAAAACAGAAACGAACTTTTCATTTTATTAGAAAATAAGAGCAAGAGAATGTAAAACAAACAAACAGAACGGACAAAAGCCTACAAGCAGAAAATATGAATAAACAGAAAAATTACCTAAAAAAAGATTAAAAGCAAAACGCGGAAAATAGGTCATTTGATGGTTGTTTCGATGTCATCGAAACGCGGAAATGTTAGTAGATTTTTCCTATCACCCACAAATTCATGACTGGGGTTGGATTTCTTTCTATCTGAAGGAGGAAACTGCATGGGATATCATTTTGGAACTCACAAAAGTTGTCTTTTTCTTAGACTTTTTCTTTTTTAAATACTGTATATCAAGGGACGTAATGCAGTCTAACTTTCCCCGCGGACAAGTATTGGTTTTCATAAAAGACTGAAGATAACT
The DNA here is from genome assembly GCA_964019695.1 of Loripinus fragilis. Taxonomy (NCBI): domain Eukaryota; kingdom Metazoa; phylum Mollusca; class Bivalvia; order Lucinida; family Lucinidae; genus Loripinus; species Loripinus fragilis. The sequence goes on along the minus strand of OZ026530.1, from coordinate 43,822,110 downwards.
AGTATTCACAAAAGCTTGCTTCTCCATCACCGTTTGATTGATTAGTTTATTAGCGAAACGTCAAGCATTTAATGACTCATTTCAAAGCCGCATTAATGTATATCTCATTGCGAAAAAAAACTTCATTATTATCCTTCATCTATTATTACTCATAAGAACCTTTCAACAACGCCGTTTATAACATGTAACACATGTTATAGTTTTTCTTGTTTAAAGATGGGAGTTACATTTGCTTCCTTCCATATTAAAGGTACCTTGCCAGAGGTTAGAGAGAAGTTAAATAGATCGCTAAGAGGAAAAAAGGGTTTAGCGAGTTCCTTCAACACACGATTGTTACATATTTCATACCAATATTCACATTTTGTGAAATTTGCGCACGTAGTGAAATTATATGTAGCATACATGCGCAATCTTCACATCGATAAAATAACCCCAAATCTGCTGCATTTTGCATTCGATTCTTATACTTCACATATATGTCAGGATAAACAAGTTACAGATCAAGTTCATATGTTTACAGTTGAAAAATCTGGGACAGGAGTAGGACTGCAAATCAATTATATGAGTCGCGTCGCGAGAAAATGTTTCTTTGGAGTTCATGCTCCAGATTCGCAAACTTGTGTCCATGTAGATACAGAAACAAACACTAATCAGTGCAGGAACATTTTCAATCAGTGTAGCAAAAAAAAACATAGGCCCGGATCCAGCTATGTATTTACAGAGCTTATCTGCGCCTTTTGGCATATGCAACAATAATATTTTCTCATGGTGAGGCTTGTATATAGCTAAAGTAGAGCTAGATTCAGCTTTTCCACAATTTTATATATCTTTGAATGGTGGATCCATTTTTAACTCACGTTGTGGTCATAGGATGTCCTTCCTGCCAGCTACCCATCCGTCCTTCCGTTGTTCGTCAATAATAGCTTCCTCCTAAACCACTGGGTGGAATCTCACCAATCTTCACTGGATTGATCGACTCCCTTTCAAACTTGGTCAAAGATTTCAACTTTATGTAGAAATCTGGTTGCCTTGTCAGCCAAAAGGAAACACTCTAAAATCTTGTCAAAAACTTATGGTCATATTTCAAAAGAATTAGGCACAACTGGTCCGTGGGACACCCTCTACCAATGTTGTTCAACTTATTTGACTGTTTTAAAAAATGACCGCCAGGTGGCGTAACCAGTTTTTTTTAAACTTTATTTTTTTATCTGAAATAGCAAGGCCTAGTAATAAAGACAACACTTCTTGTCTGAAATCACTTGCTCTAGAGCCTTGGTATTTGGTATGTAGCATCAGCTAGAAGACCGCTACCATCTTTGTTCACAATATGACCATGACCAAAAATGGCCCTGGCCAGAGGGTTAACATCCTGAATGGACACTTTTCCATGTAAAGCTTTATAATTAAAGTGCTGATTAATAAAACATCATAGCTGGGCTTTGAGAGGAGTTATGCTTTGCTATACCCTTATATAAAGTCATTCTCAATGAGCGACCCCTGGCCCGAAGACCCTCTTGTTTCCATATAATGAATCGTGTTCCTGATTGATTTGGCCAGTGGTACCTGTAACAAAACAATGTCCGCTCTGTCATACAAAAGCATGAAGGGAAACACTTAAAAGTTATTTAGAATATTTCACGAACTAGTTTTGTGGTGCTTAGGGACCTATTGAATTTCGGCATCATGTTATTCTTTAAAAAACAACAACAACATATAAATATTATTTTGAAAAAAAAAATCTTACGTTTTTATTTCTAATGCTGGTTTTGAATATTTTTTCCGATATCATCATATCATCAGATTGTGTGGCTTTGACGCAAATATTTCGCTATACTGTTTATGAAATCACTCAAATTCATTATTTCAAGCCTCTCTGTTATTTGTGATGGCATGCAGACAGCAAAAACTCAAGGTATATACAAGAAATTTCATATAAATATTAAAACTTTCAGAACACAACAGACACAACTCCTTAGCATAACTCTATTATTTAAACTTTTGAGCTTTGAAGAACTGGTACCAATTCTTCACATTTGTGAAAATTGAGTACCAATTCTTCACATCTGAGAAAAATCGACTAGTCCTTCGCAGATGACACGAATACGTACCAATTATTCACAGTTAAAAATGATAGGATGTGAAATTTGAGCACAGATGTTAGACCCCCAAAGTTATCGAAATTGACCATACTCAAATTTCACATTTTCCAAAAGTGATATTTTAGTACCAATTCTTCACACGGTGTGAAATTTGCAAAATGTGAAATTTGCGGTTCAACAAAGCTCAATATTGTCCATCAGCGACCCCAAAAGAACCATCTCAATGGCACACGTACACGTAGATGCTATGCGCAAAGTAGGATCCGATACCTTTCTATACCGACGGGCAAACGAAACGCTACATGCAAAAGCTATGATAAATTACTCAGAAGGAAACAACATTAGTGAGAGCAGTTATAATATTCATGTATATTAGTTAACATGCCTGATCAACAAAAATCGATAAATTCAAATAACCCCGATGCTTTACTCAAGGTTCTGGTCATGGTAAGCTCGTGCAGCTCGTGTTTGTGAACCACATGTCTAACTTGACAATATTATATTGTAGCGTTTCTTTTGTCCATCAGTATAGAATGGTCCTGCGCAAAGTCAGAATTGCGCAAAGTAAGAATTCTTACTTTGCGCAGGGCCATTCTGGAATGGCTCCTGAGCAATGTAGGAACATGGACCAAGTAAGAGTATTTGTGATTCTTTTCTATAATCCATTATAAGAGAAAATGTTGCATATCATTTTACTGAGATTCATATTTATGCATGCTGTCTTGTGAGATAAAACTTTAACCTAGCACATTAGAGTTTGGTACCTATCGCATAACATTGGCGTAGCTCCCATTACACAGTTACGCACGTGCGTAATAAAATAGTAACATCCAAGGGATGTCACCTAATGTGGTAAAAGTAATTTTCCATACTATAAGGAACTACTCATAAAGGAAAGAATTCGCTTCCTCTGGGAGCTAATTCTTTCCTTTAAGAGACGTTCCCACTTTGAAAAGGAACGCAAATGAAGAGAATTACTGCTTTATCTAGCAGTCTCCCTTTATTGTGCGTACTTTTTTCAGCGTTTTGGCTACACCATTGCATACTTGAGCAGTGTATGCCTCGCTTAATCCAGCCTGTGCATCTATGCAGTCTCACACAGCATGCTAGTATAACAAAGTAAGGGTGTGGACGATATATCAGAACTAAGTTAAGAGGTCTAGCCACATTGAACAGCTAGGCAATGACTAAACGCTTATATACAGAAAAACCTGTCTAAAGCGGTCACTTAAAAGACGATCGAAAACCGGTTTTCATGACCGGTAATTGCTAAATGCAGGTCAAAAGTATTGCAGAATGCTCACCCGATTATCGCTTAATGCAGGTCAAAAGTACTGCAAAACGGTTGCTTAATGCAGGTCAAAAGTATTGCAGCATTCTGAAATTCTTTTGACCTGCATTAAGCGCGGATAATCGGGTGAGCATTCTGCAATACTTTTGACCTGCATTAATCGATAATCGGTCTTTATAAGACCGGTTATCGCTTAATACGGGTCAAAAGTAAGGGAAGCATTCTGCAACACTTTTGGCCTGCATTAAGGGAGCATTCTGCAATGCTTGAACTGCATTAGGCGATAATCGGGTGAGCATTCTGCAATATTTTTGACCTGCATTAAGCGATAATCGGCTGAGGATTCTGCAATTCTTTCGACCTGCATTGATCGATTATGGGTCTTTATAAGACCTTTGTTTTGTCTATTTTTGAGTGTTCGCTTAAGACATGTTTTACTGTATACGATAAGTTGCAATTTACAATAGAATGTCCCATTTGTATCGATTCAAATGGCCTTCATTCAGGTGAGAAATGATTCTGTTAAAATGATGTTCCGTAATATTATACATGCATTCATTTTTTAACAGTTCATAACAGCATGTACAAGGAAATGAAATCAGAATCCTCTTGTTTATCGAAAGAATTTCCTGTTTTATGCACAAAAACGCAAGCATAGTGTACCCGAAAAAGGGGACATATGCAACAGTGCAGACCCTAGTGAGATGCCACAAAAGCGATATCTAATCAGGGTCTGCAATAAATCATGCGTAAGACACGAAAGGAACTGAGGAATGTAATTAAGAAACTATTATCAACAGTCCGTAGTTATGTTTGTTTCAACACGGTTAAAAGATTTTTTTTTTGGCACGAATGGATAAAATGATGATGCTTTGAAAGCGAAAAAAAGAATTATGGACTTGCCAAGGGCATTTAAGAAAATGCATCAGCATTCAGTGTAGAAACGGGTGACCCTCAATGTATGACAAACTTGTGCAATAATGGTACTAAGACAAAATAGTGCGTGCGTGCGTGTGTGTGCGTGCGTGCGTGCGCGTGTGTGTTCGCCTGTGTTTATCTAAGTTACCCGATTCTGTTTTGTTCTATTGATCGGAATAAATATTTTGCATTGTGACTTTTAAGCATCATTAACCCTTAAAGCGCCAAGAAAAAATGCATCTGAAATGTCGTCTGCTGAAGTCGTCTGCTGCAAGTAATTGCCTAACATTACTGACGAATTAAGTATAGTAGCAAAAAGCGTGGGCCCAGATCAGACTGCTCCAATAGGAGCAGTCTTGTCTGGGTCCACACTGTTTGCCATAGAGGCTTCTTAAACATTTCAGCAGACGAGAAAAGCAGGCGCATTTTGTTGCGATTGGCGCATTAAGGGTTAAAATGCTGTAAAACACGGTTGAAATATATTAAAATGGTTATAAAAACCTGAAAATGCAGCGAAAGTCAAAATGTACATGTAAGGGAATGTTACTAATCTTAGCGTTAAACGACCCTTAAAAATACCAATGGGGCTTGAAGTGCAATAACCTTGATCTGGGTTATCATCTATGACCTTACCTCTTGTTTGCGAGAAGTGAAGGCTCTGGTGAGCTTGCACCACCAGAACTTGCGCCTGTGCCTATCATATCTCGACACCTAGGGTTTTAAGGACAAATGCTACTAAATACTTCCCATGTTGAAATCTGTTCAATACTTTATATACAGTTTGTTTTATGCATGGACTATCCATTCATAAAATAAAAAGGATATGTCACCCTGCTTATTTTTTCATAATCTCAAATGAAAGTTTTCAGCATTTGGCCAATTTTCTAAACAGATGAAAGAATAACACTGGTCCTAAATATCGAGCTAAAACTGTTGTAATTAACATCCAGCTTCTTTCTTTTAATTTAAATTATTGCCCATGACCTCAAACCTTTAAGAAAATGTGCAAGTGTATTTGTTATCCCAAGCTGTGATACTGCTTGATATATTTTCGCAATTCGTCGAAAATTGGAAATTGTTTTAGAATAAATCATATATTAAGGAATCTGATTACCATTCCGGTCGTTTTGATGATGCCAATGTAATAGTATATGAAGCGATTTAGCATTAAAATGTTAAGAAAGCAAGAACAAAACACACTGAATATAGGTGCGCACCCGGGAAATCGATCCAGGTCCTCTGGCTTCGTAGTCAGGCACGCTAACCACTAGGCCACGAGGTCAGGCCGCGCGCGACTCTAAATAACCGTACAAACAGAAGAGACTCGGCCACTTTCGTATTTGTAACCAGTCTAATTGTGTACGTCGTTTGATTTCGTCTGAGCTACATTTATCTGTCTTTGGTACTAAAACGATCAGTTCTGATAAAAGGTCAATAGATATTTCGGACACACTTTAATTACTCTATTTGTCGAGTAAATATTAGAACACCATTATGACATAAGAATATCTGAAAGCTGTGTTGATTCGAATCCGTAAATGGTCGAAAGACAGGACCCAGACAACTTAACCTGTTTCCTGGCACGGGAATGGTGCGCATGGAAATTAACCGCATATGTCTTTAAAGCTGCATACTCTGTAACTATGAACATTTTTCGAAATTTTTTATTTTCTTTTTAAATTATTTGTAAAAGTAGAATTAAGCTATGTTTTCACAATAAAAATGTTCAGTACAGCTGAAAACTGCATGGAAAAGTGAATTATCTTATCAAATAGGTGTATTTTTCTCTTGTTGGTAATTATTTGCGTCCCTCCAATAATTATGGACCGTTGAATTTTAACATAAATGCAGTTGTTTTGATAGTGATAACTTGTTAAGATTTACGAAAATGGTAAAATGTTTACTTGAATTTGAGTATTTTTACTGGGTTCTTGAAAAATAAAAAAAAATATTTTTAAAATTAGAAGATCAAAAGTTATAGACTATGCAGCTTTAAGAATGATCAGAGCAACACGCATTTTTATTTTGGTTTACTTTACCCACACCGTGTATTTAACGAAATTTAGACAAGGGACAATAGCTCAGATAAAATAGCAACACACTTTTTTTTATTTTGGTTTACTTTACCCCTATCGTGTACTTTACCAAAATTTAGACAAGTGGCAATTTAGCTCCTGTATATATATATAATATCAAAATCGTGAAAGACCACTAATATATCACCCCACTTTGATACTGGGTAGTTTTGACACTGTACCTGACGTACAACACTTGGAGAATAAAGACTCCTTTTACATGATAGTGGCAGGCTCCCTTCATAGGCTGCTCTGTGAAGTACACGGAGATGCGCTATGAAGAAAATGAGTACCTCTTGGAGGTTGGGGTCTTGATGAGATGGGTATACATTCGATATTGTTCTCGGCGTATCTAGCGATGCGTGCTTTGGACAATGTCGCATGGATACCTATGCTTAATAATGCACTGGGGTATATATATTGAAGAAGTGCTAATCGCCGCAGCCCTCTGTTAATTGACTGAGGATGCTGGCAAGTGTACAGTGTTTTTGTTTTCTGTGTCTCACAGCTTTTTTTTGTTCTCTCTCTCTCTTGTGTTGTATTGTAATTATTGTATGAATGAATATGATGCTCTCCTTTATGGAGGAAATAAAGAATCTATCTATCTATCTATCCTTTGGTTATATAAACTGGTCAAAATAAATTAAGCCCACCAGAAATTTTCCCATAGACTTAATGTTAATACACTCATGTTTAATTTATCATAACATTTGACTGAATAAAGATTTTTCAATAACATTTTCAGCGAAGTAGCAGCAATGTTTCCTCTCAACATACGCTAGATTTCAGATTTATTGATAAGTTTTCCATAGAGCTCCACACATTTCAGTAAATGTCCCATTTCGTTCCCTATCATTCCTATAGTAAAATTGGTCAAAAATTGGATACTCTTGAAAAATTTAGCACATACCCAAAGAAAATCGGTATTTTCAATTCAATCTTTGTGTAATTTCACCTAAGACATTTTGTCTAACATAGGTGGAATTAGAATTTTCAACTACCATCGATATTTTTGAAATAAACAACTAAACTTTGGGAATTTAACATTATGGCTATGTAAAAAAGTGACATGGGGCTTAACTTATTTTGACGAGTTTAGTTATTACTGGAAAGATTGATGCACAAACGTTCCCGTCGGGTGACGAACAGCATCAAACCAATATCCCCAATAACAGGGGATAAAAGCACACTGGCGCGTGTTGATACCATAAAAAAGTATCCGAATCATTCTCTCGTAATTGCGTGTTCCGATCATTCGGTTCGACATTATTAAATGAGTAGACAAATCAATCTATTATTTCTGTCCTGTGTGTGACATGGTATGTCAATGATGCTATTCAGTGCTAACGAAATCACAAAAAAGGCCATTGTAACATGCTGACCTTAAATGAGCCGTGACTTGTGGTTTCCAACAATGTTGCATTTTTGCAAGTGTAGACTCAAACGAGCCTGTGCAGCCTCCTTAAGCTTCGAAACTCCAAATGATGTTCAGTCATTAGCTTAATAGTCAGAGAATATTTAAGCGACTAGCAAAGGCTGTGATCAGAATGCGCATATGCGCAGGCTGGTCTGAGCCTTTGTTGGTGGCACATATCACATTGTCGCGGCTCATTGATTAATGATTGTTAAAATATGCATGTGCGGATCCACAATGTTTTGTCAGAGGGGGTCCAACTCAGACAAGTTTTTTTAGTTGGTGAGGGGTGAAAGGATCCAAAAAGCACTGAATATGGGTCATCATCGGCCCGCCAGCGAAACGCCATTTTATGCATTTGAATGGCGTTTCGCTGACGGGCCGATGATGACCCTACATTTAATGCTGGCTTGGTAGGTTTGTGATTTTCCAGGGTGTTTGGACACTATCATAAGAAACCCTATAGCCTTGTGATTTTCCAGGAAATTTGGGCTCGGACTCCCTGGCTCCCTCTAGATCCGAGTTGTGTCTAGTATTTCGATCTGAAGAATCATATATATTCACAATAGCGAAGACTTTGACAAGAATGCGCGACCTGAGCCTTTACTGAAAGCCGATACATCCGATAGAATCTTTAAATCTGTTAAAAATGACACTTTTATATGAGAGACAAAGTTGGCAGTTGTCCTGCGCCGAGGCAGACGCATGGATGTTATTCGAGGATACTCACCAGGGAGTATCTTATACATAACGAGCATATGTATTGGATATTCCCCATTCTCGCGAGACCAGTCGATCTCTCGCATTTCGCGCTTTGAATTATGGGAATCTAGCGAAATCTGGTAAAAGTTCAATTCTCACGCCCTAAATCATGCAAACAGTGATCGCATAATATATTTTAATTAAAAAGGCGGGGTAATCGCGGTACAATCCCAGTGTACTCCGCGCAAAACGCGACAGGTCAGTGCGAGCTAGAGCGCTTCCCGTCTGCGACAATGGGATATTCGTGTTGATAATCTACGAGTTTTAATAGCATTATCTCACGTACAGATAGACAAGCCATGTATCACTTGCATCAGTGAAGACCATTCGGAACTCTTCGGCCAATTCCGTAGAATACCAGACCTCGGATGAACAACGTGGGATACCATAGGTCACATGACAATGACACCATAGAAACTTCAACGCAATAGCAATGCACAAAAACTACAACAAACTATGATAAACGTTTCCTTTGCAGTAGCCTTAGCGGTGTCCAAATTGGTAATTGCAACGTCATCTTGTCCTACCAAGGTTTGTGCTATCTTCGTTGAAAGGTAAAAACCAACGAAACATTCGCTGGAGAAGATGCCAACCCGTATGCAACAAAAGTCATAATTCCTGAAAGCCACTGCGATAGTCTATCATACGATGCACCTTTTCTCCAAACTGTTGCTTTAGCAACAATGTGTAATTGTTGGAACATTTCATTCACTCTGATATTCTGTTAATTCCACGGAGGTCTAAAAATTGACGAAGTGACACGTTTAATTACGTAAATTTAATAATTTACATGAATCATGCTGCACTCATTGTTCAAGCAATTTGCGAAACGTCATAATCACCTGCATACAAGGCCATTCACAGTTTCTTATTCTGAATATGCACGTGCACGCGACATTTTGGAATAATTGTAAAATGTGATTTAGTACACCGCTACTCCCATTTAAGGCAGTTGAACTAAACAATGGTTTAAAATAAAATATCTCCATTTCTTAATACAGTAAAATCTGTCTTAAGCGGCCACTCATAAGGAAGACCAAAACTTGTTTTTAAGACCGATTATCGCTTTAAGCAGGTCAAAAGTATTGCAGAATTTTATTTGTTTCGTCCAGGCATTCGCAAGACCGCTGTATATAGATCTGAAAGGGCTATGGACAAAACTCCCAAGACGTCATCTCTACAGCGTCAAAGGCACTGGTCTGTCAAAGATCTGCGTTTCTGTGGCTGGTGCAGAGGTCTTTATCACAGAGTCCGTGAAAAGATTGAGTACAAGAATACAGAGCTTCATGAATCAAGGAACAAATGCGCCCAAAGTCTGAACAACCATCTTCAACAACTACATGTATATCATATAGCTCCAAGAAAGGCAATTCCAACTAACCTCCTTTCTTTCAAGGACGTCACTGAGTGCGCTTGTCGAAATTGACTTATCTCTAATCGACGTTAATGCTAAAACTTTGTGGCTCAGCTTCGAAATTTTAGACTTTGTGATATAAATCTTACATCTTCCTGCAGGAGCTAGTAAACTGCCAAATCTTTGTTGGAAGCCCCATCTCCCGGTCCCCCCCCCCCCTCCCACCATAGAAGCTGCAGCATGATACCGTTGGTCTTTCATTCTGGAACTACTACAGGCCACTACATGACTAAAACATCAGGCAATAATATCGCTGCATGAACAGTTTCTTTGCTTTAGATTCTACTATAGAATGATATTTTCTATACATGTATTTCAAAAGTGCACCTATATTAAGGCATTCTAATAAGATATCTAATATGGCAACGTCCATGAACATATTGGAGATTACAATCGCCAAAAACTTTCTTGCCGACAGTCATGCCAATTTTGACCAAATTTGTTCCACAATGCTTGGTTTGGAGACAATCTTGTATGATCAATTGAAATGTATCAACGTTGCGTTCTCCTGTTCAAATGTTCTTAATGAAGTATTGAAGCATCAAAACGATATTTTGAATATTAGATATAATGCCAGGCTCCAATCAGCACAAACATGTATATGTCTCGATGCGAGCAATCCTGATTTTGTTGCGTGCAAACACTAAAGGAACAGACAAGCCTGCTTATACGTGCAGTCTGATCAGCGCCTTTGTTGTTCACTTCCTGGTATGTATGATAGCTAAACCTGTTACATACTAAATATCAATATTCTAGCTCGTCTTGCTAGCTGAGCAGGCTGGTTTGAACATTTCCTGGCCCGAAAACCACGAAAACAGGTTTCGCTCGACGAGCCTCAATTATGAATCTGTGCGTTGCAAGACAATGCATCACATGCCGTCGCATCTGTGAGTCTGCGGTTTACAGATTTAGCCATTTTACGTAATGACATTGCGCAAAAGATGGCAAAATATTGACGTTTTCACGCCAAAATTGGGATTCATAAGTTATAGTAGAGGAGCCAAGGTTCAAAAATGTCAAAAATAAGCATTTAGGTATGTCCCCTTTTTAGCAGAATTTTCACTTGTTTTATCCTTTAGTACATAGTATAGGCAGTATGAAACCAGATATTGCATTCAATTTAAGTCTTGCAAACATACCTGTAACAGTGTGTTTATTACGTTACCCCTCATTTTCTTAAAAACAAAAATATGTAATTAAGTCTATTTAGGTAGAAGTTATAATTTTTAAATGAACAAAACATTTATGCAGTCTGTAAGAACATGCTATTCTCTACACATAGGGATGTTTTTAAAAGTTGTTTGGGTCCATTATAATGTCATTTACGTTATATTTTCAACTATACCCTTAAAATTATTGAAATTTTGTTAAAAAGTTTCATTTGACAAAATTCTCAATATGTGTTTAACTTCAGGATAACGTGTATTTAAAAGAGCGCTAACTGACCATTTCAAAACTGCAAACAGATACGTTCTAACATAAATACTTTGTCAGTTATAAGCTGTTTAACTAGATGACCATAGATAAAACTTTATATAAGTTTAGAACCTCTTTAGTTTGAAAATAAGCATGCATTTTTTCTGTTAGCTTTTAAACACCTTGTGATAATTGTTTTGGTATCGCCGACTTAAGAGTAATTCTTAACAACATTTCTGAGGTAAAATATCATTTTGTTGTTCGCTTTTCAATATGTAACGTATAAAACAAAGTTGAGGACAAACAAATATTGCTTAATAGCTTAAATTATACATCACTGGAAAGTTTATTCCATTAAAAGAGGGGAGGGGGCTGTGTTTGATAGGCATAAAAAGAGCATTTTTTTCCAAAAGAAGAAGTTATCAGTACTAATTAGGAGACTTTGTATATGGTTGTATTTTTTTCTTTAAAGAAATGGTATACTTCTTGACTTAAAAACAAAAACACATTGTTTGCTAGTTTTCTATGTTATGTTATTCAATTTATAAACTAATAAAATGATACGTCTGATGCAACATCCAAACTAGGATACAGTCCCTTAAGCTTGTTTAGTCAAAATTGCTAAAGTAACATATATAACTATAAATTAACGAATTATATATCATGATTATATATTTGTCTCAACCGTTTTCCATTTTCAACTGAGCCTGAAAACAACCTTAATCAAAATTAGATATTTGCACATTTTTTTCTTTTAATTGAACAAAACAATCTAATAAGCTATTCAGAAGCAGCCAAAGCTTTATGTCGAACCTTTTCACACTCATCACAATATATAAAATAGTAAATAACATATCTGTTCTATCAAATCAGATTAATTTATGATAAAATGTCTAAGAATTTCTGAAATGATGTGTGGATGTTGGAGACTTTGTTTGTTGTTGGTCCTATTGGTTGTGGGAGTTTTGTATTGAGCCTTTGTTTTCTAATTTGTTTCTAGTTCAGCAATCATCTTGACAAGGAAGAGAGCTGGTTGCTCAACTTTAATTATATTGTAGATATCTGCGTTCCTTGTCCCTTCCTTAAGGTGCAGTGGGTCAGTCAGAAGTCTGTGATTGTGTTATTTCCTAGTCACGTTCTCTTATAGAAAGAAGACGTTTGCTGGCAATCTAGACAGCATCACTCCTTTATGAATATTTAAAAAAAATGTTGTATGCGTTACATTAAATTTCAGGAAATATTAGTGTTTGTTATCATTTATTCTTTAAGAGAGTGGCTCTGTTATACTAATTGTTTAAGCCACATCTATTTATGCATATATCAAAACTCAGAAGGTGACTTTTAAATTAATTCTATTTATGAACTTAAATTTCAGCTCATTTTTAACTTGGCTTTCATTGTTTGATTAATGAAACTGATAGTCCTTTTAACTTAACACTACTAATCATCTGTCAAAGCAATGCAAACTTTAAAACGGAATTGGTTGTTCAAAATGAATTATTGCCGTTGAAATTGGGGAATCATCCATAAGGATGGGGTTTACATCGCAAGGCAGTGATCATTTCTTCAGTTTTAAGTTATGATACCAAATTTACTCTATAAAATTACAACAGAGAGAAATTGTTTAAGCCAAATTTAACTAGGATGCATTAAAATTACCGTTTAAAAGACTATTTACGCTAATCAGAATGTTGATAGGAATAGCAATATCTTAGAGTAAAAATAGCAGTCATAAGATCAAATTTAGTTTTAGCAATTAGTGCTAATATAGTTGATGTTAAGTTCTATCATAATACCATAGCAGTCATTGGACCCCATTTTTAACAAACTGTTGCAGGAATCCTGTCAGTTGAATCCTTTTATGTGCATTAAATAATAGATGAGTTGTAAACACATCAGGGTATAGAGTCAAAAAGGCATAAATTAAATTATCTACTGTGCTTATAAAATAATAAATATATGTACAATAGAGAAAACACAATAGTTAGTATCATTACTTACACAAAAAAAAATAGATTAACATGTTATGCTAGGAAGTATGCATAAACTTAACAAATAGTATGTATGCATGTTTAATTTGTCTGCCGCTCTTTTTTATCAATCGTCTGCATAAGAAATTGTATTTCTTTCGATTTGTAAAAGTATCATGATACATCTCAGATAGTGATAACATTGTCTCTATTGCCAATTGCACTATATGTAAGTATGATACTGCATAGCATTTGTTGAGTATATTATCTGAAAGTATTCTTTGAAAGTAGCATAAGTATGGATTTTGTTTCTATTACATGAACTATCAATATACCATAAATAAAGCATCGTTTAACAAGTTGGTACATGCTTTATGGGTATTAATAAGTTAGTTGTAAGGACTGAATGACGGTTGTTATGATTACTTATTGTGAGTGTAAAAAATAAGTAGTGTCCTTCTGAATAAAACAAACATTAAAGCAGATTCTATCACGTATGCTGATAAGCTATATAGCTATAAAGAAAAAAACGTCTGCAAACATTCTGGAATATATGATCAATCAAGTCATATTCTAGAAAGTTTGTTTGCTCAAGGTCCTGATTATCGAAGTCTAATCATATAGAAATGTCTACAATACTAACAATGCAGGGGAGCTTTTCCGACTTATTAACAGACATGTGTCTGTTTCTAAAGTATTAAAATGGTAATTTAGAATAAATACTGTCCTGTTTCATTGCTTCACAAACGTGTAGAACCAGGCAACACAATGATTAAAGTAATGATCTTTATATTTTTGTTATATACGTTACCACCATAAATGATAATCTTTTGCCAAAGCGAAGACCTTGTAGATACTAAAATATTATAACCCCAAGGATAGCTAAGGGGGTGCTAAATCAGAGACAGAAATCATCACGATTTCCACAAACTTCAGTTTTGGTTCATATGACTCCGATGAAGGTATCTTTAATGTTTCACTTCTTGATTTGGACTTCTGCTTAGAATATCTTAACTTTTTAGAGTTTTAAGGTCTATTTTGTGCCTTATTGTTTTAAATATAGCTGCTGTAACGAATAACTGTTTATAAATGCACATATTTGATGGCTTTTACAATGTGTGATGGATCTGACTATGTTACTGCGTACTTTTTATTTATACATTGAGCTGTTGATGGTGAAAGAAAATGTCTTGTATATGTCATTCAATGCAATTTAATGTATAAAAAGAAGCAAATACATGGTAGTGGCACAGATTTTAAAGAATCATTTAAGCTTTTTGAAACAATTTAGTTATGAATAATAAAAAGGTATCAATTATCTATTTACATGATTCCTAAAACATATACTTAATGTCATTTATGTGCTTTATTTTCAAGTTTTTCCCTTTTAACCAAATACGATTCTGTTGATGTTGCATCTCATTCATATTTAATGTTTAAAAATACAATATTTCCAATCTAATTTTGAGCACTAAGATGGTAGTCAATTTCATTTTCACCTACAAGCTGTTTGAACGCATATACACATAAAATTGCACAAAACTATTGTTTTAAAAGAAAGTAACGTATATAACAGAACTTCCAGGTGCCTTAACTAATATCAATATTCTGCTATTAAGCTGCAATAATTAAAATATCAATCATAACAATATGTAAGAAAACGATGCAAATGATAATAACACTATACTAGGAGTTTCCTTATTATCTAATGGTAACGTATTAGACTTGGCTATTGCATGGTAAATGCACATGTTCATCAAAAGCTAACATACATTTTATAATATATAAAGTAGCTAATAAAATCTTAATTTACAAAATATTTTCCCTCCACAAGTCTTTTGGCAGCCCATGGTCAAGTAAACAATAGTAATATATTTGAATGTAAGTAACGTATATAACAATTACGTAAACGTAAGTCATTTAAACTTATTGTCAGTTTGGTGCTTTAATTAAGTTACTGTAAAGTAATATGCAGATAGTAGGAAATGTGACCTATCTTGTCTAAATAACTTTTCTTGTCAGTAATGTAGCGAATAGCCTACTACATGAAGCCTGCATGAGGGTAGCTATGGTTATCCCATAAATAAACATCTTTTGCAAGACTTAAAATTTGTGCAATATCTGTTTTCACACTTCTGAAACACCATACTAACTGAGGATATAGTCTAAAATTCTGCTACTTTCCGGCCACTTTTTTCCAATTTTTGAATCTCTGGCTCCCCTACTATTATTTAAATGTCATATGATAAATATAATCTAACATTTGTTCTACTATATTATTGAATTTATTAAACTCGTTGCGACAAATAGATAAAGTACTCGGCAAGCATCGCATTTTATCTTTTTAAGAGTCCTTAATTCGTGAGCACTCAAGTTGGATCCTCTATATGTTTGACGTTGCGCCCGTTGTCTTGATATCCGCGATTTGTTTTCTCGCTTGGTGCAATGAGAGAACTTGGGGCCTACGTTGTCTATCGAGCACACAGCAAAGACTCTGCAAAGGCTGGCCTGAACCTTCGCTGGGCGCAGCGTCACACTGTTAGTCTTGTCATGCAAGCCTCATATGCAAAACACATGCTAATGCCATCTTCTGAATGCATCGTATTAATTTTAGTAATTCTAATGGCTGGAGGATGGCCCGGTTAGGTAAATGCATAGACGGGTGCAGCAGGAAAATGGCGATGATATGAACATATTGCTGGTCAGAAGTATTCAATAACTTTTTTTTCAATAGGTAATTCGAATTTCAATGAAGGAACAAAATATTTTCATGAAAGTCTCATTAACTTCTATATTTTCATAATTTTCCCATAAATTCCTACATAGAAGCTGTCAAATTAATATTGGTTTCAATTATACAAGTAGATCTATATCCTGGTATGAAAAATATTACCTTGCGTTGCTGAACTATACAGTAGAACCGGTGTGGTGTGGATAACCCACTTGCCTTGTCCCCAGGGATCCCGATTTCGATCTCTGGCTCTTCCAGTCTTTTCGAATGAAGCTTTAAGCAGAGATGTTTTAAACCAGAACCACTGCCGGTTGAGCCTTCTATTCTCCCGGACATAAAACCCACATAACAATACCCGGCCCAGTATTGGTTAACCCATATAGTGTACGCCTAACGTCCTGTTTGTGGGACATCAGCAAACAGTGCAAAACTAGATCAGATGCCGCAAAACGCGGCGACTGGTCAGGTACTCCACTGTTTGCAAACAGATGTTCCTTTTAAAATTAGAATAAAAATGAAAAAACACCACACAACAACCCCAAAATTGGATAAGGATGGGAAAATCCTTTCGGCATAAATGTGTTACGTAATAGTTATACCATGGGTTGTCCGTCTGCACGTGGAGATAATCCGCGAGCTTATTGCAGAATATAGGTAACAAGAACTCTTCAAGGCCGTCCTTATTTTCATGCATAATATGCGTGTAAAACCAAGGACAATAATTGTAAGAATCCTCGCAGAATTATATTGGCCATTATACCCCGGCATCCAATTTAGGTTACCTTGCACCCCCCAGGACAATTTTTCATGGGTGCCAAATTGTTCATTTGGACCCCCTGGATGGGAAACGAAGGTGTCCTCAAAAAAAATTTGGTTTGGGCTATGTGAAATTGCATGGTTTCTATGCCAACCCATAGCGAATTTGAGAAGGGGGGTCTGCCTATAAAATTACTCATATCTCAGCTGTTACTTATCCTAGATTACTAAACTTAATACCAAATTAAAGCTTAGACATATGCCTATTATCCCCTTGTTGCATATTAAAATTATCTAATTTGCATTTTCATAAATATTTATCAAAACATTAAAAATGTGCTTCACGAATAGGGTATACGTACAAGATCAATAATATCTCAGCTGCTCTTAGTCGTAGAGTACTAAAATATGTACTAAAATAAAGCCAAGACATTGGCCTTTCATTCCATGGTCAAATATGCAACGTACCTTATTTGCATAATTTGCATATTCATGAATATTGATAAAAACGCTAAAAAATTATGGAAAATCATTACAAATATAAATAGGCTGATTTCATCCCAATTTGGTCATTGTTGCATGTTTTAATATAATCAACGTTACAATTTGACATGTCTAATCATCCAGTGGTCCTATATGAATGTTATCTCATTTGAATATTCATTGTCAAATTGTATACATGAGTTGTATTATCGTAACTTTACATGTACCCGTTTATTGTGTGATGAATAATGCCTCTATTAGACTGTATCAATCAAAAATCAAAATGCATGATGTGCACGTGTTGTGGAAAACCGGCAGGGTTATTTTCTCATATGCTGTTCGATATTGAAAGAGAGTTGTTCCTATTGCAATAATCCGGAGAAAATTCAGTGTTAGCAAGCTTCAGTCGCCGTCCTGGCTATCAACAAATTACAGAAATGCCGCGTTTTGATTTCTTGAAGCAGGTACACATGTTGCTGACGTGCCACGCAGTTTTGGATGTAATGAACAAACAAATTATCGTCTGCAAACACGTTTCCGACAGCCTGGCAGTAAAAATGACAAGCCTCCGTGAGGGAGACCACGTATAACGACGCCACTTTAAGGTAGGGTCATAGTGACGTCACCATGACGTAATCGCTTCATGGCCGCTTGAAAACTTCTTAAACACCTTAGACATGCAACAGATAAAACTGATATCAGTAGGTTACGGTCAGCTAAATTCTACTACTATTTTAGCTTTTTGCACCATGTACGGTATTTGAGCGCAGGGCATATTTTTTTCGTTCTGACTCGAGCTTTCGCGAGATTCCAGCAATCCTGTACCCTTGAAGCATCACTACAGATATTTTGGAATAGCATAGGTTTCTTAAGTCAAACGCTTTAAAATACTAAGCTCCGCTGACCGACGACATATCAAAGTATAAACATCCCCCATTTTTTTCTTCTCAATTCCTTCACAGATGTATATTGAATATGTGATTTCTTTAAAAAAATTCTCAAGTTACTCATATCAAATAGTTTATGTCTTATGTCACTTCGTCGTATATCTTTTTAAAAGATGTTTCTTGTTGTCATTTTCAGGCATACGACTATTGAAACAGTATAGATACTGGGCCCACGCGCCTCTAGCTTAAACTAGCCGATTACACATGTTAAAATAACTGTCTATGTAAACATGTACCCACCTGTATTTCCCGCACGTGAGGCCAATCAAGTTGTAAACCTAATCGCTTCGATAATGTTCAAACAGAGTTTAAATGCTAGACACACTGTGCTAATAAGAATTTATACTTTTGTCTTCGCAGTTTAATTGAAGTGCATACACATTCAAAAGTCTAAACAATAGCTTAAATTTCAATAATTTATATGAGCTATTACATGACAAAACCAGTAAATTAGTGTACGCAAAGCGAAGACTCTGATCAGCCTGGGCATCTGCCCAGGCTGATCAGTCTTCGCTGCGCGCTCAGTTGGTAACTAAGGACCAAGGTTGCTTCATGTGAACAGCAAAGATTCTCACCAGACTGAGCTTATGCCTAGTCTTGTGACACACAGCCACATAGTTGATTTTATCATGTCGCGGCTCAATTCCAATTTAAGGTGGTAGGAAGAGATTTAGGATGGCATAGGCGCAGCATACAGCTTTTGAGCAATCCACAGCATGCTTATCAGTCTTTTTAGAGTTACTTCCTGGTTTGAACTTTATAAAAAAAACTGTTGCATGAACATGAACTACAATTATCCGACTACAATATAGAAGTATTTTCGCCCAAATGTACAAATTCTGGTAGAATAATATATATTTACAATTTTTGCTTATGAACTTTTCAAGGTCAAAATGAAAAATTGTAAATAATACCAGAAAAACATATATCTAGGTCGAAATACTTCTAAATATTAGTGTCAGATAATTGTAGTTCATGTTCATGCAAATGGTTTTCTCTAAAGTTCACCCAGCATGTCAAAATATTGCAAACGGTATCAAACCAGAAAAGTAACTATATAAAGATTGATATGCATGCTTCTGATTGCTCAAAACCTTGATGTTGAGGCGTAAAGTGATCTATGTGCGATGTATAAATTGTTCATACAACACAATGTGACCAAAGATATCCGTCTCCTTGATAAAAAAAGCAATTCTTGTTTATACAGGAAAAATTTCATGCAAGTAAGAGCTTTTGAAAGGAATATTCATTGCAGATGTCACACTTGAATAGAAAAATATTAAGTCATTAAAAATCACATTTTAACTAAAACTTTCTTACCCTATATTTAGTCCAGTATTTTAAAATATCGTCTGCAAATATTTCGATCAAGCTGGCATTTATATTTAAAGGGGCTGTCTTTCTGATAAGTAGAAAAGTTCGCGTGTCCTTTTTGCACCCAGGGTAATTTTGCATGTTTTTTTTTTTTTTTTTTTTTTTTTTTTTCTTTTTTTTAAATCTTTTAGAAATACCATCAGAGTGTCAAACAGTTTGGAACAAACTGATTGCAAATGACATCAGCAGATGACCCTAGGAGGCAAATAGTTAAACACCTTTGCAAAAATAAAACTATGGGGCTGCTAACATTGTAAGGTCATGTACAAGTTAGGGGACTGTACGAAATGGGTAGTAAGTTTACTTATTACTATTTTCTTGGCAGTTGTTAACTTTTAAATGAAATAAGTTAGTGGATATGAAATAAAAGAAAACTAACTTTTTAAGAAATTTATACAGTTTTGTTAAAAGTCAAATTGGATGTTTGATGTTATTATAAATTGTACCTTATTTTTGTTAGGACAACGGCATTATTGAACTTGTTGAATGTTTACAAAATTGTCGCCAAGTAGGGCCACTTGATAATTTGTAAGTTCTACGTAAACGTATAGCAGTTTATTTTGACATTTTAATCCCAATTGATGTTAAACAATGATATATTTTCATTTTTTAATATTTTAATTCTCATGAAGAAACAACTTGCTTAAGCTGTCGAACTTAGGTTAAACCAATATATGTAACAAACCCTCCACAAAGAAACACAGATCCACTCGTGATGGTATAAAGTTTACAAGTGTAAGAGGAGGCTATACATATAAACAAGGGGCTCTTGGTCCCTGGGTCGCTCACCTGAGTCCTTGTCACAAGGAGAGGATGTTAACCACAAAATATAAATGCCATTTCTCCAACACCTATGTCCATTTGGGGGTATTACTCAGATCATAACCAACGCCTATCAAGTCACTTAGTTCAATCAAAATATACTCATCAGCACAATTTCAATGTCTGACCTATTCACCCAACCCAAAATGTCAGGGGTGTGCATAAGGTCAACATTTTACTTGCAGAATGTTCTAAACTTCTTTCCTTTTAATTTGATATGCAAATGACCTTCATTAGAAAAAATATTTTGACCTTTTGACCCCATCCAGGGTTCGTGGATGTGTAAAAGAGCATAATATTTGTTTGTTTCATTCCCAATAATTTGATATGCAACTTTCAAAAAGGAAAAAAGAAATGACATTTTTTTTTACTGTGTAGGTCTATGCGAGCCAAGAAACATACTCAGCGTCAGTGAAAAGTTGCCAGTGTTTCTATATTTTAGAAAATCTATAATACAACTCAATGGCTACTTTTAGATTCAGGTTTCTGGTCAAAGACGGACTGGTTTGGAGGGAAAACCCGTTCCATGAGCCCTGGAACTATGCTGCACGTGATTTTGTATGTTTTTCGCAGATTTTAAGAATTTGACATCATCATTTTCAGATTCCCAACATGCCAGTATATGCCCGAGACGTTTTCATTGAAAACGCCACCAAAATGGTTGGAATTATCCCATTAAACACAAAAAATGAGGATCAACTTTTAAGGTAGCACCAAAACTTTCCTTTTTCCCTATACAGTGCAATGGAAACTATCGGGACCGTCAAGGAAAGGGTATTATGAATTCGGATGAGATGGATACCTTTTCCACAGAAGTGATGCATGGGACTCTATGCCATCAAATTGAGTGCTGAAGTATCCGCAGTTCTTCGTTCAAAATGAACTAAATATTGTCCTATGATAAGTGTATGGGACTAACTGGTAGCTATTCATTGACGTTGAGTATAATATATTCCAGCGACATTGCTTTCTAGATAGGCTAGTGAATTACAAATGTAGCTTTATATGTTTCATCAAAGGCGTCAAAATGCTAACTGGTCTCTGTTGCTGGGCAGGTTTTGTTTGTTTGTTTTGTTGCTTTACGTCCGGAGTCAACAGCTATGGTCATTGCGGGACGGTCAGTTCATCTAACCACACTTTTTCCTGGGCAGGCATGAACAAGCGGTTAACCAGTAATTTGTGCACATACTTTCGCTTGTAACTGACAACAACCCTTCTTGAATTAATCAGCGGAAGGGGGGAGAATGACCATAGAAATCATTTCATGATCAATCTCCACGAAAGTATGGGACCGGACCGGGATCGAACTCGCGACCCCTGGATCTGCAGTCAGACACGCATCTGTAGCCAGACACGTTACCGACTGCGCTACGCGGCATTGCTGCTGGGCAGGTAGAGAAGGTCATTAACCGGTCACAAACCTCTCATAAGCCATTGTCTTAAGTTGAATTACGTGAGGAACCCAAGTTTGTTTCAATAGACCACTCCAAAACCTTCACAAATCTAGAATTACTCCCATACACAGGACAATAAAATTGATTGGGAAAGCCATATTTCGTTTCAAATACCTTCTTCCAGTCGTCTTCAAGATTCTTGGTTTAATCTTTCTTGATTGCATGGGTTTTAAATAAGTAATAAAATGTTGCATTAGGCTATCAAATTTGATGATTTTTTGAAAAATTTGCATATCCATTGACTTAAGTGTCAGAGACTCCATGCGGTCATGTTTGCCAAATAACCAATTTAAGCCTAGCATCTTAGAATAAGCTTTGAATAACCTTGATCAAGGTTCAACCCAATACCATTTTTAATACCAGCATGGGCGGATCCAGAGCTGGGATAGGGGGTCCGGACTCCCCCCCCCCCCCCTGAAAAATGACAAAAATATTGGGTTTCTTACCATTATTGGTCCGGATCCCCTGAAGTCAAAAAGCTACCAATCTAGCATTCAATGTTGAGCAATCATTGGCACACCAGCGAAACGCCATTTAAATGACGTTTCGTTGGCGAGCCAATGAATGCCCGCTTTAAGTGGTGTTTGGAGCCCCTCTTAAAACTAAGAAAAACTAAATAAACACCTTGTCAAAAGTGGAACCCTCAGACAAAACATTCTGGATCCACGCATGACCGGGGATTTTTTGTGTTCTCAGGAGCCGAAATCCGGCCTCATTCTCAATGGAATCTAGGTACTTTTTACCCAATTCTGAAAAAAAATCCCAATCTTCAAAAAAAAAAAAAGAATTAAGACTGCATTTCCATTCACACACAAGCTACATGATGACATTCTCCTTCAATTTAATGGCAATAGTATGTGTAATAGCTATTTTTTTACCAAATATGTCATAATTGTGCACTATAACATATTCCCCAATTTAGGGGTTTGCCACGCTAATTTTCCCAATCTTGCAAAAAAAAATCACTGATACTGACAAGAAAGTGTTATAGTTTTCTCTTTATATTGTATAAAATGAAAAACTAACCCTAGGGGCCATGTTCGTTGAAGATCAAATAAATTTGGACGATCTTGAGAGAGGGTCATGCAAGAACTATTCAAATCTTTGAACAACCTCAAATGTTTGGTGAAATGTCATCCAATTCTAAGCATTGTTGACTAACGGACGACAGACAGCTGAAGGACGACAGATGATTGCATCAGAGAATCACAAAGCTAACCTTGAGCCCATTTTCCTAGCCAACACCAGCTTACCAGCTATTCTGGAAAATTTTAACAAATATAAGTTTTGACTGCCCAAAACATAATATTTAAGGGCATTCAATTAAGTTAAAATTTGCCCTCAACCATTACCATTTCGATATTCTCAATTATTGTTTGGCCATCAAAATTAAACAGTCAGGCCCATTAGCTTTAGTTAAGAGTATGTATCAAAAAAATATTTCCTTATTTCTTAACCAAAACATGCTAAAACTGATGGGAAAGAACATATTCATGGGTTAAAGTTAAAAATTTCAAAAAATCCTGAACTTTAGAAATTCAAGTTTTAAAACTTGCAGGGAACCTATAATAATTAACAATTTCATGTTTAAGTGATTAATTGTGTTTAGATAATCTGAAAACAAATCTGAGAATCTATTATAATCTGCCTAATTCAGCATTTTGAGGCTGATTTTCTATGGAAAGTCAGCCTCAAAATCCTGAATTCAGGATTAATCCTGAAAACTTTCACCAAAGTAAGTAAGGGTGCAAAGATCAGGAATCGATACAATCAAGTACCACACCTGACCCAGGATACCAATGGGAAAGTGACAATGCATATTTACAACTTTATGCTCAAAAAGTGTGTTCATCTAAACCTGTGACAGTCCAGACACGAGAGGTGCCTCCTCGGTGTATTAACCAGCACATACGCATATAAAGTAAGCGAACGATAAGAGAAGAGTGGCAAAGTAGGTTTTATCCTATTGTGTACTAAATATGACCCAATCAACAATATATCATAACCAAATCGTGCCTGTTAAACTTAAGAGATAGATCAGCTCTAGCAGTGAATTGTTGTGTAATAATTCAGTTTGGAGGTCAGTTGTAAAGGTCAAATCACAAGTGCGGGCAGCGCGAGTGATTTATCTTCAAACAACCAACCGACAAACAGTGCATTATTACACAAGAATTCACTGCTAGAGCTGATCTATTTCTTAAGTATAACGGGCACGATTTGGTTATGATAAACAGTTGAAGTCTTCAGTTTCTTCCAACTTTCCGCCATTGCACTGAATAATTCCCGCCAATAGTTGGACTGTGTCACATACATTTACATGTATTTGTAACGTCTTTCAAGCATAAATACAACGCTACACCGTATAACCCCATGAATGACGTCATTTTACAGCAATAAATTACGTCAGCTAGCGCTCGTTTTCCTCACGCTTTCAAAACTGTGGATTATTAGGCCTTGAGCTGGCTATAGACCCCCCTCCCCCCCCCCCCCAGGGGGAATTTTGTACACTATGATTTTCTGAAACTACATTATATAAGACACAAAATAAAAGATGTAAGCCCTCTGAGAGTGGCAGCGTTAACGTATAACAGCACGTTATATACGTTACCCCCCAAAATAGCATTAAACGTCCCTGATAATGTCTTAACCATGACATGTTCGTACATATTTGCATGCTGACACAGGTTTATGAACTTCTTATAGCACAGTTACATATTTTTAGTATTAATTTTATAAATATCTTGAGTAATTAACGTTGTATACGTTACTTAGTGTTTCCTGCGTTATCTCAAAGTATCAGTATGGTATTTATTGACTATACGTGTATTACATCTGTCACAGAATATAGTAAATCTATAAGGCTGCTATTAAAATTATTTAAAGTTCTTTATTATGGTCGCTTACACTATTTATCAGGTCCATGTTATGTACGTTACCTTCAAAATAGCATTAAACATTTAAGTTAATGTCTCTAACAAGCCCTGTTTATACTTATTTGCATGCTTGCACAGGTTTATGTACTTCTTTTAGCAGGGTTTACCTATTTTAAGTATTCATTTAATAAATGCCTTGAGCTTTAACTGTTATGTGTGTTACTAAATGATACATAAGTTATTCTGAGTATCTGTATAGAGGCTGTTGACTTTACATGTATAAAGTCTGTCAGAGAATTTAGAAAATTTATAAGGCTGAAATAAATTGAAGTTCCTTATTAATTTATGGTGACTTAAACTAATAATATAATGTGATCTATCAACCTTTGCTGTTTGCTCACATAAACAGTATAGATACCATGCATTCAAATCGGGAGTTCTGAAAGACAGTCACTGTGAAACAGCTCAGTTCTGGGCAAGATATATGGATATGATTCAGATGGTGTTGACACTGATTAGGGCTACAAGGAAAACAACTTTGAATTGCATGTCATCTCTATTTGTATGCCTTGTTCCCAATGTTCATTGCAAAGGATGACAACAACTACGCACAATATGTACCTGTGTAACTGATTACACTCATAAATTTGATACACATCTTAGATGCAAAGAACTTCTCGAACAAAATGGGTTTAGTGTGTCACAACCATTGGTTCTTTGTTTGAGAAATGCTTTTGACATAACTATCGGGCTAACAATAAAGAGGTATTATAGGCTTCAGCAACTAGAACTACGCTTTGTACTACAGATGAAATGGTGTATTACTCATCACATCAGAGCTCAATATATTGAAACAACTCTTCAATGCACTGAAATGAAATATTCAATCTGCTCAGATGCAAAGTAGAATGAGTACTAGAGGCAGTTTCAGGCTTCACCAATCCTTTTAGTTCTAGTTTTGAAGGCAATGAACTGTACTGTTTTCTTTCGGTGTGCCTGCTAAGCCTGACAAAGCTAAGGATCTTATTGAGGCTGATGACATTGGCAGGAAGGCTGTTTCATTTAAAAAATTCTGTCTTTCACATCCCCCATAAAATGCTACAAGCTAATAAAGTTTTGATGCTTGCGAGGTCAAGCAAGAAGAATTGCCCAATTTACAAAACGTAAACAGCCAGATGAGAGCTTAAAGGAGCGTCTTTGGTAAGCATGACCTTCTTTCTATTGGACATAATGTTGACCTTGCGTTGACACTGCCGTTCCTTCTGGGACCTGTACCATGGTCACTGTCAACTCCTGATAGAATTTCCACCAAAACTGACAAGTCCAAACTTCAGCATGGCTTGCAATCACACATTGAACCAACATTAGATTGGCAATGTAGTGCTGTACATAACGTTGATTTTAATGCCGTAACTACAGAGCATAATAGCTTTTCCTGTCACCTTCATGGATCTGATGGCACCAGTATTCAACCAGGCACTAAAGGCAGGGCATGTTGGTTTTGTCACTGATACATATATATAATGTATAAGCAGCAGTCTATACAGTCTTACAAACATTCTTGCAGAGGATAACCTGGGTGTTTTGTTCAACAATGGTGCATGCAACAAAAGGTGCACCTTCTAAATGTCAACAGCATTGGCCAGAATATGGGGGAAGAGATCTACAGTAATACACTGTTTTACAGATTGTGACATTACAAATGTGCCGATGTGTTAGTACTACGGAAAGGTTATTCCTATCAAACTGATAGAGAACCCCTCCCCCACTAGTTCATCAACATTTCAAGAAGGGTAGGAAAACAAATAAAGAATTGCTCAAGGCACTATCGGTGATATGAAGCCCTAACATGTCCTATTTACGTAATTGTGAATAAGCTGCAGTACGACATGCTTCTGAAAAAGTACCAAAGCCATACACATATACTGACTATTTCAAATGGCATGAACATGAGCTTACCTCCACCCTGCTTTTCTGTCCTTAAGATGTACATACAAAGATTGAACTATCAAGTCTTTCCCATGAAAACAAGTGAGGCTTTCCAGATATGGACAAAATGTGTGGAAAATAAATGGGAAGGAAATCCAGTACCTCTGGGTGAAAGAGAACTTGATTGTACCCTAACAAAAGAGCCACAGAATTATATTTCACATTTTGTGTGATATGGGGTTACCATGTTCAAAACTCAACAACTCAAACCTTATAAAAGATAGAAACATAATATTTGCAGTTTCCAAAAGGTACTTGAACACTCTTTAATGCAAAATGAGTTAGAAAGCACATTCACATTAAAAAAATATCAAACTATATTAGTTTCATAAATCATTTATATAGGAATAATGAAAAAAAGTAACATACCTAACACTTTGGGGTGCATATTTGTTTTAAAAGGTCCATATCTGTGATGCAAAAATAGCTTACTTGGATGATATAGCCAATTTGGAAATCTTACCCTATGGTTTGCACTTTTCAGAAGTCATGTCATTTACTAAAATTATCAAAGATGTTGATGAGTAATATATATAATTGGCTGTTACAGGGTAATGGTGCCATTACCAGAGTGCTAGCATATTGTAAAATCTTTGCAAGATAAATCTGATAGAGGAGTAATAAGTTGTATAGGAAAATTCTTTAAAACCCTTGGATAATATATGAAGGCTTGCTCTAGAACTTCTACCTGATGGGTTTTCTTTGATCTTTTAAGCTGTTAATCGCACGTTGCACTGAATGTTAAAAACTTTCCATGAGTATTATGTCAACTATATTTGATGTCTCTATAAAAGAAAAGAGGGTTTATGGAAGTTTATGTTTTGAGTTACTTCCTCAGAAAATGAGCTAGAGTAAAAAGAAGTACATGGACCTGTGCCAGCATGCAAATAAGTACAAGCAGGTCGTGTTGGAGACCATATCTTGAATGTTTAATGGTTTTCAGAGAGTAACGTATGTAACCTGGGCTGTAAAATAGTGTAAGACACCATAATAAGGAACCTTAATTCATTTGCATTGCAGCCTTATAGATTTACTATATTCACTTGCGGATGTAAAACATGTATAGTCAATAACTGCCATACTGATACTTGGATATAACATATAAAACACTAAGTAACATATACAACGGCAAAAACTCAAGACATTTATAAAATAAATGCTAAAAATTATGTAACTGTGCTATAAGAAGTTCTTAAACCTTCAAAAAAAGTGTGAATATGTCATGTTGGAGACATTATCAGGAAAATTTAATGTTATTTTGCGGGTAACGTACGTAACATGATGTTACCCGCTAACGCTGCCACTCTCCGAGGGCTAACATATTTCATTTTGTGGCTTATATAATTTAGTATCTGGAAATCATAGTGTACGAAATTCCCCCAGGGGGGAAGTGTGGTCTATAGCCAGCATGAGGCCTGGAGAATTACATTTTACATTTTTCTGTGATATGGGGGTACCATGTTCATCATCTAATACCTCAAAAAGTATATAAGATAGAAACGAAATGCTTGCAGTTTTGAAAAGGTAAATAAAAAATCTTTAATGTAATGCCAAATTAATTAACATAAACTGGTTTCAATAAAATTTAAGACAAACTATATTAGATGCATTTATCATTTAAAAGGGGGTTCAATGAAAAAATGTAACATACACTACATCGGGGGTGACTATATTTGTTTTCAAATGTCATTATCTGTGGCCCAGTAATAGCTTATTTAGAAAATACAACCAATTTTGAAATCTTACCTTATCTTTTGCACTTTTCTGAAGTCGTAAAAAGAAATTTAATTATCAAATGTTTTGTATGGTAACGTATGTAACAGGCTGTTACAGCTTAACGCTGCCATTGTCAGAGGGCTAACATGTTGCAAAATCCTTGCAAGACATTGGGCTTCAAGAAAAATATGGTCTACAAAATTCCCCCTGGGGGGGGGGAGGTAAACCATATCCAGCCAGTGGCCTATATTGTTTGATATATCACGTTTTTTACCATGTGCTCTTTATAGGTGAGGTGTGTTAGAATAGTCTACATCAATCTACTCTTATCCCACGCAAACTATACAGCTCCTAAGATACAGAATCATTTTGGTCCTGAAATACTGTTCTGCCAGCCAAGAGTGACAGTGACATCATGTTTTGTTTACAAAGTTATCAAGGACTTAGAATCGATAGATCGCTTGTGTATTAATCCCATCCACAGGATAGGATTAATACACAAGTGATCTGTCGATTCCCATTATCTGAAGTGGAGTGTACAAGTTAATGTTTTACTTAACAATTGTAAACATCACATTTCGTCACTGTCACTATTGGTTGGCACTCAGTGCATGTACATGTATTTACAGTTTTAATTTTCTCAAAACACAAGCAAACAAAACTGAACAATGTTGTTTTATTTAATAAAAGGTCTTGCTGAACTTTTAAATAAAAGAAATGTTCTAATCATAACTGATTGAGTGGACTGAAAATAATGGACCTTAAAGGGAAATCCTTCGGCTTATCAAAAAGTAAATGTGTTAGGAATTGCAGGCTTAGAACAGATTTTTTTTATTAGTTGATACACATGATTTAGGGTCGAGTGGACGCAAAAATAAACTAGAGGACCTGAAGGTCCTGAAGCCCTCACCTGATCTCCTTAATAATGTTAAAATCGGTCAAGATCAACTACAGCTTATAATGAAACATAATTTGTTTTACCACATTTTGCGGTTGCGGCCATTTTGGTCAATTGACCTAAAACAATCTAATGGATACTCAATCAAACAGCCCAGTGATTTCTGATAAAAAGATGTTTAGATAGGTATGTGGCAGTCCAAATGAATGGCCTTGGATAAAAGGTCAAAGGTCAGCTTGACATTTGGTACTTAAAAAAAAACATTGTCTCATTAGGTTTAACATTTCTCGCAAGTTTTATGATTTCGCCTTAAACAGATATAGCAAAATGAACATTTCAAGATTTTCCCTTATAAATGCTTTAGGAATCAAATTTGTCCTTGCCATAAATAAGGTAAAGGTCAACCTAGATTGATCAGTTGAGCAACCTGGTAGGGCCCACATCCCCATTGCTACACACCAATTCCCAAGGCCATTGGCCTTTTGGTTCCAGGGAAGATATTTAAAGGGTTTTTAGTATGAATAGGCGTGGTGGCCATCTTGAAAGGCCAAAGGTCAACCTTGACCTTTGAAACTTATTTATAGCAATTGTTTCATTAGGTTTAACATATTAACTAAGAATGATGACTTTGGCTTCAACAAGATTCAAAAAATCAACTTTTCAAAAAATTTCTCATTTAAATGCAAATTTGACCTTGACATTAAGTAGTTCAAGGTCAACCTAGGATCATCATTTGAACAAACTTGATAGGCCCCACACCCCCAATGCTACAAACCAAGTCCCAAGGTCATGGGCTTTCTGGTTCTGAAGAAGATTTTTAAAGGGTTTTTACCATATATGGAACACCGCCATCTTGGTCATGTGACAAGGACCATTTGAACCAATTTTTGTTCACCTATCCTAAGGAGTCTTCATATGAAATTTGAGTTCAATTGGCCCAGTGGTTTCAGCAGTGAAGATGTTTGAAAATGTTGACGGACGGACGGAGCCCAGAGTGACTGGTATACTATTAGCTCACCCATGAGCCTTCGGTTGGTCATTTTCAGAGCTTCTTTTTTTTTTAAATATCTCCAGAAAATAACAGTAAAACTAGTTTAGTAAACCAACAGTCTGTATTAAATCCTTAAATATTTCATAATTTTCCTAAACATTTGGTCAGGCCATTACAGACATCACTTTTAGCAGTGTAACTCTCAAATATAAAGACAGATTCTTTTTTTTTTATTATTTATCCACAGACTCTAAATATTACTTTTTTTGTTGATTTTGTTTTGTTTGTTTGATTTGATTCTTAACCTCCCATCAACAATCTTTCAGTTAAACAGGGACGGGTCTTCCTGGGTTGAACCAGTACTAAGTTAACACATTAATCCTAGCTTAGTACTGGTTCAACCCAGGAAGTCACATCCCCGTTTAACTGAAAGATTGTTGATGGGACATAAAGAATCAAATCACAAAAACAAAACAAAATCAACGAAAAATAATATCTAGAGTCTGTGGATAAAATTTTTTAAAACAATTTTAGAATTTTTTTTCTACTTTCCGGACAATTACAGTCGGAGGGGTTTGTAAATCAACTAATTAAAAAATCTGGACTTAATCTCTCAAACAATTTTATTGCAAACTTCAACAAAATTGGTTCAATAATATGAAAGTTACTGATAAGTCAAGTTTGAATAAATAACCTAATAGTGTGGCCATTTCGAATATGTGTTTACTTGATTTGTTTTTTTATATCCCAGTCAACAAATTTTCTGTCATGTCATGATGGGTACGTCTACCTGGGTCAAACCAGTAATAAGCGTTTTGAATATATAATGAGATGACAATGAGGTGCACAAAATCTTTTGTCACATGACATAGGGAGTTATATACTGATTGCCGTATACCATCGCATATACATGTATATGACAAAATCTTAGTGTTTTCATGCTAAAGCGCAATTTCAATGTATTTTTATGGCCATATGATAAATAGAATCTACCATTCATGTTCCTGTATTATTGAATTTATTAAACCAGTCGCGACAAAGGGATTAAATGCTCGGCCCTTTGGTCTCAAGATAAGCACTCTACCACTGAGCCACTGCGCTCCCTGTCCTCAAGCTGTGTAATCAATTGGAAGCTAAAGACCAATGCTTTCCTAACCCTTTTCATTCTGGATACCAGTATACAGGTATGTAGGCAAACATCAGGGGCTGATCCAGGATTTCTGAACAGGGGGTTCAAATGCATAATGGTGTGGGGGTTCACTTTGCTGATTTTATCTAAATTTTCTTATATATCCCTTGATAATCAAATAATTTGGTCTCACCGAGACCAAATTATTTCATTTTCATAGCATATTTAAAACTTGGGGGTGGGGAGGGGGGTTCAAGGGAACCCCCTCTGGATCTGCCAATGAACAGTGAATGCACAGATGAAATGCTGCATACGATATAATCTATCTTCAGGGACAGAAGTATGTTTTGACATTTCCACCTGTGACCCCTTGAAATACAAAATGAACAAGTTTAGGTGCAGCCCAAGTGCAGACTCAATCAATTAGGATCGAGGTATTTAAATGTAATGGTCACAAGTCAAAAAGTTCTAAAATGTATAATCACTAATTATGGCACAAACAAAGTATAACACAATAAAGGGATGTTAATGCTGCCAGCTAAAATAACTTAAACCACAAAAAGTTTGCATTGAACCAGGCCTCAAGGTTATAAAACTTTTTTGTACTCAACTCAGCCGAGCAGGAAATTTCAACTGCTCATAAAAACTAAAATACCGACAAATGAAGAAGTTTATTGCTTTAAGTATCTCAGATGTTGTATTTATCATGCTGATAAATGTTAAATTGCCAACAATTGTTTGCATTTGAACATTTATCAGCAGGATAAATTTCGTGCTCAGCTGAGTTGAGCAGGGAAAGTTTTATAACCTCAGGGCCAGTACTAAGTAGTATGCTCAAGGACACAACACAGTACTGACAAAGAGATTTGAGCCTACGACCTCATGATCATGAGCTCCACACTCTACCAACTGACCCATGGTAATCCCCCATAGGACTAGATAACGAAACTTTTTGAGTGTGAAATTGTAATTATTTTCTTACCCATAAATTTAAACATGTAATGTTGGTGCTCATAAGATCAACCTCATTGAGAGGGTTCTTTTGAGTACTCACAACATATCCTCAAAGGGAGTCAAAACCTCGTAACTGAATTTTACCAAAAGGACTTTTTGGCAAAGCGGGAATACCAAACGCATGGCGCACATTCTGTCAAATTCTCGTAGCTCTAGACCAAAAAGCACCAATCATGCTTCAAAATATAGTATCTATGAAAAATACCATTATTTTGGTGATCATTTTATCATTATACAAGGTTTTGCTATAAAAAGATGCTCAAAATGTCTTAACTGGATGGTTTACCATGAAAGTATGCTCAAAATGTCGTGATTATAAATTAACTCAAGTGAAACTCTTCATGATGACGAAGAAATCTTTATTGGAAGTTCAAAACACCAATAACATTGATTTTGGATGTTACTAAATATAATCCTGTCTGACTTTCAGCAATATAGGACACTTATAGCAAATTTTATTCAGATTTTTGTCTCTCCTGAAAAATGCGACAATCAAAGATACGAGATTTTGACTCCCGAACGACGATATGTTTTGGTTGAGTTATAAGAAAAAACACTTTAAATTACGCACACTCATCAGGCGGCATAAATCCTCAACAGCTTTAAAACTGGCAACAATAACATCCCTGGCAAATGAAAGACATCATTGAAATTTGAACACATTATGGTAATATACAACATGTCAGCTAGCCATGACATATTTTGAAAATAATCACAAAAATGACCTGTACATGTAAGTGTAACTAAAAAAATTCTTATTTCTCAACTAAAACACATGTTTTGGGTACTCAGAGGGTTCATTTAAGCACCCAAAACATTTGTTTAAATTGATGGATAAGAAAATAAACACAATTTTATGACAAAAAAGCTTACTTGGAACAACAAAAATGTACATAATTAACTAGCTTCACTGCATAGTTTGTTTGTTTGTTTGTTTGATTTGATTCTTTACGTCCACTCAACAATCTTTCAGTTATGCGGGACGGTTCTTCCTGGGTTTAACCAGTACTAAGCTAGGATAAATGTGTCTTGCTCAAGGACCACAACGCAGTGACGCCGGAGAGGCTCGAACCCGCTACCCTTCGGTCTCGAGTCAAGCACTCTACCACTGAGCCACTGCGCTCCCTTCACTGCATAGATGGGTATGTCAATTTAATAAATGACATAATTTAACAACCACTTAAGACATTATCACAACACATGGTCTGACCCTATATATCAGATGACATCCATGAACCCTTTGTATACTAATGTTTTCTTCCATCTGGTGGGATACAATGAACAATTTGAGGTTCATTGTTCATATCAAGGGGTCATGCATTTTCAAATTAAGATATGCTTCAGGCCAGGCCTTTAGTTCAGAGTGTGTAACAAAACAATATTTTTCTTATTTCTCAACCAAAATATATGTTGTGGGTACTCAAAAGAACCGTCTCAATAAGACAGTTCTTTTGAGCACCCAAAACATATATTAAAAATGATGGGTAAGAAGACATTTACAATTTTTGGCAGACCCAGATCAGACTGCTTCTAAAGAAGCAGTCTGATCAGGGTCTTCCCTATTTGCTATTCAAACAAGGATCTAATCAATTCCAGCCCAGCTAACCGAATTTTATTTGTCATAGAACAGAAAGAGAAAACTGTTCAAAATTTTAAAAATTTGACTGTACTCTTGATTTTTAGTTATAAATCATTTACAGAGTAACTAGTTTAACTCTCAAAATGAACAATCTAGTTCAGTTTGCGAGTTAACCAAACAATTCTGAGTAAACATCTGTGAAATAATATTGAATTTGGAATAGTGGTTCAAGAGGAAATGCAGTTTAAAAACATTTCTTATCTAGAGCTCAGGTGGCCCCTTTGTTCAACAGAGCAGAACCATTTGTGCAATTTTTAACAAGGGCTATGTGAGGAACAATTCTGTGAAATTATTTTGCATTTGGACTAATGGTTCATTATGAGATTTTGTTTAAAGACATTTCTTATCTAGAGCTCTGGCAGTCGCTTTGTTGATGGTACGGAACTATTTGTGCAATTTTGGTAGAGTGCATCTTGAGGAACAATTCTGTGATTTTTTCTTTAATTTGGACCAGTGGTTAGGTTAAAGGAGATGTCATTTAAAGACATTTCATATCTAGAGTTCTGGCGGCCCCTTTGTTCAGTGGAGTGGAACCATGGAGCAATTTGGTAGGAGCCATCATGATGAATACGGCTGTCAAATTATTTTGATTTTGGACCAGTGGTTCAGGAGGAAATGCTGGTTCGAAAAGATTTCTTATCTAGAGCTCTGGCAGGCCATTTGTCCTGCGGAGCAAAACCATTTGTGCAATTTTGATGGAGGGTATTATGAGGAACAATGCTTTCTGTGAAATTATATTGAATTTGGACCAGTGGTTCAGGAGATGCCGTTTACAAGATTTCTTATCTAGAGCTCTGGCACCCTCTTGTTCAGTGAAGCAGAACAATTAATGTCATTTTGGAAAAGAGTCATGGCAAACATTCATGTGAAATTTGGACCAGTGATTCAGGAGGAGATTTCGTTTAAAGAAAAAGCTTACAAACTCAAAATGGACTGACGACGGACGATGAACGATCACAATAGCTCACCTTGAGCCTTCGGCTCTGGTGAGCTAAAAACAGGAATTAAACCAGTTTTTCTATATATAGGTTTCTGTGTGACCAATATATACTAAATATTAGCTCTTTGCAATCGGGTGAAATTTGCCTGCTTTTTTGTCGTCTGAAAGATTTTTAAAAAAGTTTTATCTTTCATGGCTACCATCAGTGTCAAACAATTTAGATCAAGATCATGGCCGACATTTTATCAGGCCTGGTCTGGGTCCAAATGTTTTGCAAAGGTTATCAGCAGACCATTTGCTACTAGCGGGTAGAGTT
The DNA here is from genome assembly GCA_964019695.1 of Loripinus fragilis. Taxonomy (NCBI): domain Eukaryota; kingdom Metazoa; phylum Mollusca; class Bivalvia; order Lucinida; family Lucinidae; genus Loripinus; species Loripinus fragilis. The sequence continues at coordinate 43,786,679 of OZ026530.1, read as the reverse complement.
AATGGTCAGTGAATCACCAAAATGTTTGTACTGGAGTTCAAGTAACCGTTTTGGCCAGACAAGATTTCAACAACAGTTTTGCTGCACAATATTTCCCATTGTCCTAGCAGATTCAGGACTAACTATGGCTCAGAATTAGTTGTAGCCAACACTTTAGCCAAATGGAAAAAGTTGTAGACAAATAAAATTACTTTTAGCCAGAAAGTAGTATCAACAAGTTTTTTTTTTGTATTTAACTCTGCCCGCTAGGGGCGACTTCTGCTGATCACCTTTGCAAACAGTTTGGACCCAGATCAGGCCCGATGGAATGTCAGGTCTGATCTGGATCCAAACTGTTTGACACCCGGATAGTATTGAAAAAATCCAGCATCCAAAGAGTAAAATATGGAACAATAATAATGTGTGAAGGAATAATATAGCAATATTTGAAAATCCAAAAGCTGATCAAAAAAACACTTTTTCGAGAATATGTAAATTTTGAGACACCTATACTGTACTTTTAGTTAATGACTTGTATTTGTAGCCACTCTATATTTTTAGTAGTAAATGGCTAAAATGGCTAATGGCAGGGTGAACCCTGAGATTTCAGCAGATTTCAGTTTTTGTTTAATTATCATTGTCTTTCACCATAAGCTTTTTCAACTGAGCAACATTCATTTTCATCAATGTCTTTTTCGAATAGCCATCCTTTTTAGTCAAATCTAATGCAACATTATTTTCATTCAGTATTTCTTTAACTCTACCCGCAATCTGTGCATAGGTGGGATTTTCCTCAATAGGTTTAATATGAGTGTCAACATGAGCTGGCATTTCAGTCTTGGCTACAAGCTGTCCACATATCTCGCATTTTCTACAGTTCTCCTCGGCATGAACCTTCATGTGCATCTGGAGGTAGAAGGTCTCCTTAAAGGTCCTGCTGCACAACCCACACTGCACTGAGTTATCACTGTGTGACATCATATGCCGCTTTAGATTATGTCGGTGTGTGAAGTCTCGATAACAGATCTTACACGAGTAAGGTCTGTCGCTAGAATGAATCTTTACATGGTTCTGTAGCTCTTTGGCAAGATAAAAATTTTCACCACAGAATTCACAGGTATTCATGTCAGTTACATTGCTTACATTTTCACTGTTTTTAGCTTCCATATTCAAATTTTCCTCATTTCCAGCAATTTTGGCATCATCCTTACTAAGACTACCGTTTACTTGTGATAAACAACCTTTAGTGGGATATGTCTTAAGGTGATCTTGAACAAGATCTCTACTATTCACTGTAAGTTTGTGGTTTAAATCTCTTAGAATCGTGTTCCTATTGCCAACAGAAAGGCCAAAACTTTGAGGAGTTTTGGCCTTTCTGAGGGCAAAAGGATCAAGATTCTCTTGATCAGTAATTTCATTTTCAGATGTAAGATTGTGGTTTGTGTCTCTTCCAACCTTAAGCCTATTGGATTCAGACAGATGAAAACTTTCAGCAGTTTTAGCCATTCTGAAGGAAATATGATCAAGATGTTCCCGTACAATATTCTCATTTTCAAGATTAGGAGCATGTCCTGTATCACTTTGAATATTAAGTCCCTCACTCATATCATTATCGTTCTGAACCATAGCTATCTTAATGTTCGTCGAAGCTGTCGTAGATTGCTGGGAATCATGTAGAGAATTATTCAACAGCATCTTCATATTTTCATCACCTATCACCTCTACATATTCACCTTTACTCAAATCTGCTACACAATCAGTTTGAAATACATTTTCCTGCATGTTGTCTAAATCATATTTCTGTTCACCAGAAACATGTTCTATTTCCTTTTTAACCGTTTCTGTTTCCTTGGTAACTGAAAGACTAGATAGGTAACAGTCCAGAAGTTGCCAGCCTAAATTTTCAGAAATATTACTGCATTGACAAACTTTAGAAAAACATTCGGAATTCTTCAAAAAATGGTTCTTCAACTCAGCCTTACTAGAATAGTGAGCCTTACACGTATCACAGCTTACATAATCTTCAACTGCAGGATTACCTGTCATATTCACATGGTGAGTTACAGTTCTTGTCTGTGAGCTTGTAGAAGACAGAGGTGCACATTCATTACTTTGATCATTCTCATCCGAATTTTGTGTATTTTCTGTAAGACTTTGTTCACCATTATCAACATTCATTACTTTAGCATTATTAGGTAATGATTCACTTATGTCACTATTCTTTGAGCTGTGCACATCCAGCATGATATTTCTCCTTACTGGTATTCTCTTACAAGACTTATGGTTATAAGATGTTATCTCTTCAGAAGTATTTCCTGTACACTGTTTGATTTCCTCTATTTCACCACTGATAGTCTCTTTGGCTGTTTCTTCAAGTGAACTCACTTCAACATAGTTTACATCATCTTCATTTGCACATGAGTCCAGTTTAGAAACATGCCCTTTTGTGCTATTATTTTCAGCCTCACTATTGCTTTTATTATTGTCATACAAAGGTTGGTCCTCATAATGGGTGTGTGTTGGTTTTGCTGTCAACAATTTCATACCATTTTCTACAAGGTTTTCTGAGACATTTAAGCTGCTGATATCATTTCCCATTAAAACTGGCCCAGATGAATTCCTAATATGATCAAGTCTATCAACCTTGAGAACAATGTGCTGATCTAAGTTAATAGGACTTCTTTCATCTGAATTATACAATTTGGAGGCAGTTCCCTCACTTATATGACTAGCATTTTCTGGCATGACTTTGTCTCTAAGGCCAACTAGTTTAAGGAGATGTTCACTGGTACCAGAAGTTTGATATTTGAAAGAAGGCATTCCGCTCGATATATCCTGACTCTGACCATTATCTATTGTGTTTCTATCATTTTTGCCTCCCTGTCTATAATTTGGATCTGTATTATCAATTGTTCTATCACGACTTAATAACTCGTAATTCATATCATTCCTGTCCACTAACTCCTTACTTTGGGCATCTTGACTGTGACTAGTCCTATTTCTATCTACTGTACCATTAGGCCTTTTGTTTCCTTCGTATTCAAAATGTTCTATTCTCTGGGCTGATTCTCCACGAGAAGTCAACTGAGGGCTTCTTCGATCTCCAGTGTTATTTGAAATATTTTCAGATCCTGATGTAGCATGTACGTAATTGCCAATTACTTCAGGGTTTCTTTGCTGACTTTGTAACGATGCTTTTGAATTGTAATAGATCATATTGTAGTAGGCCTGCATTTGTGCATTATAAGCAAAATATCTCTGGTCATATGAAAGCTGATTTCTGCCATAGTTAAATGATTGATAAGCTTGGTTATACTGAGGGACATGGTATCCCGGTAATGTGTGTAAGTTTGGTGCCTGCCAATGTGGAATGGAAGTTTTCAAATTGGCAGCAACTGATGTGAAAGGAGGAAGTCTAGCTATAGATGACACTGTTGATGGAGATTCTGTTGCCAGAGATGAATTAGAATGTGCTGGCTGGTGATAAAATTGTGTTGCCACTGGATCAACTTGAACATTATTTCCTTTCTTCTGTCTCTGAGTCCTTCTTCTCTTTCTCTTATTTTCCACCTCTGAACCTCCATTAGAAACATGTAAAGGCCTCTTATTTTCAATCTCTGAATCTCTTTTAGAAACATGTAAAGGTCTCTTATTTTCCTTATCTAAAAACATGTTCTCATCACCTTCAACACTATTGCCCACAGAATGTCCAAAATTCAGCTGATTTGGGTTCATTGCATCTTTCCTATTATTCTCAATAAAATCACCAACTCTCCCAAATGCCTTTCCTTGTTTACCTTCAACTTCTGTCGTTTTACTTATGTTCTTAGCTTCAGTTTTCATCCCGTTACTTGTTTTCTGAACCTTAGTTTCTATCCTATTATTCATTTTCTGAAAGTCTATACTTGACAGGTTTTCAGCATTCTCCTCCTCATGCTGTTTAAGGTGCTTGTACAAATGACTCGTCTGTGAGAATTCTTTATTGCAGATATCACAAGTAAATGGCTTAGATTCTTTATGAGATCTCATATGCATGGTGAGATGATGGCGATGTATGAATGTCTTTGCACAAGCTGTGCATTTATGTGGACGGTCGCCGGAATGAGCCTTTTTGTGCTGTCGTAGAACACATGCCTTACTGAAAGCCTTACCACATATATCACATACATGTAGTTCTGAGGGAGAGTGAGTTTGAACATGAGCCTTAAGTTCATGGCTAGATGGGAAACTAGCATTACAAACACCACAGCTGTATACTCTGTGCCCTGTGTGTGTTCCCATGTGCATTTTTAAATAGAATTCTTCATTAAAGACACGATCACACAAATTGCACTTGAATGTCTTGTCCCTATGAACTCGTAAATGTCGACGGAGATTGTTGAACTGATTAAACTCGCGATTACAGTGTTCACATTTGTAAGGATGAGAACCTGTGTGCTTAGATCTCATGTGAGATTGTAGAGAGTAACTATCGTTGAAATCAAGACCACATACTCCACATTTACAGTTTCGGTTTGACCCCAAGTGTAGCTGCATATGGCTATGAAAGTTACCACTCTGGCGAAATTCTTTATTGCAAACACTGCATTTGTAGATTTCATTTACATTTGAGTTTCTATCAAGTGGTCTTTTCTTATCTTTAACAGAGTTAGTAACATCACTTAATACTTTAGAAAAATTAGCAGTATTACTTTCATCTACTGGGGAAACATCTGTAATCTTTGTTGGCGACAATAATTGATTCAAATGGAAAACTTGACTTTTATTAACGGTACCCTCAGTTCTTTGGTCATCAATAAAAGTTTGTTTTAACTCATGTGTATCATCACTGGATTTCTTCACATCATCAGTGTGTTCAATATCACAATTTACGTTGTCTATATCTGCGTATTCCTGATTTACATTAAAAAGTTTCTGATAATTTCCCGAGATAGTTTCATTACATGGAATGGTTGAATTTTGGAATGGTTTGTTCTGTTGTGGAATGTCATTTACTAAATCCCTGTCATAAGGACTCATTTTACTGTCAGCAAATTTTACTTCTTTGCCATCTATATCAACATTTTCCTGTTCATAATGACATACTATACTCTCTGATCCATTACCATTATCCAAGTTTTCAGAATTATCATTATCATTGTTTTCAGATCTATGAGGGTATAAGGACTTAGATAACACATTGCTTGATGAATCACCATTTCTGTGACTTTCATTTTCAGGTTTATCAACATCATTATGTTGACTTCTGACACCATCTGTTGATTCAGTGCTGATTAAATTTGCAGCACTGAATGGAAATAATGACTTGGATATCAAGGGTCTGAAAATGTCATTATCACTGGTGTTAGGAGTAAACAAGGGTTTCTGAATCTCTGTCTTCAGTCCACTTATAACATGTAATGAATTTCTTTCGGGCGTTTCATGGTCAAGAAAACCAGTGATTGTTACAGGAGAAGTTTCTCTCGAGGCAGAGCTAAGACTGGACGTTTCACTGTAGTGAGAGTTTGAAGAATGGAGTGAGTCACTTCTAGGTCTCATCCCACTTTCCACATCATGATGATCAGCTTTATGTTTAGAATGATAGAAGCTCTGTCCGTTAGAATTCTTCTCCATTCTGTACTGGGCTTCTGCTCCATGCGTCTTTCTGGCCTGTTCTCTGTTGTAGTCAAACAATGCACGCTTTTTAGGTGGGTAGACTGTATCCATATCTGTGGAAAATAAAAAGTCAGATGATTAGAAAATGCTAATTATAGCACTGTATCCACTAGATACTATAAGAATCTATCATGATGTGTGAGGGTTGGATAGAAAAATCCATCCCTATGATCGCCGTTTGGTATCAAGAGGCTTGTCAAGTAATGATAAAAGGTGATCCCCAGGGAAGGATTTTTCTATCCTACTCTCACACTCATGATAGATTCTTTTTCTTGCTCACCACTGTTTTTTTTTAAAAAAGCTTCCAAAAGTCCCTGAATACGATTAGATGCAATTTAACGAGATGACATCACTTTAACATAACAATGACGTCACTTGACGACCATGTGCGTGAGTTCCAAAACAGCCAATGTATGTAGCCCTCACATGACAGCCTGGGTAAGATAGCCTGGGTAAGATAAGATTTTCTATCCCAGGGTAAAATCTCAGATATCCTAATCCGGTGTGCAAGAATAATGAATTCTTCTATAGATCTAGTTTGAACCAATGAGCCTAGGATTGTTCCTTGAACCTATCACGTGTTACCAGGTGAGAATTTCCAAATTACGGGACTTCAGTATCTAAAGATTGAATTAATCTTAGCAATAAAAGAAGACCCTGCAGCAAAATGCTGGTTTCTGCAACATTTTCATCTGGGTCTCCACTGTTTGCCAAAGTACCTTTAAGGGTTCCAGTATTCAAAAGTATCGAAGGGTTGTAGAGATCCTTTAAACTGCTCCTGAATACTGAAATAGCTAGAGCTCCCAAAAGGTGAAAACTACTAACAAGACCCTGGGCTGTTAACCTGAGAATGACTTTTTATAAGGGTATAGTAAAGCATAGCTCCTCCCTAAGTCCAGCTATGAATTTTGTTAGATCAGCAGTTTTCATGAAGAATTTACATGGATAGGTTTCCAATACTGGTCCAAAAGATGATACAAACAATTATAGGCCCATCTCATTATTACCAGTATTATCAAAGTTACTAGAAAACATGTCCATGATTCTCTGATGGTTTATTTATCTTCAAATAGTTTATTTCATTCAACTCAATCAGGTTTCAGGCCAAATCACTCCTGTGAGACATCTCTGTTACAGATGATTAATATATGGCTAGATGCAATAAATAGCAGTCAAATGATTGGGATGGTAATGATTGACTTTAGAAAGGCATTTGATCTAGCTGACCATACATTGTTGCTTAAAAAAACTCAAATACTACAAAATATTAGAAGAGACTATTAGCTGGTTTTCTTCTTAACTGCTAGGGAGGAAACAAAAAGTCTTTGTAAACAATACATTATCTGAATCTGAAAATATATTATGCTGCCTCCCCCAGGGATCTATTTTGGGCCCTCTACTATTTTTGATATTTATTAATGACTTGCCTTTAGACATTAATAATGTCCTCACAGACTTATATGCGGATGACACTACCCTGTATTATATTGACAAATGTCAAGCCTGTATTGAACAGCAACTGCAGACTGCTACATGTACTCTGAAACCTATTCAGATATAATAAAGTCGCTATATAAGTTAAAATGGTGCCATTTTAGAAAATGGGTTATTCAGTGACCAAAAGCAGACGAGCAGGCAGCCATTTCAAACATCAATATGGTAATTGTTGTATAATGTAGGAAAAACCCCAAATACAAGCTGATCTGATAAAATTAAGGCGAGGTCTGGTGACAACCGGTTGTCAGCAGCATTTTAGGCCTGAAAAGTCCGGTGACAACCGGTTGTCACCAGCAAAAAGTCTGCTGACAACCGGTTGTCACCAGCAAAAAGTCTGCTGACAACCAGCTGTATTTTTCCAATACCCACTGTGCATTCCACAGGTTAAGGCACTAAATGAGTTACATAAAGCTATTTTTTTCTCATATATATATTATACATATGTATGTAAAGATTTTTAAATTTATAATTAAGAATAAAAATAAAATGATATTAGGTTTCGATTACATAATGCTTGATTTGGGATTTTAACTAATCATATGGTACATGTATTTCTCTTTTAATTCATCTAAAATGGAATCTTCAAGTTGCTTATCTTGCAAAAGACAGGTTAACAAAAAGTCACTGATCAGACTGCACTTTTAGGGGCAAGCTGATCTGTGAATTTGCTTTAGAATAATTTGATTCAGGTGCTTTTAAAAAGAGTTGTTTAAATACTTAAATGACACTTTATTTTGAACTTACATTGTATATCCTTTTAAATATGTGACTCTAGAGAAGGTGTCTTTATTTATTATGTACATGCATATAGAGGATCTTACATGAGTGATCATTTCATATGAAATTAATTTATTAAATGAGCCTTTAGCGAGTTTATCAAATTTAATATGAAATGATCATGAGTGTAAGATTCTGTTTATTTATCATATGACCTTTTAAATGTGAATTTATCTCCTTCAAATTTTGCTTATTTCAATGAAAATTTGCATTGTTGGTAATACTAAAATATCAATTATATTTTGAAATTATTTTATTTTCATATGATGTGATTCTAGAGAGGTTGGGTGTCTATGCATAGTTGTTAAATCTTAACTAGCGCTCTTAGCCAAATTAGCTATTAGTGCAAGCTGAACAAATGTGTTATATGGAATGTACCTGTTACCTATATGGAATGTTGCTTTTCTGGACTAATCCAGTCTTGTTGTCCCCTGCCTTTTCGAAGAAAAGCGGAGGGACTTAGTTTTTGCCTCTCCGTCCTTCCATCCCCCTATAGAAGTAGGTACCTTGTGGGCGCAACTCCTCCTACAGTTTTATACCGATTGTTTTGAAACTTCACTGGTGTTTTGATCATGGTCTGAAGATATGCATGTGGTTTGGATATAATCCTCAGATTTTTTTTTGGTCACTTTTTCTGCAAGTTGAACTTAGCCATTTTCGGGCATTATCTATAACAATGTGAATGGACAGGGACATCTTGTGGGCGCAACTCCTCCTACAGTTTAATACTGATTCTTTCGAAACTTCACTGGTGTTTTGGTCAGGGTCTGAAGATATGCATGTGGTTTGGATATAATCCTCAGATTATTTTTATCATATAATCCTTAGCTTAACGTCTATCACTTTTCCAACATTTTTTGCCTTCAGTGCTATCAATATCTTATCAATGTCTATATATATGTAGTACCTTTGAGTGCAAATGCTCCTACACTTTTATACAATTCTTTATGAAACATCTGTATGTACTTATGTCATGGCCTGAACATATGGATATGCTTTGGATAAAATTCTTAAGTTTTGTTTCTGTTTTCTGTTCTGTGAACTTAGGTTGATCCATGATAGTTCATATAGACAAAAAGTGGCGGGGGACATAAATTCTCTGAATTTGCTTGCTATTATTAATTTGCCAAAGACAAGTTAAACAACTTTTAAGTAGTCACTTATCAGACTGTTCCTCTATGGGCAAGCTGATCTGTGACTAATTCGCTTTTCCTGTTTGACGAAAGTTTGTGCACGAAGATGAAGTACTGGTTAGCTACTTTAAGTCAAGCTTGTCCAGGAAAAAAGTGTGGTTACAGGTGAACCGACGTCCTGACATGACCATAGCTGTTGACTGGAACTTAAAGCATCAAACAAAAGCTTTTCCTGTTTGAGTGATTGATTCTAGTAGTTAAAAGAGTAAATAAATACTAAAATTGGTGCTGTGGAAATACCATACCCGACTTGTCCGACCTGGTCCCATGTCATTCAGGACAAGTTGAAAATTTCTATTTACCTTGGACAAGTACAAATGTTAATACAGTTCTGTATTTCATAGTTTGATTAATTATTACGAGCTCGCATCTTGCATTGAAAACAGTGTGATCAGCCGGCTGATCTACACTGTTTACAAAAGAAGCCAGCTGATCAGGATCCATACTGTTTACAGTTGATATCTGGTTTCATACTGTTTTTGAAAGAGGAAATTGTTTAAGCACAGAAAGGTATAAACTAATTAGTTCTTTCGGACAAGTAAAATTTTCTATGGACAAGTATATTATGGTCAGTTACTTAACCTTGGACAAGTAGAAAATTTTACTGTTTCCACACCCATGATAAAATATCCCTAATTTTGAACTTATTTTCTTAGTAATATACATGTTGTAACTTAGTCACTGGTTGTCAGCAGCCACTTCCATTTGGAAATACATGTTTGTTTCCTAAAACATTTATCCATTCCTGAAAACTTTAAAGGTGAGCTTGTATATAGGTTAATAGAAAATATATGAAAATTAAAATGCAAGATATTTTAAGAAATAAATCTGTCTTCAGTATTTTACTTTGAATTAAATACCCTTGTAAATTTGATATTCTTTTTCATATGCTGGTTTTCCACATATTGGAAAATGTAGACTAATGTAGATATATATATATATATATATATATATATATATATATATATATATATATATATATATATATATATAAGAAAACATACGTTAGTACATGTACACAGTAGTATTGGAAAAAATCAGCTGGTTGTCAGCAGACATTTTGCTAGTGACAACCGGTTGTCACCAGACTTTTTGCTGCTGACAACCGGTTGTCACTAGACTTTTTGCTGGTGACAACCGGTTGTCAGCAGACACTTCCTAAAATTAATTATAGTAAAGAATGCAAATGACGAAAATTTGGAGAAATTGGTTGCCAAATGAGTGAAATGACTTGTAATTGTGGCCACAAAAAAGATTAATATGTGTAGAATTTCTCCATCATCAAAACTGCATGGGTGAACGTTTACAATTTCCCAAATCCTAAATTTCAAAACTGCGATCTTAAAACTTGCAGGTTCCCTACTAAATATTCACAATTCGAAGTTTAAATGGTCAATTGTCTTTAGAAAGACTGAATATAAATCAGAGAACCTAATATAATCACCCTATTTCTGCATTTTTCTGTGGAAAGTCAGCCTCAAAATCCTGAATTCAGGAATAATCCTGAAAACCTTCCCTCATGAAATTGAAATCTCTCTGAGAGGCACATTGTTTTTGCTTTTCTGACTAAGCATATGTGTGTGTGTCTTTAATTGTATGTGATTTGGTTTCTCTTTCTCTGGGTGCCATGGACTGGTGTCTGTGAATAATATGGCCACAAAAAATATTATTATGTGTAGTATTTCTCCATTCTCAAAATTGAAATCTCTCCGAGAGACACATTGTTCTTGCTTTTATGACTATACACATATGTGTGTCTTTAATTGTATGTGATTGAGTGCCATGGACTGGTGTCTGTAATCTGTAATCTTGGTATTTCTATGTCATTATCACTTGTTTTATTTTCAATATATACTTAACTACTAAAGAAACCAGACACATACTGGGTGCCAATACTTTGTAGTTTGGTAGTAAATGAATATGATGCTCACTTGTCTTTCCATTGCATAAAACTGAACAAAGGTAGACTAAGATGCACTGAAACCAGAAATGGGGCGAAATAATCGTTAATGCTAATGCATTATTAATGCATTACTTTTTTCAAGTAATTCAAGGTAATGATTAATTCACCAGTTTTTTAATTACTTTAATGCTAATTCAAAAGGTTAAACATTCAAATAGTTTCAGTCTGAAACTATTTGAATGCTTAACCTTTTACTTCATAATAGCGCATTTGACGCCTTAAAAATATCATGTGTTTGAAAAAAGTATTTAAAATGGAGCATTTGCTCTTTTGGAGCAAATGCTCCATTTTTCATAATGTTTTCAAAAGTATTCAAAACTAAAATTAAATTTTTCTTGAATATTTTCAATGTTGTCTAAAAATAGAACATGATGTCTGATCTAAAAATAGCCTATTGAGTAAAGGGTTAACTTAGATACAACGAAAAATAGGAAAAGCTATCCATCCAAGATTTGCTACCAGACAGACAGACATACAGCGGTCATTTATGCCATAACTAAATGGATCCTACTTTTTTTCCGTTTTTCCAGATTATTTAAAAGTCGCAACAGCTGTCTTTGTTTCTGTGTGGACTTGGTAAAACTTCTCCCTGCCCATCGATAATGTGTTGATATTTTTTCATATTCTGGTCTTTCAGGAATATTGGGTTCTGACGGAAAGCAGAATAACGCTTAAGCCGGTGCTAGGGGGCGTGAGAATTGTTGCACTTTCCATTAGTTCTCATGAACAGACTCAATATAACAGAGTCTGCAGTTTTCTAAAGGTAGGTTCTCAGGGGACAAAATGTCCACTCGTCTGCTCGTAATTACGAGCGAAATTTAGAAAGGACGAGTAATTCTCCCCAATGCACTCATCCTACGGGACGAGTGCTTTGAGAAGAATTACTCAGGGGGAAGTCATATTACTCCTTTATGTTCTTTATTGCATATGCTTTTAAAGGAAAGTGCATGTGTTTGCAGGAAGAGTGAAAATTGCAAGTCACTCATCCTGCAGGACAAGTGCAATATTGAAATGGTTCTCTCTATTTCTTAAGGATCCATTTTTCCATAATTTTTAAACACTGGTCCCCTTCCAAGCATTCATTTTTAAGCATCCCATAAGGGTATATTCTTCCATAATGTTGCCATAGCAACCAAAAACACAATGTATATTTTTAAAAATGCCAAGAAAACATACCTAAGTAAACATCCCAATAAAACACAGGAGCTGACTACTTATTTCTTAGTTACCTGAAACTTTAAGGTTATCTCCCTTAGACCAAACAGCTGCTGACATTTCTGTTGTTTTCCTCTGCTTACAATTATTCACTTGAACAGCTTCTCAATCTAAAAATAGTACCTGAAATGAACCAGTGTACATCATAAGCTACAAGTTGATATGTGCATGGGTGAATGTTCAAACTTTCTAAAATCCTGAACTTTTGACAATCCAATTTTAAAACTTTCTGTATGCCGATCAAATATTCACAATTTCAAGTTTAAATGGTCAAATGTCGCAAATAGACTGATAATATTCAGAGAGGTTGTTATGATCTCCCTAATTCAGCATTTTGAGGCTGACTCTCTGTGGAAAGTCAGCCTCAAAATCCTGAATTCAGGAATAATCCTGGGGCCCCCCCAGGGGTTTTGGGGATCTGGGGAGAATGGCTATTTATTTTCAGGGATCTAGGGAGCTCTGGTAATTATTTTAGGGGATCTGGGGAGCAAGCTCATAGTTTTGGGGATCTAGGGAGCCCTGCCAAAAAGCAAAAAAAATAAAGGAAATGCCTCCATTTTGTTTGATTTTTTTAAAATTTCTTCTTCTTCTCCCTTGTAAATTATAAATGTACTTATTTTTGTATAACATGTACATCTAAATTGACCTCAGGGGGAAATATGGTAATAAACTTTTATTGTTGTTCATTTATTAACCTTAAAATTGTTGACTTTTAGCTAGGTAATAGCATACTTTAGAACGCCAAGATTGCACCAGATCGCACCGTCTTTATCAAATATTCCCGGGGGAGCATGCCCCCCTAGCACGAGTCTTGCTGCATATTGTTACAGTGCTACCTATGCACCTGCTATGTAATCCTCTTTTTAGATGGTAAGCTCATTTTTATAAGCAAATTAAGAATGCTGATCAAATATATACTTGTTTGATGAAACTGAAGCTAACCAAGTGAATAGGGGCTAATAGCAATTGTAGAAAATTTTATTAAAAAATTTTATTTAAAAAAAATACTTTCACTTTGTCAATAAAAAAATCTAGTTTAACTTAAGCTGTTGGAAAAAAATCATCCCCTGCCCCCCAACTAGAAAAGCATATGGTCTGTCTCTAATTAAAAAAAAATCAATCCGCCATGCCCACTTTCCCAGGTACAGCAACAACAATTTTTAAGGAATGGCCTTTGATACTTTGAGCCATATACCATGCCTTTCATTGAAATAATTATATGTCATGTAATCTATTACTAAGCCCTGACTTTACATGTATAAGGCAAAATATTAAGTTATCATTAAGTCATGCGCTCTTGTATAGCTTCATAGTTTTTAAGTATGTGATTTTAATCCTACGAAAAGATAAATACATTTTAAGGAGAAATGACTTATATTTTTGGGGATCTGGGGAGAAGCTGGTCTTTTTTTAGGGATTTGGGGAGCAAAGGCAAAATACTTTTAGGAGCCGAGGCAATTATTTTCAGGGATCTGGGGAGATCAATGCATTATTTTCAGGGATCAGGGGAGCACAGACCCCCCTGGGGGGGGCTCAATCCTGAAAGCTTTCACTATGCATGTGTACAGTGGAGACTCAGATTATTTCGTGCATCAGAGGCAGGAATTTTTGCCTAAAGATGGTCTAGAGAAGAGTGATAACAGGAGCTTGAAGTTTGATCCTTAAATCACCTCTAAGCCATTAAAACTGAAAATCTACGCAATGACATTGTGAGCTTTTGGATTTGAGGCAGATGTAAATTTTAGGGTTAACATAAGGTATAATGAAGAAACAGACAAACAGTACATACCCCCATATTTATGTCTTATGTTGGGGTAAAATTAAGAAATTGCCCCACACTGAGCTATATGGAAATAGTTGCAAAATATGGCCTCCTAGGTTATAAAGCTTTTTTCATGCTCAAATCAGCTGAGCATGAAATTTAAACTGCCCATTAACACCAAAATACTGAAAAATAAAGACTTTTCTTGCTTTCAAACTATCAGATGTTGTATAATGATTGTTGAAATTTTAACATAAATTTATGAGCAGGATAAATTTCATGCTCAGTTGAGTACAGCATGAAAATCTTGGGGCATGACTTTATGCAGTAGAAGACAGAGTTTATCTTCACATGCAGGGTATTTTCCCATACCTATCAGAGGTCTCACTTGAATTATGAGTCCCACAAAAAGTGGAGTCCCACCATACAAAAGAATAAAGCCTACTTCAAAAAAATAGGAGCCCCAACACCAAAATGAGAGTTCAGGACTGCAAATCAGGAGTTTGTGAGAGCTCTGCCTATTTTTTAATATACCTATTCAACAAAATCATTCATATTTATTGTTGATAGAACATTTTTGTATTTCGAAAATGGTCTTGAGGAATACCCTCGAGAAACCTTAAATACTATTCCTTTTTAGCAGTTTAGTATCCATTTTTGTTTAATGTGAACATACATGGATAAAAATTCTCCATATAATTTCTCCAATAACTTTCAAAGAAACCAATCAGTGTCAAACAGTTTGGATCCAGATCAGACCCAACATACAAAATTACATGCATTATCTGGAATGTAGAACATGTATCTTTTAGATCTGCAATGATTCACTGAAATCATGTTGTATCGCGATATTATTTCTGACACTACGGGTATCATATCGTGAGATATGCATATCGTGAGATCATTCCACGATATGCAAAAGATCAGCGCCCTAGATAAGCTTTTGGGTCAATTGGGTACTTACGCAACCTTGTTATCCTCAATTGCGTACTTGCAAAAACAATTGCGTATTTTCATATTTTTTACGCCACATTTTTTCTGTGATTACACGTTTTCTTACTTTTTCATGTGAAGCCATCGGGAATGTGCTTGCATATTTATTTACTCCCATCATCTGCATTTCTAAAGTATCAAAGTAGTGGATTTTGTTGTACCTGAAGCAAATCTCATCCCCTTGTTGACATTCGAGTGTGTACACTTTGCAAAAATTCACTTTCATCATAGTGTTTTTCCGCAAAATACTGGACTGGGCACCGATATTTAATCCATAAACTGGAGTGATATTGCGCGCTGGCTAGTAAAAAAAAATCAATACCCGACTGGCATTTGTTTATTACCGGAATGGAAACAAAATGGACCAAATGGTACGCAATGACATTGCATGTAATTGCATACCGATCGTTTGAATTGCTTTTCGGTACGCACACATTTCATTTTAATTGCTTTTTTGAGAATTTTAATTGCGTATTTACGCAAATACCCTGCTTATCTAGGGTGCTGAAAGATACAGCACTTAGTTCCTTTATTAGAAATAAATTTTAGAAATCACAAAAGGAATGTTACCATTTTCCTTTTTAATTTTTCTGCTTTAATTAGTAAACTTTTTTCCATGCTAAACTCTTGATATATTTTAAAACAGTGAAGAACAAGTTCAGCTGGCTTCTGAGGATCTAGATGATCTTAATATAAACTAATTTTGGCTCTGCTTGTAAATACATGCTAATAATTGGAATATTTTAAATGAATTTGATAAAAACTGGGGAAGAGTGTTGTACATAAAACATCCAGCATGACAAGGTTTAATATTTGAGTATTTACTTCTCCTAATTTCATAGATATATGTTATTTCTAAGGTTCTCAAGTCGTCAAAAATGTATTGCGATACATATCATATCGTTAGGCAAATATCACGATATGTATCGTATCGTGAGGTAATCGTATCGTTGCAGCCCAAAAGTATCTTACAATAAAATTACCTTTAACCATCCTCTCATCACATAGCCTTGGCTGAACGTACATCACATTGGTCCTACAAAACAATATATACAGGTAAGTGAGTAAAAATTTGTGTGTGATGTGATTAAATTATTTAGCACAGGTTAAGATTTTATTTTTGAGCGTAAAATTGTAAATATTTTCTTACCCATCAGTTTTAACTTATGTTTAGGATGCTCAAAAGGACCGTCTCATTGAGACGGTCCTTTTGAGTACCCACAACATAAGTTTCGGTTGAGAAACAAGAAAGGAAAGTTTTTGGTACGCACTTTTAACTAATGGCCTGATTTAGTGATTTTTCTGACAAAATCAAATGTTTAATCCTTTATATACTGACCCACACTTCCAACGCTAAATGTTTCATGAATGTAATTTTAATTAATATACAAGTTCTTGCCGAAATCTTAATCATTGAACTGTTCAGGGGTTATGGCAGGCATTCACCCAATCAGGTTATGATCAAAAGGGAATGATTGACTGATGAAGTTCTACTTTCACTTTCATAAATGTTTCAATTTTTTGAGGAAATTGCGTTACAATTAATGAAACAATATAATGTACTATTTAAGGTTCAGTTTGATTTTGCGTTAGAAGTGTGGTTCAGTATATATTGGTAACCGACCTAGGTAAATGTGTAATTTGGTAAACACTGCGAAGACCCAGATGAAATGCCACATAATGCTGCATTTCATCAGATGCAGCATTTTATCAGGGTCTACACTGTTTGCTAAGAAATAAATTATCTTCAGCCTGACAGGATGCATAAAAGAACAGTCTCATTGAGAAGAAGTTAGAAAATTATGGTCACAACCTAGTGACTCTTGTGAGTCTCAAAGACTCAAACCGACAACCCCTCAATCGCAAGTCTAACACTCTACCACTGACTGAAATATGATCATGAAAAATTAAGAACCACAAGGACAAGCCAAAAGAAAATGATATGCCTCACCAACTTCATTTAGAATTTTGGGGACAATATTGCAAAATATAATTAGCTTACCACAATATACATCCAACTAAATCTGCAGCATGTTATCCTAATGACAGATTATTATAAATATCAGCTGTTTGAGATTTCCTGAGATAAAAATCACACACCTTTGTTGTTGTTTCTTATATGGGCCTCATCGCGAGAAAACCTGTCTTCGGGGTTTCCGACAAAGCGAGTTTCAAAACAGTCTCCTCAGCTACAGAGACTAGCTAGAATTTTGAAATTTCGCTTGTAGCAAGCCTAGATATGATACTTTCCAAAAAGCAAATAACAAAGGCGCTGATCAGACTGCGCGGATGCGCAGGCTGGTCTGCGCCTGTGTTATTCACAAACCACCGAAGACAGGTTTTCTCGCGTCGAGGCCCATATAATACACACAAACTGATGTGTTTATCATGGCATTGACAAGCTGTTAAAAACTTCAAAATATCCCCAGGTAATAAATATGATCTGTGTAAGAAAATGGCCCTTTGAGTATGTCCTTATCAGCCTGTTCTTTGTGTCATTTGCCAAGTAATTGCTGTCTTTATTAATTATTAGAACAAAAAGAGTTCAATAGGTGGCTTTTTTTTCTATCAAGCAGCCGAAACTTCCTAGTTTCGTAAGGTTTCAACTCAGAAATTTTTAAAACTGAAAAACATCAGCTGTTCAAAGGGACCTTTTCTTGTATAGTTTTGAATCAGATATCCTACTCCAAAACAGTTATATTGTTACTTATTGAAAAACTAACAATTTTTAAACCTCCCTTTTAACCATAAAAATATCTTTATTCTGTTATAAAGGACTTTAGTTAAGAGTGGGTACCAGAAAAATAATTTTCTTATTTTTCAACCAAAACATATGTTCGGGGTACTCAAAAGAAACATCTCAATAAGACGTTTCTTTTGTACACCCAAAACATATGCTAAAAATTATGGTTAAGACGATATTTACAATTTTACACTGAAAATTGTTGTTTATCTAAACCTATGGTTATAAGACATGGCAATGTGATTTTACATATCAAATCTGTTGTAACTGCAAAGGTTGCTCACCTGCAATCCAAAACTGCCTTTTCCTATTACGTATATAGAAAGTAGGAATAGTAATTTTCTAAATTGTTTTGAAAATGAAAACTAAGCAACAAACCATATACTGAATAGTAATATAGGATCCCTGGCTAACAGAACAAGGGGGATCCAGATTTTCTGTAAATGGGGTTCAGATGTGTAAAGGGGGTGGGGGTTCTGTTTTTTGATACTATCTCAAAATTTCTTAAATATCCCATGACAATGAAATTATTTCATTTTCATGGGATATTTACAAAATGTAGAAACGGGGTTGGGGGGATTGCGCAAACCTACAAACCCCCTCTGTATCCGCCACTGCAGACAGACAGCTGGAAGCACTAAATATTTCAGATGATACATCCGAACACAGAGATGCTTGGAATCATTCATATCAGGGACTCCCTATACCACTGTTTATACTGGTCATATCCAAGGCATAACAGGAAAATAATTTTCTTATATATCAACCAAAATATGTTGTGGGTACTCAAAAGAATCATCTCATTGAGACGGTTCTTTTGAGCACCCATAACATATGCTAAAGATCACACAAATTTAGTATTTTAAAAAAATTAACAATTTTACGCAGAATTTTTTATGTTTATAAATCTAAACCTATGACATATCGGAGGGTCTGGTTTGGGATCTGGTATTCACTATTCATTTAAAATTTAGCCTGTTATTCATCTCATTAAAATTTTGGGTTATTCATTAAAATAGACCAATTATTCATTAAAAGTTAGAAAGGTGGCAAAGAAATCTGATTATTCACTATTCATGAATTTTTTCTTCAATTCATTAAAAAAAATAGGACAATTCATTAGTTTTTAGGCCCTGATTATTCACTATTCATTATTTTTATGGCTAATTATTCACTATTCATTATAAAAAGGGCCATTATTCACTAATTATTATACCCCATCCAGACCCTTATATCCTGGTTCAGCTAAACAAGGGTTAAGAATTACTTCACAAAAAAATGGCAAGGTCCCTTTTCTTCAGACAATACATTGCACTTTGACACTTTACCACCTTTGGCCTCTAATCCCCAGGTTAACTAGTAAACAGCCTTAGGGGACAAATTAATACACTTATCATACTAATAGAATTATATTAGGGGTCAGATTATGTATTGGAAGATAAGGCTATGTGTGTAGTGACCCCATCAGATTAACCCTTTGTCTGCTGTTGATATATTTGCAAACAGTTAGGACCCGGATCAGAGAAAATATCCCACCTGATCTGGATCCAAACTGTTTGACACTGACGCAGACACTCATCGGAAACCTGAGAGAATTGTTTAAAACTGTTCATTTTTAGAAAAAAAAATCAGCAGAGACTATTTGAGCTCTACTTATTTTTTGAAAAATTGCCCAGCAAGCTAAGGGTTAAGTCTGTAAACATGTACCATAATATGTAGACTGTCGCCGGTCCTTTAAACATTTTTTCATCAATGTGTCATTTGTGACGCGACATGAGATTCCCAACAATGTGGTATGTGTGACCAACAAAGGCTCAGACCAGCCTGCGCATACGCATGATATGTAAGATATCTCAGAGCCTTTACTAGTTGCTTGAGTAAGATAAAGCTACTTGGAGTTACTAAGCTTAAAAGGAGGCTGCACAGGCTCATCTAAGTCTACACTTGTCAAAATGCAACATTGTTGGAAATCACATGCCATGGCTCAATTCATATACTTGGAGCAAGTCTAATTCTGATGGCCCTGCTTTAAATGTACTTCAACTTGTTCAGTTTTTGAACAGTTTTATAAAGTAAGGATTTAAACCTTTCAAAAATATACATACATGTATACTGGTACGGTGCTCGGACATATTGGCCACTGACATTTCGGTCACAGAAAATGCCGAAGGTGGACATTTCGGCCATAACCATAAATCTTGGGTTTGGGATGTGTGCATGCATAAATTTGTGATGCATTTCTTAATCTTTTGAAATAAAATTTGCATGTGAATACTTACGGTAGATTCAAAGATGCATGATAATAGGATCATTTCATAGAAACAGGTAAATTATGGTGTATATTATACAGCAGTAAATGATACCTGTATAAAGTACCCATTACCTGGATTACTTAATTTTTTTTTGTTTACAATTGATTTTCATGTATCTTAGAATCTACTGTATATAACAATTAATAAATGCTTACTACATTCATGCTGAGCCTGGATTTATCTTTATTTCTTCAAAACACTGCAGATCCAGATCAAACAGCCCCAGAACTGATCAGGACTCACACTGTTTTCATCTCTGCTTGTAAATACATGCAGTTTTATAACTGATAAAAAATTGGGAGAAATATAGCACGTATGTTTATGATTATTCAGACAATTATTTCCTAAGAAGTGCCTCACACATTTTTGCATGCACACACCCCAACCCACAAATTATGGTAATGGCCGAAACGTCCACCTTTGGCATTTTCTGTGGCCGAAATGTCCTGGCCGAAACGTCCTAGGCCGAAATGTCCGAGGCCGAAATGTCCTACATTCACTGGTACACCCACTTAGCACAAAAATTCAATGCGAAGGATCTTCAATGCGAAGGATCAACAGCAGAATGAGTAAAGTTAATACTGATTTTAACTTTTGAAACTGATGAATATCAAAAAAATATCCAGATTTTTTGCTTTATGCTGCTAAAGTCAATGTTAGCAGAAAAATCCCCGCTCTGTTATTATAAATTAACACTTCCATCTGAGGCTTTGACTCACTGATAAAGATGTGATTAACAAGCCACCCATAAAAGTGCTTGCTGTTTACTGTCCGTCGTATTTACTTCTTTCTTCTTAAATGGCAGAGATCATAACTGATCATTCATTACGCCACCCATGACATTTTTAAATTTCAAGAGTAAAAAAACAAAACAAAAAAAAACATAGGCTAGGAAGAATTGGATCTTGATTAATTAATATGTTGCATATATGTGCAATGGAAGAGCTCTGAAAGAGTATTGTAACATTAGCCGTTCCCCAATTTCCCTAATAAAACTGCCCATTTGACAAATGATTAAAATAGTGATTTCATTTTGGTTTGTTTGTTTGATTTCATTCTTTACGTCCCAGTCAACAATCTTTCAGTTACGTCACAACAGGTCTTCCTGGGTTGAACCAGTACTAAGCTAGGATTAATGTTTCTTGCTCAAGGACACAACGCAGTGACGCTGGTGATGCTTGAACCTCCACCTTTTGGTCTTGAGTCAAGCACTCTTCCACTGTTTTTTCTATCATTGTGAGCAATATGAATTTTTTTCAAATGTTTTCCATATGTTCTAGGTCATTTTTTCTAACACCTGTATAACTTCAAGCATACAAAATATCATATTTTAAATGAAAAAATGCAAGAACGCAAAAGTTAATGGGGGATGAAGGTTGGGGGGGGGGGCTTGTTTTTCTCTACGAATCCGGGTCGTTTCGCCCAGTGATTTTTTTACCTGCGCGTCCTGCGTCTCAGACGCATGATTCTCACAAAGGACGCATGATTTTAAACCATGTGAATCCCGCAGGACGCATTAAAAATTGTGGCGAAAAGTCTGCATTTAAAAATTTGCAACTTTCGTTTTGAACGTTTTTTTTACTTGCGCACAGTGTCTTGAATAATATTGGTAAAAACCGGTACCAAAATACTCCCCAACAGTTTAGCGATCATTACTTCCCTTGGGAAACATGTGTTTTCAGATATTCACGGGGAGTTTACTGGTAAAAGCCAGTGCCGATAAACCAGTACCGACCAAAAATGAAGCATTGGAATAATGCGTTTTACCCGCAAGTTTAAACACCCTTTCCATAATGCCCTTCCATAATGAACACAGCATGCTTTCATGAGAAGATTATGTCTCCAAAAATAGACCCTAAACAGCCCACAATGGTGTTCTTAGCAATAGGCCCAACTTGGAAATAAACGAATGGCATGGCATTAGAGTCTGACATTTCTGAGGAATATTAAATTGTCTTCTACCGACCAGGTATGTGCCATTTAGTACTCTATTTTCCAAAAATCTATCATTCTGGAGAAGAGGGTGCTCTGATTACATTTGTTTATATTCAAATCAGACACCCCTCCCACTCTTCTCCCTCTGTCTTTGTCCAACACTTTTGAAGGCCAAGGTTATTGTGGTTGGGGGTGAACAGAACAGGCCAGCGCCTAAAGACAACCCCTGCTCGATTTTTCTTTAGGTGTGGACTTAGTTTTTTTAGGGGGGGAAGGGCTGGTGGGGCTTTTTTTTTTTAGAAAATTACCATTACCCATTTGATTTGCAGGTTGGCCCCCTTTTGGGAACACAGGGGGAGGGGGGGGGGGGGAGAGTTGGCCCCTTCTAGACAAATCCTAGAATCAACTCTGCAAATAGAATTGTTAAAGTATTACTGCAGGCTCATGAAGTACGGGGACTGTACTGTGAACAGATGGTATTAACAAAAATTAATATGGTATCATCACCGTATGTCCAAGGGCTCAGTAACTTCCAGCAGTACACTTGTAGGCATGCAGAGTTAGATGAACACAAGCTAATGGCCTGGTCTCTAAAAATTATTTTACATGACAAAGTAAGCTTGCTCTTTATCGTATAAATAAGTATGACAGTGTCTTGTTTCTCAAATTGGCTTCTATGAATGGGTCGGATTTGTATGGATACATAAAATTTATGATTCAAAGTGGGCCCCATATGGGATGCAGAACTTCGAGTTTGGGATGCAAAGAATTTTGGCCTAGTGAGTCCCGGGACTCATAGAAACAAATTTGTAAAAAAATCACTGTTTCGCCCCAGATCCAGTTCGCCCCCTAGACGTTTCGCCCCAGCGGCGTTTCGCCCCAGGTCGTTTCGCCCCTGGTCGTTTCGCCCCCCTAGTCGTTTCGCCCCTGGTCGGTTCGCCCCAAGACGAAAAATCAACCTATTTTGTTGAAATCGTGCAACTATATTTGCAATGCTAACGTAGTTTAACAGTTAAAATCTTCAACACTTTTGGCAGGATACAGATTATGCGGCACGTTTTTTTTCGTATAAAACTATTGTGTTAGTTCATGAGAATTCAATACTTATCGCATATGGGATTACACCTAAAGTAATATCAATAATATTACCTCTCATGACAAAGATGTTTTCTGATATATTCAGCTTGGATATAATATAAAGCTAGGACTTTTTTGTCCAAAATCTCCATCTTAATCCATACGTCAGTTTATGTGTGGTCAACAGTGGCCATCTCTGGAGGCCCGTAGGAATCGGTCCTCCCTGCTTGTCTTTCATAAGATACATTCTGGTGCTGTGTCTATAGAAAAAGACAAGTACCTGACCCCTGCTCACAGTTTGAAATCTACCAGGTCATCACACAGTGCCCAATATTGTAGATACCATTTTAACTATCGCACATGCCGTTTATCGCACAATCCGTAGATAATGCAAACATATTTGAAATTAATTACATTCATTTCATCTAACGTCTCTGCAACTTAAAGCAATATCATATCTTGAAATTATGACAAATCATGCTGAAGACATTTGTAGAATCTTACACATGGCAAAAGTGTTTCCATGTTTCTTTCCAATGGGTAAAACGGATAACCATAATTAAACACGAAATAATGACAATATAACACTTTTAATCAGTTTAATTCACTAATTGCAAACAATCAAATAAAAAACATCACAGACAACAATTAGACCGTCTATCCTTTGACCTACGTCGGTCATTAATTTCGACAACCGGCGAGCCGATAGTGGCATGAGATTGGATGCTGGCGGGGTTAGCCCAATGCCCGCCCACTTACGAGTAAGCACGTAAAATCGTGCCACTATCGGTCCGCCAGTGAAACGCCATTCGTATGGCGTTACACCGGCGGTCCGATAGTCGCACGAGATTTGATGCTGGCTGGGTTCATCATTTTTCAGCCAATGCGTTGTATATTTTCCGTACCAAACACTTATTGAGATTATAACTTGATGAGCGGAAATTTCAGCCCGAAATGTTTAATTAACCAAAAGTAGAACCCTAAAGAGAACTATGATAAGAATATTTACACAAAATGATGTCAATTTCAAATACAAATGGGTCTCCACTGTTTGCGCATCAGGGCCCGCATCAGGGTAGATTGCAAAAATGGCGGCGTTGAGCCCATAATGCTCGATAAATGAATCCATTTGTTCCATGTCTAAAAAGAAGTGACAGACTCCTACAAAATACTATACAATGTGTATATTAATAAATTATATGAAACCTGCTTGGAGATAAGCGGGTTACAAAATTATTTTGTGTTGGTTATAAAATATACAAACAGGAGCTCTATGGGCGAAGGCTCCATCCAGTCTGCGCGTGTGCACAGGTTGGCCAAAGCCTTCGTTGATCAAGTATGATCAGATAAAAAAAACGTACATTCACCGACACAGTCAAAGCACGTCACCGACATATCGAAGTTTAATTGATCAATCAAATTTTAATTGAATCTGATTGATTGGCGTGTGTTTGCGACACCCTAGTCTTAATCCCGTTAATGACTCACAGATTAAAGATTATCCGTCAGCACACTTTAATTAGAGACAATAAACGTCCAATTGCTTTAACTGGTTGATGCGATACGCAGATCAGTGCCACCCTGCTTATTGGCACAGGGGTGAAGGAAATATAAAATTAATTTTTATGCTATATTTATCAATATTTTTTGCAAGCATTGCATTTCGCTATCACGGTTTATCTTAGTCATGCTTATAGCATCTACGCACTACACTCCCCAGGGGGCCACTCTCATTTTTTCTTCATACGTAGGCTCGGGCCCAGCATCCACCGTTCACCCCAAAAAATATCAGGAATTTCAAGCACCCCAAACAATATTTGAAATCAAGCTTAGCAACCCCCAAAAATATCCCCATTCTGTACCTTGACCTTAAGAAAAGACCCTAAAATGCATAGAAATGACCCCTAAATATAGCCCAATTGTGATGACCCCCCAAAAATATCCATAAAATCTTCATACTCAAAAAAACATTTATTTTCTGAAACCCCCCCAAAAATATTGAAATTCTAAATTTTGAACGAAAAAAAAAATAACCGAGTCTACGTATGTATGAAAATATCAGAGTACCACCCCCCCCCTCCCCCTGGGCTACACTCCTCTCAAACTTTGTTTATGGCCACCTGTGCCATCGAGCCTGCACCATACCAATTATAAGCAAATAATTTATAGCAGTGTGGATCACGATCAGTTGATATACAAAAAGATAAATCTGGGTTCCACAAGGCTCAATTGCTATCATTATTACTGAAGCGTGTTCATCGTTAAAATTAAATTATTATCATATAATAATGCTTAAAATATCTTTATGAAGTGTATAACAGTTTAAAGGGATTAAAAAAGTGGGGCGAAACGACTAGGGTAAAAAAAAGAGGGGCGAAACGACTAGGGACTTGGGGCGAAACGACTAGGGTGTAGGGGCGAAACGTCTAGGCATCAAATTTTGGGCGAAACGACTAGGGGCGAAACAACTAGGGGCGAACTGGTCTTGGGGCGAAACGACTTGTTACCTTCTCTACTGACCCCAAGTGTCTGTGTCTAACAATAGATCAGTTTCACTTCTCGGTTTGTTTATACCAGTAACTAGGGGAACAGATCTAAAATTATACAGCATGTACGGTGGTTTCATTTTATGATCATTCAATGAAGTCAATGGACTTTTTATAACCAATATATTTTTAGGGTTTTAAATCTTATAACCAGTCGCTACATTGCCATTGGACAAAAAACAGTGAAAAAAAGATTTCCTTCAGCCTTCCACAACAAAGGCGTCCGACTGGGCACTTCACAAAATCACTCCTCATCTTCATCTTACCCACTGGATTGAGCTGTTCACTGTAAGCACCTGGCAAATACCTTTTCCAGAAACAGTAAATTCAAATTTCGAGGTTTTCGACTCACCTGTGGTTCCTTTGTTGAGATTTCTTTTAGAGTTACCTCCCCTGTAGTATTTCCGGTCTCGTTGAATAGAACACAATACGATCGTCCGCCCGCCCGGACGTCCATTCATCCATCCATCCATCCATCCACCATCCATTCACTATCCATCCACCCATCCATCCTTCCGTCCGTCCGTCCGTCGTACGGACATACGTCCGTCCGTACGTCCGTACGCACGCCCGTCCGTCCGTCCGTCCGTCCATCCATCCATCCATCCATCCATCCATCCATCCATGCATGCATGCATGCATGCATGCATGCATGCACATACATACCTACATACATACATACATACATACATACATACATACATACATACATACATACATACATACATACATACATACATACATACATACATACATACATACATACATACATACATACATACATACATACATACATACATACATACATACATACATACATACATACATACATACATACATACATACATACATACATACATACATACATACATACATACATACATACATACTTACATACATACATACATACATACATACATACATACATACATACAGCTTCATCTTCTTCTTCATCTTCCAAAAATAGTGCTGGGCCCAATCTTGAGCATAGTCGCACTGTGTTAAACTATATACACATGTGTGAAGAAAGGTTCTTCATACAGGTAAAAAACAGGTTAAAAACATCTTGTCAGGTTTAGAGGGCTGGTCCAGCGCCGACGCAGCCCTTGAAGGCATCAAGCGACGGTGCTGTAACTGCGCAGACAGGCAGAGAGTTCCAGAGACGTATTGTTGAGGGAAAGAAGGAGCTCTTGTAGGCATTCACGGAGCAGTAAGGTACCAGGAATCGGGTCCCGTGGCCTCTGGTTGTTGTGCCGGAATGAGTTAGGTAGTTCTTAGCAGGAATGTCGATGAGGTCATTGACGATTCGGTACATCATGATTGTTTTACACTGCTCACGGCGATTTTGTAGCTCTTCCCATCCCAGATTCTGAATCATGGAGGTGACGCTGCTTGTTCGGCGATAGTCATTGTGGCAGAATCTTGCTGCGCGTCTCTGGACAGCTTCGACCTTGTTGATGCCAGTCTTTGTAGATGGGTCCCAGACTGTAGCCGCATACTCTAGCTGAGGTCTTACAAGGGTCTTGTAGCTGGCTACTTTTATAACCTTTGGACATGATGACAGGTTTCTCTGTAGAAAGGAGATAGTCTGGTTGGCCCTTTTTGTCACCATATCAATGTGGCTGTTCCAGGATAGTGTTTTGTCAATGGTGACTCCAAGGTACTTTGCTTTGGTTGTTTCCTTGTGTACTTGACCGTGGATCTTGTATGTAGTCTGGATGATCTTCCTTTTATTGGTGATTCTGATGTGCTCACACTTGTCCGCGTTAAAGTTCATCTGCCAGTCCCTCTCCCACTCCTGAAGGTGGTCAAGATCTTCTTGTAGTGACGCTGCGTCTTCCTGGTTTGATATCACTCTGTAGAGCAGGCAATCGTCAGCAAAGAGCCGTGCTGTAGAGGAAACTCTTGATGGCAGGTCGTTGATGTATATCAGGAATAAGAGAGGGCCTAGTACTGTCCCCTGTGGAACACCAGAAGTAACAGGAGAAGAGGGGGATGTTTTACCGTCTAACACCACTTTCTGGTACCTTTCAGCCAGGAAACTCTGGATCCAAGTCTTGTTACGGATCCCGGTATGGTGGAGCTTGGTGGCAAGGCGTTGATGAGCCACCTTGTCAAACGCCTTGCTGAAGTCCAGTAGGATGGCGTCGATTTGTTGTCTCTTGTCCAATCCGCTGGCCAGGTCATGGACTGTTGTTATAAGCTGAGATTCACACGACCGTCTCTTCCTGAAGCCATGTTGCTGGTCACTGAGGATGTGATGACTGTCAAGGTACTTCATGAGATGGCTGTGGATGATGTGCTCCATGGCCTTGGAACAGATTGAGGTCAGAGAAACAGGACGGTAGTTGGAGGCCTTGCTCTTATCTCCCTTCTTGAACAGTGGGGTTACAAAGGCTCCTTTCCAGTCTGTGGGTACTGTGCCTTGATCGTAAGAGGCTTGAAAGATCAATGTGAGGGCAGGCGATATGCTGGGTGCCATCTCCTTCAGGAAGCGCGAAGAAATCTCATCTGGGCCGCTTGCCTTGTGCGGGTTTAAGCCCTCAAGTATCTTCTTGACTCCGTTGTTTTGTATAGTCAGTGGTGGAGCTTCGGCATCTAGGTTTTTTCCCATGGAAGGCATGGTGCTGCAATCATCCCTGGTGAAGGCTGAAGCAAACTGGTTGTTCAGGATCTCTGCCTTGTCTCTAGCTTCTGAATAGTTGGTTCCGTCTCTTTTTAATGTCGCCACGCTGGAGCTGTCACACTTCATACCTTTAACATAGGAGTAGAGTTTCTTGTTTTTAGAGCCAGGTTCGCTTACCATATTTCTGATGTAGCTGTTATGAGCGCTTCGGCATGTATTTTGTGCATCCTTCTGTACTTGTTTGTATCTCATCCAGTCAGACGGATTCTTTGAGGTACGTGCTTTCCTGTATGCCCTTCTTTTCCTTTGTGTTAGTCTACGAACATCACGATTACACCATGGTTGGTTGAAACGTGTTGATGTGAACTTGGAAGGCACATACTTGTTGACACTTTCTATGCATTTCTGCTTAAAGGTGGTCCAAAGTGTATTAACCTCTGTTTCTGTTGTGTTGGCATGTGTAAACTCTTCTGTAAACTCTTTCAAATCCTCTGACATTGAAGATTTATCTGCCCGTTTCCATAGGTAGATTTTCCTTTTGATCGGCTTTTGACGAGTTGGTAGGATATTTGTATCGTCAAAACAATGTCGTGGTCACTGAGGCCGGGAGTGCATCTGTCAATTAGGGAAGGGCGGTTGGTACAGAAGACGTCAAGAATGTTGTTTACTCTGGTGGGGAAGTTTACTATTTGTTCAGAGCCGATGTGGTTGAAGGTGTCTATATATGTCTGGTTGATAGAAATCGGGTAACTGTGTCCAGTAATGGTGTCTGTTTTCCAGTCTATATCTAATAGGTTTGTGTCTCCACCAAGCCAGATGATGTGGTCCTTGAATCTTGCAGACAGGTCAGACAGTGCATTGCATAGGTCCTGTGTGTAGTCATTATTGTTGTCGGTAGGTCGGTACATACAACCTAAGATAATAGGCTTCTTCAGGTCTTTGCAACTGAGTGATGCCGCTACAAATTCTGATGTGGCAGATGTGTCGATTTCTGCTGTGTCCAGATCATGCTTGGCTATGATAGCTACTCCACCATGACTGCTGTTGGACCTGTCCTTCCTTGCTACAATTTATAATTTGCTGTTAGTACTTCTCTTTCTGCGATGGTGGGGTTGAGCCAGGTCTCGCTTGCAAGGATAACATCTGGGTCACTATACTCAAGCATTGCCAAAAAACTTTCTCTCTTTGAACGGATACTCTGAAAATTTATAACTAATATACGAGCCTTTTTCTTGGAGAGAGGGACATTCCTGTGTAATTTTGGTGATGATGTGTATTCGGGTGATCTGATACTACTTTCTGTGTTCACCGAAGACATACATACATACATACATACATACATACATACATACATACATACATACATACATACATACATACATACATCCATCCATCCATCCATCCATCCATCCATCCATCCATCCATCCATCCATCCATCCATCCACGTACTACCCACCCGCTCATCTATACACCCATCCATCACCCACCATCCATCCCGTGACTACTATACATCCATCAATCCATCCATCCATGCACTACCCACCCATCCATCCATCATCCACGCACTACCACTCATTAATCCACCATCCATACAACAGCAACCATCCATCCATCCATACATATCCACATCCATTCATCCACAATATACTTCCCACGGAGTCCGATCCACCGTCAGTCCGTCCAGTTCACCCATCCATCAATCAATCCATCCATTACACGTGCGAAGGACCTCATAAACAAAGTTACCACATTTAACATGGTTGGTCTATCCGTGCGTCTATACGCATGTATGTCCCTCCAACCACACTCGTATGCAACACATTCCATATAGCCACGAAAGATTATTCGTGTATGTACATATTGAAATTGGCTTCGAGATATAGCTGAGAATTTTTAAAATAAAAGGCGCAACCTTAAAGACTTATGGATGTGCGCTTTATTCAGTATGTCCGCCCGTTTGTCTTTTATCAGTTAGGGAAAACTCTATTATAACCCACTAACCTGAGTCATAGCACACGCGTAGATGATGTATTGGCCTGTGACTAAAGAGGAATGATTTAAAGATATGTCTACTTTTAGCTCTGGTAGCCAGCGCTCCGGTCAATTTTAGTAGAGGACAGCATCAGAAACGAAAATGGAGTGGTTCAGGAGAAGATGCCGTTTAAAGACATTTCTCATCTAGAGCTCTGGCGACCCGTTTGTTAAGCCGAGCGGCACTATTTTCGCATTTTTGGTAGAGGGCATTTTAATTGTTTTGAATTTGGACCAGTGGTTCAGTAGGAGATGTCCTATAAAGACAATTATTGTTTAGAGCTCAGGAGGCCCATTTGTTCAGCGGAGCAGAACAATTAATTTTGTGCAATTTCGGTAGAGGGTATCATGAGGAACAATTCTGTGAAATTATTTTGAATTTTGATCTGTCTTTCAGGAGGAGATGTCATTTCAAGACATTTCTTATCTAATGCTCAGGTGGCCCCTTTATTCGACCGAGCAAAACCGTTTGTGCAATTTTGGTAGAAGCCATCATGAGGAACAATTCCGTGAAATCATTTTGAAACTGGACCAGTGGTTCAGGAAGAGATACCTTTTAATGATATTTCTTATCTGGAGCTCTGGCGCACCCTTTGTTTAGCTGAGTTGAACCATTTGTGCAAGATTGTAAGAGGGTATCATGGGAACAATTCTGTGAAATAAAGATGGATTTCGACCAGTGGTTCAGGAGGAGATGACATGTCTTATCTAGAGCTCTGGTGGCCCTCATATTCAACGGAGCAGAACCTTTTATGCAATTTTGGTAAAGGGCATTATGGGGAACATTCGTGTGGAATTATTTTGAATTTGGACGTGTGGTTAAGGAGGATATTTCGTTTTAAAATAAAGCTTACTGACGACGAACGACTGACACACGACGGACGGACGATGACCGATCACAAAAGCTCACATTGAGCTAAAAAAAAAAAGAAAAAAAGAAAAAAAATCTTCGTTCATTTAAACGTACATACAAGAAGGTAGCGCCATAGACTGGAAATCGAACCGACCCGAGTTCCCTTCGTAGGCGGGACATTTTCCCTGAGAGTAGGCCTTCAATTATTCAAGTTTAGCATGTCTGGTTATAAACCCAAATCACAGCTTATAACTATGTTTTCCTCTTTCGCGAAAGAGGAAAACATAGTTATAAGCCGTGATTTTACATAGGCTTATATAGGGAAAAAATGGAAAAAAAAATTCTTGTCTGAAACCATAAGGCCTAGAGCCTTGATATTTGGTATGTAGCGTCACCTAGTGGACCTCTATCAAGCCTTCTTCTGTGGGTCAAATGCTTGATTGATAAGATTGTTCCCTGTGATGAAACAATGCATAAGCCTTCAAGCTGATGTATTAACAACAGCAAAATCTATGGCGAAGATTTGGCCAATAAAATGTATAATTATAGCCCCACCCCATCCCTCCAGCCCCTAATGAAGCATGCGATTTAGTCATGTGGCCTGCCTAGGCATTCCCTCGTATACCATTGCAAAATGAAAATAAATCTAATGCCAAACAATGTGTAGGCCTTCAATATTCATGTCTGGTTACTAACTCAAATCACTTTATAACTATATACGGTGGGTCAGGCCTCAGACCCAATGACGACCACCTGTCCTTCATCTGTGGGTCAGTCAGTGCCTGATGCATGTCTGGCTGGATCCACCGTGGCCCAAACAAGGGGATTTCTTTAACTCTGACTGCCTAAGAATTATGAACCCTTTAGTTTGTGTCATAACAGTATGTTAATTTGATATGCTTGTTTCCTCTCAAGATATATTGCATACGTTTGGAGGCCTTCACCCAAGCCTAACATTATTTTGTGTTTTAACATTAGCAAAATCTACAGCGAAAATTTGGCCAGTAACCCCTGGTGGTTGCTGTTTGTTCTAAAGCTGTGGTTCTGTCTGTCATAGTCGATTCAATGTTCCTTGTTGCTCCCATTGATTGTGTGGGGTTGTGTTTTGTAATGCAGTACATGACCTGTGCTGTCGTGCCAGCAAAGAGTGACAGTGACGTCACGTTTTGTTTACAAAGTTATCAGGTACTTACAGTAGAACTTCAATGGCTCGAACTCTGATGGCTCATTGGCCTTGGCTAGCTAGAACCATCATCACAGTCTCTACAAGGTCATTTTATGCATAATCCACCCTGGATGGCTGGAACTACCCTTGGCTAGAACTATTTTTGATGGTCCCAAGCCTGTTAGAGCCATTGAAGTTCTACTCTATGATGAGTATAGATCATTTGTGTATTAACCCTATCCTCAGGATAGAATAAATACACAAGTGAGCCATAGATTTGCATTAATTCAAGTGAAGTGTACACGTTAGTGTTTTACTTATCAAATTGTTAACAAAGTATTACGTCACTGTCACACTTGATTTTTCCGAGATAGAGCTGCTTGCTTTGCTTTGTTCTGCTGTTTTTGTTTTGTTTTGTTTTGTTTTTAGTTCACCTGAGCCATTGGCTCATGATCAAAGGAAGCCCGTCGTTCGTCATCAACAATTGCTTCAAAGGGCATCTCCTCCTAAACTACTGGATGGATTTGACCAAACTTGGCAGGAATGATCCTTATACGGCTCTCTAGTGAATTTTCAAATGGTTCCAGTCCGTTGCACATCTGGTCAAACAAGCTAAAATGAAAACTTTAATAAATATTCTTGTCTGAAACCACAAGGCCTAGCGTCTTGATATTTCTTATGTAGCTTCATCTAGTGGACCGCTACAAAGTTTGATCAAAACATACTCATGGGGCCAAAAATGTCCCCCCTGGGGGTAACATATTTTACATAGGCTTATATAGGGAAAATGAAACATGATGGATGATACTTGTCTGAAACCACAAGGCCTAGAGCCTTGATATTTAGTATGTAGCATCACCTATTAGACCTCTACCAAGTTTGTTCAAATTATGCCCCTAGCTGGGGCCAAAAATGGCCGGCCTAAGGGGCCGCATGCTTTACATATGCTTAAATAGGGAAACATGAAAACAATATTCTTGTCTGAAACCACAAGGCCTAGAGACTTAATATTTGGTGTGCAGCATCAACTAGTGGACCCCTACCAAGTTTGTTCAAATTGTGCCCCTGGGGCCAAAAATGGTCCCGCCCTGGGGTCACATGTTATACATAGCCTTATATAGGGAAAATCAAAAAAAAAATCTTCTTGTCTGAAACCACCAAGCCGAGTACCTTGATATTTGGTAGGTATCATCACCTAGTGAATCTTTATCAAGTGTGTTAAAATTATCTTCCTGGGGCAAAAATGGCCCCGCTGCAGAGGTCACATAGGCGTATATAATCAACTTTTTGTTGCATATTAAATTTAAGGGAATGAAGCATACAATAACATGCTAGCAAATATTTTGAACACACATACACACTTGACCCCTGGGGTGGGATCAAAACGTCATTTTAAAAGTAGTCATGTTGCATATCAAATTAATGGGAATGAAGCATAGAACACCATGCAAGCAAGCATTTTTACACTTCCTCGACCCCTGGATGAGGTCTTTTTTCTGGAGGAGGTCATGTTGCAGGCAAGAAGTGTAGAGCACAATGCAAGTAAAATGTTTGAACTTATGCACACCCCTGACATTTAGAGGTGGGTAAAAATGTTAGACATTGAAATTGTGCAGATAAGTATATTTTGATTGAACTAAGTGATTGATAGGCTTTGGTTATGATCTGATAGATACCCAAGATGGATTTTGGTGTTGGAGAAATTGGATTTATATCTGTGATAAATATCCTCTCATTGTGACAAGGATTCACGTGAGCGACCCAGGAACCAAGGGCCCTCTTGTTTGCTGTCGTGTGCCTGTCTGTGTTCTTGTCTTGTCTGTCTGTGGATTAGCCTATGGTATGTGATTGTAGTGACCTATATATATGTCACTGGGATTGTGACATGTTCTGGTCATACTCACTTGTGGTCCCAGTCAACAATATTTTAGTTATGTCAGGATGTTTTCCGCTCTTCCTGGGTAGAAGCAGTACTAAGCAGAGTATAAACAGTTGCCGAAGGTGAGTCTCCCTACCTACCTCAATTTACTGGTGAAACCTAGAATTTTTTTCAAGATTTCTAGAAAAAATATAATTTAAAGCATTTTGAAAGGCGCAATGCCTTTCAAAATGGATAAAAGATATTTTTTTCCAGAAAAAAAATAAAAAGAAATATGTGTGCCTACCCTACCTTAAATTTTCAGACCTGTTACCCGAAACACACTTATTATTTTTATTTGGCCTTACTGTCTACAACTGGGCCTCATGGTTTCAGAGAAGAATCAGTTTTATTATCACGAGTCTTTGCAGCTCACGATGAGCCCTTTGATATGGCCAATTTGGACACCAGGAGCATGGTTGCCAGTGTTTACAATTTTTTTCATGTAGCCCTCTGTGTATTTCTACATTCTAATACTCTGATATACGAGGGATGATCCAAAAGTTCTGATCGTTGCCTTGTAGCTTTGTCCAGAGACATTTTTGAGAGGCATACTATGCACCATTCAAAAGGTCTAGTGTTTACCTTTATAATGATGATAATAGTTTCTCGCTGTACTGTTTCGATTAAAAATTACATCACATTATATATGGTCCACTCCATACCACTGGCCTGTTTTCATCTTATAGAATACTGATAATATATGAATCTGAATCTTTCAAGCCCAACATCTTTAAAACTACAAAGTAAAACTGCATTGTCTTTTTACTTTTTGTTACTTGTAATGTCCATTCAAATATTAGAATGGCTACAGGTTATGTCGATTCAATATTAAAAGCTCAATGCGGAATTCTTATGACGTCATTGAAATTGACAACTACGTCATTTTGAATACATTGCAGAACTTTCATTTCCGAGAATATTCTTTTTTTTGTCTATCAATTTGGACTAAAAACACGCCTAGCCAGATTTCGGCAAAATATTTAAGACCAATACTATTTTGATTACAAAATATCTCAAACTTCATTGGAATATTGTAAAAAGTTATACTTTTTAACGAAAAAAAAGACCGATTTTTAATAAGAATTTTCAAAATTGTTATTGGTTTCAGATAGATGCTTTGTGCTCAATTTAATCCCATATTTCATAATTTTACTATATAGTAATTAATTGGGTTTTATTTTTATATATACACATACAAATTTGTGTACCTCCAAATATTGACCTAATTTGTGGACTCGTTTTTATGTTCTTATGTGGGTTACTATTAGTCTCCGACGATACCGATAATTCATAATTGCTTCAGACAAAAGACAATTCATCTTCGTTTATCTAAAACAGTTTTATCTTTAATACAGCTGTTGTTACGGCAGCAAGGGCCGGTCAAAACTTCAAGTGGTCCAAAATTTGATTAAAGCTGTCAGTTGCATAGCCATACATTCAAGGGCCTAGAAAACCCAAATCATATAGAAAGTTCACCATATCTTCAGAACATATTGGGTTACGGATGATCATTGAGCAGCCATAAAAACGAAATGCTATGACTGCACTTGTCAAAATTTTGGCGTCTCTAGCATGCACAGTCTGCTTGATAGATCAGTGCATTGAGGGCATGACTGTTTTGGGATAGATTTCGGGTCGCTCATTCAAGTTACATAAAACGTTTCAGCGGTGTATAGACAAAGAATATATTATTATTATGTGGTACAATTTTCAGGCATGTTGCATCGCAGGTTACAGAGATATCACACCAGGATCAGAACTTTAAGATCATCCCTCGTATAAGGGTGTACCTCATGGTTTTTATAAGTTTTTTTTCTCCGTATATGTCTATGGAAGTTAATGTCGATCACGATGTGGCCAATTAGAACCTCAGAGGTATGGTTGGCGAAATTTATGTACGGGACGACTAAATACAATATATATGAAGTTGTTCTAAGTTTTTCACATTGTAAGGCTATCGGGTCATTTCGGCCCATAACAAAATCGGCCCATGTCAATTTCGGCCCATGTCAATATCGGTCCATAGCAATTTTGGCCCATAAATTTTGTCAACCTGGATTTCTGCAAAAGAGATTATATATATTGATAATATTTAGAATTGGTAAATAAAGTTATATTTAGAAAAAAAGCTGAAAATAAATTGACTTTACAAAATAGTAAAAACTTAAAAACGCTTAGACTGGTATCTTTATTAGAAGAAAAAATCATAAATCACATATATTTTTCATTAGCAAATACAACTTGTTCAGTGAGTTAAATTGAATAATTAAATTAAGAAAGAATCGTTTGCGTTTCAAATGCGAGCAGGAAACGCTCTGGCAAGAGTGCGCAATTGCGCAGGCTCGTCAGAGCCTTGGCTGCCTGCTGCCTATGTGATGAACTCTTCTCTTACATACAAACTCCTAATCAATTAAAACGAACTATTCATATTAATTATTATGTTTGTGTGAATAATTACAGGTAAGCCGATCTTATTATACCAATTATAGACAAACATACCAATCATACATTATAATACCTGTGGGCCGAAATTGTATAGGCTGATTTGGTTATGGGCCGAAATTGACATGGGCCGAAATTGTTATGGGCCGAACTGTCCAGTGACCATATGAGCTATTAATCAATGGGGCGTGGTTTATTTGTACCCAAAGGGGCTGGATTGACAGGACTAATGTGGGAGACCACTAGCCATTAATACATACAAAATATATAAACTGTGGGCCTCATGCTTTCAGAGATTTTTTTAAAAAAAATCCCCCATCGAAGTCTAAGGGAGATATTGATCCCTGGGGTGTGACCAGTTTTGACCACAAGGGCTTGATTGGTATGATTTATGTAGGGGACCACTAGACAATGCTTCATGCTAAATATAGAAGCTGTGGGTCTCATGGTTTCAGAGAATAATATGTTGATTCCCATTTTAAGTCTATGGGAGCTATAGGCTGCCAAATCCAAATTTCAATCCAACCAGCCCGTCTCGAACAATGGGAAAAGATGTGGGATATGCAATTTAACCCCTCTAAATGTCAGGTCCTTCAAACACAAAAAAGGCAAAACCCCTCAACACCAAGTACATTCTACATAATGTAGAGCTGGAAAGTATCCTAGCAGCAAGGTACTTAGGGGTCACCATTGCGGACGACCTTTCATGGTCCAAGCATATTCACATCACCACATAAAAGGGAAACCAAACTCTTGGTTTCCTTAAAAGAAATATCCGGGTCCATAATAAGGACCTTAAATCAGTAGCATACAAAACTCTTGTAAGGCCTCAGTTGGAGTATGCTTCAACAGTATGGTATCCCCACACCACAGCAGATATAGATAAAGTGGAAGCAGTCCAAAGAAGGGCTGCAAGGTGGGCTACAAGAGATTACAGATACACCTCTAGTGTCACTGCTATATTGAAGGACCTAAACTGGCGCCCCTTAGACCAACGTCGCATTGATAGCCGACTCGTGATGATGTATAAGGTCACATATGACCTTGTAGCTATCCCTGCATCAGACTACCTTGTCATCACGACACATACACCCTTTAGCATACAGACAGATCCAGACTCTCAAAGACTATTACAGGTTCACATTTTTCCCAAGAACAATAATCCACTGGAACGCCCTCCCTGCCAACATACCGACCCTTCCCACCCTGGCAGAGTTTAGCGGTGCTGTCTGCCGGGTAATTCATGCGTCTCCCTGAATACCAGCTTCTGTTTTATCTTTTACCTATACTAACACTCCTTCTCGCACTGTACAAACTCATCTCACCACCTTTTCTATCACTTTATTTCAACTAACCCCTCAGCACTTGGTATTCCGGAATACCCGTCTGACGTCCCCCTCGGGGGTTTAAAAGTAACGGAAGATAGATAGATAGATAGATAGATAGATAGATAGATAGGTAGGTAGGTAGGTAGGTAGGTAGGTAGGTAGGTAGGTAGGTAGGTAGATAGATAGATAGATAGATAGATAGATAGATAGATAGATAGATAGATAGATAGATAGCCCCAAACCCGTTGCAGCCTTTCAGCCAACATGATGATGCTTGACATGAAATTTGACCACAATTGGCTACATGCCTCTTTGAAAATGTGAACGGATGACGACCAGAGACGGACATGGACCATTTGCTAATCCATTTTATCATATGACGTCGCGTCTGGTAGTGAAATAACGCCATGCAATATAATCGATAAACCACTATTATTGCATAGTATTGCATAAAAAATCTGTGGCGCACGCTATTAACAGCCATGTTTTAACCACCAAAATCCATGTATCAATCAGGCAATTCACGTGCTGCGCTGTTGATGCAGCGCTTTTGTACTTTAAATGTACGCATTCTAGGCTGTCACAATTTCTAGGCTGTCACAAAAACCGACGTCATCAACAGTAACGAATGTAATGAACGTAATTTAGTGACGTTAGAATGACGTAAGTCTTTGCTCTGGAACAGGCATTTTCAAAACCAACAAATCCTTCATGTTTTTGCGCACCATTATAGTAATACAAAAATGAACTTTTCAAAGTGCTTTTCCAAAGTTTTCAAGTGATAAAATGACTTATGATCAAACATGGTTTTCTGATACACTAACATCTCCTGGACCCCGCGAGGGTCGTTAAAACCCTCGCCTTTCGGGCTTGGGTTTCAACACCACCCTCGGGGTCCAGCAAATGTTAATGCATAAAAAAACATGTTTGATCCCTAAAGTGGTTTACATATTTTCGGGAAACATTGTGAAATTACGCTTTTAACATCACGCATATGAGAAAAAAACTAACATTTTCACGCCAAAAATATGATTTCAAAATAATTTTAATCTTCTTCTTCTTCCAGTCAATGGTCAGGATTCTAAATAGAATGTTCTGTTGACCAATGTCATATGATAAATAGAATCTAATATTTCTGCTACTGTATAATTGAATTTATTAAACTCATTGCGAAAAAGAGATAAAATGTGAGGCTTCGGTAAGCCTAGCTTTTTATCTGTTTTTCTCAACTCATTTAATAAATTCAATAAAACATGAGCACTCATGTATGATCCTATATGTACCTCACTATCGGCTCAGGTGGACTTACAAGGGCTCATCTAACTATCATTTAAGACAAACAAACAATCATTAATAAATATTTTATTATAAAAGTCCAAAACAACTCAAATATCACACCCATAGCAGCTAAACAACATTCAAATTGTTTTAAATATTCCTTAAAGGCTCGCATCTGCTCTGTTCTTACACGGTTAGGTTCAAATAGTTGAATTTCTAATTAAAGAAGATTATCTATTTTTTGCTGACCAATATGGAATAAATTAACCAGATAGAGTTTATATGTAGGTCTTTTTCTAGTAATTAGTTTAAATGTATAAATGTTTTCTCCGAATTGGTTTGAATTCGCAGAACTGTTTATTATATTAGACTTTTTAAATCAATATTAGTTTAAAATTATAAGATTTTTAAAAAGGATTAGTTTGAAATAAAGTTTTGTTAGCACTTGTATAAATTTGTAGTTAACCCTTAAAGCGTCAAGAAAAAAATGCATCTGAAAATGTCTTCTGCTGCAAATAATTACCTAGCATTACTGACAAATTAAGAATAGAAGCAAACAGCGTGGACCTAGAACAGGTCTGATCTGGGTCCACACTGTTTGCTATAAAGGCTTGTTAAACATCTCAGCAGACAAGAAAAGCAGACTACTTTTGTTGCAATTGGCGCATTAAGGGTTAATAACATACTGTGAAATGATGTAAAACTCTAGCTCTCCTAGCAACAATTGAAAAATTTAGTTCAAAGAACATATCAAGAAAACCTCTGTCTTTGGGCTTTTAAACAAGCAAGACTCTATCTAGCCTGCTCAGCTACAAAGATTAGCTAGAATCATGAAAGTAATTTACAACCAAGGGAGCAAACCCTATTCTTTAAAAGGGCAAACCTTCAGACTCGAACAGTTAACCATTCATCTAAAAAAAAGATTCCCAAAATGAGCTTTTACTAGACC
Source organism: Loripinus fragilis (assembly GCA_964019695.1). Taxonomy (NCBI): domain Eukaryota; kingdom Metazoa; phylum Mollusca; class Bivalvia; order Lucinida; family Lucinidae; genus Loripinus; species Loripinus fragilis. The sequence goes on along the minus strand of OZ026530.1, from coordinate 43,746,438 downwards.
AGATTTCATGTGAGCAGATACATTTAATCACCAAAGTTGTCAAAGAAAGGGAGATAACTCTTTGAAAATGCAACCATTCAACTAATTACCATATACATGTACTCCTAAAATGAGCATTGAAGATCAACCTATATTGTATATAATGATCTTCCAACTTGGACCAGAACTTATATGAGCAGATAAATATAATCACCAGGCTTGTTAAAATAAGGGAAATAACTCTCAAAGAAAGTCAAAAAACACCAAGAGTGGAGTTTTTTTCAAATATTTTCAAAACTAAAGGGAAATTACTCTACAACATTGGAAGTACTGTTCATTTATTAATTTATGTATATGAGCCTGTATGAGATTTTGATATTTATTACATAAGCAGGCATCCAGATATGAGTGCGTAAAGGAAAATTATTTTTCTTATTTCTCAGCCAAAACATATGTTGTGGATACTCAAAAGAACCGTCTCAATGAGACGGTTATTTGTAGCACCCAAACACTAATTTAAACTGGCTGATAAGGAAATAAACACATTTTCACTCTGAAAAGTGCTCATCTGGACCTATGTTAAGTGAGCAGAGAAAGCCAGGCCTCCAGATAAGAGTGAGTATTTGAAAATAATTTTTCTTATTTTTCAACCAAAAATGTGTTTTGGGTGCTCAAAAGAACCGTGGGTACTCAAAAGAACCGTCTCAGTGAGACGGTTCTTTTGAGCACCCAAAACACATGTTTAAATTGATGGGTAAGGAAATAAATGCAATTTTAGGTGCACAAACAATCCTTATCTGGACCTATGGATAGCTCCTGATGATGAGCCTGCCCAGTCTAGCCGGAGTCTTTACTGCCACATACATAGCAGGGATTTTCTTTTGAAAAATGAAACTTACAGCCAAACGCCCAGTTTAGCCTGAGCCTTCACTACTTCCACATTCATAGCAGGGACATAAATGACACTTCAAGCCAAACTTCAGATCTGTAATCCCACTAGATAGTTGTGCATGCATGTAAAAGGCGACTTTGTGCTGATGGGCAGACTCGTATTAGCCTTCGCTTCTCCCATATGCAATAATACCAAAATCACATTAGATAGCTTATAGGCTTTGCGGAAAAAAATAGCATTTTGATGTCACTATTCTAGGTACTAGGGTTGTCCCAGAAAATCATAGACTTTTCTTATAACACGAGACTGTGTATCAGGAATTCTCCGAAGAGTATGATATCTTCATATACATTTCATAAACATTTTGTACAAATATGGGTGGAACCACAGTTTAAATAACAAAGTTATGAACGTTTGCTTGACTGAGTGTCTGCGTGTGCTGAGCATGTCGCAAATTATTTTGCTTTATTTTCAGAGAGGGGTGGTCAATTGTTTTGTCTACACTCCTTTTATATAAGCTCTAACTGTATCAACATTGCGATCTGTTTGTTAAGTAAGTCTTCCTAGTTTAAGAAATGACTTAATATTTGGTTTAGTTATGTTTAGAAAACAAACAAGCGCGATCTTTTAGAGTTCATAAGATAAAACATTATTTACTATTCATATAACTGACAGCAAAATACTATGTGTTCAGTTAAAATGACAAAAAGGAGCCTGTTCTTTTCGGTATTACTATAAAGGTTTTGCTAGAAATCCATTTTACGATACTAGTGACTACTCAGCCAATTAGTAAACATTAGAACAATGTGATTTTGTGAGTTAAATTAGCCAAATTATATTGAAAGTCTATTTTTTGCGCCGCACCATTTTTATAATGTTTGTATTTTCTGAATAATAAAAATGTAGTAGGCATAATAAATCTTCTATAAAAGCAATGCCAAGGGGAGGAAATGTTTCAAATTTTCAACACTATACCTTGAGTAGTTCCTTGTTGAGGAGGTAATACATTGTGTGAAATACAACTGCGAAATTTAATTATATGTACACCAATATCTGGACTAGATGAGTTTTAATACAAAAAAGTTTTGACGTGCTCCGCACACGCTGACACACAGTCAAGTAAAGGTTCAAAACATTGTTATCTAACTGTGACTCCACCCATATTTGTGCAAAATGTTTACGGTATTATACTAGTGTTTCCCGTAAAGAGGAATAGCAGGGGGGAGCACCCTGCTGCCCTAAATCTCTCCCCTCCTGCCCTAAAGCTCCCCCTCCTGCCCTTATTTTCATTTTAACATAAAAAAAAAAATGATATTTTAATTTTTACTGTATAAAATAACTTTTTGTTATCCCAATGAATCCTATGCTCTGCTAGAAGCTATTCTAACCTTTAAACCGACATAAAATCTTTATCTAACTCACATTTGAAAAGTCTGTTCTAACAGAAGTGCCCTTTTTGGTGAATTTCTCGCATCAAAAGTGCCCTTTTTCTGGCCAGCACCCTGCCCTTTTTTCAGGTTGTGGGAAACACTATATACAAATTTCATAGAATTCCTGATACACAGTCTTGTGTTATAACGAAAGTCTATGACTTTCTTGGTCAACCCTCGTACATATGAGGAATATTGAACTTTTGTGAGGCCAGTCAATTACCTGTAATTGCGATGGGAAATGATATAGGTATACCTGAAGACTTTTGACCTGCATCAAGTGATAATTGATCTTGAACGCTATTTTTCTGTCTATTTTTGAGTGGCCGTTTTACACAGGTTTTACTTCTATCTTTTAACAAGAGTGCCAAGTGGCCCTAAATCGCTCATCTGAGTTTATATAAAAATATAGCAAGAAGTGAGCAAAGTTCACCTACCCCCAGCGGTAGCCATCAGGCTCGGTTGTAACACTTTCAGAGAAAAGACAAAATTGTCAAAGATTTCATAATCCTTAATCAAGTAGTTTCTGAGAAAATTTTGATGAAAAATGTCCATATGTGTTATATAAGAGGAACAGAAGGAAAAATTTGAAAATTTGAAAAAAGAAGGCAAAATGAGGTTTAGCACCTTAATTTTCATTTACACAATACACTTTGCCTACCTGAAAGTGGTCACAAAATTTCATAATCCTAAATCAAGTAGTTGCTGAGAAAACACGACAAAAAATCTGTATGTGTTATATAGGAGTGACAGAAGGAAAAATTGAAAAAGGCAAATGATGATTAGCACCTAAATTTGCATTTACACGATACACTTTGCCTACCTGAAGGTGTACACAAAATTTGAAAACACTGGCTCCAATAGGAACCGAGAACTCTGCAACAGAAATTTTCATTGGAGAGAAAGAAAAATGAATAAATAAAGGGACTGATAAGCAATATGTGGCTATTCTTTTGTTACACAATACAACTAATCACTATCAAGCTTTGTACAAAATTTCATTATCCTAACTCAAGTAGTTGCTGAGAAATCTTTGACAGAAAAAAATGTCCATATGTATTATATAAGAGTGAAAGATGGAAAAAATGAAAATTTGAAAAAAGGCAAAATGAGGATTAGCATCTTAATTTCCATTTACACAAAACACTTTGCCTTCCTGAAGGTGTACTCAAAATTTTAAAACACTGGCTCCAATAGGAGCTGAGAAATCTGTGACAGAAATTTCCATTGGAGAGAAAGAAAAATGAACAAATAAATGCAGATTAGCATCTTAATTCCCATTTACACAGTACACTTTGCCTTCCTGAAGGTGTACTCAAAATTTTAAAACACTGGCTCAAATAGGAGCTGAGCAATCTGTGACAGAAATTTCCATTGGAGAGAAAGAAAAATGAATAAATAGGGGACTGATAAGCAATATGTGGCTGTTTTTTGTTACATAATACAACTCTGACATCACTATCAAGCTTTGTACCAAATTTCAGAATCCTAACCCAAGTAGTTGCTGAGAAATCTTTGACGACAAACAGACAGACAAACATAATTACAGAAAAGGCAAAAACTATATACCCCCTTTATACTTCGTACCGGAGGTATAAAAAGCCACTAGAAGGACTGTACAGTAAAACCTATGTAAAACAGCCACTCTCAAAAAGACTAAAAAATTTGTTAATTAGCCTGGTAACCCTTTTTTTTAAAAACACAAAATAAATTCTCATATAAATTAAAAATAAATTAGTTTAACAGAATCAACTAACAAAATAAATTAAAACATAGATGAAAACTAATGAAACTCTAAATGACAAAATTAACAAAATCTTATATTTTTAGCTACATCATAAAACAAAACTTCAAAACTCATTTCAATCTTTACTACCAGACATCAGACAGCACAGATTTTATTTTGGCCGAAATTTTGCCCTATTCCCAGTGGAATTTAGGTGACTTTTTTTCCCCAATTCAAAAAAAAATCCCTAAATTCATTTGGGAATAGGGCCCATATGACTCGGCTGATGTTCAGGCTGATCCCAGTCTTTGCCAGGTGCACAGTTCATTTCATTGTTGTTATTTTCAAATACTGATTCATATTTTCGAGCCCAAATACTTCACAAAAGCAAACATTACATGTAAAACACATCATATGTATTATAAATAGATGATATGAACACACAACTGGAACGATTTGACTGTGTCACAATACATCAAACACGGTTAGGAAACTTCATAAACAGAGCCACCGGCTCTGTATATGTATTCTGGAAAAAATCACATAAAACTAAAACTATTTCTTTTATCGCGTAAAATAGTGAAAAAAGGAGAATGCAATGCTCCGCTCTGGTCTTCCAACTTCTAATCCAGGCTGATGTGAGCTGCAAATCGTGTACAATTATTATCTGAATCATTTTTGCTGTGAGGTAAACAACCTTCATGTACCTCACGACAAAAATTATCCAGACAAAACCGTACACAATTTGCAGATCGCATCAGCTTCGATAAGAGGGTAAAAGACCAGAGCAGAGCACTACATGTGCATTTTCCTTTTCCCACTATTTTTCACCATAAAAGCACTGAATAAAAAACTTACAGGTTTTAGCCGAATTTTTTCAGCCTCCATATACAGAACCGGAAAGACCCTCGTAAGATTTCCTTTCCATTGCTGGCGGCTCTGTTTGTTTATGAAGTTTCCTACCTGTGTCAAAACTAATTACATGTACTTATTTCGACCTAGTAAGCCCACTACATGCTTGACTATTCAAATTTCTATATCCTATGTTGAGAACAGTGAAGATCCAGATCAGCTGGCTTCATCAGAAGCCAGCTGATCTGGATATTCACTGTTTTCATCCACAAGAATGAATTGATGTTGATTATAAATAACACCACCCCACTGGGGGCGCAGTGCCTCAGTGATAGAGTGCTTGACTTGAGATCGAAGGATTGCGGGTACCAGCATCACCGGCGGCACTGTGTTGTGTCCTCGAGCAGGACACATTAGTCCCTGCTTTGTACTGGTTCAACCCAGGAAGACATAACTGAAAAAATTATGACAGGGATGTAAAGAATCCAATCTTATAAAAATCACCACCCGACTGACTTGAGATCTGATGATTATTAAGTTACTCAGACTGCTTTTATTTGTTTGATTTGATTCTTTACATCCCGCCAACAATCTTTCAGTTATGTAGGGATGGGTCTTCCTAGGTAGAACCAGTACTATGCTAGGATTAGTCTGTTTTCTTTTAACTCTTTGCATGCTGGGTAATTTTTGATGTTTTTTGTTGTCTTACCGCTTTTTTCAAAATAAACTTTTTAAAAAAATTATTTCAAGAACACCATCAGAGTGACAAACAGTTTGGATCCAGATCTGTTGGTCCTGATCTGGGTCCAAACTGTTTGTAAAGATTATCAACAGAAAACAAAGTTGCCGCTAGCATGTAAAGAGGTAAACAAATGCACTTAGTAGGTCGAATACATTATAAATAAGTTAATTTTTCACTGCAAAAATGCACACAAGTTCAACTTGATATATATTTTAAAAAAATGAGGCAGTTAACCATAAAACACATGGGCAATACACATTGAGGCTGATTACGGTAGCAAAATGGGGCAAAAAATTAAAGATCGAGTATCTGAATCATTGGCGTAGCTCCCAGCAGTAGGCAGTTACACATGTGTGTAATACAAAAAAGTAGCATTCAATGGAAGTAACCCAATGTGGTAAAAGTGATTTATCATATCCATAAGAAACTGCTCTTGAAGGAAAGAATTCGCTCCCTCTGGGAGCAAATTCTTCCTTTTACTAGAAGTTCCCATTTTGAAAAGTGACGTACTAGAAGAAAATCATTGCTTGATCCAATAGTCTCCCTTTGATGTGATTAACTTTTTCAGCATTCTGGCTACGCCAATGTGAACCATAAATCCGAATTAAATCCTAGTCCTGCTGAACGCTGATTTATCCTTTTTTGAAAACACTGTAGATCTACATAAGCTGGGACTCAGATAATGCCATCTCATAAGAATCCACACTGTTTTGTGCTCTGATTGAAAACACATTATGAAATGCTGCAGTTAAACAGGATGAACATTGGGGAGGAGTGTAGTGCCTAAAAATATTCTGACACCATATGGGGTAAAAAATCTTGGTTTAAAAATGGAATTACGAGACTGATAAGAAGGAAAAGGAAAATAGTTTTGAATGGGAAACACTAAATATGGATTTTTCTGGTTTTCTGGACTTTTTTTTTTTTGCATTTTGAAAGGCTAAATGCCTTTCAAAATGCATAAAAAAAAATTTCCAGAAAAAAAATGTGTACCCTACCGAAAATTTTCAGACCCATTACCTGAAACACACTTATTATTTATTTGCTTTACCGCATTTATCCAATTTTTTCTAATGGATAGGCCTGACCCGACAGTGTAAACCCTGAACAGACTGCTCTTTCAGCGTGATCAGGGTATACACTATGTGTCACTTCTTTATTACACAAAGGTTAGATTCTATTAATCACATGACATTAGGAATACTTTGAAATCTCATTTCTGGCGTAAAAACGTTCTGATTTCGTCATAATGTACGCAATGTTGTACAATATGATGATTTAGGGCAAAATATAGTATGTCATATTCAGTTCTCCCATTCGTAAATTTTCCCTTCATACGAGGGTCATTTTTTATGTTCGTAGAAAGGTAGATTTAATGAAAACGGCGAAAGTAAATGCATACATCATGCATATATTTGGAAAGATTGAGCTTTTATCTATGCATGCCACCTAAAATTATTTCAAAATGCATTACTTGAATGACTTCTAAGAGGCAAAGACATACCTATATATCGCACACTATAAATATGGTAGAAATATGACATTTATGGATTTAGTCTCTGACAGAACGTTTGTAACAAATGCATGAAAATAGGTACATAGCCATACACAGCTTCTGAAAATTTGCCTGCAGATCAAGGACACCACGTGCTACAATGTTATATAAACATTATAATATATGCGCAGCAATTGTTGTATATGGAAGATTTGTTTGGAACCTCAGCAAATTGAACAGTAGGCATATAAACTTTTATTGTTAAAAGTTGACACAAGGGGAAGTTGGGTACAGACTTTTGAATGTGGCTTAATATGTTAGCTGTAAAGTAGTATTATAATTTTTCTTGTTTATATGGTAGATGGAAGTGTTATGGTAACTTTCATCCCAAAACAAAGTTAATAATTTTGTTTTATTAGAAATGAGCTGCAAAATAATTAGCCTAGGAGGTGCTAAAATCCCTTATTTTGTACATAAATGACGTCATGGAGCGTAACTATATTTAGAAAATACACTAAAACTGTTTTTGTGCCTCTAAGCAGGTGTTGATATCACTGCAATAAGAAAATTATGCAGATCCGATTGTTACTGTATTTTCTACGTGGGGTTGATTTACCCTACCCACTTTTTATAACATGGGGGTATGCCAGTACCGGAAGTTGCCAGTTACACGCTTAAATCGATACATCAATATAACTGCTGACGAATGATTGAGTATATAATATGCTATGCAAAAACAGAAGAAATTTTGAAATTCGTTCATAATCGTTATTTTAACAGATATAATAACTAGCACTTGACTGTGATTATTTTGGTATATTGGTGGGCGTTTTAAAATTGTTATAGAAGAGCAAACAACATGCTTATAGTTTTGCTGCACATGTCTACGATTAGCGTTTGAATAATTAATTTTGATGGTGCAAAAGAAAAAATGGCTTGACAAATGCTTATATCACCATAGCGAATGAAACATAACAGCGTCTAATTTCCTGCTTTCTGCGTGGTTAAAATGACATGGAATTTGACTAGTGTCCTTTATATGCCCCTTTCAAAGCCATATATTTTAGCCAAACTAAGCGCTAATGATGTAAAATTTATATCAGTTGATAGAGAGAAGCTACATCTTTCAAAATATATATACTTATGGTACCGTAAATTTTATATTTGTAGAGATACAGCCCTATTCTACGAACATAAAAAATGACCCTCGTAGGTCCATATATTTTAAAGGTAAAATTATCTATTAATTTTAACATTTGTTTTTGGGGGATTACTGTCTTCGGGGGTTTGCGAACAACAAAGTCGCAGACCAGCATGTACATCCACACAGACTGATCAGCGCCTTTGTCATTCGCATATTGGAAAGTATCATATCTAGACTTGCTACGAGAGAAATTTCAAATTTCTAGCTTGTCTCTGTAGCTGAGCAGGCTGGTTTAATTATCACTTTGTTGGATACCCCGAAGACAGGTTTTCTTGTGACGGGCCCCATTTTCAATTATGCACTCTTATCTGGAGGTCTGATTCAGTGATTCTATATCAAAGCCACTGCATGGACATACAAAAACTATCTAGCACATTTTTTCTTATTATGACACACATTACCATAAGCCCCTAAAGTTGTGATGGCATCTTTTCCAAGTAGAGTAATTTGTCAAAATCAGCCTTTATGAATAGAAAACACATTTCAGCAAACATGTATAGTCTAAACATATATCAGCACACATGTATTGACAATACATATTTAAACAAACATTTACAGACTTAATATATATCTGCAAACATGTATATAGTCTAAACATAATTTATATGAGCCTCGACCCAATAAAACCTGTCTTCGGAGTTTCCGACAAAGTGACTTTCAAACCAGCCTCATCAGCTCCAGAGACTAGCTAAAAAATTGAAATTTCACCTGCAGCAAGTTTTGAAATGATACATTCCAAAAAGCAAATAACAAAGGCACTGATCAGTCTGGGCGGATGCCCAGGCTGGTCTGCACCTTTGTTGTTCGCGAACTCAGAAGACAGGTTTTCTTGCATTGAGGTCCACACAATACGGCTTTAAAAGTGAACATAACAACACACTAATATTTCATAAAAATTCTGACCACAAATATACACAAAGTAGCACATTTCTATGTTTGGTACACACATACATGTAAACACCTGTGTAAAGAAAAAATATTAAATATTTCTGTGTTTAACCCTTTACTCCATAATAATGCCTTTTGACGCCTTTGAAATATCATGTACAGTCAAACCTGTCTTAAGCAAGCGGTCAAGGGATAATCCAAAATCGCTTGCTTAAGACAGGTGGCTGCTTAATAGAGGTTCAGCTAAGATGGCCATATGATTGCGGACTCGAAAGAATATTGGCTTCGAGTTGAGGATACCCATATAATAATGAGTTGAAAAGTATAAAGAATAAGGTCTGCACTGCTGCGGTTATTGCATTTCTTCATAAAATATATAAATGAAAAAAGAAATACAACAAAATATGAAATAAAAAAAAATCATGTCCATTCAGTCTAAAGATGTCCATGTATGTCAAAAGAGTAGAGGTAGCGCTGCTAATCATATTTTTTCAAAAAGCTAAAACTTGATTTTTGATAAGCAAATGTATGTTTAATGGACAGTACTATTAAACATGAAGAGAATGTTGTTAGAATTGTAAATTTATTCAGGTGAAAAAGAATCGGAAAATGGTTCAAATTTTTGTTACTCAAAAAAACTTTTTTTTTCTCAAAAGCTATTGCTTGTTGAACAACTTTTAGCAAAGATTGCATCCTTGTGTAGTAAGTATATGCCTCCAGCAAAGAGTATTACTTTGCATTTAGATTTTCACACATTTACCGTTAAACATCTGTCACGGTATGGATGAATGAACTTTGGCAGCGGCAAAATGCTTTGATGTCGACAATTTTATCAGTTGACTGACTCTACGACTGGTTACCCGCTTGCAATAATGGTTACCCGCTTACAAAAAATCAACAAGTGGTGTTCGTTTAGCGTATTCAGGTTTTCGGTTACTGTTGACGCTGTTTTTAATACACATGTGCTGGATTCCTGAACCATGTCATAGTGTATATTAGCGTAAACACTTAAACTTAGTTGATTTCGGCCCCGTTGCGGTTCGACCTCACCACAAACTTCCAAATAGTTGGGCCCAATAGCCTCGACATAGGGTAGCGGCCGTTGAAGAATTTGTTCTGGGAGACACCACTGCTGGGGAGTTTAATTGCACCAAGCATATGACCGGTGCAAAAAAGTAAATCGGTGCAATTTTAATCGAAACTGGCCGCATCAACGCATAGAAATTGGCCGTTTGAGGATACAATTTCAGTGTTTTGGGGCGAATTTCGCCGACCGCTGGCCGCGTTGGACAGGTGCACGCTTAATAAAGGTTCATTTGCATTCAAAATCGTTCGGGGGGCTCTAAAATGGCCCCTAAAGGGAGGGTCACGCTTAATAGAGGTGGCCGCAACAGCAGGTTTGACTGTATTTGAAAATATTATGGAAATGGAGCATTTGCTCTTTTGGAGCAAATGCTCCAATTTCCATAATATATTCAAAAGTATTCAGAGCTTAAATAAAAAAAAAACTTCTAGAATTTTTTCAATGTTGTCTAAAAATAGAAAATGATGTAATGATCTAAAAATAGCCTATGGAGTAAAGGGTTAAAAATACCATAAACGAGCCAGCTCATAAGATTTGGTATTTATCTCACATTCTTGAACCCGGTCTTTAACCGTTTTCATTCTGAATGCTGGTAAACAGTTGCCTTGCAGGTTATCAAGTGGCCTTTGAAGAAAAAGTAGGAAAAAAGTAAAAAAAGATTTCTAGGAAAAAGTAGGTATCTCATGTTATAAAGAGGGAATAATTTAACTATTATAAGTTCCGACTACAAATTGTATGTATTGCCTCACCACAATGCTGCAAAATGTTTCCAGAAAAATCTAGCATGAAAAGAAATTTTTTGTCAGAGCTATGTTGAAACTATAAAAGAAAGATTATTTCCATTTAGGTGTGGGTTGGGTGCCGCCTAGGCTCTAGGGTAAATGCTTTTATCTTGTGTGATCTCAGCTTTTCCTGAGACCAATCATCTTTTTTTGCATTTGACAGCAAAAAAGTAGGTATAGTAGGAACTTTTTAAAGAAGTAGGAAAAAAGTAGGAAGAGAACAAAAAAGTAGGAATGTAGGAAAAAGTAGGACTACTTGTAAGCCTGCGGTATTTCATCATGGTCTTCACTGTTTGCTTTCGGAGATAAAACAATATTCCTTAGCAGAAATAAATGTACATCATTCCTTAGCAGAAATACATGTACATCATTTTATAGAAAATTTGAGGAGTATCCGCTTAAAATACAAAATTGACTATTCCATACTTATTGTATAAACATGTATGGGATAATCCACCAGAATGAAAAAGGGTAAACGTGCATGCATAGATACCTAGCTGGTGCCTAATGCAATAAGTACAATTTTCTAATGAGCTGGCCAACATATCAAATATTCATGTATTTAAAAATACAATAAAATGTATGTAGTTATAAAAGTACAGTCATAGAGCCACAACTTGAGAAAAAGGCCAGTCCAGCAGATAACCAAGATATGCTATTGTAGTTTATCACATGATGTCGCGTCTGGGAGTGATATAAAGCTATGCAACAAAATCGATAAACCACTAGTGGTTTACAGATTTTCGGGAAACATTATGACGTCCATTATAACATTGCGTAAAAGATGGCAAAATCTTGACGTTTTCACGCCAAAAATGTGATTTTTAATAAATTTTAATGTCATGTGATAAATAGAATCTAACATTCGTGCTCCTGTATTATTCAATTTATTAAACTCATTGTGAAAAAGTACTAAAATGCTCGGCAAGCCTCGCATTTTATCTCTTTTCCCCAACTCGTTTAATATATTCAATAAAACATGAGCACTCATGTTAGATCCTCTATATAATTTTGAATTATGGAAATATCCTTAAAATATGGAATTTAAGACTTATGAGAACATGAGCACTTTTTGTAAGGGCCATTTCACGTATACACCGAAATGAAACTGGATCCGGAATGAAAAAATAGAAAGCCTAAAACCTATAAATGCTTTCACATATATGCAGAAACCAAATGCTGAAACGAAAAAAATGCACAAATTGGATTCTATTTTTTTCCATTTGGGTGGCCGAATATAGCAACTATGCCGGGGTTTTATACAGCATCACAAAGCATAATTTCAATTACACCAGTCCTACACGTACACAACCACGTGGGATGTTTATATTTTAGTAATCATGGAAGCCATGAAGGGATTGTCCAGTGAGACAATAGAGACGATTATTTTCAAATACAAGACTACAGACTTGTGGGACAAAGACCAGAGTGAATATAAAGACCATGACCTAAATGATGTGACATGGAACAATATCGAGAAGTCTGTAGAATTACCAGGCCTGTGCCAAATTATACATACATTTTCATAGATTTAATCCTTGGAATTGGTTCATATGTAAAAGGCCTCAGAAAAACCAAACTATGCAAATTGTTTTCGTTTTCTGTTTCGTTTCGGCCTATATGTGAAAGGGCCCTAAGTCAGATTTTGGCTCAAATATTAAATGAAAGTGCAGTAGGCCTACACTATATGAACACTTTCATGTTTAAGTAGTCAAATGTCTTTAGCTAATTTGAAAATAGACCAAAGAAGCTATTATAGTCTGCTTAATTCAAAAATAGTAAGTGAGTATGATCAGGAAATACCACAATCACAAACTGCAGACAACCCCGTGGCACCGTGAGGAAGAGCCGCTCAACCATCACGAGACACCAGGAAGACAAATTAAGCAAAGCAATCAGCTCTCTCTTCCCCATCAAGATGATTGCAATACTAGAATGGACATAAAGTAACGTACAACAATACATAGAACAATTACAGACTCCCACAATGGGAGTAACAATAAACAAAAAGTCAACAACAACAGAACCACCGCCTTAGAACGGACAGCAGCCTAAGCCACCGGGGGGCTTAAATGCATTTTACTGGTACCAAATCTTCGCCCTAGATTCTGCTGTTGTTGAAGTACAAGAAATGTTCAGCTCGCTTGGAGGCCATCTAACTAATGCAATGTATCCTTTTTCATGTTGTGGCTCTAATATGAGCAAAAGCAGAAACTTCAGTAAAAAATAAATTAGATACTTATTTTACAAATGAATATAGCTAATAAATATATATATCATACAAAAGCCTAGGATAAAATGCCTTTTCTGTCAAAAAGAGAGATATTTCCCTTATTACTCCATGAAAATATTTTGTTGTGACGGTCCTTTCAATGAGTACACACAACATATGGCTAGGATGTGTAATCATAGGTTCAAAATAGGCATAAAATTGAAGCCTCAAAATCATGATTAGTTTCTCACCTTAATACACTCGCATTTGTTTTGGTCAAGGAGTGGAAATCTAAATTAAAAATTACTCTCTGATCTGCATGTTATTTTGTTTCCTTTCAAATTGTCAACTCTAAAAAGTAAGAAATAAATTACTTCATTTGTGAGCAGTTATTTCCTTTTTAGAGAAAACTTGTTGAAAAAGGAGGCAATGGAGTTTGTTTTTGTTTTTAAAAAGTCTCACTTTATACTGTAAATTTGGAAATTTTCGTGAGAATTATATTTTCCCGAATAGCGTCCAAAGACATATTTGTAATGCAAAATATTCGCTACTAGAGCATGATTTAACTGTATCAGTAAACAACTGTGATCACGCCATTTCCCAAGGGTTTGATTTTCACGAAACTTCGCATATAAGTTTCGTGAAAATTAAACTCTCGCGAAAATTTCCTAATTTACAGTAGTGTATTTATTCACCTGAAAACAGCATTTTATTTAACCCTTCCTCGCCTGTTACTATGTCTGATCCACTGTAAAATCCACTGTCAACCACTGCAGCTTTATCAGACTCTGACAAAATGTCAACCAAGTCTTCTAGTGTACTACCTAAGGGATCTACTTCACTATTACTAAATTCACTTCTAGTCATTTCCTGGTACGGATCATCTGGTTGAATATTTTGTCCTAGGTTACAAATATCGGACGAAAGTGTGGAATGCTTACAAACACTAGAAAGCACCTTTTGTGAAATAGAAGTCATGTGAGTCTGTTTGGATGCCGAATGAAAAAAATTTTCTGATGATATAACATTTAAGGACGGATCATATATTTTCCTGTGTGAGTTTGTTTCATCGTTATCACCTAACTGATGTCCGATGTCACTGGAATGCATGTTACGTAAAGATCTCCCAACTTGAGTTTGACCATAAAACAGATCAGAACTAGATTCATGATCAGCAGTCTGTCTTGATGGATCTATAGTTACTTCAGAGACACTATAATTTTGTTCGCCAACTCTACTGTGATCATTGTTAAAGTAATTGGATTGAATGAAACTGGAATTTCTAACAGTGTTAGAAATTCCAGTTTCATGTAATCCAATTACTTTCCTATCTCGAGTTGCTAATTCGTTCTCCAGTCTGTTGTTGCTATTGTTATGCTCAACAAACACTTGTCCTGTCTCCCTAGTTGGTTCATTCAAAGCCGATATTATACTTGGATGAGCTGTAGAAGGCTTTACTCCGGCACACTGTTTTGACTGCCTTGACAGCTCTGCTAGACGAGATGCACAAGGTCCCATTTGTTTCATAGATGACGGATGCAGATCTTGTCCCATATTGGCAAGTAATGGAACTCTTTCATTCGAACTAGGAGTTACTACTGGATCAGTATAGTCAGTTGTATGCTGATTTGCCATTTCATCTAAATTACCAGAGCTTTCACTAAAATCATTACTTTCTAAATTGCCATTCGATTCTCTCAATTGTCTAACTGCATATTCATAAGGGGGTGGAGCCTGTACTCTGTTTGAAGCACATAATACCTGTGTTTGGATTTCCTGACCATTCGGATTTAATACAGTGCCGCCTACCTTTTCATTTGCAACAGTTGCCATAGGGCGAATAGGCGTTACGTAACGGATTTCATTAGAGGATCCTTGTATAGGAATAAAAGCACTTGTGGTTGATGTGGTGAGCTGGTTGATGCTTACCACTGAACTTCCAACAGAAGCTACCAACTGTCCCATACTCATGGCATATGAAGCTTGTGCAAGTGCACCAGCCTCAATTCCACTGGGAGCATTTCTTGGTGACTGTCTCAAGTTAGCTGTAGTATCCACTTCTGACATTGACACTGGCGTCGACGTTGAGATTGGACTATTACCAATGCTATGATAGCCACGATCAGAGAACGGTGTAAAACTGGTTCTTTCTGCAGATGGTTCTCTGCTAAGCTGATTTCTACTCAGCGGACTTGAAGAAAACCCTTGTTTTTCAAGAGGAGAATCCTTTTGTTTGGCATGTCTCGGGTCTATGGGTGTTTCACGTGGTTTTTGTAAATTGTGTTGAATACTTGCAAGGTACGGAGCTATCTGACTTACTTTTTCATCATGATGTGTTATTCTGATAGGCAAACTATTTGGTCTTACGAATGTACCATCATCTGTTAAGCTTACCTTAGGATGTACATTAACTGATATAGGGTGATTTTCTCTGATGTCTACCATTCTTAACGCTCCTTGTGATATATTAGAAATCTCTCTATCTGGACTTTGTCCAACACCTGGGGATATGGATGAAGAGCGCTGGAAAATTCCCTGTCTACCAAGTGGCGACACAGGAGAACGGACTGGTGATGTAAATGTTGGTAGTGAAGAGCACCTCTGCTGGTTATAGAAGGCTTCTGGATTTGGAAAGCGTATGTTACTATCACGAATTTTGAAATTAAAAGGTGGAACTTTTGGTACCATGAAATGATCATCTTTATTACTATCAGAATTCTGCATATGACTTTTTGGCTTCCCTTGAATAAACTTCCCATTTTCTGGATTCACAACATTAACACCAAGGAATTTTATGCTGTCAGTTACGAGCTGCTTTTCTTCAATGTTATCATCAATGTCTGCATGTTCCATTTGTTGGTGGTCACTAGCATTATTAGTAAAGTTTGGCTCAGAAAGTGCAGAATTGTTTTCTGTCTGTCTCTTCTCTATAGTTTCATTTATAAAATCCGCCACATCTGAAGGAATATCGCTTTCAATTTCCAGTTCTCTCCCTTTGTTCAACAATGCTTCATCTGGATCATTCATGGCACTGGCATCTGAATTCATATTCACTGAAGCTGACTTACTTTCATTCATTGCCGATTCCTGTTTTTCTATGACCACACTTTGCTCCTGTATAACATCAGCAGCCTTCATTAAGAAGCTATTCACTCGTTTGTTTAAGTACTCCTGCTGCTTCTTCAGCTTCAGAGCATTTCTAAAAGCCTCAGAACTTACACCCACTGAATTTTTCTGCATATTCTGAGCTTTAGATGGTTTGATGGAACATACAGTGTGTGGAAAAGCATCAATTAGTGCCTCTCTTTCAAGACTGGTTATATCTGGACTTTGTAGTGAAAGATTGACATTATCAAGCGTTAATGACTTGTGATGGTGCATAGACCCACCCTGTCTTTTCTCTTTATCTAACTCCAGAGTGCAAGAATGGGTTCTTCTTTGATTGTAAGTCCTAATATCGTGTTTCTGTGATGGCAGAATATTAGAACCAAGGTCAAAATTTGTCGCAATTTCAATGTCTTCAGCTTCTCCAGTAGAGTTTAACCTTTTGAAATTCCGCTGCTGTGTGTTACCGCTGGATTTTCTCTTCCTTCCTCCGGACGGAGTCTCTCTTCCGTGGGAACAAGCACTTTCAGGTCTACTCAAGGACGAGTCACCAGTTTTCATAATCCTGATGGGAGTCTCTCTTCCAAGTGAGCAAGCACTTTCTGATCTAAATGGAGCATTTATATTCAACTTGGCTATTTTCACCGGAGTCTGCGATTCTATACTATCAAACCTTTCTTCAGATAAATCTCCTTGCCAATTATCATCTGTTTCAAGTGATTTTGTATCTTCTGTCTTTTCTATATCCATAGCTTCATGTACTGTTTCTTCAATTTTCTCACTACCTGATGTCTCTTTTAAACTTGTTTCAGATTCTTCAGGACTCAGAATAATTTCCTCTATACTGGGAGTACTGTCTCCATCGTTTGCAGACTCTGATATTATCTCCACTTCACGGTGTTCAGAATGGTTTTTATCATCATTTTCTAACGTTTTCTTGAATTCCTTTGTAACTTTAACAGACTTCTGTGCCAGTGAATCAGATATCTGCTTCTTGAAACTCTGGGAAGAAGCTGGTGCAATGACAGTGGGGACAGCTTGAGCAGAAGAATTATTCACAAAAATTAACAGTTCCTTTGTAGGCACACTACCAACAGATGGTAGTGATATTGGGGCTATATTTCTTATCTGTTCGGAGTTCAATGTAAGAGCTGGAGTGACATGTTGGAACTGCAGACCTGGTATAGACTGTATAGTTGGAATTTTTACTGTTGCATGAAGCTTAGCTAGAGCTTCAGCCTTTTCTCTTTCACGTTTTTCCTTCAGTATAGCAGAAACTGGACGCTTATCGTAAGTTGGGATATCTGAACTTGTCTTTGGATAGCTCGATGGTTTTTGTGGTGATGATTTTGGTTTTATTGGAGTAAACCTTGGAGTCTTGATCTGTTTATTAGCACCAGGTGAAACATGAAATGATGAGATATTTTTTATTTCTTGTGTGGAATTTGTGCCTTGAATACTAGCAGCTTTGGAAGTTATGGTTGAATCTTCCTCAGACTTCGTTGATGGGGGAAATGAAGATATATTTATGGATTGTTTATTGGTAATTTGGTTTTCACCTAGCTTAATTTCGGGTCTTAAGCTTGGCTCATTCTCCTGATATGTATTTCCTGGTTGAATATGTATGATATTGTCTGGAGGTCTATTCATGTTGTCTACGATGGAAGGAGCACCTTGATTTATGTTTATGACTGGAGTTATCGTAATGGTTGCACTTTTTGGCAGGGACTCATGTGATGCAGTACTAAATGACTGTTTGTATGAAACTAACGACGATGACATGTCAGATGATATGTTTGAGCACTGCTGACTTATTTCTTTACGAGAATGTGAAAATGGAACAAAAGCACTTCTGGATAAATTGTTCGACTGGCTGGAAAATAAACTGTTATTGACAGAATTGACAAATCCTAGAGATTTATTTAAATTATTCTCATTCAAATCCTTTCTCTCCAGTAGCATCTTGAGACTCACTTGTCCAGCAGACTGTGATAAAAACCCAATTTCTTTCATTTTATCATTCTTCTTTTCTCTCACTATTCCCTCAGCACCAGTTTCATTACCAGATCTGTCTTTCTTCTCTACCTCTATTGGACCCAGATCATTTTCAGAGCCTGAATTCATTTCAGAGTGATTTTCATCTTGCTCCTCAATAGCTTTAACTTTACCAAAATCAATCCTTCTAACATGACTAGGAGTGTCCTCAATTTCCATCTCAATGTATTCTGGGGTTTTACTAGCATCTTTCAACTCTTTGTCAGATTTTGGAAAAGTGAATACATTTTCATCTGAAACTTTTATATATTCATTTTCAGACCTACTATCTTTAACTGACTTTGTATTTTCACAAGCCATCTTTCCATCTGTTATGAGATTGTTCACTTGATGAAATTCAGACACAGTTTTCTCCTGATGATCAAGACCAGATTTAGACTGGTTTAAGGCTACAGGCTGTACATGACCTTCAGACTGGCTCAGAGAACGGCCAGTCTGAAATTTTCTAGGCGACTGTAAAGGCAGTGGACTTGGTGTGGAAAGAGATTTTGAGGTTTTATGTTCTATATTAGCAGATGCTCTTGAAGGAACTCTTGGTGTTAGAGGTGTTTTACGGCCAGCTTTCAGATTTTGTTCATTTTCCTCGCGAAGTGAGTTCACTTTTTTCCTCTGTTCTTCTAACAGCTTCTTTTCTTGCAACTTTCTCTGCAGTTGGAGCTGTGTCTCTCGATGTTTATCCACAGCAGGATTACTGCCAGTGGAGAACAGGGCTGAATCTAGAAAAGAAAGAGCCAGGCTTTATTGAGGGTATTCGAGGGCACAGGTTTATATAAGCAAACATTTTTGAGTGAACAGGGCTGAATCTTACCCTGGAAAAGAAAAAACAAGACATTATTGAGAGTATGCAGTGGTGGTTTACCAAACATTTTTTGTGGATCATTTGAGCCGTGACATGTGATTTCCAACAATGTGTCATTTTGACAAGTGTAGACTCAGACCAGCCTTTGCAACCCCCTTTTAAGCTTAGAAACTCCAAATGATGTTCAGTCAGTAGCTTAACAGTCATAGAATATTCAAGCAACTAGCAAAGGCTCTGATCAGACTGTGCGTATGCACAGGCTGATCTGAGGCTTTGCTGGTCGCTTATACCACATTGTTGGAAATCTCATGTCGCGGCTCATTTGTGCTATTTATGTCTTGAGTTTGACATGCTTCTGTGTCTGTTCATTGCTGCATTGCGGTTACCTGAAGGGAAAGGGCTGACCTCTTGGCTCTTGTTCATGATGTTTATTGTGATTTCGTTACTTTCCCACTTGTTATCCTGGGACAGGTGTGGTACATGATTGTATTGATTCCTGATCCTTGCTGTCTTTCTTACTTTGGGTTGA
Source organism: Loripinus fragilis (assembly GCA_964019695.1). NCBI lineage: Eukaryota > Metazoa > Mollusca > Bivalvia > Lucinida > Lucinidae > Loripinus > Loripinus fragilis. The sequence continues at coordinate 43,726,664 of OZ026530.1, read as the reverse complement.
TTGAATGAGTATCCAGCATAATGTCAGTCTGGATCTGAATCCAAACATTTTGACATTCTGATGGTATTCTTGAAATAATTTTTTGCCTAAATTAATTTTGACGAAAAAATCAGCAGGCAAAACTGTTTACAAAGGTTATCTGCATATGACAAAAGTCGCAGCTATAGCAAGGAAAGGGATAAGAAACAATTGAATCAATTTAAACCATTTCATTCTGGATACCAGTAAACAGATACTTCACCAAACAGATGGGTATTCTCATGGAAGGTCACTTTCACTTATTTATGTAAGATTATTATTATTTTAAGACTCGGGTGCAGACAAGGAGACACAGTCTCTCCATATCTATTTGTCTTATGTACAGATTTGTTTGTTGATGCTTTATGTCACAGTCAACAAATTTCCAGTCATGTTGGGAAATTATCCTGTCTTCCTAGGTTGAACAAGTACTAAGAAATAGATAAAGTGTTTTGCTAAAGGACACAACACAGTGCCTCCGGTGAGTCTCAAACCATGCGTAGAAATTCTAGGAAAGATGGTAAGAAAGACAACTGAAATTAAGAATTAGCTCCACAACAAATATTTTCATTGAAAAAGATGGCCATTTTCAGTTGAATCTCTCCATTGCATAATAAACAAAAGTTTTGAGGGTCAATTGTAAACATTTTCTTACCCATCAGACTCAGTTTTAACATGTTTTGAGTGCTCAAAAGAACCATCTCATTGAGATGGTTGTTTTAAGTACCCACAACATATGTTTTGGTTGAGAAATAAAAAAAGCTTTCATTATGCAATCTTTACTAAACTAAAGGCATGCATAATCAACATACTTTTTCCAGTGTGGCTTCCAGATTCTTGCATGGCGGCTATGACCGTAAAAGCTGCCACTGACTTACTACCGACGTAGAGATTTCCCACAAGATGCTCGGCCAGGTCTCGTAGACCAGGGAAACTCTGCTCCAGTAGCTTCTGAGCCCACTCACACACAACCTGACCGGCCGCAAGCAGCAGATCATCATTTTCCTTCAAATCATCCTGAAAGGGAGAGAAGTGTGAGAGCAAATGAAAAGTTGGTCCTTTATACATTGCAGTCCCTTTATAACACACCTCATTATATCCACATGGTCATGTGGCTCCCAATTCTTTTAATATGAAATTCTACAAAGGATTTATAAGAACATAACCATTTTAGGGTCATTTTCCTAAAGTATTCCTTTGCTAAGTTATCCTTTTATAAGGCCACACCAAATAAATTTTTAGATTCTCATCCAATCCAAATTTTGAAAAAAAATGGGGTGGGTGGGAGGTTTTTATTTTTTATTATTCTGACTGCTTTACTGACAAAAACTTTTAATACCTTTAAATTAAATTGTCAAAAACCAGGAAAAAATGCTGACAAGAAAAATTGCACCAAAATCTTTCACCCCTTTTCAAACATTTTTTCTTTTATAAGCAAATAAAAAAAAATAGGGGTGGAAGGTTTTTCTGAAAAAACCTTCCACTCCATTTTTTTTATTTGCTTATATTTCATAGGGACGTGTTGGGATGAGAATCTAAAAATTTATTTGGTATGGCCTAACACAATTCAATTATAACTCAGTCCATTCCTATGGCCCTAAACATAGCATTATAAAGGGACTCCACTCTAAAATTCTTGGAAATGGATTATTGGATATGTATGGAGATATAAAGGGAAAGAGTTGTGTTAGTACTTGACTACCGTAGCTTATGAGTCGAATCCACTAAAACAATGAATCTGGGACTGTTCCCATAGAATGCATAAAGAATCTTACATGAGTGCTCATGTTTTATTGAATTTATTTAAAGAGTTGAGGAAAAAAGATAAAATGTGAGGGTTGTCAAGCTTTTTTACTCTTTTTCACAATGAGTTAATTAAATTCAATAATACAGGAGCAAAAATGTTTGATTCTATTTATCATATGACATTAAGAATACTTTGAAATCCCATTTCTGGCGTAAATAAAAAGTTTTAATTTTGTCATTATGTACATTGCGTACATTGCTGTTAGGCCTAAAATAAAAAAAAAATGTGTGTTTCAGGTTACCCAGCCCTAAAAGTTTTAAGTATATTTAGGGGATTTCCCAGGTCAGCCATCTTGTATCCCCATCATCCCCATGTAAAATCTTTTAACAAAATAAAAATATTTTCCTACCTACCGTCCCTATTTTAAAATTTCAAATAACCTGAAAAACACATATTAATTTTTTTGACCTTATGGACGTCATAACGTTTCCCTAACATCTGTAAACCACTAGTGGTTTATCAATTTATGACACAATGTCATATGATTAATCTCCATACAAATCAAACCAATGGGGCGTGTGTACCCTGAGCTACTGCTTCTTTCAGAAGGGAGCAAGTATGTAGCTTTGGCTTTGAAAATATTATATTCAGTAACACCTTATGGGAAGCTGATGACAGTGATCTCAAAAGACAGATTGTGCTTTATATAAACTTTAAACCCCAAGCTATAATCATAACAACTGCCAGTGAAACAATTAGATTAACAATCTAAGTCATTGTTACATAATAAGCAACCACTTTTACATTTTTATGAGATTTTGAAGTCTCAAACATTGACCCAGTCACGCCCCATGCGTGGGGATAATGCATGGATAAAAATTTAGTCCTATATACAGTCAAACCTCGATTATTCGAAGTGCAAGGGACCGCAGGAATCCTTTCGAATAATCGGTAGTTCGAATGATTGAAAACGGGAGCTTTCGGATATTTTCAAAAAAACTCCGATGCTTTCTAAGAACGTCATTGTTTTGCCAGAGTTTGCAACTTCAACTCATGCTTTCCGTGAAGTAATCAGAACATCTGCCAAAGCATTAAAGAAAATGAGCTCCTTGGAGGTTGTGGCCCCATTCTCTCTTATGCTTTGAAGGTCTAAGAACGCAGAAAATTAAAAGAAAATCAGATCTTTATTAACAGCCACTATATACATGGTAACAACATCGAATATATGTAGAACTGACGATATATTGTCTCTTTTTATCTCCTGTCTACTGTCATAGGGTCTCCATCCCAGCTAGCACAAAACGTCGGGCCATCAACGGCCCACCAGCGATAGGCCATTGAGATGGCATATCGCTGGCAGGCCGTTGATGGCCCAACGTTGTGTGCTTTTTGGCTTGTACTTTTTGTTTATTTCAGCGAAAACATATGGCATGGGTGTTTAAAAGAACCGTCTCAATGAGAGGGTCCTTTTATCCATCCAAACCTAGGTTTTGGTTGTTTTCCCTCAATCGTAAAATTGTGTTTTAGACATTCAAAAGAAGTGTTTCGATGAGACGGTTCTTTTGAGCACCAAAAACACAAGTCCGTGATATTCGTCTATTATCGAAATTGTTATTTTTGTTATAACCTGTTGGCGCGCTTGGTGTGTTCGATTATTGTAAAGACACGATCAAATTAAAATCAATTTTAGCTGCCACTAATTAATATTTCGACATTTAAAAAAACATCAAACAAAGCCATCGCAATGATGACCTTAATAAAAGACACTGTTTACTCACTTAACGGTTCATCACGTAATAGTGTGAGCGTTAATCCGGTGTCAATTGACCTCAATTACCTGTCTCAACTTTCTTTTCTAAATCACTCAGGTGTGTAAATCGAGCTCGACCAAACAAAGAAAGCATGATCACCATGTGTGACATTTAGACTTATAATCTTGAAGGGTAATTTAATAGCATTTTCTTTAATAAGGACCGACGAATTACTTCGAAAAATTGAATTTTTCGGACAATCGAAATTCGAATAATAGGTAGTTTTATTGCAATAGATAATAGGGAAAAAAGTCGCGACTGTCCATCGTCTTCGAATAACCCAGTAGTTTCGTATAATCAACGTTCGGATAACTGAGATTTGACTGTATATACATAATGCCAGAAAATTATGAAATCCATCGAAGGGTTTAGATAAAACAGCTATGTAAGACTTTCATATATAAAGCCCTTCAGATTTATGGTGCACTCGCACCATAACCGCATGATTTCTAATGAAAAAAGTCAATAAGCAATGCTTATTGGATACCCCCCCCCCCACACACAGTAAGGGTCAATGAAAAAACTTAGTTTTGGCAAGTGATAGTTCAAACCAGCAGACCCTATAGTTTTGGAAAAAAATTTCAGTAGAATCGGTGAAAACAAAATGTCAGTAGAATCTGTGCAAATGATCTTAAAGCTTGCAATCTGGAACATTTGTTAAGATCAAATACACAAAATTATTCACACCTGAAAGCTCTATATATCAAAGCTTATATCAGAAAAATAGTCTCAAGTTCTCATAGATGTCATTTTATCAAAAAAAAAAAAATTCCGAACCAAACTGCTTCATGCATATGTTGAATGTGTCTATATTGTATAGGCAACATATCAAATTGCTCCATCAAAAGCTGTGGTAGGAGTTCATCGGCCCATGAAGGCACCATCTATGCATATACAAAAGCTTTGTTAGGGGAAAATTGTCTAAGTTCTAACAGCTGTCATTTTGTCAAAAATTATTTTTTCCAAATCAAACTCCTTCATGCATATGTTCCATATGTCTACATTGTAGCGGCAAAGTATCAAATTGCTCCATCAAAAGCTGTGGTAGGAGTTGATCGGCCTGTGAATGGACTATAATAGCATAAGCATAAAACAAAATATAAAAGCCATTTAGAACTACAAAGGGAAATAACTCTAATAGATTGGCCTAGCCCTTACTTTTTTGTTTAAAGTATTTGTCTTCCATATATGAACATGTTTGCAAGGTTTGATGAAAATCCAGCAATGAATCTTCAAGATATTAAGTAAACAAAACGTTACGGACAGACGCACGCGAGCACGGACGGACAAGGTGAAAACAGTATACCCACCACAAACAAAGTTTGCGGGGTGCACCACTTTCTAAGGCGATGGGCCAAACAGCCGCATCGTTTTCAGCTGTGAAAAAAATGTAATAAGCCGATCATTGATTGATACCAATAAATGTTAACGCATTTAAGATGTGAAATGCCTCAGGCAGAGGTTAAACTTCCTTTGTTTACATTAAAATCACACACAAAAATGGAACTTGTCAAAAAGCTGATGTTCAGATGACACAGCACATGTGTAATATCGTCCCAAATCTCGCAAATTTACATACATTTCTGTTTTAAAAAGATAAATTCGCCAATAGTTTCTAACAGAGATGTGTAAATTTATCCATCTCGCCCACAAACATAGACATAGTAAGAAACCTGACCTAAAGGGTATGCACAGGGGTGGGGACAGCACAGAGTAAAACTTAAACTGACGTTTACCATTATGTCAGACATGAATGAAAGTCATCAATCTGAAAGGGTCTTGATAATATATAAATACAACTTTAAAAGCAAAGCATTTGAGCTTTATATGAAAAAGCTAAGTCCCTGACCTTGATCTCAAGGTCATCCCAGACTCCCCAGGTGGGATAGCCCCGCGAAACTTTAGACCTGTATCTACCGTCAGAGCTCTCACTAGGATTTTGCAAACAGGAGTCCCAGAACCTTCTCTGCCAAAAAGTGGGAGTCCCTGGTACTCCCACCATACAAAAGAATATAGCCTCCTTCCAAAAATAGGAGTTCAGGACTGCAAATCAGCAGTAAGTTAGTGAGAGCTTTGTATCATCATGTCAAACATAAAATGAAATTCATCAGAGGATCTCAAATATAAAGGAATATAACTGACTTTTATAAATATTAAAATTCTATGTCTTATACTGACACATTATTTGAAGAAAAAAAAATCTAAAGAAGATGACCCATAGGCTTAGATAAACAAAATTTTTGAGCGTAAAATTGTAAATATTTTCTTACCCATCAATTTTAATATATGTTTAGTCATTGTCTCGTTGAGACGGTTCTTTTGAGTACCCACAATGTATGTTTTGGTTGAGAAATAAGAAAATTATTTGTTACATACTCTAAACAATAGGCCTGTTGACCATAAAAACAAAGTTGGCAAGACTTACTTCATTTTGTTTGATATGAACTTGCAGCTCTGGTAAGACGGGTGGTGCCACATCTAACTTCTTTCTCAGCCCACCATAGAAATATCTATCATTGTTAAGGAATCTTCATAGGGATGTTATATACAGTAAAACCTGTCTTAGGCGGTCACTCAAAAATAGAAAAACAAAAGTATTAATGGCAAATGGTAGCTGAATGAAAGGTCGAAAGTATTGCAGAATGCTCCCCTCCTAATGTGACATCTTTAGCGTCATTTTGACTAGCGTGTAAAATAGAGACATTCAAGAAATCTTTCTTTTGCTAATACAAAATTACAACAAGGTCATAGCAAGAAGGTTTCTTACTTGTGTAGTGGGTTGTTACATCAACCGAGCGAAGGTTTAAACGTTTTTGATAAACGTCAATCTCTAAAAGCTTGTATACACAAAACTAAGAGTATCTGTGTTGAACTTATTGTTAGATAATACTTGCACCAACAGATGAACACACATTTTAAAAGATTTAAAAACGCTAGCGTCACAAACAATGGCTAAATTGCGCTCAAAGATGGCGTAAATGATGCAACCTCATTTTCAGAGGATTTTGATGACATTTTGCATGTGTGTTAGTATGTACGACGGAAATCTGCATTGTGTAGAACACTAGGAGTCAGACTGTAGAAACCACAATGAAACATTTTACGTAGATGTTTTGTCTATGTCATATTTAAGGTTACATGGTGCATTGTTTGCGTCAACTGTAAGGTGTAGCATCACAACTGGCAAAGCTGTGGCGAAATGACAGTCAGTGTTCGTGTTTACGCCGTAATAATATCTAAATACGCAAAGAAAATCGTTGGTACGCAAAACAGACAAGTAGCTTGCGTCCATGGAGCGCAAGATCTAAAGCAGTCGACTTTCAACACATTAAAGCCAGCTCAATAGTGAAGTGAGTTAAAACCCTTGAATATCAGTCTTTTGTACTTTCCAATTCTTCAAAATCACAAAGAGACTGCTATAAATAGTATTCAGTTGTGGTTTTCGGACACCCGTTGTTCATAGCAACGGTTGAAATCAGAACGAGGCTCAGCTATGAATAATGATTTACGGTTTTTCCAAAATCGATTTGCTGGGTAAAAATGGTGTTTGTCTCGAGAAATCACACTAGAAACATTTAAATAACTTAATAAAGTGTATTCTGAAGCCAATACTATCACAATTCTATGTTTTATCCGTTAAAAAATGCGTTCACGGACAGGTTCAGCGATTTTCAACAGGCACAAGTAAAATAATCTTACTCTAGAGTGTCAAGTAAAGACTTTTTAAAAGCGAAAAAGTTTAATAGTTTAAGACTCCATCACTGCTATGTCTGCTTCTTTCTTGTTTTTTTTTAATTGATCGTCAATCACTTAGTGTAAACTGAAAATGTTTGAGATTAAATTAATTGATAGATTTAGCTAACTTCTCTGTGTTCAATATTGCAAAAAAAATTAGGTTGGGAAACTTTCTGGGACTCAGTAAAATTTACATGGGACTCAACTTTTGTTGATGGCCTGGGTCCCAGGGACGCACTAGAAATCAAGCCTAAATCTAACACTGGACAGTGGATCTACTGGCAAGCATAAAACATTTAAAACAGATTTTTGGGTCTTTTTGTATACGCCCAAAATGTGCTTAACGCAATTTGGAGCTTAAATTACGTCATGTGTTAACAGAGTCACTGGAATTGAAATTATTGTGCCAAAACATTGCATTTGTCCTAAATAATAAATATATTTTGATTTGATTCTTTATGTATCATCAACAATCTTTCAGTTATATAGGGACAGATCTTCCTGGTTAGTGACGCCGGTGAGACTCGATATAATTTTGTACAGCTTTTGATAGACCACAACTATGTGCACCTGAAGAGTGGTACGTTTTCAATGGACATGAGTATAAATAAACAGTGAAGACTCTGATGAAATAGTAAAGACACTGGACATGCATAGACTCCTCAATTGCTCTTTGATGAGAAAAGTACCTGAAATTGAATGTGCAAAATTTTTAGAAACATATTTGTCGGTTTATATGTTTATCGAAGGATACTTTGACTGGCCCCTCTTCCCTAGTCTTCTAGCGATGATATCAGGAAAGGCGTACTTCATCATCTTCCCGAAGTCGGGGTTGCACAACCCTCGTAGACCATGATTCTCACAGTATGTCCTGAAATTAACAACAAAGGAACATTTTTATATGGGCCACGGATAAATTGGTAGTCATTCAAATTTTGTGTAAAATTCAAGGACTTTTCAAGGTCTCTGTCCTGATATCAACTACAAAGGAGCATTTTTATATATGGGCCACCAATAAATTGGTAGTCATTGCTCATACAGAAAAATTTGTGCAAAATTCAAGGACTTTTAAGGACTCTCCTATGGTTATATGAAAAATACTGATTTATAAATTAAATTTCTACTTCCGAAATGCTAGACTGAGATGTCAGAAGAATAAGTATAAGAAAATAAGTATAAGATTATAATTTCAATTTTATACATGTACTGGTTTAAAGTGAGAGTCTCCATTAACAGTGTTAAGTCCTACAGAAAATAGTAAATTTCAAGGACTTTTCAAGGCCTGAGAATATTTCCCAGTACTTTTCAAAGCAGATTTCTTTTCAAGGACTTTTCAAGAATGCCCTCTACATTCAAGTATGTTTCATGTCTGTGTGAACCCTGGTAGTTATCACATATGGGGCTTCACAATTTGGGCATTGTCAAGAGAAAACCTGATTTTATTACATGCTAACATGAGTGTGTCTGTGAGTGATATAATGCCATGCATTAAACGTGATAAACCACAAGCGGTTTATATATTATGTCAGGGACTTTCCTACCTTCCTGAAGTCGGGGCCAGGGGCCTGTTGAATTTGGGGAAAAAGCAGTTTGGACCATCAAAATTGGAATAACTTGATGCAGTCTGAAAGAACTGGACTGCCATTCTAAATGGATTAAAAACCATGCAAGAAATTAGCAGTGTAATGCTGTAAAATGTTTGCTGCTTTAATTGCCCACCACAGAAACTCATGAAAAATTGCATACAATGTGAATGAAAACCCAAATCAGGCCTAGGAAAATCGCTGTATGTAATGACCAATGTAACTTACTTATAGTCATCGTAGACTTCTTGCTTTGGCAGACAGACATCGCTGTGTTCCTCAAGATGACTCTTGATCCAGGTAAGAGCTTGTGCTTGCTCCGCTCTGTTGGACGCTTGAAGGCAAGATGGTGGCGTCCTGTGTAAAAAGAAAGACAAAATCAATATTGGTGGTATTACCATAGTGGCCAGCCCCGGTAGGCCGACATTGGGCCAATTAAAAAAAAGTGTGTTTCGGGTAACAGGTCCGAAAACTTTAGGTATGGTACAAAAATGTAGGCACACACATCTTTTTATTTTTTTTTTCTGGAAAAAAATATATAATATGCATTTTGAAAGCATTTCACCTTTCAGAATGCATTAATTATTTTTCCCCTAGAAATCCTGAAAAAAGTCTAGGTTTCAGCAGTAAATTTAGGTAGGGCCGTGTTACCCTAAGCATAGGTATTTTTTTATTTGGCCTTGGCAACATTTTCAGCGCACTTGGAAATGAATTATGTTCATAAAGACCAAACCAGTTCAAAAATTATTTTTCTTATTCCAACTTAGACATATGCTGTACTCCAAAGAACTGTCTTAATGACTCATGAGACAGTCATTTCCAGCACTCAAAACACATCTAAATTGATGGGTAACAGTGATTTTATTTGGCCATTTTTAGGGCCTTATAGAGGCACCATTTCCAATCAAAAAATGGCCTATATTTTCCCAATTTTTTTTTTTTTTTTTTGGGGGGGGGGATTATTTTCCTAAAATCTTTGAGAAATTTCCCCAAATGTAAAGGCAAAGGTAGTTTCCCAAAATCCCAAATAAAATCACTGGGTAAGAAAATAATTACAATTTCAAGCTAACAACAGTGGTTCATTTACAATTTGTGGCTTATGGGCCCTGGGACTCGCAAAGCTTTTGAAGAAAGCCGATACCTTACAAAAAGAAGTTGACAATTTGTTCATTGATTCTTATACATACACATGAAAAAGCTGGCTGATCTCTTGGCTCTCTTGTATGTGAGGTTCTCTTATGTTTTGTCACCTTCCCATATGGTGTCCTGGGTTAAGTGTGGTACTCGATTGTATTGATTCCTGATCTTTGTCTTCTTCCTTTAATACTTTCATATTGCTCGGGACGGTAACTTCCTATAAATGGCATGTACAGATGTGCCACACAAATAGCACCCTTTTTCAGCTCTACCAGATATGCATGTACAAATGTATGAATAACCCCCATTTTTGATCAAAATATTATATGAATAACCCCCTTTTTTACTTGTTCAATATATAGATGGCCCTCTTTTTGAGTATTAAGGTCTTGTAACTTTCCATATCTATATTTCGTATTTTTAAATACTTTTTCAATCATTTTAGTTGGTATATTACTGTGTATGTGAGTTCTCTTTCATGTTTGAGAAGATTTGCCTGATGAATAGGTATGGAAATTCGAAGGGCAGTATATGAAATTATGAATTATCAATAAATTCCACATTTAATAATGTTAATATATATGAAAAGGTCCTATATATCAAATATATGAATAGGGTGGGTTTTGAAATTACGAATATATAAATGAATAGGGTGGGTTTTGAATGAAGGCCACTCATCCGTACCGATATAACATCCTGTTTGTTGAGGTTAAAAAAGATACTCAGACAAAAAAAAAAAAATTTGTCAAAATTATAACATAAGAGCCCAAGATATGTACAATTTATACCTACAAATATTACAATGCTTGAACTGTCTGTTTTCTGGCCATCTGATACAGAAAGCCGTATCAACGAACTGAGGTTTTCTGATTCCGTATAACTATCCTTTAAATGAGGCTAACGTTGGTTACCTGTTTTTGCGGCGACGCTATGTAAAGTAAATTTCAGGCATGGAACCAGAGACGGAAAACTTGATGACGTAATGTCCAGAAACGTAACGTGATGATAAACATTCCCCCATTTTCGGGAATAAAGACCAAAATATGTTATAAAATTAGAATAATGACAGAAAAAGGTATATAATAAACATATTATTATACAAGTAACTTGATCCGGCATACAATATCACGTCTTGTCGATGAGGCCATACCATTGGATGTATGACCTCATCCACTCGACGTGACACAGTACGACAGATCAAGTTACTGTTATAATAATGTGTACAGACTATCCCAAGTTTATTGTATCAAACAAGTCAGAAGAATCCATCAGTATATAAAGGGTAATGATCTAATACTTACAATCTCGGAAGATCATCACTAAGTCCACCTGAAGGTAGTTTCAAATACAGAAGCAGCTTTTCAACATCTGAGAGCTGTTTCACTTCATTCTGAAGAGAAAAATGCTAAAATGTTAAGAACCTATAGATTTAAATGAGCATTTACATGGGACAAAACTATTTCAATATTGCAATTGTCCTGTAGGATGAGTGACTTACAATTTTCACTTGTCCTGTCCTTTTTAAAGTGTATGCAATAAAGAACATACCTGTACATGTAAGGGGAGTAATATGCAAAATGACTTCCTTGAGTTATTCTTCCCAAAGCACTCGTCCTGTAGGACGAGTGTTTTGGGAAGAATTACTCGTCCTTTCTAGATTTCACTCATAATTACAAGCGGACAAAAGAAATTTTTGTCCCCTGGTTAACTTAGGTCATCTAAAATATACATGTATTTTTTAATTCTAATTTTAGACATTTTTTCTTTATTTTTGTCTTTAATAATTCAGTGAAGAAAAAAATAATACCTACATGTACATGTACCTACCCACATGGAAAATTATGAGTACGGTGACAGCAAACAATTTTTTTATTAAGGATGGCCTGAGGAGGCTCAAAACCTTTCTTTGGGGAAAGATTATTTGAGCCGTGACATGAGATTTCCAAAAATTTGACATTTTGACAAGTGTAGACTCAGACAAGCCTCTGCAGCCTCCTTTTAAGCTTAGAAACTCACCAAATGACGTTCAGTCAGTAGCTTAACAATCATAGAATATTCAAGCGACTAGCAAAGGCTCTGACCAGACTGCGCATATGCGCAGGCTGATCTGAGGCTTTGCTGGTCGCACATACCACACTGTTGGAAATCTCATGTCGTGGCTCAAATGATAAGAACCTTTATCATATGATGTCGCTTCTGGGAGTGAAATAACGCTATGCAATAAAATCTGTAAACCACTAGAGGTTTACCGATTTACGGGAAACACTATGACGTCCATAACAACGTTGCGTACATAATGACAATATTATAACGTTTAACCATCAGCAATGAAACTTCAAAGATATCTTAATGTCATATGATAAATAGAATCTAACTTTCATGCTCTTGTATTATTGAATTTATTAAACTTGTTGCGAAAAAGAGATAAAATGCTCGGGCAAGCCTTGCATTTTATCTCTTTTCCCCAACTCGTTTAATAAATTCAATAAAACATGAGCACTCATGTAAGATCCTCTATATAGATTTAAATGAGCATTAATTTGAGTTACCCAAAATAAATTTTTAATTCTAATTTTAGACATTTTTTTTTAAATAATGTCTTTTTAATAAATCAGTGAAGAAAAAATTAAATACCTACATGTACCTACCCGTCTGGAAAATTATGAGTAGGGTGACAGGAAACATTTTTTAAATTAAGAATGGCCTGAGAACCAAAGGTTTTGAGGCTTAAAACCCTTTTTTGGGGAGAAATTATTTTCAAGATAAATGTAAATGAGCTTCTATTGAGTCCATATGAAGCTTCACTTTGTTAACCCTAAATATTTTCAATCACATTTTCTCTGGCCTGCTGGCTGTTTTAGAACTTTTTTTGGCCATATGGCTTTTGTTTAAGAGTTGCCAACAGTGATGACCTTGTTCAGAATGTTACGTCTGCCTGAGAGCAGACATGCCCAGAGTTCTCATTAACTCTAAATTTGGATTATTTTACTCCAACTTTTTGATTCTGACTCAACTCTTTCAAGAGTGCCAATAGAAAAGTATGGTAAAACTCCATTTTTTTCTGGCAAACAGCAGTTTTACTCATTTTTTTCAAAATCCTAGTGAGAAGTCTGATGCCAAAGGGGGTGGTGCCCCAGCGTCATAAATACTTACAACAATTCTTGAGATTCTTGACTTGCCTTCAATACTGAAACAAAATAAAAAGCAAATTTACAACATGTACAGTAAAACCTACACTGCCACTCAAAAATAGACAAAACAAAGATCTTAATGACAAATGGTAGCTTAATGTAGGTCAAAAGTAGTGCAGAATGCCCCCATTCTGCAATACTTTTGACCTGCATTAAGCAATAATTGGTCTTGAACACCAGGCAAAATTTCATGAACCATCTATGCCGTCTAGCTGAGCAGGCTGGTTTGAACTCCACCTAGTCGTAAAACCCGAAGACAGTTTTTCCTGCGTCAAGGCCCAAATGAACTTTTAAATTGATGAAACATATACATGCAGCATTGAATCAAAACTCACTCAGATTTTGGTCACCCTTAAATAAATTGTTTGCCTTCACTAGGCTAATCCAAAAGGAAGTGCCTTTAGATACGCACCTGTACTTTGAGCCTCTGGATTGTGCTCAGACAATTGGGCCATGGACATTTCGGCCTAGGACGTTTCGACCCGGACATTTCGGCCTTAGCCATAAATTGTGGGTTGGGGTGTGTGCATACATAAATCAGGGACCAAGCTAGGGGGCGACTAGGGCGAAATAGTCGCCCTAGGGGCCGAAATTTCGCCCTAAATGGGACCCAGGGAGAAGTGGGAGTCTCCCAAAAAAAAAAAAAAAAAAAAAAATTTTTTTTTCTTAGGGAGACTCATTTTCATTCTGTCACCACACAAATGCAAGCTGTGGTGACATTATCAGACAATCTACTACCACTTCATTGTGTTTCTCCTTCCATTAAATGGCAATAGTATGTGTAATGGCTAATATGCTTCTAAATTGACAGAAAATGCCGTAATTTTGCGCTATAACTTATCCCTATCTGACTGTCACTTCCGTAATTTTACGCTATAACTTCTCCCTATCTGACTGTCACTTCTCCCTAATTTTCCTGAAGGGAGAAGTCACTTCTCCCTAAAATTCTGGGCCAGCTTGGTCCCTGTAAATGTGTGATGCATTTCTCAGGAAATAATTGTCTGAATAATCTAAAATACTATATTTCTCCCATAATGTATCAGTTATTTAACTGCATGTATTTACAAGCAGAGATGAAAACTGTGTGGGTCCTGATCAGGTAGGGAGCTGGCTGATCTTGATCTGCAGTGTTATGAAGAAAAAAAAGATAAATCCAGGCTCAGCATGAAAGTAGTAAACATTCATTAATTGTTATGTACTGTACAGATGTACCACGACCTCTGATTAATGATCCTTGGATCTTTCTATTTCAAAAAGAGTGATGCAGAATGCCTTAAATGAGCCAGTCAGGCGGGAACATCTGTGTATGTCAAAGTTATAGCAAATGCAAATAATTGCCTGAAACCCTTTTTTTCTAGACCAACATATCAATATTGTAAATACAGTCATGCTTCAAAGTTTTTGCTTCATCTGTAGATTCAAAAAATACATGAGAATGGTTGTAAACAAAAATATTAACTAATCCAGGTAATGGGTACTTTATACAGGTATATATCATTTACTGCTGTATAATATACACCATAATTTACCTATTTCTATGTAAAATAGCATAATCCTATTATCATGCATCTTTGAATCTACTGTAACTATTCACATGCATATTTGATTTAAAAAGATTAAGAAATGCATCACACATTCATAGCTCCAGATAAGGCTGCGTATTGCGTATTTACGCAATTTCGTGGACCTGAAAACGCAATTAAATTCATTTCTGTGCGTACAAAAACGCAATAAAAATCCTTGATACTCAGTTCCGAACTTTTTCGTAGCGTTGACGCTATAGTATTCAGTTTGCGATTGTCGTTTTTCGCATCACAAGCTGTTGTTGGGTACAAATTTATACACGACGTGGCGCCGAATCTAGTTAATCAAATTGTAAACCAGTCCAGGAACATTATTATCGCTGTTTAGCTATACCCAATATTTACACAATTATGACATTCGTCTCGCTTTACAATAAAAATGGCGTAATGTGGGTGAAAAAGCTAGATTGGTTCCAAGGGCTCTCACACCCCTTTTTGGGATTGGGGCCGGGGCCCATGGAATTGGGAAAATTTGCGGCGTTTTGACTAAAATTGGGAAATTTGACATCATCCTTATGTATGACATTTCCATTGCTGGATTGATTCCAGCAAGAAGCAAGTGTTATTATATTCTATTATTCTGTGAAATTTTAATATGTAACAATATGTTCTGTATTTATAGTATATGAAATAAAGGTGGGGAAGCAAAAAAAAAAAAAATATATATTTTTTTTTTGGTCAAATTGGGAATTTTTGTCTGGAATTGGGAAAAAACATACTTTTTGGCATTGGGAATGGGGCCAAATTTCGGCCCCAAAATCGGGTGATCGAGAGCCCTGGTTCCCCTCGTTGATAAAGCTCCACTTCCCCTACGCATATAACGACTGGTAACGCTTATTTCATTACAAGTAGAGAATCCTACTCATCCGACTGTGCATGCTCCAGAAAAGAGTTTTTCAACACAAACTTCAGTATTTTTTCAGTTGCTAAATTTGATAATTTAGTAAAAGAAAAAAATATAAACTCCCAGAACAAAATAAACTTAATAAAACGGCTTGTTTAAAAATGCACTTTATGCCAAGGGTATTTTCCAATACCACATCACTAATGACGTCAGTGTGTATGCTATAGGTAGGCGTAATGGCGGCTAGTAGTTACCTGTCTTAATATGCTGACAAGCTATTAAAGGGAGAGAACCAGTCTATGAAAAAGCCTTAGAGCAATTGAATATCATATCATAACCAACTCTAATACCGCGTTGGTGGTTCGAAGAACCAAAGATGAATTGATAGATACGTTGGATTTTCAAAATAAGTTGGAAATAGCGATCTCAGATATACTAATATTGCAAGTGTGCTTTCTGAAAGTGAAACCAAAAGTAAACAAAAAAGTCAGGAGAAACAAGGCTCCAGGGACCAAGCTAGGGGGCGACTAGGGCGAAATAGTCGCCCTAGGGGCCGAAATTTCGCCCTAAATGGGACCCAGGGAGAAGTGGGAGTCTCCCTAAAAAAAAAAAATATATATATATTTTTTTTTCTTAGGGAGACTCATTTTCATTCTGTCACCACACAAATGCAAGCTGTGGTGACATTATCAGACAATCTACTACCACTTCATTGTGTTTCTCCTTCCATTAAATGGCAATAGTATGTGTAATGGCTAATATGCTTCTAAATTGACAGAAAATGCCATAATTTTGCGCTATAACTTCTCCCTATCTGACTGTCACTTCCGTAATTTTGCGCTATAACTTCTCCCTATCTGACTGTCACTTCTCCCTAATTTTCCTGCAGGGAGAAGTCACTTCTCCCTAAAATTCTGGGCCAGCTTGGTCCCTGGGCCCGGTTTCATTTCTTATTTGCTTTCAAATAGATACCCAATACAAAAACTTGAAATACCCAATTTAAAATCTGAAATACCCAATTAAGCCAAAAAGAGGTGGGTAAATACCCAATTGCCTCGAATCCTTATCTGGAGCTATGCACATTTATGCATGCACACATCACAAACACAAAATTTATGGTTATGGCCGAAACGTCCACCTTGGCAGGCAGGCAGCAAGCCTTTGTTTTGTATAACCTTATGCAGATCTATAAAAGCCTTTTTTCTTCTAAAAAACCCATCTCGCTAGTGTCTACGGCGATTGCAATGAATAGACTGACATTACTTAGCCATCTAACATGGCTTCCATGATTTAGAGTGAACAATTTTCAGGGGTTTCATTAACTTTTTTTGCATCCGGGTATCAAGGCAAAGTAGGCGGGTGATTTGACAGTATTTGCCTATAGACTCTATACAAATTTATCAAAAGTAGCAGGGGAAACATGCCTGAGTAGAAGGGGGAAATCCCCGCCTCCCTCCTCTTAATGAAACCCCTGAATTTTACTTGCTGAAAGTGATTTGTTTGTGTTTATTCATAGACACTCAACTTTAACCGATGATTTATTTCATCGCACGGCTTGTAGTGAAACTTCATTTGGAACTTTTGTCAGTCGGACGTTAACGTATACAGCTTTAATACCGATGTACCGTTTTTTTAACAATTCTCAGACTCTTTTGTTTGCCGTAGCAATGAAAGAATAAAGAAATGCAAATCTGTAAACTTATTGTTTTTTCCTCCATGTTTATGTTGCTCAAATCATAAATGAGTGCAATTAAATATGTTTTCTCTTTCATCCCTCATCAGTCGAATTCGGTAGTCCAATGATGTTTACAATTCACCCTATTAGTTTTTCTCCCTTTAATTAACGGTAAATCGGTAGCGCATCTCTTTCATTCAATTATCCAAAAATCCTTGGTTAATTACTTTAATTATCACCTTGTAATAATCACACTGTCCCGCATCGGTAATCCTGTCAATCACCTATCAGAACTGCTACACTGCGGTCCGAGTCATACGATTGGTCAACAGAGGCAGGACAATAATCACGTCTCCCGCGGCTAGAAAAGCATGTCGCGAACGATAATATCAAAGGGCTTCTGATCTCCCTATGTGTATTTATCTTTCAGCTAATGGATTTTTAGCATTCACCATATCTACATTAATTGCTGGTTCCCAGTCTATAGGTGGTCAGTAATGTAAATACAGGTAACCAGAACCCCCCATTTCCAGGTATTGGGGGGTACTGGTTACCTGTTTATCCATTACTGACCACCTGTAAACCGGTAACCAGCAATTAATGAAGATATGGTGAATGTGCCGACTAAAAAAAAACATGCGTACGCGGAACTCCCGCCTAGCGAAAATCATGTGTCCCAGGGAAATAAAACATACGTACCAATACGCGTAATTCTGCATTTCCAAGAGCTCTGTGCACTCCTCTCCATTCGAGATGAAACTGCAGAAGTGCATTAGAATGGGCTTAACCATCTTCAAAATTTTAATTTAGGGAGGTATATCGCTAGATTAACGGTCGGAAATCACCGTTTAAGGCTCCACCTCCACTCGCGCTTTGCAGTAAAACTAAATTTCCGTCAGTAAATCTTGCCAAATTAAAATTTTGAACAGTTAACCCCGACATTTTAGAATGTTTAACATACCCGATTGAAGCCTCCAACCCATCCTGAATCTTCCCATACTTTCCATTGGTCATCTTGCTCTCTGGGCGGTAAACATTTGTTTCTGTAGGAATCTGGACATTTTCTGGTGCCAGAATCTGCCCAGTATACATGGGCATCAATTCATGATGAATAGCAAGTGATGTCATAACTTAATTAACCATGAACACAACTGTCATGTATTTTCTAAAACTAGGTCAAGTTTGTTTACACATTCTGACATAGTAAAAGTCAACAGTTTCTTAAAATCAAGTGAATGGATACAAGCAATGAATGTACAAAACAGTATCATCTTAAAGGTAGCAGATCGTGCACACGGAATTCACGCCAACCAATGCAAAAAGTTGCATGATTCGAGTTTACGCGCTCAGTTTGCCACATTTGACACAAAAGCATGATTCATCACAAGTCTACAAAAATAATCTAATCTTGGCAAATAGAAATCCGGCCTGGCGATATAAATGACAGATTATTCTTCTCTGGGAAATAAAGTGTCATACACACAACAATTCGGCAGCGATTAACGCACGATACACTCAATATAACATAATTTATTCACAGTTCTTTAATAATTTAAAAGAAATCCTAAAAAATGTTTATTTATGTAAAGTGCGCATGCGCAATATCCTATTTGCGGCAAATTTAGTTCCTCGGTTGTTTTCGTTCAAAAATCTATTGTCGTAATATTTAAGGTAATCCTAAAATGCGTAAAAAAGACTCATTTTCGCGAAAATATCTCGTCTTGGACCAAGTTTGTGACTGTGTATGGCTACTAAAGGAGAACCTATACCATTAGCAACGATGAGCACGAAATTGGAATTCTGCGATCGACACAGGAAACTGATGTGCAAGAAAATGCCAAGAAATAAACAAGCGAGAAAAACTTTATGCAGTATGATGCCTTCTGGTTGCCATATGGTCATAATGGACTCGACATTAAGGTTAAAAGGATAAAACAAGCATCACGCAAAATCTATATTTATGGTCGGCCTCGAAGACCACGTGACCCAATTTAAGGACGCGTATCTTTCTGAAGACCACAGTCACATGTCAGTCAATAACATGTGGGTCAAATTTAAAACAGGCCTTGTAGAGGCTGTAGAAAGGTTTATCCCATCGAAAATGACCAAAACAAAATACTCTGTGCCATGGATCGATGTAACGATCAAACGACTTGAAAAGAAAAGAAATAAGCTTTATCTTAGTGTTCGTAAATCAAAGGACCCTGATGTCAAGATTCATTACAAGCGGTTCAGAGCACATGTACTGAAGGTATTGAGAGATGCCTATTGGAAATACGTTTCCAATATATTTACGTTTGAGAACGGCAGCTCATATACCGACACTCCTAAGCCTGAAAAGATTAAAAAGTTTTGGTCATTTATCAAATGTCTTAAAAAGGACGCGTTTGGGATCACATCACTCAGAGAAAACGGAATTCTTAAGACTGATGCAAGGGAAAAGACGACATTTGTAATAGGCAATTCCAATCAGCCTTCACACGCGAAGGCGACTCTGACCCACCCTCAAAAGGGGCTAGTCTGTTCTCCTCCATGAGGGACATAACAGTTGACCCAAAATGGGTCGCCAAGCTGTTGGACGGACTAAACATTCATAAAGCTCCTGGCTCGGATGGCCTGAACGCCAGAGTGCTAAAAGAGTGTAGTAATGAGATCTCTCCAATACTGGCACTTACCTCTAATGAGTCTTTAGCTCGGGGCGATTTACCAGATGAGTGGCGACAAGCAAATGTTTCCTGGTCTTTAAAAAAGGTGAAAAATATGATGCAGCTAACAATAGACCGGTGTCGCTCACATGCATCTGCTGCAAAACCCTAGAGCATATACTAGTCAGTAACATCAACAAACACACATCCTTAGATAGCATACTTGCTGACTGTCAGCATGGTTTCCGAAGTCAGAGGTCCTGCGAAACCCAGCTGGTCCAATTTGTGCACGACATCATCAGCAACCTGGATGGAGCTGTGAATCGTGGACACAAACAGACAGATTTGATCGTAATGTATTTCGCAAAGGCCTTTGATAAGGTGCCACACAGGAGGCTATTACATAAATTGGACTATTATGGGATAAGTGGATCGACTCGTGGCTCTCTGGGCGCACTCAACAAGTAGTTTTAGATGGTCAAGCCTCAGATCCAGTCACAGTGTTATCCAGTGTACCCAGGGGTCGGTTTTAGGACCAATCCTGTTTCTTGTTTTTATAAACGACCTGCCGGATAATATCAGGTCTT
This sequence comes from Loripinus fragilis, assembly GCA_964019695.1. Classification (NCBI taxonomy): domain Eukaryota; kingdom Metazoa; phylum Mollusca; class Bivalvia; order Lucinida; family Lucinidae; genus Loripinus; species Loripinus fragilis. Next base: position 43,706,108 of record OZ026530.1, on the reverse strand, counting down.
CTGTTCGCCTGTTCGCGGACGACTGTGTCCTGTATAGGAACATATATTAAATTCAGGACTGTTTGACCCTGCAAGAAGACCTAATTAGCTTAGGGCAATGGGAAGCTAATTGGCAAATGAAATTCAATGTGTCCAAACGTCAGTCCATGAGAGTGACTCGGCATCAGCATTACAAACATACCCTTTGACTTTTCCCTTCACAACCAAACATTGGAAAACGTTCAGTTGGCAAAATACCTTGGTATAACTATCTCTGATAATATGGATTGGGGTCAGCACATTTCAGAAATTTGTGAAATTGTTCTATGTTTTGTTGTGCGTTACTTTGTGTCCATTCTAGTTTTGCAATCATCTTGATGGGGAAGAGAGAGCTGGTTGCTTTGCTGTTTTGTCTTCCTGGTATCTCTTGATTGTTGTGTGGCTCTTCCTCACGGTGCCACGGGTTTGTCTGCAGTTTTCCTGATCATCCTCACTATTTTTAGAATGATTACGAACAAGAAAGAGAGTTTAGCTGGCATGTAAAATGAACCTTTAATTTTGGAAGAATGAAACTGAATTTGAATATGAAAACTATATAAAACTCTTTATCAGTCACGACTAATATTAACTGAATTGTTTCAACATGACCTAATAAACGTTTCCTATCTCACGGCATGTTACCTTTATCAGGTCATGATGACGTTGCACTTTTTGAATGACGTCGCCAATGACACTGAATCAACACAGAAATCAAAACTTACGTCATAATCGCTAGTTTGAAGAGTGTTTAATAATGGGTAAACTGATAAATAGAATACCAGGTTCGCGTCCTTTGATATCAAGTTTACCAGACTCTGCTTTGAGAACGCATGTTGAATCGCTCGGCAAGCCTCGCGATGTCAACATGCGTTCTCAAAGCCTTGCCTGGTAAACTTGATATCAAAAGACACTCGCCTAGTATTCTATATTTAGATGTGAAGTATTCTTTCTTGTCTGATGGAATCTGCCATCCAACTTAATGTAATTTGCTAAGGGTTAAAATCGTTTTGATTTTCGGTCACGGTATAATAAAAAGAAATGATGTAAAATAATGTTACATATGGTCTTACATATGAGCCACGGCATGAGGTTTCCAACAATTTGACATTTTGACAAGTGTAGACTCGGCCAAGCCTCTGCAGCTTTCTTTTAAGCTTAGAAACTCTAAATGGTGTTCAGTCAGTAGCTTAACAATCATAGCATACCCAAGCGACTAGCAAAGGCTCTGATCAGACTGCGCGTATACGCAGGCTGATCTGAGGCTTTGCTGGTCGCACATACCATATTGTTGGAAATCTCATGCACTGGCTCATATCAATTTAAAATTTTCCTACTGTTTTGTTGAGCTACTTTTCCTTGAAAGCATTGTACTATTAATACATTTTCACTCTGAATGTTTACGCAATATTTAAATGACCGAAATCGTTCCTCTCTTCCCTAGCGCAGAGAACTGTATCTAAGTTGTATGCAAGACACATTTATCCTAGCTTAGTACTGGTTCAACCGTGGAAGACCCGTCCCTGTTTAACTGAAAGATTGTTGATGTGACGTAAAGAATCAAATCAAACAAACAAACTTTTGCTGTTCAAAATGTAATTAAGCTTACGAAATAATTGATAAATGAATTAAATATTTAAATAATAAAAATATACAGGTATTAGTAATGCAAAGTAGAAAAATAAATTCTATCTGGCTGGCAATAGATTTTTAGGTCTATAACCAGCTGGCTGGTACTAGATTAAAATGCTATTAACAGTAGGCTGGTATTCGGCACTTCCTAATATCAATGCATGTATACATTACCCAATTTCTGCATGTTACAATATCTATTTACATTGTTTAGTACACTGATATTAATTTATTATAGCAATCAGTTTGTTATTATCCATTTTAGCTATGTTCTCTGATTTCTAGGTATTCACTCTGAAATGCCATATCGGATCGCATCCACCGGAGCGACTTGGCATTCAACTGTTGGATCAAAACAAAATTAATTGCGTGTAGCCTGAGAATGTGTTCAGAATAAAGTTTTGTACTTGTACTTATATTCCATTAGCTGACTGGCAATATACTTTTAGGTCTTTTACCAGCTGACTGGCACTAGACCAAAAGGTATATTGCCAGCTGGCTGATACTAGACATAAAATGCTATAACCAGCCGGCTGGCAATAGACGTCACATTAAATATATTCATGAACAATTATTTGTTTGTTGTAGCATCTGATAACTCTTGGTTTCCAAATAAGAGTGTGTGAGTGATGGCGGACTCAAATGTGTCGAATTGTTGAGCATGCTTTGTCGCATGTAATCTAACCTAGTGCATTCTAATAAATAACGTCTCACAGTTTCTACTGCACCAAGGTCGCATAAAGGGCTTGCTGCAATACTCTTGATGTAGAGATGGTGATTTAGAGAGCTACATTGTGTTCTTAGTCGTGCATGATATATTTGGCCAAGACGCCTTCCTTCGTTATAGTATGTAGGGGCCATATTTAAGTCGGCATAACTGTAGATCTAGATGTTTTGAATCACAACACATAATACAACACTTGTCTGTTCCAGTTTTTAAACATGTTACAGTGTTTCTAGAAAACATTTACGCTTTGCACTAAACGCTGGTGTTTTCTAAGAACACATATATTAGTTTTTTTGTCTGAAAACCCATAACACGTGTTTTGGGGTTGTTCCAGTTTTAAAACTTTGATTTTTTTGTTTTATTTTAAAACTCCTGTGATTTATTTAAATAATCAGACTTCCAGTCAGATTAGCTAAATCGAGCAAGCAAACGAAGAAAATATTCGTAATAAGTTCAGTGAAACGAGACCCTGTTGACTGGACTCAGTTATAGTGGGCGCAATCCAATGGGGCTAATTTTTAAATTGTGAAAGTATGCAATGGAGCTAAAGGAAAAGGTATGAATGGGGCTTAACTTACCTGTACATTCATAAGTTGTTCACACCTATATTATAATGAATGAAAACACAGGCAAATATGTCTCATGAAAGCTGCTCAACTTGGAATAATTTTACAAATTTCAGGCTGATGAAACCAGTTGTTTGGGCTTTGCTAAAAGTATTGGGTATAACTGACCTAGTATAATGTAACCTAATGAGAACTGCATTTTAAATTTTGAGGGCATGTCCATATAGTGCTGATTTAACGCATGTTAATGTTTTAAACTTCTGAAAACAGATTTGATCAAGATCAGGCCCGTCAATTTTAAAGTTTTAAACTTCTGCAAACAATTTGGACCCAGATCTGGCCCAACAAAATACACCAGGATTAGCCCCATTGACTGCTTTAAAAATACAGGTAAATTAGCCCCGTTCATACTTTTTTCTAGCCCCATCGTATCTTTTTAGCCCCATCGTCTTGCCAATTAGCCCCATTGTGTATCGCCCGTTATAGTACTATATGTGCAGTTTAATTTGTCGGACGGTTGACTTGTCCTATTCATCCCCAGCTCAGGGCTTTAGATAAAACTGTGTTTGTTTGTTCGTTTGTTCGTTCGTACGTTTAAGGTAATTTGAGACGGTTCCTTTGAGCATCCAAAACAAATGTTGAAACTGGTGGATACAAAATGCTCACAATTTTGCGCCTAGAATTACGCCAACCTATGTTATAAGAGCATATATGTACTTTTCTCACAGTACAGGGTCATGTTCTACTTACTGTCCATGGCAGTGAGACAATATGTCTAGTTCATGACACACACCTTCTTATACGTCCATATCTTGCATATGCGAACCTAGGGAAGGCTCTGGCGAGAATGCGCGGATGCGCAGACTCGCCTGAGCCTGCGCTAGTCGCCCCAGCGATGAGTACGCATGCACAATGAGCTTGGTACACCTGTACATGTATATTGATTCCGCTACTTTGATATACTATCTCTTTTATAGTAAATTAATGGTATTGAAAATGGTATTGAGAATGTAATTGATAACCATTAATATACAAAAAAGGTAAAGTACACGAATGAATAATAAATGTGTTTACCAATTATCATTGTACCACGGCCTCTGATTAATGACCTTTGGCTCTTTCTATTTCAAAAGACTGACGGAGAATGCGTAAAATGACTAGAACATATGCGTATGTCAAAGCTGTTTATAGTAAATATAAATAAATGCATGAAACCCTTTTTTCTAGAACAACATATCAATTGTAAGTACAGTCACGCTTCAAAGCATTTGGTTTATCTGTAGATATATATTCGAGTTTATTTACAAGAACCTCGATAGCTCATCGAAAATGGATCAATTTACCTCATTTTTGCGAACTTATAATGGAACTTGGATTCAAACCAAAGTGCACATATTACTAAGTTTCTAATGAGCTGTGGATACTTTAAAGATTTGTCTCATTGAACTAAGAAATAATAATAATAATGATGATAAATAACAAGTTTTTCATTAATGATTTGATATTAATAGCAGATCAACCTTTTTTGCTGGAACTACTAAAAGATCGGCATGAAAAATCACATGGACTAGTTAAAAAGAGTCGATATTTTTTGTAAACAATTATCTTTAAAAGCTGACCGCAACAAATCATATGGATAAAAAGCTAAAACAATAGGAAAAACTAAAATCACATCCAGCTTTTATTTGGAAGCCAACCGATACAGTTATTGTTGTGTATAGCCATCAATAATTGTTTTGTACCGTTTTGACATGTTTAAAATGTACTTATAATAGTCAAAGTCGGCGTCATTCAGTCAGATCTTTAACATCATGACAACCATGGCAGTCAATTATTGGCTTTTGTGGCTTAATCTCGCCGCGCTTTGCCTGTGTTCGCGACTTGAAAGTGGATTCTTTACAAAACATTCTACTGATGGAGCACGATTATCTCACCGATATACCCATGAAACAACCAGCTCAATACTAAGCTGCTGCTTATTTTGTCTGAGGGAATCAAGTTGCCTTTCTGTCAGTTTTGAGTATAATACAAGGACATGTGACCTCTTTAATAATACGCATGTAGACTCTTCATTTACAACGGAAGAAGGCTGGGTGTCATATATGAAAAATAAAATTGGTAAGTGAACCCTCCCTCTCCTGTCTGTCTGCCTTGCTATTTATTATTATTATTATTATTATTATTATTATTATTATTATTATTTTGCTCTTCATTTACAACGGAAGAAGGCTGGGTGTCATATATGAAAAATGGTAAGTGAACTCTCCCTCTCCTGTCTGTCTGCCTTGCTGTTTATTATTATTATTATTATTATTATTATTATTATTATTATTATTATTATTATTATTTGTTTGGTAAAGCTGCCGAGATAGCAATATACGTGGTCAGGAACGAAGGTAAAGGCCAATAACTTACTATGGTTTGGCCTGTCTGTCAGTTGGGTTAGCACCCCTAATACCGGTTAGCAAGGAAGCCCCTATAAAATTCATAATTGAGCCGCGACATGTGGTTTCCAACAATGTGGCATTTTGACAAGTGTAGACTCAGACGAGCCTGTGCATCTTTAATTTGCAGCAGGCGACTATTTCAAATTTTGATGATTTTTCATAAATAATAAGTAAGGCACAACAAAAGTAGTCTACTTTTGTCATCTGTTGAAATGTTTCAGAAGCCTCTATAAAAGTGTGAACACAGTAATAAGGTTGCAAAGATCAGGAATCGATACAATCAAGTACCACACCTGACCCAGGATACCAATGGGAAAGTAACAAACTCACAGAAGACACCACAAACGAGAGCCAAGAGGTCAGCCCTTTCCCAGCAGGTGACCACAAAGCACATATAAACAGACGCGCACAAAACATAGCCAACACAAGACAGAACAAAAACATAAAAGATCCACAAAAGAAGTACCGCCTTGGAACGGTCAGTAAAATATTTTACTGGAGGGCTTAAACCGGTTTAACGGCGCCAACCTCACCCTTAATTCAGATGTGGATCAAGACACATAAATATTTGGTTTGCATGAAAGACCCCTAACTTATCAATGCATCATCTCCTAAAACATATAAATCAAGATATAACAAGGAGATAAAGCAAGGATAAGGACTCAACAGTAAATTAAACTGAATACCGGAGCAAAAGAAATCCAACAGGTAAACCCCGGAGGGCCCGACAAACAGCCAAAGCATCAGGCCCCTACCATCTCATCAAAATAGACAATACAGATAAGATTGCTCCTTTATCACACTGGAAAATGTATACGTCGATTTGCTGGTATTTACGCGTATTGCCGGTACTTCATAGACCGGAAGTGGTAGATATTGGTGTTAATACTATAAAGAAAAACATGCCATATGCTTAAAGGACTATAGAATTAGATCAATTCTAAGTATTCAGTATGTGCATGGCGATTTAATAAAGCATTTAGGAATAGATTCGAGTACCGATCATTCAGATCGGTACTCGAATCTATTCCTAAATGCTTACATAAATCGCCATGTGCATGCCTAATTATTAAAATTGATCTAATTCTATAGTCCTTTAGGCATATGACATGTTTTTCTATATAGTATTAACACCAATATCTAATACTTCTGGTCTATGAAGTACCGACAATACGCGTAAATACCAGCAAATCGACGTATACATTTACCAGTGTGTAAAAGGTATCCATGAAAATCAATGTTAAAACATTAAACATTTTTACCCATACGAGCCTAGCATCCTTAATGTGAGACATATGCTAACAACGCAGATACAGATCAGATGTCGCACAATGCAGATTCTGATCAAGGTCTCCACTGTTTTCTAAAGGAATAATATGTTATTTGAATAAAAGTGAAAAAAAATACTACCCAACAATCTTCAAAATGGGTATTGACTGGTCCAATTGATCGAGCGGGAAATTCCAATTAGATTGAGCTACAGTAAAACCTGTCTTAAGCGGTCACTCAAAAAGAAGACCAAGGGGAGCATTCTGCAATACTTTCGACCTTCATTAAGCTAACATTTGTCATTAAGATCTTTGTTTTGTCTATTTTTGAGTGGCCGCTTAAGACAGGTTTTTTTTTTCTGTATTCTGTTCATTATAGGGTGTCCTGAAGGCTGGACTTCACATGATGATAGATGCTACCTATTCGAAACACAGTTTTCTAACTGGATGAGCGCAGTGGTGAGTATTCAGCCATTCACACGAGATAAGTATCGATTCCTGATCTTTGCCCGCTTTACTACTTTTATTAAGAAGGCAACCTTTAAAACTAGGACGACATGTGCGGATCCGGAGGAGGGACAGGGGGTCCGAACCCCCTCCCGTCGAAAATTACAAAAATATAGGGTTTCTTAGCAATACTGGTCTGGATCCCCTGAAAATCACTAAGCTACCAAGCCAGAATTAAAACAGAAATTATGTAGAATTTAACAAAAGTAATTATGTTCAAGATTGAATTCTTATTTTTACTTGAAGTAATTATAAAGAACCTAGGTTATTAATGTTGATGAATAAATTGTGGAATTTTATCAGCCTGTCTTACTGCATCCTATCGTGCGAGATACAATGACGAGTGACCTTGTCCATTCTCGGATCCAGAAAGTTTTGTCAGATGGGGTAATTCTAGTAGCTGGTCCATCACTAGAATGATCAACCGACCATATCTGCTGCACATTCTACCTACGTCAAGAGTAATTAATTTATTTCTAATTCTCTGCTTTCAAATGAAGTTAACTTTATTTTATATAGTGTGAACACAAGCAGAAAGATAATATAAGAATATCATATGTTCTAAGTCATCAGTGTGTGTCGTCCAGCTCTAGTCATAGGACCTCACAAGCCATATGTATTTATGTGTGGGATTCGTTCTTTTTTTAAACTGTTACTAGCTCATGAAATGAACAACTAATATGAACAACACCAATGTTTAATGACACGCCAACTAACTGAAACATAAGAACACAGGTCATTTGGCCATCCCTCTATTTTTCTATACAGCTGATAATTTAATTGCTCGCACACCAGATTAGGAATTCTATTGTTTTTACCCATGTGAGATAATTTCTTCTTAATCTTACACACCCGTACCAGCTCGTGTGAATTACAAAAAACAAGCAGCCAAACGCTGGTCGCACATCGATCCGTGACGTCATTGTTATGTTAAAATGACGTCAAAATGTCACTTCTCCATGTATTCAGAATTTTATGGAAGCCTTTAATAAGATTTTCCCAATTAAACGAGGTATTTAAAGGTGAGCAAGAAAATTAGTCCATTATTTGTGTGAGGATGGAATAGAAAAATCCATCCCTCATGATCACCGTTTGTCATCACTCGACAAGCATCGTGATGCCAATTAGGGATCATTTGGACAGATTTTTCTAATCAACCCTCACACTCATGATGGATCCTTATATACATATACAGCAAAATAATGTCACAAAAGTCAGTTATGGCAAATGGCTAAAGTGTTTGTAGGCTACACTGTTGTTGAGATAACTTGATGACTTCTTAATATGAATAGCTTTGATGGTCATACATTTTCCTCAATAGGTAATTTATTTTCTATTTTCCATGCAGCATATCTCATAGCTTCATCTTCATTTTACTCTTCATTATCTTGTTTTTCCGTTGCCATAACCAGCCTGTGTGGTGTGAGGGATTTTCCTTTATGACCGCACATATTCTCATGAACATTTGGTACCTAGTACAACATGACAATAGGTTTTCAATCAGGTTTCAGGCTCCTGTAAGCAATCTCTTTTGTTTCTTCTTGTTTAAAGCTGCATAGTCTGTAACTTTTGATCTTTTAATTTTAGAACTAATGTTTCTATTTTTTCAAGAACACAGTAAAAAACGCACTAAAATTCAGGTATACATTTTACCAATTTCGTAAAATCTTAACAAATTATCAGTATCAAAACAACAGCATTTATGTTATAACTGTCTATAATTATTGAAGGGACGCAAATAATTACCAACAAGAGAAAAACACACCTGTTTATAAGATAATTCACTTTTCCGTGCAGTTTTCAGCTATAGTGAACAGATTTATTGTGAAAACATAATGTATTTCTACTTTTACAAATGATTTAAAAAAAAAATAAAAAAAAAAATCGAAAAATGTTCATAGTTGCAGACTTGGTCTCTTTAAACCTGTCTTTATTTCCTGCCAGCGAGTGTTCAACACTTTCATTGAATGTTGCCTGTAAGGAGTTCAGAGTACCACCTTTAGTTTTAGGCTTCTTTTTTCAGGTAGCAGGTTAAACTTCTTAACTATCAATACTGTTAATCTAATATTTTATTTTTTTGCTTAATATTTTTCAGTAATATGTTGTTTTGGTGACCGGCGTTTGTTTCTGAATGTAATTAATCTGACAGAATGTACTTTGTAGTGTCAGGCGTTGTTGCTGGCTCAATATACCCTTATACACCCCTTAGCTGTTGCCTGCATGATGTGGTCTAATTCATTTTGATCTAGTAATATATAAATTTGCACTGTTATCGATCTATGCACAATTTGAGAACAACTATCTGACAATTTAATGCCATGCTATTTTATATCAGTACCCACCTATTGTTAAACAGGTAGTTTTCTATTTATCTTTTGCATTGTATTTTATTTACAAGCTGTCGTTGGTTCGAAAGCTGTTTCTAAATGAAAAATTAATGCATGTTTTTGTTTTGTTGCATTATATTATTCAAGCTTTGTTTGAAACCACTAGTTCCATTCACATCTGTTTATTTATTCTTCATTTTATACACTGTTTTTCAAAGTTTGAAGCCACAAGTACATTCTAAATATGTTCAAATGTTCAATGAATAATCACTTTTTCCACTGTCCATCAAAACAATAGTTAATTGTTAATGGCATCGACTTTAAGTGCTGCAATCTACATTGTCAAATAGTCTTTCTGTTAGGACACCATAAAAAGTTAGTGAGTATGAACAGGAAATACTACAATCAGACTGCAGACCAACACACGGCACCGTTAGGAAGAGTGACAGAACATTAACAGTAACACGACATCCAAAAGACAATGGAAGCTACGAGACCTGCTCTCTCTTCCTCGTCAAGATAATTGCAAAACTAGAAAGGACTCAAAGTAATTCATATCGAAACAAAGCCCATAATAAAGCCAACATAAAGTGTTTGTACACGTGAGACTATTCATGTGGCAATCAGATCCTGGCAATGACGTCATTAAACAGGAAAATGATCTTTTGTATAATTGATGTTTGCTATTTAATACATCCTCTGTTGTACGTTTTTCACAATAATATCAATCTACGGATTCATCAGTTTTAAGTATCTCAGATCAGTTGATTTAATCTAGAAGGGGGTGGTTCCAGACCCCCTTCCCTCTGAAAATCAGGTTTATGGTTCCTTACTGGCAAGGGCACCACCCCTGGAAAATCGCAAGGCTAGCCAGCTAGCATTCAATGTCTGGCTATTATTGGCACGCTAGCGAAACGCCATTTAGATTGCGTTTTTGCTGACAGGAAAATGATGGCTCACTTTGTCCCATTTTGTTTGCTACACCTATGAAATCTTCTAACGCATACACTTTTGTTTTGGCATTTTCTTAAAAACTAGAATTCCAAATTAAAAGACATTTTGGAATAAATTAGAACGATGTTTTACAGTAATGTATAGCTATTATCAGAGAACACTGACTAAAAACATTTAAGCTATTGAAGTTTGAGTTGAAAACTTCATAAAACGAAAGTCGCAAATTTACCATTTTTCAAACAAATCAATACGGAAAACAGAATGTATTCCGTCTATTAAAGCTGCATAGTCTGTAGCTTTTGATCTTTTAATTTTTGAAATAATGTTTCTATTTTTCAAGAACACAAAAACTAAAATTCAGGTATACATTTTACCAATTTCGTAAATCTTTACAAATTATCAGTATCAAAACAACAGCATTTATGTTTAAACTTGACTGCCTGTAATTATTGGAGGGACGCAAAGAATTACCAACAAGAGAAAAAACACCTGTTTTTATAAGATAATTCACTTTTCCATGCAGTTTTCAGCCACAGTGAACAGATTTATTGTGAAAACTTACCTTAATTCTGCTTTTACAAATGATTTAAAAAGACAAGAAATTTTTTCGAAAAATGTTCATAGTTGCAGACTTAGTCTCTTTAACATAAATTAATGAGACATAATTTTTTCCAAAGGTAAGTCAGTCTGTTTTCCATTATTCATAAAATAAGAAAACACATCTAACTTTTATCTTCTACATCTATAAAGTTAAGAGGCAATGCACACGCGCACGTAAAAATATTCCTGACAATCACATCGCATTATGTGCTCGATTGGCTTTAGATCTGGGGAGCAGGATAGCCATGGTAAAACATATATTCTGCTAGCTGGCAGCAAAGCCCTGCTGATGGTACTCACAGTGTAGATTTTTGTATTTCAACCGAGCAAGATCACAAGAAAAAAGTAAGTGTAGTATGGCCTGGAAAACCACAATCACACACTGCAGACCAACCCATTGCATTACGAGGAAGAGATGCAGAGAACTAACAGTCACATGACATTAAAAGGCAAAATGTAAGCAATCAGCTCTCTCTTCCCCAGCAAGATGATTGCACAACTAGAAATTACACTATGCACTGCACAACAAAACAAGGACCAAACAAGGACCAAACACAAAACCCCACAAACAATAGGAGCAACAATAAACAATGAGTCATCAACAACTGACACACCGCCTTAGAACGCTCAGTCGAAGTTACTCGGGGCTTAAATTAACTTTACTGACCAAATCTTCGCCCTCGATTCTGCTGTTGTCAAAACAAAAACAAAATGTTTAGCTCGTTTGGAGGCTTATGTGACTTCCGATTTTGACCCTTTCAAATTAAATAAGCTGTTTTTTGCATAATACCCAAGGTATTGTTGTGAAATCTTCACATGTTGTTTTGTTTAACAACTAAAAATGACTACTTTTAACAATATTAGGCTTTTGTAGCAAAATGTTTACTGTATGCGTTAGAAGATTCCTTAAGTATAGGTTTAACTTTTTAGGAATACTGAACCCCTCCATCCTCTGTAAAGTAAATTGAAGTAAGAAAACAAAATAAACTCTTCAAACTATGGGACACCCTACCTCGACGAAACTTTTGGATCTGTGCACGATTAATGTTTTCTCATTCCTTTTGGTGCAAAGTCCAGCCACAGAGAATAAAGTGTGTAATGTTGATCGTATACTGGCATAATAATGTGGAAAGAATAAAATCAAACATTCAAGAACATAATGAACATAGAAGGAAAATGAATTGCACTTCACAAAATTGCAAGTTGGGCATCCTTTATAATTAATTTATGCAAAATGTATGAAATATATAACATAGACAGTTTGTCTACTTATGATTTTCTACTCTTTACACTTCTTCACCTCATAATTTAATTAAAGATAAACTTATTGATCTTATTGAAAGAACCTTCCAGAGAGAAGGCTCTCCTTACCTTGCATGTTATGACAAAAATGCATTTTTTACTTTGGAAAAACCTAAAAAATATCATGCATGGTCATGTCAAAATGTATGTGGTGCGCTGACCTCTTTGTTAGACAATAATTTTATTCGATTTGGCACCAAGCTGTATAGACAAGTAGTTGGGATTCCTATGGGCACTAATTGGGCTGCCCTGGTTGCCGATTTATTCCTGTTTTGTTATGAGAGGGACTTTATCATGTCTCTTTCTGATGGTAAACAGGCTGATGTTATTGTTGCATTTAACACTATATCCAGATATTTGGACGATATTTTAAACATTAATAATGTTCATTTTGACAATATGGTAAGTCAACTATACGCTTCAGAGCTCCAACTTAATAAAGCCCGTACCTCTGATAAGAAGCCGCATTTTTAGACTTGCATTTGTCAATTTCTAATGATATTGTTTCTACCAAAAATTTATGATAAACGTGACGACTTTGATTTTGAAATTGTCATTTTCTCATTTTTGGATGGTGATGTTCCTTGCACTACATCCTATGGAGTCTTTATCTCTCAACTCATACGTTTTGATAGAGCATCTAGCTATGTTACTGACTTCAACACTCGAAATAAATTATTAACTCAGAAACTTCTTACACAAGGCTATCGGTATCATAAACTTCGTGAAACCTTTTCTAAATTCCATAGACGACACTATGATTTGATATCTAAATTCCAAGTTTGACTGAAATCTCTCTTGCGCCAAGACTTTCGGAACCTGAATTCTATGGTGACTTGGTGTATAAATTGAAGAAGATTGTTGGCTCTAAAAAAATTCAGCGCAGTTCATTAAAATAATTTCCAATTATAAAAAGATTGGCTATAACATTAATGTACTGCAACAGACTGCATGCTTGGTGGTCAACCCAATCATGGTTTTCAACTTTGCTTTCCTCATTAATTGCACGCTGGTGGGTTGGACTTCAGACTCTATGACGGTTACGACTTAAAGATTTATCTATTGATGAGATATCTGTTTGTCGGGCCCACCAGGGTTAACCTGTTGGATTTCTTTTGCTTCAGTATTCAGTTTTATTTACTGTTGAGTCCTTGTCTTTGCTTTATCTCTTTTTTATATCTTGAATTATATGTTCTGGGAGATGATGCATTGATAAGTTAGGGGTCTTTCATACAAACAGAATATCTTTGTGTCTTAATCCACATCTGAATTAAGAATTAGGTTGGCGCTGTGAAGCCAGTTTAAGCCTTCCAGTAAAATATTTTACTGATCGTTCCAACGCGGTACTTCTTTTGTGGACTTTTTATGGGGGTTTTCTGTCTTTTGTTTGTTATGCCTTTGTGCGTGTCTGTTTCTTTATGCCTTGTTGTCACCTGCAGGAAAATGTGGTCACCTGCTGGGAAAGGGCTGACCTCTTGGCTCTCGTTTGTGGTGTATAACTGTGAGTTTGTCACTTTTCCATTGGTATCCTGCGTCAGGAGTGGTACTTGATTATATCGATTCCTGATTGTTTCTCCCTTACTTACATTGTGCATATAAGTAAAGGGCACATTAATTCATTTATTGATAAAAAATTGCTGTGTTGCTTTATACCTGTGGATCACGTGCGCGATAATTTCTGAATAAGCATGTGTATAAGTGCAATGCACAACGACTTTTAACATTGAAAAAAATCCATAAAACATAGCGTGAATGAATTTGTAAGAAAGAAGTTGATTGGCGGTATGATAGAGGCAGGAACACCCATCCCACAGGTTAGAAACGATGTATTTTGAATAATGTCATAAACTTTAAACTACAAAGAAAATGATCATTCATTAATGAATGTTTTGTTAATAAAAAAAATCACTGTGTTTAAATGTTTGATTTTATTGCTTAATAAATGAATAAAACAGAGATGACCTTAGAAATGCTGTTCAGTGTATTAGCACGCTGTCAAATTTTTCATGCTTTTATGTCATCAGCTGTTTTACTTTTTATTTAGCGTTTTCAAATACATATTTCAGGAATTAGATACCATCAGAGTATCATTTTGGACCCAGATCCGCCTCAACGTTTTCTGTGACTTGGTCTGGATCCAAACTGGTCGTAAAGGTTATCAACACCCAGTACAACAGGCACCAGAAAGTATATATAGTGCCCTGAATTCCCTTGAAAATGAAAAAAAATGGACTGTCTCCAAACACGTGAATCTTATATAGAGGATCTTACATGAGCGTTCATGTTTTATTGCATTTATTAAGCGAGTTGAGGAAAAGAGATAAAATGCGAGGCTTGCCGAGCATTTTATCTCTTTTTCTCATCGAGTTTAATACATTCAATAATACAGGAGCACGAATGTTACATTCTTCTTATCATATGACATTAAGATTACTTTGAAATCTCATTTATGGCGTAAAAAAGTTATAATTTTGTCATAATGTACGCTACGTGGTTATGGACGTCATAATTTTTCCTGTAAATCTGTAAACCACTAGTGGTTTATCGATTTTATTGCATGACGTTATTTCACTCCCATCGTCATGTGATAAATACATGTATAAAGATGGACAAACTAGCAATGAGCCGCAGAACCACCCTTAGACATGGAGGAAACGTCCGGGCAATGGAGACATTTTGAAGTGTATATATTTGTTTAGAAATGAAGCATGTGTATTCTATGTTTCAGGATACCTGTAGTGGAAAGGGAGGCTACTTAGCAGAGATTAACAGTGAAGATGAAAACGATTATCTTAAACAACACATTTTAGGTATCTATCTAATTACATGTACTATACAAATACAAACATCTCGGGTAGATTTTAATAAAAATGAAATCAGAGCTTTTATTTCTTGGATAAAAAAAAGCTTGCAAATGAGGTTTAAGACCTTCTGTAATTTTCTCACTGACCATTCCCTGAGACCGTTCCAAGGCGGTGTTTCTTTTGTGGATCCTTTTTGTTATTTGCGTTCTGTGTTTGTCTGTCTTACTGTATCGTCGGATGCAAACTGAGTCTATTTATATCTGTCATCCTCTTGAAGAATGGAAATAAAGAGGTGCAAGAATTAAGGGGCTATTTTGGCCCCCTTTAGAACGAAAAACTGAAAGTTACTTTTCACCAATTTTTTTGATTGGTTTATTAGAAGAATAACTGAAGTGTAAAATTTCGGCATTATTATAAATTTTACCGTTACTATGGTAACAAAAATGGCCGACATAATAGGCTTAAATGATAGAAATTGCCATTTTGGACCAAATTTAAGGCTTTCGGAGACTTTTTTTTTAAATTAGTTAAAACACAGCTAAATACCAAAAAATCCCTTTAATATACTGTGTACCATGGTAATTTCCATCATCTGTTAAATATCTTTTTTTTGTATTTTGCTTGTGGTCTATGTTAATTTCTCTGTCAAACCTCTCAAATTTGCTCCAAAATGGCCAATTTTCTATTTTCAGCCTATTTAGCGGCCATTTTTGTTACCATAGCAACAGTAAAAGTCAAAGTAGTTTGAGATTTTTACACTTTGGTTATTGTTCTGATAAACAAATAAGAACAAATTGGTGAAAAAAGATTTTTATATTTTAGCCTCATAGGGGGCCAAAAAGCCCCCTAATACACGTAGCTCTTTTATAAAAACCACGCCTACTTTAACTCTTCTCTTCTAGTGTCGTATGCAGATTGCTTTTGCAAACAGTTTTGGACCCAGATCAGGGCAGACAAAATACCTGGCCTGATCTTCCAAACTGCTTATACTCTGATGGTAATCCAGATTTTGATTTGGGGAAAAATCAGCAGACGACAAAAAGAAAGAAAACTTACCATTTATGCAAAGAGTTAACATGTATGCATCCATCCACTTATTGTAATGTACGATCGTGCCAGTCAAGAGTGACAATGACATAGTACTTTGTTTACAATTGCTAAATAAAACGTTAACGTGTAGGCTACACGTCACTTGCGCTAACGCGAATCGATAGATCACGTGTGTATTAAATCCATTCTGTTGATAGGATTAATACACAAGTGATCTATCGGTTATAAGTCCCTGATAACTTTGTAAACAAAAAATGAAATCACTGTCACTCTTGGCTGGCAGGACAGTATACCGTGGATCAATTATTGAAGATTGAACATGTGCAATTTTGCTTGTGGAACAAAGTAACGCTCTAAGTGTCATTGCTTTACTCAGTTATACACTCTCATGTGACTTTTGATTGACATTCTGGGCGTGGCTAGGACACGTCTGTTTCTATTTGAGCCGCGACATGAGATTTCGAACAATGTGGTATGTGCGGCCAGCAAAGCCTCAGATCAGCCTGCGCATACGCGCAGTCTGATCAGAGCCTTTGCTAGTCGCTTGAATATTCTACGACTGCTTAGCTACTGACTGAACTTCATTAGGAGTTTCTAAGCTTAAAAGGAGGCTACGCAGGCTCGTCTGAGTCTACACTTGTCAAAATGCCACAATGTTAGAAATCACATGTCACGGCTCATTTCTTGTCAATTTTAATTTTGCTATCCGACAGGTCTGGGTACAGGCACATGCTTCTGGGTCGGCGGCACTGACGAACACACTGAGAACGACTGGAAGTGGGTGACAAGCGGTACGCCAATAACTTTCATGGGCTGGTATAACGGAGAGCCGAATGGATACGAAACTGAGAATTGTTTGGTGTTTAAGCGGCATGATCAAAGCTATGTGTGGATAGATTTTAGTTGCAGTAGTCTATGTTATGTTATATGCGAGATGGAAATCTGACATTCTCATATGTGCCGTTAACCATTAAAGCGCCGACAAAAATGCATCTGAAAATGTCGTCTGCTGCAAATAATAGTGTGTCCTGACACATAAACTGATTCTATGATTCTAGAATCTGTGTTGAAGTTGAAAAAAAGTTCATTTTATTTCATTACAATCCATTTTAAACTGTCAAGTAGAATATCCCCTTAAAACTTCTATCAATGTCGAAAAGTTCAATGAGTGTCACATCGAATAGCATTGTCATATTTCTTAATTTTGCTCCCAAAATTACGAAATAGAAACTTAAATCCGACTGGTATATGCGATGAAGGAGGTGGATTGGTGGCCGTGGATTAGGCCGTCCAACCAGTTGTATTAATGAATAAACATATCTCCATACTCTGGGTAAAGCCAGGTCGGAGTATTTCATATCACGAATATTTTGATGGAATTTATCAGTGTCAAGTCAACGTTGTCAGGCAATACATGTAAATGTTGAAGTCGCATATAGACTTCCTTACTAAGCCAAACGCTTCAGCGTAACTAAATCTAGGTCGATCATGTTGACGAACATAGAAAAAGCATGCCTAAGTTTCACAACAAAAGTAGTTTTTTCTCTTATAACCATCTTATATCGCTTATTTCATCGCTGCATGCTTTTTAAATTTGCAACGTTGCTCTGAATAGATTTTTCCATTGCATTTCATCGCCACATGCTTTTTAAATTTGCAACGTCTGGGATAATTGCTCATCAGAGTCAAAGAAACAATTAGAAGCAATCCACACAGAATCCGCAAGAATTGTCTCAGGCGCAACCAAACTTTGCAGCATTGAAAGCTCTTTGTTGAACTCGGATGGGAATCACTCCAGAGCCGTCGAAACAAACATAAACTCATTCTCTTTTATAAAATACTTCATGGTCTCACCCCTGACTATCTCTATGACCTTTTGCCTCCTTTAGTTCAAGACACTACATCATATAATCTTCGAAACTCAGATAACATCCAAAACTATAGAGCTCGGTCAAACCTTTTCCTAAACTCTTTCTTTCCATCAACAATACGTGCATGGAACGATCTTCCAAATGACACAAAAAATGCTTCTTCTGTGGCCTCTTTCAAACATAGACTCAACAGAAACCTTAAGCCACCTCCTAAGTATTACAATGTAGGTTCACGTAAAGGACAAATACTCCAAGCTAGACTCTGACTAGAGTGCAGTTCATTAAATTCAGATCTTTACCAGAAACATATTGTTCCCAGTCCCTCCTGTCAGTGTGGTGAGTTTGAAAGTGCTGCTCATTTCCTCTTCAACTGCCCAATCTATACAAACGAAAGGCAAACATATTTACCAAACAACCTCAGAACCTTCACAACTAAAGACCTCCTATTTGGATGTGAAAATGCTTCAGAGCAAGACAATCAATCACTCTTTTTGCAAGTTCAAGATTTTATTGTAAATTCTGGAAGATTTCCGTAACTATGCCCAGAATAATTACACTTTTGTTATGGTCCCCAACAATAGGAGTTCAGTCGCTTCTTAACTTAATCTGTTCATTCATGCTTCCGGACTATTGCTGTAACCACTGAATATGCCTCATCATGGGAGACAGTCCTCAACCACGAACTAACAAATAATTATAAATCATTCAGCACCTCCTCCCATTTTTGTTAGAATACATAGTGCTCCTGTGATGTGGCGCATCTAGTGGTACCTACTGGATATATGTAAACCTGATTAAATGTAAAAAGAAAAAAAAACTATCTATCTATCTATCTATCTATCTATCTATCTATCTATCTATCTATCTAAATGTTTAGACTATTTATACCATTCATATATGTTGCAAGATCCACAAGTATTAGGAAATGACCACAAAAATACTCACAGCTTAATGTCAGATCCCATTTCTACTAAAATAGATGTACTTTCATAACATGTCTTGTGATTTATTGAATAAAATATTGTTTAAACCAAATTTGCAACGTTGCTCTGAATAGTTTATTTCCATTACATTTAAATTAAATGGAACGACAGCTGCAGATTATAATACTGAGAAAATGTCGTAAAAATGACGTACAGTGTCGGCTGTGACGACATCTATCAGACAGCTAGTGTATTTGGAGCTGTGTAAGTATAAGTTTCAGCATTTTTATCACTTCTTTTTCTGCATTTTACGCAGGTTTAGAAAAACAAATAAATGAGAGAAAAAATGTAAATATTTCCTTACCCATCATTTTAGCATGTTTTTGATGCTCAAAAGAACCGTCTCATTGAGAAAATATGTCTTGGTTGAGAAATAATAATAAAAAAAAATAGTAACGCACTGTTAATTGAAGGCCTGCTTTTGTCACATGTCATCGCGCCTGGCAGTGACATAAAGACATGCATTATAGTGCATATAGTGGTTTATAGTCCGTGCTCGATAAGAGTAGGGTGACGAAACAGATTTACTTTTAGAAGTATAAAAGAAAACCCTATATTTGTCCTATCAGTTGAATAAAGTACCTAGGTAACTCTACTCTTATCGAGCACGGACTTTACATATGTTTCGTAACGTTATTTATTTACTAACTACTCAACTTATAGCACTTTTACATGCAAATGCGCAGGTGTCATGATTGTGACGTTTCTATCTTCATATATTTGTTTCAGCCTCGGCTTAAGACTCATTCGAGTGACCTCAAGTCAATATACTGGGATAATCGAATTTCGCCAACGTAATCAGTTATGGCTCTGCGAATAAAGAAATAAAAAAAGTCCGATCAGAAATTTAGTTTAGGATAAAATTTCAACATTTTATAATGATATATGATAACTTAGACCATCAAAATATGTTAGTTTATTTTCCAAAACTTCGATCTTTTGTGCACTCGTTTTTCCGCCATCTTGGAAATAGAAAGCAAAGATCAACAACTCTGGTTGACTTGAAAAGAAAGGCCTCATAAATGGTAAAATAAATAAAAATCAGTATATGTTATGAGACAAAACATTTTTTTTCATTTAATGAACATACAATTATGGTGAATGAAATGTGATTGAAGTTTTGGTAATTAAAAATATTTCAGTCATGTCATTTTTCTATATTCAATTCAAAGTCAGATTGATGTGAGCCCCTATGTTCATAAGGGGGTGCTACCACACAGGCAGTAAATGAGATAGAAGGGGAAAAACTTTTTATAAGCACTTTAGGAATATATGAAGCCATTGCTGGTGAAAGAGTGGTATAATTTATCAAAAAATCATGATTAAATATACAGTCAGTACAGCTGAGAACCCCCTATTGATAAATTCAATATGAGCCACAACATGGGATTTCCAACAATGTGGCATTTTGACATGTGTAGACTCAGACGAGCCTGAACAGCCTCCTATTTAGCTTAGAAACTTCAACTGCTGTTCAGTCAGTAGCCTAACAGTCATAGAATATTCAAGCGACTAGCAAAGGCTCTGATCAGACTGCGCATATGCGCAGGCTGGTCTGAGCCTTTGCCGGTCGCACATACCACACTGTTGGAAATCTCATGTTGTGGCTCAATTATGATAAAATTAATAATTTACCTCTTTGGGGCCCCAATACACAACTGAGCTTTCTCGCCTCCTCCGTGAAGATGTCAAAGCAAATGCAAATGGAGGAGGAGATGTTTTTGGTTGATAAAATATTTCAGGATCATAATTTAAAGATTGGTGATCAAAAGAATTAGTGAAAATGGCGGAAAACGTTGATGCAGGTAAGTGACCAATATTTTACCCCTCAGATATGCATTTTCTTACTGTTTGGTAAATAAACAGATAGATTTTCTTTTGCCGTTAGAAATGCCCTTCTCAGAATGAGACTGTGACATGCAAAAATACTAAAGTGATGCAAATCGGCGAAAATCTACTTCTTGGCGAAAATCGCTTACTCGATTGGTATGGTTGACCTCAATTCAATACAGAAATCTATGCAGCTGATTGGTCAGAAGCTCAGTTATGCGAGCTCGCACTTTTATACTTAATAGTAGCATTGATTTAGCTGTTATATCTATTTTTTGACTTGTGGCAACGTTTTGACCAATTCATGGGGACGTTTAGACCAATTTGGTAACGTTTAAGTGGGATGACAACTTGACTTGAGCAGATTTCGACTGTAATCCACTTCGAGTACTCTATAGTTTTGAAATCAAATCCTCTTTAACGGTTAGCATGTAAACAAACGAAAATGTGTCAGATAGAAGAGCGAAATTCTGGCGGGTGACCTAGGTCGTTGTGAACTTCTGTCCACTGCCGAGACTCTTGAGACTGAAGCGTTGTTATCATAGAAGTCTAGGGTCAACACGCCGCCCATGCGCGCATCCAGAAAGTTTTTTTCAGGGGGAGGGGGGTCCAACTTTGACAATGTTTATTTTTTTTTTGTTGATGAGTGGATCCAAATACCACTATTTCGGGCCATCATCGATTTTAATGGCGTTTCATTGGCGGACCGATGATGGCCCAACATTGAATGCTTGTGATTTTTCAGGGCATCTGGACCAGTATTGCTAAGAAACACTATATTTTTGTGATTTTTCAGGGGAGTCCGGACCCCCTGTTCCCCCCACTCCTGGATCCGCACATGCCGCTCATTACCACCCCTGATTTCTTTGGAACTTTCCGAGCAAGAACACGAAGATGGTAGTGATTCTATTCACCATAATTATCTGCATTAATTGCTGGTTCCAAGTTTACAGATGGTCAGTACTAGTATTGGATAGAATTTCCTTTTTTAAAAGTAGAGCTTGCCTTCTTGATTGCTGTCAAATATATACCCATATATAATCAAAAGATGCAAACTGCCCCTCATTTAGCATATTCAGGCTGTCAAGACTGTATCCAATTGTCGAATATTCCCTCTGTATACAGTCAAATAAACACTCGATGTGTTTTCAAATAACTCCGCTCTAAAACGTTTTTATCTTAAAAATGTCATTTTACATTTAACTTACAACAATGGAACTTTGAATACAGTTTAAAATGGATAAAAAAGTTCAAGATATTTGTATTGATAACAGTATAACCTGGTCAAATCGAATTGATTTTATTGCGAAGATATTTCTTCAAATAATATGGTTATTATATTAATTGAAAGACTATTTATCATCCACTGAACACAGAATCTATTTTACAAAATATGTATTCAACCACACGTTGACTACTATTCTACAATATGATGAGGAACATCTCAAAATAATCTTAATATAATTTTAAGTTACAAATATAGCTGTCAAAATAATTTTAAATTACCAGTATAATGATAACATAGTCAAAAGTATGGTAGCGTTTACATATGTATGAACGGATTTGCCTCAGAAAGGCTAATTTCTAAATCTGTCCTTACATATGTAAATCAAATGTTTTTCTTTCAACCTTTAAATGAAACCCTTCAATCTCTCTGATCAACAAGCACACCAGAGTTTTATAATTCAATGCTCCCAAAAGAAACTTTCAAACAAAGCTCAATTTATTAAGGTTTACCTGACTGACTAAAGAAATTGGAAACTGTTGATTATTTTCATGATAACTGTATTGCAGTCGGTAACATGTCTGGCAACAGATGCGAGTCTGCCCACAGATCCAGGGGTCGCGAGTTCAATCCCGGCCTGGTCCCATACTTTCGTGGAGATTGATCATGAAATAATTTCTACGGTCATTCTCCTCCCTTCCACTGAATCATTCATGAAGGGTTGTTGTCAGTTACAAGCGAAAGTATGTGCACGAAGAACTAGTTAACTGCATGTTCAAGCTTGCCCAGGAAAAAGTGTGTTTAGGTGAACTGACCATCCCGCCATGACCATAGCTGTTGACTCAGGCCGGGCTAAAAGCAACAAAACAAACAAACAAACATAAACACTGTATTAAGTGGACGAAACCCAATCACTCAATCAACCTTTGAAACATACATAGGCACAGATAAACATATTTTTTGAATGTCAAATTTGTTATATTTGAAACTAAGAGTTGCATTTGTATTTTTTTAAAATAATAAGAGATAAATATATTAGCCAAAAGTTCTAACAAGCCACCTGCATTTTAATACTTTTCTTCAAAACGTAAAATGACATGACTAGCCTTTTTGTGTCAATCTCACAGAAGATAAGAATTTTGATATGAATTTGCCAGAAAGAAGACTTTCTACACTACACACCTTCTGACTAACCCTTGATAAGACGGTCACCTGTGTATGATAGACAGTTTTGGCTTTCCAAAAGATGACTCTTTTATAAAAGGTGTGATTTTATATAAAATGTAAAGATTCTTTTTCATGAATATGACATTTATTTCATCTCGTAAAGCGATTCAAAATATTTATCGTAGACGTCGCGTCTGGGAGTGAGATAACGCCATGCAATAAAATTGATAAACCTAAGTGGTTTATAGATTTAGCAACGTTACGTTAATGTTGCGTAAAACAGGAAACGACTTGACGTTTTCACGCCAAAAATGCGATTTTTAGTAACTTTAATATCATTTGATAAATAGAATCTAACATTATTGAATTTATTAAACTCGTTGCGAAAAAGAGATACAATGCTTGGAAAGCCTCACATTTCATCTCTTTTTTTTTATCAACTCGTTTAATAAATTCAATAAAACATGAGCACTCATGTAAGATCCTCTATATATTTCATCCCTGGCTTCCCCACGAATGAAATCACTCCACTTGATAAAAAAAAAACTAATGAAATAATTGAGCAGCGACATGTGATTTCCAACAATGTGGCCTTTTGACAAATGCAGTCCCCTTTTTCAGCTTAAAAACTCCAATGATGTTTGATCAGTAGCCTAAGAGTCATAGAATATTCAAGCGACTAGCAAAGGCTCTGATCCGATTACGCCTATGTGCAGGGTAGTCGGAGCCTCTGTTGGTCGCACATACCACATTGATGGAAATCTTATGTCACCGCTCAATTAAACATTTCTGCGTTGTTCGTTGAAATAAATGTCATTTTCAATCTATCGTCTATTATTATAATATACTTTTCTCTGTATTTTTAATCTTTATAGATTTATGTTATGTTTTGTTATATGATTACATGACGAGATCCATTAAATAACAGCAAAGTCATATGGGCCTCGACGCGAGGAGACCTGTCTACCGGGAGTTGCGAACAACAATGACGCGGAGCCCAATGTGCATCCGCCCAGACTGTTCAGTGCCTTTGTTATTCGCTTTTCGCAAAGTATCAGATCTAAACTTGCTACAAGCGAAATTCACTTTCCTATCGGTTCAGTGCAAACTGATTTGAATCTCACTTTTGTCGGAAACGCCGAAGGCAGGTTTTGTTACATCGAGGCCCACACGAGCAAAATATATACTGACCCACACTTCCAACGCAAAATGTTTCAGGAAGGTAACTTTAATAAATGTACGAGGTTTGCCGAAATTATTGTGCCGGTCAGGGGTTATGACAAACTTTCACCCAATTAGGTCATGATTAAAAGGGAATGATTGACTGACAAAGTTCTACTTTCATTTTCATAAATAAGTGTTTCTATTTTTGATAAAATTACGTAATAATGGATGAAACAATACACGTAATATTTAAGGTTCAGTTTGATTTTGCGTTAGAAGTGTGGTTCAGATAGTAAAAACATATTTATTCTTATTATAGGGGGAAACTCACTTCGAAATGAAAATTCGAGGTTGGTCTACGAGGATCTGTCTTTACATTGTATATTTTAAGTCATAGCGAGTAAAGCTAAATTGGTGATCTATTTTAAAATTAAACATTAAAACTGATGGATAAGAACATATTTAAGCCAGTGCATGAGATTTCCAACAATGTGGTATGTGTGACCAGCAAAGCCTCAGATGTAAGATGAAGCATGATATAAATATGAGCCAGTGCATGAGATTTCCAACAATGTAGTTTGTGCGACCAGCAACGCCTTAGATCAGCCTGCGCATACGCGCAGTCTGATCAGAGCCTTTGCTAGTCGCTTGAGTATTCTATGATTGTTAAGCTACATACTGAACACCATTTGGAGTTTCTAAGCTTGAAAGGAGGTTGTAGAGGCTCGTCCGAGTCTACACATATCAAAATGCCACATTGTTGGAAATCTCATGCACTGGTTAATTTTCAATTTGATATCGGTCAAATTTCCATCTCACATATAACATAACATGGATTACTGCAACGCAGATCTGCCCATTTAAAGCTATGGCCATGCCATAAAGCCAAACAATTTTCAGTTGCACCTCCTCTTGGCTCGTTATTACCCCAGTCAAAAAATGTTATCGAATAATCACTTTCCATCCACTTCCAGTCATCCTCAGCATCTTCATCTGTGCCACCAACCCAGAAACATTTTGTTGCTGTAAGACCTGTCAGAGACGATAGTAAAATTAGACATGTATAAAACTAATAACATCCAAAAAACGTTTCATGAAGATTCGATTATCTTCGTAAAATATACTGAGGGACTTTAAAAACGCACCATTTTACATTCTCTGTCTCTTCCACATGATTAATTTGATGATGTTTTCTTTATCATTTTTTATCCTCTTGCAAAATTGACCATGGTTTGCCATTATTTCGATTTGCTCATGCTGTTCATTCTGACGTAATATCGACGTAAGTGTTTTTCAACAATTGTCGTCTAACAAATGTGATTTTGATTCAATTTGAAAACAAACACTTTTAGGTGGTAGCCAGATGTTTTAACAAATGGAAAAACACAAAAGTTTTCAGAAAACATCGTTTTATTACACTCCCACGCGCAGCGTTTCTTTGCTAACGTCAGGTTAAAATTTTCAAACATCAATAACAGACGAGTGACGTCCGCGCATGTCGCGATACTTTTGTCTTTTATGCAACTGATCGAGGAGTATCTATTGGCAACAAAAAGATTTTGATTACTCGTGATCCTTAGGATATAAACCGCCAATTACGTCAAAAATCAATGACGTCATGTAGACGTAATGAACGTTTCCAGGGGCCTAAAACTTCATGATTTGATTTTGTCTTTCCTTTTGCTTTCAAGAACAAACATCGGTTCGAAAACTTTTTTCGTTCATAATGGAAGGTATGGGGACTCTGTGACTTTTTGAATTTGAGTTGCCTCAGAATTATGGCGACGTCACGGCAATCATAAGCCACAGCGTTTCGATTTTCTTATTGAATGCAAGCTAAATGACGGAACTTGTCAATTTTATTTTTCACATAATGAAAATATCAAATTTTCGACATAAATTAGCATTTAAGCAGGTGGTGCGTTTTTAAAGTCCTTCAGTATATATACATAACAACGCATTTTCCCACAAATTCTTTATTTAGGTATAAGTCTCTCCCTATGCAAGTAGCAAAGCTTCTAGGCTGGGTGGGACCAAAACGCAAGAAAACCTCTATTCGGGGTTTGGGAACAGCAAAGGTGCAGACCAGCCTGCGCATACCCACAGGCTGTCCAACGCTTATGTTATTTATTTATTGGATAGTATAATATCTAAACTTACGACAAACAAAAAATCAATATTGTGGCTGGTCTCTGAAGCTGAGAAGACTGGTTTGAGTCTCACTTTGTTGAAAACCCCGAAGACAGTTTTTGTCGTGTCAAGGTCGAGTTTAATATTAGATAAGCAAATAGACAAGGGCCATGTTTATCAATTTGTCAGTCACCACTACTACTAACTGAATTGTTTCAACATAGCCTAATAAACGTTTCCTATCTCAGTGCATGTTACCTTTATCAGGTCATGATGACGTTGCACTTTTTGAATGACGTCGCCAATGACACTGAATCAACACAGAAATCAAAAATTACTTCATAATGGCTAGTTTGAAGAGTTTTTAACAATGGGTAAACTGATAAATAGAATACCAGGTTCGCTTCTTTTGATATCAAGTTTACCAGGCTCGGCTTTGAGAACGCATGTTGAATCGCTCGGCAAGCCTCGCGATGTCAACAAGCGTTCTCAAAGCCTCACCTGATAAACTTGATATCAAAAGACACTCACCTAGTATTCTCTATATCTATCTCATAATTCTCTTATAACTAGTCCAGTTTTATAGTGATCAGCCTGAATAAATTAAAACACCTTTGCAATTTAGAATATGTTTCATTTTTGTTATATTCTGCGCGATTGTAACACCAAAGTAGATCTATCAGGTTTATTCTATCAAACATACATGTATTGTATATTATCACTCTTGAAAGCATTGGAAAATGATATATAAATATCCATTACATAAAAAAGTGTTCCAATGATGATTCAAAGCTCAAACACAATTGTGTTTAGATGGTAGCCACTTTAAAGATAAATCAACGTAACGAAAACAACCACTTTCTTGCCTATGGCCTACTAGCAGACATCTGTCAGGTACAAAAAAGACATATTTATATACTGTTAATGAACGCACACACTTTCGTGTTCACTGCATAATTACAAACACATTTCACATAATACAAACACATATTTACATAAGGAATACAAAAACTTTATTGCCAAAGGCCTATTAACAAACATCAGCCACATACACAAAAAATTTATATTTACACAATGGAACCAGACACTTTGTTGCAAACTGACATCTCGCAAATAACTTCCACATACTACAAAGTAAAGAGGAGAGCAAAGATCAGGAAAGGATACAATCAAGTCCCAAAACTTGTCCATATTGGAAAGTGATACCATACAAGAAAACTAAAGAGAGTCAAGAGGTTTTCCTTTCCCAGCAAGTGATCAAAAGGCTGTAATGAACAATGGAGACAGAATAAAAGACGAACGAGAAACACAGATAACAAAAAAGATTCCCCAAAAAAGTGCAACCTTGGAATGGTTACTAAAACAATACTGGAGGGCTTAAACATGTTTAACGATACCAACCTCACCCTTAATACGAATGTGGGACAAGGTAAGTAAGTGTGCAATGATCAGGAATCGATACAATCAAGTACCACACCTGACCCAGGATACTAATAGGAAAGTGACAAACTCACAGTTAGACAACACAAACGAGAGCCAAGAGGTCAGCCCTTTCCCAGCAATTGACCACAAAGCACATATAAACAGACACGCACAAAGACATAGCAAACACAAGACAGAACAATAACATAAAAGATCCACAAAACGAGTACCGCCTTGGAACTTTCGGTAAAATATTCTACTGGAGGGCTTAAACCGGTTTAACGGCGCCAACCTCACCCTTAATTCAGATGTGGATCAAGACACATAGATATTTGGTTTGCATGAAAGACCCCTAACTTATCAATGCATCATCTCCTAAATCATATAAATCAAAATATAACAAGGAGATAAAGTAAAGATAAGGACTCAACAGTAAATAAAACTGAATACCGGAGCAAAAGAAATCCAACAGGTAAACCTCAGAGGGCCCAACAAACAGCCAAAGCATCAGGCCCCTACCATCTCATCAATAGATAAGTCTTTAAGTCAGAACCATCATAGAGTCTGAAGTTCGACCCACTGGCGCGCAATTAAAGAGGAAAGCAAAGTTGCCAACGGTGATTGGGTTGACCACCAAGCATGCAGTCTGTTGCATTACATTAATGTTATAGCCAATCCTTTTATAATGGGAAATTATTTAATGAGCTGCGCATAAATATTATTAGAGCCAACAATCTTCTTCAATTTATAAACCAAGTCACCATAGAAATCAGGTTCCGAAAGTCCTTGGCGCAAGAGAGATTTAAGTCCAACTTGGAATTTAGAAATCAAATCATAGTATCGTCTACAAAATTTTGAAAATGTTTTGCGAAGTTTATGATACTGAGATGGTTGTTTTGCATTAAAAATCCTTACTTATTGGTGCATCATTTTCCAGCACATACATATTAAGATATAAAAAGGAGATAAAACAAAGAATATGGCTCAACAGCACCGACAGCTGAATCCCAGAGCAACAGAAAACAAACAGTTAAACACCGTCGCGGGCCTGACCAAAGATACAACATCAGGCCCAAGCCTTTTCATGTATAAACAAGCCAGAACAGTCATAGAGTCAGAGGTCCTACCCACGCACCTGCAATTCAAGAGGTGATCAAAGTTATGACATTTATATAATGGACACAAAGGAATTCTTGCCAGTTGCTTCCTTGCAAACAACCTCCACATCCTACAAAGGCATATTTACATAATGGACACAAACGTATTCATTTCAACTGCCTACTTGCAGACACCCTCCAAGTCTACTTTCCAAGACATTATAACACATAACATTAAATAGTGGACGCACACATTCTTTGTCAATTGCCAATTATAGTCCGTACGGAAATTCAGTGAACAACGTTTTTCTTTTTTAAAATGTCTTTAATGATAAAATTTTGGACTAAAATTTTGCACATACATATAATAAAACACCGCCTAATATACAATTGCATATTTGAATATTTATGATAGGAAAATAAGTCTGGAATCTCTTGTAAAATAAAATAACTTAGTCGTTTTCGATTTAGAAAATTCCTTATTTTCCCTCAATGTATTTCATATGGGTAACACGTGGTTTATACAGTTCAATGAATACCATGTTTACTTTCGTATATCAGGTTGTATTATATAGAAAACAGTCACCAGCAGGATAACTCTTGGTGGATCTACATACACACTGCAAATGCTTTGAAGAGACTGCGCAAATAACAATTATGTCTGAGTTATCATCGTGATCATACATGTATTTCCCGTGTTTTCTAAGCGTTCATGGATAGCAATTGGACCGCGACTGCAAAAAACTGCCTTGGGTTATTTGTAACAATAAAGGCGCAGACCAGCCTGCGCATCCGCGCAGTCTCATCAGCAACTTTGTTGTCTGCTTTTTAGATGAATCATATCTACACTTGCTACGAGAGCAATTTCAATTTCTAGCTAGCCTGTTTAGCCGAAGAGACTGGTTTAAAACTCCCAGAAGACAGGTTTTCTCGTGTCGTGGCCTGTGTTGCTTGCTCGACAGCTCTAGGACACATATTGCAAGTGCAACAGATAATAATATTAAAAAAATAATGAGGAGGCTGTTCATCAGATATATTATAGGAACAAGTGGACGGGTACCCACTGGGATTAAGGCCTCAATATTTTCTTGTATACCCAAATTCTGTGAGCCCAAACTATTGCCATAAATCACATTTTATGCAACTATTTTGATATGATAAGACACGTTACTTCGTCTTATAAAACTGTATAATAATTCATCGATAGTAAACTAAAGGCAGTGATCCGTACAAAGGTGCAATTAGGGTAAATTAAAAAATGCAGATGCTCAAATGAGAACAAATTCCATCATATCACAGCCCATTTGACAATACATTTTGTAACGAAAAAAATATCACCAATTAGGCGGTGTATAGATGCATTAAATTTTGATGGTCATTGTGCGATCAGTCCGCACATAATGAAATAAACGCAAAAAAGCGTTGTTCACTGAATTCCTGTACGCACAGTAGTAGACAACTCCCACTATATACTAACCCTTAATGCGCCAATGGCAACAAAACTCATCTGCTTTATTCGTCTGCTGAAATGTTTAAGAAGCCTCTATGGCAAACAGTGTGGACCCAGATAAGATTGCTCTTATAAGAGCAATCTGTTCTGGGTCCACGCTGTTTGCTTCTATACTTAATTCATCAGTAGTGCTAGGCAATTATTTGCAGCAGCCGACTTCAGCAGACGACATTTTAGATGCATTTTTTTCTTGGCGCTTTATGGGTTAAGACATATCAATATGACGGTTATTACCACTTTCGTTGAGATAAATACAATAAATTGCCTCCTAACAGACAACTTTCACATACTACAGAGCCATATTTCATAATTCGCCCAAATTCATTCTTGCTAATTGCGTGTCTAAAAGATCTTCCACATTCTACAAAGACATAAACATAATGGACACAGACGATTCCTTGCAATATGCCAACTCGTACAAAACGTACACATACTACCCACATATTTATATGATTGGCACAAAAACGTTCTTGCAATATCGATACTTACAGACATATTTTACACACTAAAACGACACATTTACTTAATGTAAATAAGCACTTCCTTGGCAACTACTTTCTTTCAGGCAAATTCCTTATACTGAAAAAATAACATTGTCAACACAAACAGTCACTTGTAAACTCCCTACCCATAGACAACTTTCAAATTGTATATACAAAGGGATCTCTATAATGGACACAAACACACACTGGTCCACTGCCCACTCGCAGATATCTTCCACATATAATACTAAAATAAATATAATGGACAGAAACAATGTCTCGCTTCCACATTCTTCAAAGGCATGTTCCCATAATGAAACTCAAACGCTTTCTGGTGTATTGCCTACTCGCAGACGAACACTAAATTAATACATAAGACAGTAACACTATCTTGTCTATTGCAAACTCGCAGACAACTTTCACAATATACAAACAAAATGAACGAAAACACTGTCTTGCCATTGGCCTGATTGCAAACAGCTTCCACTTACCACCACAATGCATGTTTACAATATGGACACAAGCACTTCTCTGCCAACTGCCTATTCACTGACAACTTAAATATAGTATAGAGACATATCGAGAGAATAGATACACACACTTTATCGCCAAAAGCCTACTCACAGACAACTTTCACCTACCACAAATTCATATTTACATTATGGACACAAGCAATACACTGCCAAATGCCTATACACTGACAACTTTGATATACTACAGGGACATATACAGAGAATAGACACAAATACTTTATTGGCAAATGTCTACCCACAGACAAACTTCAACATACCACATATGCCTATTTACATTATAGACATAGACACTCCACTCAAAACTGCCACCTCACTAACAACTTTAATATACTACAACGACATCTACAGGGAATAGACACAGATACTTTATTGCCAACTGTCTACTCACAGACAACCTAACATACTACAAAGACAAATTTAAATCATAGACACACACACTTTACTGCCAAATGCCTACGCACTGACAACCTTAAATACTACAAGGACATATGAGGAGGATAGACACATACATTTACTGCCAACTTCCTACTCACTGACAACTTTAATACACTATTTAGAGAATAGACATAAACACTTTATTGTCAAATATCTACTCATAGCCAACCTCCCAAAACTGCAAATACGTTTAATCATAATGTGCGCAAACACTGTCTTGCCAATGTCTTCTCTCAAACGCCCCAGCATACTATAAAGTCATATTTATATATTTGACACAAACTGTTAAATGCCACACCCTACTCTCAGACATCTACGCCATACTAATGGAAACATGCATCCTTCTCGCAGAAACGTTCTTTATATTACAGAGGGGTGTTAACAAAAGGACACAGACGTAATCTAGACAATTGCCTACTCACTGAAAGTTAACAAAAGCTACTAAGACAATAAGTATATATCATGAGTGTGAGGTTGGGATAGAAAAATCCATCCTAAGGATCAACGATTGGCATCACGAGGGTTGCCGAGTGATGACAATCCGTGAAAACAAGGGACAGATTGTTCTACACATGCTCACACAAACTTTAGATTTCTTTTTTGATCATCGCTAAATACCTCATTTTATATTGGGAAAACATGAAAAAGTCTTCCAAAAATCCTGAATACGCTGAGATGCGACATAAATGTGACATGGTGACGTCGTGTAAACATTACAATCATGTCAAGGATCTAGGTGCAACCGGCATGCGGCAGTACTTTTTAACTTTCAAATGCTCTGACGTTGCATGTGAGATATAAGAAAACATCGGAAATCCCGATCTGATGTGATAGAAAAAAATTTACATAATGGACACATTTATGGAGAGTATAAAGAGATATTAGAATAATGGACATGTTACACATACTACAAGCTCGTATTTAGATAATGGACATAAACATATTTTGCCAAAAGCCTACTCAAAAGAAACGTTCTAATACTACAAAGAAAAACTACATAATATATACGAGTTAATATTACAAAGAAAAATCACTACACAATGATCATACCAATCATATTTCAATCTCGCAGATAACATAACATGGTCTACTGCAACCAACATCTGCCCAAGCATAATCATATAAAGGCAACAATGCCAAACAATTCTCATTTATTTGTCCATTAGGCTCTCTACTATGCCCCCAGTCAAAGAATGTAACTGGAGTGTCACTTGTCATCCACTTCCAGTCACTCTCATCATGTTCGTCGGTACCACCAACCCAGAAGCATATACTCGAACCCAGACCTGCCAGATAGCAAAGTTAACCTTGTCAAGAAATAGCAGTATACAGGGGAAAGAGTATAAAATAATGCGTTTTCAGTCAAAATTTATTTTTCACAAAGTACAATATATCAACTATTATTAGAATTCATTGCAGTGGACGTTGAATGCAATGAAGCTGTTTGTTTTGAAAACGAAATTTAGAGAGTGGTGAGATTAAAAAAAGGGTTGCGACAAATTTCAAGACTGACTTCTGCTTTAAAGAGAAACGCTATCCATATAAATAATGATCTTTAAAAGAAGGGATTTGTCTATCAAATCAGTTTGCTGCAAATTTTATCAAAATATATCAAGAAATAATGAAGTTATATGCATTTCATGTTTCCATTATTTGTGTGTTTATGCAAAAATGAAACAAATAAGATTTGAAAAATAATTTTCATCCTATTTCATGTATAGTATAAGTCTAATATAACAATAAAGGATCATTTTCAAGAAAAAATGTGACTATATGCTAAAATAAAGATTTTATGCATCTTAATAACTTTTCATGCATCTCATTAGCATCTCATTTTAAATATTTAAAAATGCAGCTGTGACAGGTTGTTATATTACATTCTTGATTCTCAACTGCTCTTGATCAAGTTTGCACTAAAATTGTATGTGTGCAAATGCCTGTCTTTTCAGACACTTTTATCTCTTGATCTCAGTTTTCCTTTAATATGTACATGCTGTGATGTTTGATTTTTAAAATATATAATTACTCTTATTTATCCTAAAAACCTAAATGGCGTATGTTTCATGTCGTATCATATTCGTCACAGAATGAGATTTCTAAAAGGCATTAAGAAAGTTATTTCCTCAATAAAATTGTTTCTTGTAAGTTTTGTAATAATTGTTAAATAACATAGAGGATCTTACACGAGTGATCATTTCATGTGCACTTTATTAAACGAGCCTTTATCGAGTTTAATAAATTTAATATGAAATGATCACGAGTGTAAGTTTCTGTTTATCATACGACCTTTCAAATCCAATTTTACTGCCTTCAAAGTTTGTTTATTTCAATGAAAAATTTGCACTGCTGTAACGGACGTCGTCATGATGTTACTTGTTGCCACCGAAAGTGTTTTGTAACGTGTGGTCATAACATTACATATGACATGACGTTATCCACTGAATAACATTTACATCATATGATAAATAAAATTAATAAATAAATAATATTTATAGTGGACACACTGGAAATGAAATAAACTATAGAATATTTGAATAAATACTTTCTCAAAAAAGTAATGGTCTGCAAAAACCAGTACTCCATTGCAAGGTTTCGTTTCAAGGAGCAAAATATATACAACAAACAACAATTGCCATGCGAAGACCTTAGTAATCAAACTCTTACCATATTAGTTAAGGAACCCTCCATGAATATTCAACCTGTATACAATTTTGGGCCCTTCCCTATAATTGTACGGCAAGGCTGAAATCATTAATATCACGAACTTTAGGCAATTTTTAGATTTTTACAGAACGTTTGAAAGTCAGTACCTATAGAAAGTATAATTCTTTGGTGTCATTTTATGTCAGACGCGATGTCAAATGCTATGAAATATGACAAGCCATGACAGGTTCATAGAAAGTGCATTTTTTCAGCAATATTCGAGCCAATGATTTGAAATTCTATGATAAACGGCGGAACAAACTTTCTTAACATTTCAACACCGTCCTTACTAGATAAGTTCAAAGTGACGTCAGAGCATGTTTTGATAATTGGACATTGTCCATTGATGTAAATAGGTAAAACGGTTTCGTTAACTTTGTACATTATATTCTTTTATCATTAATATTTGTCACAGTTGGACTGGCGTGGTGGTAAGATTGTAGACCTCTGTCCCGAAGTTTTGCAATTGAAGGTTCGAACCCCAATCACGGCATATTTTTTTATCTTTGCTTTTTGATATTTAATGTTTGTGAATGATGACCTTTATTATTTTTATCGGATATGACAGAAAACGAAAAGCGGAAAGAAGGCGATGGCCTGATGACATGTTTTGTAATACATGTAAGTCTACTCTCCTTACACATTTTTTAGAAACAGCTGTTTTACAAAAAGGCTTACAAATTTGAGCTTTGCAGCAGTCGGTTTTCTATTAATCATAGAAACATTACCGAGGATGACTGGGCTTCCAGTTGCAGGCACGTGGAGGAAGTAGAGAGGAAGTACTGGGATGCTGACATTGCAGTGAAAGCGGAGATGGAGAAGATAGTTATTCAGGTGACCTCCAGTGAGGAAGACACAGACACCGCAACAGAGTGCTCAGACTATTCCGACACAGAATCAGCAGATGAAGAATGTTTGTGCTGATCTCTTTTGTATTGTTTTGTATTGTATTGTAATGAAATGAATATGTGAAGAATGTAAAAAACTAGAAAAAAACACACACACAAGAAACACTCAAAGAAACTATAGTAAAAACATTTAAAATATAACAAAAATATGATAAAAAGTCTTGTTTAAGCAATAATGATATTTAAAAATATCTCCTTCATGAAAAAAAATCAATCATGTGTGATTCGAACCCTCCCCCGTTTTAAATCTCTCGTACAAATATTTCCCTCGGCTCAACCGACTGAGCTATGACGGCTTGGTATAATATTTCCGTATTTTGAAAACCTTTGTCAGGTATTAATGTAATTTTTTACCGTTAATAACGGTATAACCTGTATTACCTTCAAGTGTTGGTACGCTCTTATACGTCACTTTAAACTTATCTATAGGCTACTACTGATCTACCAAAAGCTTTGAAGCATGACTCTATTTACAATATCGATATTTTGTTCTAGAAAAAAGGGTTTCGGGCATTTATTTACATTTATTATAAAAGCTTTATCATACACGTATGTTCCATCCAGACTGGTTCATTTTACGAATTCTGCATCAATCGTTTGAAATAGAAAGACCCAAAGGTCATTGGTCAGAGGTCGTGGTGCATCTACTGATCTACCAAACGCTTTGAAGCGTGACTCTATTTACAATATCGATATGTTGTTCTAGAAAAAAGGGTTTCAGGCATTTATTTACATTTATTACAAAAGTTTTGACATACACATATGTTCCATCCAGACTGGCGGATTTTACGCATTCTGCATCAATCGTTTGAAATAGAAAGACCCAAAGGTCATTGGTCAGAGGTCGTGGTACATCTATATATACCTTGGAACGGATTTTGAAAAAAAACAACAACAATGTCTTGCAATAGACGATCAGTTTGTGTGAGAGGAGAGCTACAGAGATGACCCACTGAATAGCATTCTCCGATTTTAACCCTTAAAGCGCCAAGCAAAACATGCATCTGAAAATGTCGCCTGCTGAAGTCGTCTGCTGCAAATAATTGCCTAACATTACTGACGTATTAAGTATAGAAGCAAACAGCGTGGACCCAGAAAAGACTGCTCCTATAGGAGCAGTCTGATCTGGGTCCACACTGTTTGCCATAGATGCTTCTTAAACATTTCAGCAGACGAGAAAAGCAGACGACTTTTGTTGCGATTGGCGCATTAAGGGTTTAACATGTTTTTAATGAATAGCAAAAGCATAAATCAAGAGAAAACACAGTGTAACACAAAGTAGGATGTCCCAGTACAAGATTTGGAAATGCTTTTTACGCTAACCTCAACCGAGCATGAAATTAAAACTGCACATAAACACAAATATGCTGAAAAATAAAGACTTTTATTGCATTTGAACTAGAATATACTGAATTAATCGTGCATAAAATGGCAAAATGCCAACAACTATGGGTATTTTAACATTCATACGCAGGGTAAATTTGATCCTCAGCTGAATTGTGCAGGAAAACGGGATATAGCATTGGATTTTGCGAACAATGGATTTATTGTATTTTGCGATAAAGGAGGTATCATGGGCAGTACTGGTCAAGGTACGTAAGGTACCAGAGGATCACATTTTCATATTTTTTTTTCATTTTTAGGGCCAAGGGTTGGCTTGATTCAATACGTCTCAGTCAACAACTATGGTAATATGGAAGTGGGTAAATATTAACATGATGCTACAGGGGTAAAAATCCTAAATAGAATTGGCACTTGGCATGGAGTTAATCTATGGATATACAATACCATGATCCAAAGAAGCGAGAGTTGTCTTTCTTATATAGCTTAACATTCTTTCATAATTTGGCATCAAAAGAAAATTAATTTTAACCCTTTATATTCTGATGGATTTCCGCATACATATTGACATTATTAAGTAAGGAATTGTTCATTTTGTACTTTAAGGGGCCACAGGTAGAAATTACTAAATTGTTGGCATTTTAACAATAATGAGCAGGATAAATTTCGTGCCCCGCTGAGTTGAGCATGGAAAAAGTTTTATAACCACAGGGCCAGATTTTCCCCATTAAATTTGGTAAGTGAATATATAATTACCTAATAAATGCTGTTTCAGATATACATTTTCAGCTTTACTGTTAATTTCTGCTATATAGCCTCCCTTCATCTGACAGTCGCTCTGAAACACAAAAAATACAAGCTAAATATTTGAACAGATTATACACATACAGCCCCCCCCCTCTCTCTCTCTCTCTCTCTCTCTCTCGTTAAGAGTCTTGAGAGTTCGGTTAGATGGCATGTGTGCTTACATGTATCTATTGCGAACATAGGAGCTGGTGTGCAGGTGAAGCAGTTAAATTGTTTGTTGGTGCGGATCATGTCGACGCCAGTTCTTGTCCGCAATCTATCTTCTAAATCAGTGGGTTGATTTTGAATAAACCGTTTTTATTATATACAAAGAAATGAAATACAGAAAAATATCGATTAAATATACCGGTAATATGCATTTAGCCCTTCACTAAATGGCATATTCATTCCAAAAAAATGAATATCCTCTATGCATTGAAATAGTTTGAGGAGGGGGTAAAGTGGTTATGGTAAGTATTCGATGCCTTCGACTAATTTTCATTGTCACAGGAGCAAGTTGAACACATTTTTACCCACCCGCCCCACCCGTCCCCGCCTTGCTACTTGTCTGTATGGTAATTCTATCTTCTAAACTAGTGGATTGATTTTGACCTAGCCTGCATGCAAACATTTTTGGAAAGAGTAAAATGGTGATACTAATCTTGACATTGACCTTGACCCTTCAAGGTTACGCTGTCAGATTGATATAAATATCAATTGGTCGGCGCCAGCCAGTTGAGAAAACCTGTCTTCGAGGTTTCCGACGAAGTGAGATTCAAACCAGCCTGCTCATTTACAGAGACTAGCTAGAAAAGTGAGATTTCAGTCGTACTAAGTCTAGATATGGCACTTACCAATAAGCGAATAACAAAGGCGCTGATCAAACTGTGCGGATGCGCAGGCTAGTCTGCGCCTTTGTTGTTCACAAACCTCCGACAACAGGTTTTCTCACGTCAAGGCCCAATTTGTTATGATGGCCTATTATTTCCAAAGTTTCACTAGCGCATCAATTACAGTGAACCCTCTTTAAACGACAATGTTTGTTCCAAGCTTTCTTTGACGTTAAAGTGAATTTGCTGTTATAAAGAAATTCTGACCAGTGCTACATTTCAACATCATAATAATTTGGTAGCAGATAATATCATACAAATGAATTAAAATGCCATTGTTCCAAATGTATACACAATTTCAGCCTCATATTGCATCAAAATGCGCAAAGGTTCCCTCTTATAAAATCGATTCCTGATCTTTGCACTATTTCTTACTTAACCTAGATGCCTGTTCATGCAAAATACCTTGACCTGATCACAAAATTGTCTGACACATGGTAAAAATTCTGTTATTATGAATTTATTTTCAATAGAAAAATGTATATCTGTTCCCAGAAATTACTGGCGCTGTCGTTAAGTGAATATTCTGTTATAAAGAGGGAATTTTAATAAAAACAGATCCGTTTCCAGCAAACTTATGTCGGATATTGAATATTCTGTTATAACGAGTGACGTTATAAAGAGTTTTGACTGTACCTCAAATATTGTCATGAAAGCCACTGTAGTATTGTACCTCAAATGGAACACAGTTTTTCGTTTTTAAAATTTTACATACAAATTACGTCACACTGAACGTTTGCATGGGCATTGAAATAGCAAAATCCTAACTAGATTTAAATTTTGGCGCAGAATGATATCAATTTTACTGCTCTGATATCTTGAAGAAATAAATAACTTGGTTTTTGTGAGTATGAAAATACCCTTTCAGTACCCATTTGTTTACTGTCGGTGCAATACATCTGGGATAGATATACCAGTATTTGCTCATCTATAAAATGTCCGTTTGAGATTACAGCAAACGAACATCAAATTGTGCAGCTTACGATGCAATCCAAGTTGTTTTTGTAGGTCTACGAACAATGGCCATACTTTTGTGTAACCATTTTTCTGACACTGTTGGACATAACGGAAACTTTATTGACTAGAAGGCTGATAGACGGCAGCGCAAGCCAATATGTAGCTACATTTAAAACCACTGAAGCATTGTTATAAATTGTCTTAGATTACTGGAGTATTGTACCTCAAATGGAACACAGTTTGTTCATTTTTTTTAAATTTTACATAAAGGGTTCTTCGCACTGAAAACTTACATGCTCATAGAAATGGCAAAACCCTAACTAGATTTAAATTTTGACGGAGAATGATGTCAATCTTACTGCTCTGATATCTTGTAAAAATAATAACTTAGTTTTTGTTGGAATGAAAATACCCCTTTAGTACCCTTTTTCGTACTGTCAGTGCAATATACCTGGGATAGATATACCAGTATTTGCTCATCTATAAAATGCCCATTAGAGATTACAGCAGACGATTATCTTGTTGAAGGAATCAAATTGTGTGGCTTACGATGCAATCCAAGCTGCTTTTAAAGGTCTACGAATAATGGCCTTTCTTTTGGGTCACCATTTTTGTGACACAGTTGGAAACAGTATTGACTACTAGTAGGCTGATAAATGGCAACGCAAGCCAATGTGTATATAAATACATTTAAAACCACTGAAGCATTGTTATAAATTGTCATATATTGGTATATACATGGCTTTATGTTCAACCGATAGTCATTGATCCGTTTTGCTCAAGGTACTAGAGGGGGATATCATTTGGCCTGTAACATTAACAATGTTAAAATGCCATCCTCTCACAGCATTTATGAAAACGCATGCAAACTTCAAAATGATTTGATCAGGGTTTTTTGGTTTAAATATATATTTCCAATATTTCCAATTACATTTAAAATTCACACTTTAGATTTAATGTTATTGCCAAAAACTGTGTTCCATTTGAAGGGCAATACTACAGTAGTATATGCATGGCTTTATGTTCAACTGATAGTCATTGATCCGTTTCGCTCAAGGTACTAGAGAAGAATATTATTTGGCCTTAAACATTAAGAATGTTAAAAAAACATCCTATCACATCACTTATGAAAACGCATGCAAACTTCAAAAAATATTTTGATTAGGGTTTTTTGGTTTAAATATATATTTCCAATTAAATTTAAAATTCTCATTTTAGATTTAATAGTATTGCCGAAAAACAGTGTTCCATTTGAAGGGCTTTACTACAATAGTCTGCCACAAGTTGTTTATATTTGCATGACATCTGTTTATCCAATTGGATTTCACGATTATGACCACATGCAAATAAACAGCAATGAGACATGGGAAAGAAATAACTAGATTTTATACTAATTTTCAAGGTCACACTAGCAAATTTAATTTCGATATATATCTCAATTTTTGACCAAAAATCTTGTCTGCACTCTATCTTTTGGCCTTAATAAATGATTTCGTCCAGAGTTAACGTATTGAGGCATTGTAGCACAACAAGAAATTAAATATATTTGGTGACTTTGACTTACTTTTCAAGGGCATCACTTTAATAATGAATGTATCGCATGGGTAGGCCAAATACTCACCACTGCGCTCATCCAGTTGGATTCCACTGTATCGAAGAGATAACATCTATCTTCGTGATACGTCCAGCCATCGGGACAACCTATGAAAAAGCAATATATGGCATATGAAATTTTGGAATATACTGTTATATCAGAAATTTTCGCAAGGGTTTCATTTCCGCGAAAATTCGCTTCCGCGAACTTTCGCGGAAATAAAGCCCTCGCGGAATGGCAGAATCACTGCAGATCAGTCACGTTTTTTTGTCGTCGCAAATATGCCTTCTAACGCTATTCGTTAAAATAAAATGATCACGAACAATTGCAAGGATCTAGTTGGACTCGAGATCTAATATTTGGTCGGACCATTTATTTTATGTGTAAGTAACGAATGCTCTGGCTATGCTGCGCAGATAGACTGACTCGTATTCTGAGTCTTGATCGAATATTATAAGATAAGTACCAAAAAAACGAGTTGTGTATAAAAACAACAACCTCCGTGTAATTGAGCACACTTACATGTAAGAGTTCCTTTCTTTGAATCTCGTCGAATCTTGTCAAATCTCACCGTACATATTCGGCCCGTTTGCATTAGCAAATATCAAATCATAGAAAGGTTTAAGGGTTAAAAGCTTGAGAAAAAAAACAACAACCCGATAATGACCTGTTACTGTCTATGTACTTTTACAGTAAAATATTTTCGGAAGTGTGTGTGTGTGTGTGTGTGTGTGTGTGTGTGTGTGTGTGTGTGTGTGTGTGTGTGTGTGTGTGCGTGCGTGCACTTACCATTTTTCATGTAAGACTCCCAGCCATCTTCCGTTGTGAACGAAGGATCTGCATACGTGTTATTAAAGAGTTCACATGCCCCTGTGTTGTCCTCAAAGCTGACAGACAAGCATCTTGGTTCCCTCAGACAAATTATACAGCAGCTTAGTATTGAGTCAGTGTTTTCAATAGTGTATCGGTGGGATAATCGTGCTCCATCCGTCGAATGTTTTGTAAAGAATCCACTTTCAAGTCGCGAACACTGGTAAAGCGCAGCAAGATTTAGCCACAAAGGCCAAGCATAGTCAAGCATGGCTGTCATGGTCTTCAAGTTTAAAAGTGTCAAAACGGTACAAAATAAATGTTAATGGCCACACAACACAATAACAGTAGAGACAGACTTCAGATGTAGTTTTTTTCTATAATTTTCCAGGTTTTTACCTATTGTTTTTGTTGCGTGTAGCTTTTTAATATATTTTTTTTCCCAATAGTTTTGCCCCATGTGACAAGAATTATCTTGGCTTGAGCAAAACTCATTGACATGCTATTAAAACCAAATGGAACATTTCTCATCTAGACGGTTTTTAAGTATCCACATCACATTAGGAAATTAGATGCTACTACGCCCTTGGTTTAAACTTGAGTTCCAAATTTAGTTTGAATTAAGCGGACATTCGGTTCAACAGAGTACGAGCTATCGAGGTTTTACTCGCACAAATATAATTATATTAAATATTCTCGTAAACATATGAGCCGTGACATGAGATTTCCAACAATGTGGTATGTGACCAGCAAAGCCTCAGATCAGCCTGCGCATACGCGCAGTCTGATCAGAGCCTTTGCTAGTCGCTTGCATATTCTATGGGTGTTGAGCTGCTGACTGAACAACATTTGGAGTTTCTAAGCTTAAAAGGAGACTGCACAGGCTTGTCTGAGTCTACACTTGTCAAAATACCACATTTTTGGAAATCACACGTCACGGCTCATATACATCATACATTTATGTACTCGAACTGATTCACTGAACGTTATTGTGAATTAATGGTTAACGATTTTATTCGCAATTAGCAGTATCGTTAATTTATGGAAATGAGATCTCATAATCAATATACAGCCAACCCTCTTTCACGACCATGTTTGCTGCAAGCAAGTGAATTTGCTGTTATAAAGAAATGCCGACCAGTGCAAGGTTTCCACATCATAATCAACTGGTAAAAGAAAATATTATA
The DNA here is from genome assembly GCA_964019695.1 of Loripinus fragilis. NCBI lineage: Eukaryota > Metazoa > Mollusca > Bivalvia > Lucinida > Lucinidae > Loripinus > Loripinus fragilis. Next base: position 43,662,884 of record OZ026530.1, on the reverse strand, counting down.
CAAATGAATTATATGCTGTTGTTCAAAATGTAAACATCAGTTCAATTTCATAATGCATCAAAATTCACTAAGATTCTCTCTAATTAAATGCGACGGAAACCTGTTCATGCAAAAGACCTTGTCCTGATCACCAAATTGACGGACACATGGTAAAAATTCTGTTATAATGAATTTATTTTCAATAAAGCATGTATATCTGTTCCCAGAACTTACTGTCTGTGTCGTTAAGTGAAAAATATGTTGTAAAGAGGGAATTAAAATGGAAACAGATCCGTTCCCTGAATGTCGGATAGTGAATATCCTGTTATAAAGAGTAACATTAAAAAGAGTTGTGTACAAAGAAGGAAAACGTTTATCATTAGATTTTGGTACTTAGATCGCACGTGCTACGAACAAACGCTAAAACGAGTCTGCGCGTCAGGAAGAAAAAATTGGGCCGTGTAGTGAGAAAACCTGTCTTCGGAGTTTCCGACAAAGTGATATTCGAACCCGCCTGCTACAGATACTAGCTAGAAAATTGAAGTTTCACATGTAGTAAGTCTAGATATGATACGCTCCATTTAATGAAAAACAAAGGCGCTGATCAGACTGCGCGTATGGCAGGCTGGTCTGCACCTTTGTTGTTCGCAAACCCTCTAAGACAGGGTTTTTGCCGCGTCGAGGCCCATTAATAATACTGGGGTATTAGAAAGGTAATATTCAAATATTTTCCTTTGTGGAGGTGACCTAAGACCAAATTCGGAATGTGACGTAAAATCCAGCAGGCTTATGACGTCAAATAAACGTCTTATCGACGTCCATGCGACGTCTTGAAGTTACATATACGTTGATACGACTGTGCTTTAAGGTTATGTGCCTGGTGGGCTTTTTCATTTTTCCCAATATAAAATGCGGTACTTAGTGGCGAGCAAGAAAAATTGTCCTTATTCGTGTGAGGATGAGATAGAAAACCCGCCCCTCGTGATCACCGTTTGTCATCACTCGGCAATTCTCGTGATGCCAATCGGTGATCCTCGGGACGGATTTTTCTAACCCACCCTCACACAATGTACTCATGATGGATTCTTATATTACCAGATAGGTTGTACTATTTATGTGTATGCTGCCATCTTTTAACACACACTTTATAAACTCCACTGCAGTATTTGCATGTACCAAAAGAAACTGTTAAGTTTTTTATACTTCAAAAACATAATATGTTTCTGCCCTTGACTTATATTCAGTAACCTTTCAGGAAAGGCAATTATTTTACAAAAGGCCATTGTTTCTTTGTTTGTTCAAATCAAATGATCATGCGGTATTGAATCTTTCTACTTCTCATTATTTACTTTGATTGCCCTGTACCAGCAGACTTGCACAATGTTTAGTGTCAATATAAAATCACTTGGTCATTTTGCTCCCGGCTTTTGAAAAAGTTGAGGAGCTACGAGGGTCTTCTGATAAATAATTTCCTTATAACGTAAGAGTTTGTATCATTAACCCATAAAGCGCCTCCTAGAATTTGCAGCAGACAACAGTTTCAGATTTTGCTTCTTTATCAAAAATAACAAATAAGGCATGAACTTTCATGAGAGTTGTCTGCTAGCAGACAATTCTCATAAAATACCATACCTTGTTCTTTTCGAAAATAAAGAAAGATGTGGCAAAATGTGTCATCTGCTGCAGTCGTGATTGGCGCTTTAAGGGTTAAACATCACAAAGCTAACCATAAGGTGGCATAATTTATTGAGCATGCAACAACAACATATCAAAAGGTTTGGCATCCTGGGTCAGGTGTGGTACTTGATTGTATCGATTCCTGATCTTTGCACCCTTGCTTGCTTTGATGGAAATTGAGGTCTCTGGTTGCTTATCAACGTAAATCTGTTATCAAAGCTTACTCGAATGGTTTCCATGGTAACCGGCATGCGTAGATCAGTTTCGAAATGGAGCTTCATAAGGTGGCATCATTTGTTGAGCATGCAACAACATATCAAAAGGTTTGATGGAAATTGAGGTCGTTGGTTGCTTAGCAACGTAAATTTGTTATTAAAGCTGACCCGAATGGTTGCCATGGTAACTGGCATGCATAGATCAGTTTCGAAATCGAGCTTTTTTATTAACTATAATATCAAGTAACTCTGCTGTAAAATTCATTGGCTTCTATTAAATAATTTAAATTTGTAGGTACGTTTAGCATTAAATAACGACAAAATGCACAATTGTGGCATCAGAAATAAGGGTAGAGTTTATAAATTGGCACATAAATTATCATTTGTTTGTATAAAAGCTTTGAATCGCCCTTAAATTTACAAATAACCCTATAATTGTATGTTAAAAATCATCTTTAGAAAGTCATGTATCGAATGTGTTTCTTGTTGCCTAGCATTAGCAGATACATACCACACAAATCGTCGATCTTTCCAGAATTAGGTGGTTGCTAGGCAACCATTACTACTTTTGCACATGTTAATGACCTTAGTTTATATGTAACATTGCAACTTGTTATTATGGTGGTGGCTAGGCAACCATTACTACTTTTGCACATGTTAATGACCTTAGTTTATATGTAACATTGCAACTTGTTATTATGGTGGTGGCTAGGCAACCATTACTACTTTTGCACATGTTAATGACCTTAGTTTATATGTAACATTGCAACTTGTTATTATGGTGGTGGCTAGGCAACCATTACTACTTTTGCACATGTTAATGACCTTAGTTTATATGTAACATTGCAACTTGTTATTATGGTGGTGGCTAGGCAACCATAACTACTTTTGCACATGTTAATGACCTTAGTTTATATGTAACATTGCAACTTGTTATTATGGTGGTGGCTAGGCAACCATAACTTCTTTTGCACATGTTAATAACCTTAGTTTATATGTAACATTGCAACTTGTTATTATGGTGGTGGCTAGGCAACCATTACTACTTTTGCACATGTTAATGACCTTAGTTTATATGTAACATTGCAACTTGTTATTATGGTGGTGGCTAGGCAACCATTACTACTTTTGCACATGTTAATGACCTTAGTTTATATGTAACATTGCAACTTGTTATTATGGTGGTGGCTAGGCAACCATTACTACTTTTGCACATGTTAATGACCTTAGTTTATATGTAACATTGCAACTTGTTATTATGGTGGTGGCTAAGCAACCATTACTACTTTTGCACATGTTAATGAACTTAGTTGATATGTAAACTTGAAACTTGCTTATATGGTGGTGGCTAGGAAACCATTACTACTTTTGCACATGTAAATGACCTTAGTTTATATGTAACCTTGTAACATGTTAACGGACTTAGTTTATATGTAGCCTTCGGCATGCCGAGACCCCTCGCAAATTGTATATAAAGCGCATGCCCAGTTTTATGCATCCACTGAGGCTTCGATCAGGAGTTCTGGCTGTAGCCCGCCAATACTCTACGCCTGGCCGTATATAGTTAAATTTGAGCATTGTAAGTTTGAATTTCTAAAGCAGGCACCAAATATTTTAGAGATCAACGTGACAATTACTTCTGCACAAGGTCATCCCTACTGTTCCTGAATGTGTAAGAGCAAAACTATGAATACCATGCATTTTTATATCCTTTCATACCCCCCTGACAATTAGAGACATGGGTTAAAAACATATTTAAAGACGGTGATCATGTTTCATATCAAATTAAATGAAATGATGAGTATAATACATGGCGTATTTAAGCCAGGGGTCAAAATTGAACAATTGCTTTTAGACGAGATTTTTTCAATGCCAAATTGAAAGGAATGTACAGTAAAGCCAGGGGTCATAATTTAACAATTGCTTTTAGACGAAGGTTTTTTAAAATGTCAAATTGAAAGGAATGTAGTGTAACAACGGCCTGTATGGAGTAAAGCCAGGAGACAAAATTTAATATTTTTGTTAAAAAAAGGTCATCTATTTTTAATATCCAATCGAAAGGAATGAAGAGGTTACAAATGTACCAGTATATAAGGAAAACAACTGTGCCTACTCTTACCCATGTCCCCGGTAGTTAAGTGAGCCGCGACATGAGATTTCCAACAATGTTTTAAGTGCGACCAGCAAAGTCTCAGATCAGCCTGCGCATAAGCGCAGTCTGATCAGAGCTTTTGCTAGTCGCTTGAATATCCTATGACTGTTAAGCTACTCACTGAAAATCATGTGGAGTTTCTAAGCTTAAGAAGAGGCTACACAGGCTCTTCTGGGTCTACACATGTTACAATGCCACATGGTTGGAAATCACGTTGCTGCTCTAAAATAGGTTCTTTTGAGTATATTATTTTATTCAAACTTCTCTTGCTGTTAAACTATAAGTCATTACCCTGTGTGATGATACAGTAAAACCTGCGTATAACGACCATGTTCAAAATGACCAAAAACTGGTTTTCAAGACCAATTATCACTTAATGCAGGTCAAATGTAATGCTGAATGCTCCATTCTGCAATACTTTCGACCTTCATTAAGCTACCATTCGTCATTAAGATCTTTGTTTTGTCTGTTTTTGAGTGGCCATTTTACACAGGTTTTACGGTATACGTGTTGTTTCTTACAGTGTTGACCCCTGCCTGGAGATGTACAGCACAGAAGCTGTGGGTACATACAATTTAATTTACTCATTTCACTTAAATTACTCTTCGACGGGGATAAAAAGGACAAACATACCTTTTATTTCATGCGCGGATTTAGAAAAAAAAATCAGAGGGGGTCCAACCTCTGGCAAGGTTTTTTATTGGGGACAGAGGATCCATCTAACACTACAAGCGGGCCATCATTTGCCCACCAGTGAATCGCCATTGAATGGCGTTTCGCTGGCGGGCCGATGATGGCCCAACATAGAATGCTGGCTTGGTAGCTTTGTGATTTTCCAGGAAATCCGGACCAGTACACTAGTATTGCTTTGAAACTTTATTTTTGCGATTTTCAGGGGGGTCCGGCCCCCTGCCCCACCCCCAATGAATCCGCACATGTATTTGAAAAATGAAATTGCTTTGTTTTTCTCTCACCAAGGTCATTTGCTTGACTCTGTCTGCAATAGTCTTCTACTGATAACAATTGCAAAAAAGTTTGAACCCAGACCAGGTCCAACAAAGTGTCTGGCCTGATCTGGGTTCGAACTGTTTGAAACTCTGATGGTAAGCCTGTACGATCTTTTGGGGAGAATATATGACGAAAAACGAAGCAGGAGTGACATAAAAACATGCAAATTTCCCAGCACGCCAAGAGTAAAAATCAATAGTTTAATAGATCAATGAGCAATAAATCACACGTTTTTAAATTAATGTTTCATTAGCATCTGTCAATGTTTAACAATTAAACAGACAATGCCGATTTTACGTTAATTAAAAAGCAGAGCATATTTGCATAATAAATATTCTTTAAATAGACTGAGGTATACTCATCATAAAAGAAAAGAAGGCTTCGTGCTAAACAAAATGTCAATGAAAGCATTGACGAGGACCTCCCAGGGGCGTACCTGCTCCCTTGTCCCCAAGAAATAAATTGGCTTGTTCCCCTTTTCCCCAAAATCGAAAATTCTTATGTTGCCTGTTCCCCAATATTGTCTTTTTTCCCCTTGGACCCTAAAAATTGGCATTTGTTCTCCTGTTCCAATGAAATAATGCACTCCCCCCTGTTCCCAATTACCAAACAGGGACATAGCTTGCCTATTATCAATGTACGCAATTTTGGTGACGTGGTTAATGGATGTATGCAAAAAGTTCCAAAAAAGGAGCATTTACAAATAGCGTAGACCCAGATGAGACGTCACAAAACGTGGCATCTCATCAGGGTCTGCGCTATTTGTAATGTTAAGCACATTCTTGGTAACGGTGGACAATATCAAATCTTATATTAATCAGAGCCTTATTCTCTTCGTTAATGGGTGTTAAACCCTAAAGGGGTCTAAGAGCAGATGATGCCATTATAATAATAACCCCTACCAAAATTGGAACTAGACGGATTAGAAATATAGCTTTTCAAGACACATTGTGTATGCCTATTATCAAGAAATCTTTGAAACTGGGATAGAATAATCCAATATTTCGGATTCAATGAGTACCCAAATGCGTTTTTGCATAATTGAGCCGTGACATGAGATTTCCAACAATGTGGTATATGCGACCAGCAAAGGCTCAGACCAGCCTGCGCATACGCGCAGTCTGATCAGAGCCATTGCAAGTCCCTTGAATATTCTATGACTGTTCATCTACTGACCAAACTTCTATTTGAGTTATTAAGCTTAACAGTGGGATGTACAGGTTCGTCTGAGTCTACACTTGTCAAAATGCCACATTGTTTGAAATCACATGTCACGGCTCATATTTGGTAGCTACACCCATGCCCTATACCCCTTGGAAGGCCTCAGTAACTAACAGCTACCTCCGAAATTCCAAGAAATTCAGCCATATATGGACAGGAAGATAGGAATGCCCTTCGAGCAGCCAGTTATCTTACTACACTACTTTCTCGAAATGAGCTTGTATGTTTGAGCCCCTTATTTCATATCATTCTCTTCATACTCACAGAAATATGACGAAAACTGTTGAAAGTGCAAAGATACAGAAAGGTTCCTAGCCAATATTTTAGCGTTAAACCAACATTTTACTAAGGTATTTTCTAAAATGAATCTTATTACTTTAAAAAAAAAATTCATGCCAAAAATCAGTTTTCGAAGAGACATTTTGAGACCCAGCTCTTACTAAGTGATTTCACAAAGTAAATATCAAGGCTCTAGGCCGTGTGGGCTCTATGTCTTGTGGTTTCAGACAAGAAGAGTTTTACGTTTACTCTTTATAAGCATATACACAACACCAAGTGACCTTAGGGTGGGTCTGTTTTGGTCCCAGGGTAATAATTTGAACAATTTGAACAAACTGTAAATAAACTTTCATATTTGTACACTACCGCCTGCCTATTTGTCTTTTTCAAATTCGCGTTGAAAACGCAGGTATTTTCAACGCGAATTCAAAATAGCCAATCGCCGCTCGTTACCGATAATGCGTTGAACTGCATTGAAACACATTTACCTGTCAACCAATCGATACAGCTGATTAATCAACGCGAAACAACGTTTATCACTGCGTAGCAACGCAGTTCCGCATTGTATTGCATTGCTGCTTAGTCATTCATTATAGGAAGGATAAAAGGATTTAATGGCAATATAAATCATTGAGGTAGGAAATAATATTGTGTATAGCAAATTTCAACGTTTAGATTAGATTTACCTATAAGAAAGTCAACACACTTCCATATCGATTTTTTCTAAATAGGCAATTTTGATTGGCTAACGCACTAACGCTTCCCAGCACATATGAATATTCATGAATCTAGCCTTGCGTTGATACGAATTGATTCGCGTTTTCAACGCACTTCAAATCGTATGTGCATACAAGGCATTGAAAATGCGCACGAAATGCGAATTTGCAGGACAAATACACGGGCATCAGTGTACATAGAACAAAGAAATTTCGTGTCAGGTCCACTAGTGTAGGATCAGATATATACCCGATTTCCATAAGCAAACAGATAAGATCCAGATCAGGCAGCTCTTTTTAGAGCTGCCTGATCTGGCCTGCTCTGTTTGCAAAAGTTTTAACCCTGAAAACGCATCCTATAATTTGCAGCAGACGACAATCTAAAATTTGCCGCTCTTTCAAAAATAACAAATAGATCTACGTCATGATATTTCATGAGAATCGTCTGTTGGCAGATGATTGTCATGAAATACCATACCTTATTTTTCTCGAACCTTGGGAAAGATATCCCAAATTTGTCGTCTGCTGCAGTCGTAATTGACGCTTTAAGGGTTAAAATGCGTCTGTAAATGGGTACAATTTCAATATGCGTGTGCATACAATGTAGAAATGGTCGCTACGCCAATGATGCTGACTCTTGAACAAAATGAAACCAAACACATTTCAAAGGGTAAGCAATAATTTATTAAATTTTAAAATTTCATACAGGTATTAACTCAAGCAGGTTACCACTCTTATCACACATTCATCCTTTAAATAGATACAGCAAAACCTGTATAAAACTGACAAAAAGGATCTTAATGACAAATGGTAGTCTAATGAAGGTCGAAAGTATTGCAGAATGCTCCCCTTGGAGCATTCTGCAATATTTTTGACCTGCACTAAGCGATAATTGGTCTTGAAAACCAATTTGTGGTCTTTTTGAGAGTGACCGTTTTACACAGGTTTTACTGTACGTTGTAGTGTAACCAATTAGTTATGTGTATAGTGTTTACCCATTGCCAACTTATGAGGACAACTGAGCACAAAATTACAATGCCTCCGTACAACCATGCAACTACCAAATTAGCAAAAGTATAGCTCACGAAATCAAATTTGGTGATATAGCTGTCATGTAAATTTTAACAATTGGCCATATAGTGAAAGGTATTTGAATACTGATTGGCAGTTTGAGATGTCTAAAAGAGGAAAGCCAATGGACATGATACTTGTTAAGTGTATATTTCAAAATAGGTTTCCATAATTTCAGTAACATATGTTGCTGGTACAAATTGGAATTGCCTCATAGAGGCAATTCCAATGTTCACATACAACATAATTATGTCCATTCGATAAATGAGTGTTTTAAAACCATACAACAGGTTTTTCACAAACTTCTCAACTACTTTTTTATGTTTCAGTGTAATGAGCATGTAGAAATGAACACGGTTTTCTGTAGTTTGGCATGCACTTGGATGACAATAATAGATAGCTAATTTTATATTATAGACAGCTTATCTTTAGATGTTTCATTCAAACGAAATGCTAACTTGGTGGTTGCCTGGTGGTAAAGATATCAAGTACTACCGTAGTTAAGTGGTGATTATTTGGATACGAAAAAAACTTTTCAAACTTCCTAAAAGCAAAATTGTTACATGTTTTCTGTAGATCACAATTCCATCTTTCACCATATGTACTGCATCTAGACTGGCGATATCATATGGAGTCACATCTGCATGGGAGCAATATATCGCAATGCATTAAAATCGGTTAACAGATTTCGTTGATGCTATGTAATGACATCCATAATTATGTCGCTTATATATGGTAAAACCTTAGCGGTGTCACACAGAGACGCGATTTTAAAAGTAGTTTTAGAGCCATATGAGAAATAGAACCTACATTGTATCAACAGTATGCTTCTGATTGATTGAATTTATTAAACTCGTTTCCATAAAGCCATAAAAAATTTTCCCAACTCGTTTAATAAATTCAATAATATATGAGCACTCATGTAAGATCCTCTATTTATAATATCATCATAAAAGCTATGGTGGTATTTGACTTGAAATTTTGGGCCCTGAACTCCACTCAGAACCCTTAAGAATGACTGATTAGCTGATGATGTGAGCAGCGAGCTATGCAATAATGGAATAGAAAATTATGTAAACCCTGGCCAGACGGCTCCTATTAGAGTGATCTGATTTGGGTTTACATTGGATGTGTCCCAAAAATAGTGTAAACTCTGACCAGATGGCTCCTTTAAGAGTGACCTGATTTGGGTTTTACACTCAATCTGTTAAATGCAAATCGAATTCATGTTGTTTTCACATCTAAAAAGGATTCATTTCCTTTATACAATGATCAGAACTCATCTATTGAAGACATGCAGCCTTCTGAATAGAACACTCTTTAAATGAATAGCCCTTACAAAATATGAATACATAGAATTATACAGTCATTAGTGAAAATTCAAAACTTCCATGAAGTTTAGAAATTCAAATCTGAGCTTCCGGTATGCCAATAAAATAATGACAATCTCAAGTTTAAATGGTCAATTGTTTATAGATAAACTAAAAGTTAATCAAAAAAGCTATTATAATCTGCACAATTCAGGATTTTGAGCATGGCTTTCTATATGGAAAACCAGCCTCAAAATCCTGAATTCATGAAAACTCACGAAACACGTTTCCCCATGTTCATAAACAGGATCAAAGTACGCGACAGAATGATTGATTTAAAATACTACCTTTTACCAGTTAGATTTCCGTTTAAATGTCAAGTTGTCAGAGCCCCCATTACCCAGTATATGCAAGTGTGTAATAAAAATAGTAACACTCAAGGGAGTTCACCTTATGTGTTAATAGTGATTTTCCATACCTTAAGGAACTGCTTTTCAAGGAGAGAATTCGCTCCCTCCGGGATCAAATTCTTTCCTGTAAGAGAAGTTCCCATTTTGAAAATGGACATAATTGTAGAGAATCATTGCTTGATACAGTAGTCTCCCTTTGATGTGTGTAACTTTTCCAGTGTTCTGGCTACGCCATTTAATGAGACACAAACACACGCATACACATAATACAACTATAGAATTAAAGCAGTGCACCAGGTTAGATTTATAACTATGTTCATATCAACAATTATAGGGTAAAGTCAGGTAACTTCAGGCATTAGGTAAATTCGGACATACATTCACAAACAGTGGAAATCTAGATGAGATGGATTTTCACTGTTTGCTTAGTTTATTTATTATTCCAATGATAAAAAAAAATTGAAACACACAAGGTTGCTGTCTGAATTCAGCTGACCGTCCGATTTACCCGTCTTTTACCTATAACAAAATTAAATTCACACTTCTCTTGCGCATGACACGCACTTGAATTACACTGTGGTTAATCTATATGGCATTTTTGCTTTGTCGCCTTAACCAGTGTAATGGTAAGCCTGCAACAATCAAGAGCCACCCAACATTGCAAATTAAAAATATTCAAATATACACTTAAATGATTAAAATCTATACATTTTATCACCCAATCAACCTTTATTGAGGAGAATATATCTTATAACATTTTAATAGTGCATGAATTAATTGCATACTTCTGTTCTTGCTTTGTGCTGAAATCAGAGTGATAAATTTAGGGAATAATTGTATTAAAAATTTCATTTTGGGAGGTATATCCTCGGATATAGCGGTCAGAAATTAAGTTTTATAGAGAAACAACAGCGTAGCGTTAAAATGTGATTTCCTAGCTTATATCCATACCCAACAATATTCCCCCATCCAAAATAACATTTTTCATACTAATATGGTTATCCCCATTCCAATGCACTTCTGCAGTTTAGACTCCAACCAGGCATGGGGTGAATAATCGTTAATGCTAATGCATTTATAATGCATTAAATGTCCCAGTAATTCAAGGTAATGATTAATTCACCAGTTTTTGCATTACTTTAATGCTAATAAAATGCATTAATTATGTCAGTATCACTGCATTATTTGCATTACTATGAATTACTGTCTAGCAGAAGTTTTACCATAATGATACATACTGTACAGTAGGGAGCTAGGTTCACATCCAAAGGGATAATTGTGTATGAATATTTGTATTTACAGTTATTTCCATTCACAATTTCCTTTTGTTAAGTTTGCTTGAAAAGACTGTTCTTTGACTAATGTTATAATCGTGCAAAATGAACTGTTTAACTTGTGAGTAAATGTTTAGGCTATATATCAATAAAGTGAAACAGCCTACAGTTACTAGCAAATATAAGTACTAAAATAGTGACAATGTACCTGGGAAGTGTTGAATATAAGATATTTTACCCCACTTTACACAGTCAAATGCTTTTATTTATACACCATTTTAAAGCCAATTAAATGTTTTAAGATCGTGTAAATTTTGTTACAATCCATCATTAAAAAAACAATGTTTTGACCAAAATACAATTATTGGAAATAGAGTAATCATCACTCAATTGTAATGTTCACACATTTTGACACTTAGCCACTGACAGTGTGTCTCTTTGACCAGTTTTACTACAGGGTAAATTGATCAATTGTCATGTATAAGAGATTATGGAATAAGATACAGCCTGCACTTTTTATTGGATAATCCAGTCAAGAGATATAGCCAACGGCCCTACCCCAGCTCGAGTCCCATCCTATAAGCTCACCAGGAGCCTTCCACTCATGTGAGCTAAAAATAAAGAAGTTATTATAATCGGACTAATTAAGCATTTTAAAAAAATCAGAAATAACCCTAAAACTTTCACTCAAGTATTATATGCAGATACATGTACAGACTAGACCAATCTAGTAATACAAGCAGTGAACCAGATTTGATTTTTATGTGAATATTTAAAATAAATCCATATCCACCTTCACCACAGTGAATCATATAATCATCAACACATTATGTAAGATCAATTACATATGAACCATAACCCAAGAAAACATGTCCTTGGGGAGCGTCAAACCAGCCTACTCAGCTACAGGGACTAGCTAGAAAATAGAAATTTCGCTTGAAGCAAGTATAGATTAATATTTTCTAATAAGCAAATAACAAAGGCGCTGATCAGACTGTGCAGATGCGCAGTCTGATCTGCACCTTTGTTGTTCACAAACCCCTGAAGACAGGTTTCCTGGCGTTGAGGCCCAATTATAATATACCTGAATATTAGGGCAGTCTGGTCTGAGCCTTAGATGTTCACAAACCAGGAGACAGGTTTTCTAGTGTTGAGGCCCTATTGTAATATACATGCGTATAAGGGCAGTTATAACCAATTTTGCCATAAACAGAAAATCTTTTAGCACAAACTGATAAAAGGTTAACGTGAAAACTGTATCTAATTTGAATTTGAACTGTCATCCTTTTAACACATTCTGAAATATCACTAAAATCATAGCACAGGCATATTAACAATATGACAATTCAAGCAGTAAACAATTATTTTATAAAAAAACACACACAATAAACAGTGGAATAACAGTGAAATAATTCCAAAGGAATAGTCACTGGTATTTTCATGTGAATAACAGGGAAACAACACCAGTGGTAAAGTCAACGATATTTTCATTCTTATACCTTTGGAATAAGTGAGATGACAGTGTTATCTTGAAATTTGAGCCGTGACATGTGATTTCCAACAATTTGACATTTTGACAAGTGTAGACTCAGACGAGCCTCTGCAGCCTCCTGTTATGCTTAGAACCTCCAAATGGTGTTCAGTCAGTAGCTTAACAAACATATAATACTCAATCGACTAGCAAAGGCTCTGATCAGACTGTGCGTATGCGCAGGCTGATCTGAGGCTTTGCTGGTCGCACATACCACATTGTTGGAAATCTCATGCAGTGGCTCAAATTCAATTGACTTTCAGTGGAATAACAGTATCTTTGATAAAGTCATTGGAATACCAATGAAAAACACTGGAAAACACTCTTATACCAATGTTATTCCAGATACATTTTCTACGGGGGAGTGGTTTGATTTTGATAGTAAACAAAAAAATCGTTTATTGCAATCTATTAAATGGTTGATTGAAATAGAATTGTATACAGGATACTGCCTCCCTTGTAGCACATATGAGAACTGCGGTGTGGATAAACAACTCCCTTTGTTAACCAGGGGCTGGGGATCTTTCAATGACTTTTCAAGTCTATTGGATGTGACTTTTCCCATATAAGCCTAGCGTTCTTTTTGTTGGATGTAGGTAAATAGTTCCGACCAAGACCGGGCGCTGCAGAACGCGGCTTCTGATAAGGGTATCCAATGTTTGCTTGCAGAATGTTCTATTAAAATTTGAATAAAAATGAAAAATAACACCCAACATCCCTAGTCAGAAATGGATTGGTCCAGTTAATAATAGTCGGAAATTCCATTTGGCTTAAATTGGTAGCTGTGGCCCTGTCTCAATACCACTTTAGGTTTTTGTGGAACATTTAAACTCGAAGAAACACACATTTAACACACTTGCAAACAAAACAACATGCATACAGTAAAACCTGTCTTTAGCGGCCACTCAAAAAGAACATTAAAATTAAATTTCAATACTGATTATTGCTTAATGTAGGTCAAAGTAATGCAGAATGCTCCAAGGGGAGCATTCTGCAATACTTTCGACCTTCATTAAGAAACCATTTGTCTTGAGGACCTTTGTTTTGTCAATTTTTGAGTGGCCGCTTAAGACAGGTTTTACTGTATTACCAATATAATAAATCAAGCAGTATACAATTGGTTTGATTTGATGAGTTAAATAGAAGACCTAGCCCCGAGGTTATTACGATTTATGTGCACAACTCAAAATTCAAATGCTCATAGGATCTAAAATGCATAAAAAAGACTTTTCTTGCTTTCAGATGCTCAGATGTTGTATTGATCATGCTCACAAATATTAAAAAGCCACATTTATGAATTTATGAGCATGAAAAATTTCATGCAAAGTTAAGTTGAGCACGAAAAAAGTTTTATAACCTCAGGCCCTAGCTGCAACATACAATCTCAGCTTGACACCAAACACATTTTAAAAACAACCTGGGTCGTCCTTAAATAGGACTATATGTAACGGCGGACATACCAATTTTGCATATATATGACCAAATCTTAGTGTTTTTACAAAAAAAACGTGATTTTAGAGTAGTTTTACAGGGTTCATACATGCAAGTATGAGTAAAATTTAAAAAAAGGAGCGCAGTGGCTCAGTGGTAGAGTGCTTGACTCGAGACCAAAGGGCCGCGGGTTCGAGCCTCACCGGTGTCACTGCGTTGTGGTCCTTGAGCAAGACACATTTATCCTAGCTTAGTACTGGTTCAACCCAGGAAGACCGTCCCGCATAACTGAAAGATTGTTGAGTGGACGTAAAGAATCAAATCAAACAAACAAAAACAGTAAAATTCAAAGACTTTTCAAGGACTTCTAAAAGCCTCTCCAACAGTTTTCAAGGACTTACAGTTGAGGAAAGTGATAACAGTCTACTTCAGAAATGCTAGACTGAGTTGATGCAGACATTAGTAATGCAAAACTTGTATAAAATTGTTGTGCCTATATTTGGTGCAGCATATGCTGCACCAAATATAGGCACAACATTTTTAAACTGATTAAGTTCTCTATCTACGAGGGGCATTTGGAAAGTTCTTAGCATGGTCTTATATCTCAGTAACCAATTTACAAACCCTATCATGTGTGGTATCATTTTGAAGAGCTATCTTTTCTCTATGTTATGGCACAAATTTAAGGAGTATATTATAATGCAAACACGAAAAATATTATTGTGAATCCATGTACTGTTTGTATACTGGAAAACGCAAAATATTAGTGGAAAATATAACATACTACCTTTTGAAAAGTGTGCAGAACATTAACAATAGTTCATGAAATTAGATACTTTTGTAAAATTTGGTAGGCCACGATCTGGTACAGTTATTATGTAATTGATGACCGAGTTGGATGTTTCTAATATCTAAATACCGGAACAGCAATACCAAAACCGTCTAGAAAGCAAAGCAATGTGCTATTTTTCTCGACTAAAAATCGCATGTCACAATGCACATATTTTGAAAATATGTAACCGACAGTGGTTTAAAAATGTCTTCCGATGGTATTTTTGTCAAGCACACTTTATGCTCTTTGTATTGAAACCAAAATAAATTTTGTATACCAGAACAAAGGGAAGATAACTCTATAATCCTGCCATGGGGCAGAGTAAGTTTAGCTATGAGCTGACGTTCTGGTTCATTTTAATTAAAAACAGTGGCAAACAAAAAAGTAAAAATACCTTGAGAGTAGAAATCAATTAATTTTGTGATGGTAAACGCGATACCATGAGAAGTTCTTATGCCATCGACAAAATTGGAGGGATTAAGTTACCCCACCCACTTCTAGAAAAGTAGGGGTAGTGTCATTAGGAATAATTTCCATGAATACAGAACTAAACAAGCCCCAATTTTTGCGCGACGAAATGATGTTTATGCATTGTTCGCTACAAATAAAGCAAAACATATACTCAATAGGCATTTGTCATGCTCCTGCAGTGACACATTATATAGTAAAAGTATAAAGAAAAATCGAATAAAGTCTCATTTTTGAAAGTTTACCATTTCTCTATTAGTCAACATTTTCCAAATGTAAAGGTGGTAGTCTTGCAAGCAGAGATCGCATAATATAATTTAATAAAAATTAAGTTGGCACCAAATCGTTAATTAGTCAAACAAAGATCGCAAATAAGGTCCCCAATTTTCCTTCGTTTTTTTCCAAGTATTTTTCTTAAAATTTCCACCAGTATATAAACCCCTACTTATTTTGAGCATGCGCTGCACGTACACGCAAAGTCCTTTGTCTATAAAAAATTAACCATCAAGTAGCCGTTGAATACTAGTTTCTAAAAATGTATTATTTGTTAGCATTTTATCAACGCATTGTGGAGTTAGGATGCCATGCTAAGAACTTTCCAAATGACCCTCGTACAGTGCTAAGTCATACAGAAAACAGTAGAATTCAAGGACTTTTCAAGGCTAATGAGTGATTTTCCAGTACTTTATAAAGCAGGTTTAATTTTCATGGACTTTTCAAGAAAGCCCTCTAAATTCAAGTACTTTTCAAGCCTGTGCAAACCCTGTTTTAACGTCAAAAGATAAATAAAATCTAACATTCATGCTCCTGTATTACTGAAGTTATACATTCTTTGTGAAAAAGTGATAAAATGATTGGCAAGCCTGTCATTTTATCTCTTTTTTTCAACTCATTTAATAAATCCTGTCATGGCTCAGTACTTGTGGTGTATCCTCAATTTAACCTTGGACAGTCATGTAACATTGGGCAGAATCTGCGTGAATATTCTGGAAGGGCAAACTGGAAGTTTTGTTATTTTTTTTAATACAAAATGGAAGTTCCTTTTACACAGAGACGTTTCCATGATGAGCTTCCATAAAATCAACACATGGTTTTCAAATTATTTGCCTCTGCTCATCTCTCAGCTAAGAAAATTAGGTTAGGTTACTAATGTTGTCCTACATAGCTTCATCTCTAATGCAGTTCTCTCCCTTTGACTTTCGTATCATCGTCAGCGTTTTGGTGCGCTGGTGAGTTTTCCACACACGAGTTCTTAAGCTCGACTACACAGTCTGTGCCCGGGTATGCCGGTAAATTTAGATCATATTTCTGTTCAAGAGTCTTGGGTACAAACCGGCCACCTAGATAATGATACTTTCCAGCAAACAGCTTAGCACAAATTTTAGGGGCTGTTAGTGAAATCAGCATGTCTGGTTTGATCCCTTCCTCATCGCCTTTCTCAATGTCCCAGCCTGCAAAATACATTAATGAACCGTGACGTGTGATTTCCAACAATGTGGCAATTCGACAAGTGTAGACTCAGACGAGCCTGTGCAGCCTCCTGTTAAGCTTAGAAACTCCAAACAAAAGTCAGTCAGTAGCTTTGACGTCGCGCATAGTATTGGCGTACAAAACGTGGTTTTGCCTTTAATCTGTTTACAGGAACCGATTTTTAATGTTCTGGTCCTATTTTTTGTTTTGAAACTAGGGGTGTACGTTTGCCTTGTTAGGAGGTTTATTAATTCTTAGATTTTATTTATCAAAACAGTTAAAGGAGAGCTCAAGAGCTCCAAATTTGGGGGTAAAACGTCTGTAACTCTGTAACAATACCGCTGTAGTAGGCATGCGCAAATGCGTGTTACAACGCCATTCTGACGTCATTTTTTTACGAAATTTAGTCTACGTCAAAGCTGAAACGTCATCGTTCAACGTCATATCCAGTTTGTAGTTTATTTCTCTACAACGGCGTCTCAGAAAGTTAAGTTTCGTAAAATAAAATCTGTAACTCGTGACAAAAAACGCGCGAAAAATGTAGGCATGGTCTCTTCGGTAAGTGATTTTGTGATCTTGATGGCGTTTTATTGACGAAATATTTGTTTGTTTGAAATGTACTTTTTCCGTTGTGAAAGATAATCAAAAAATATTTGCATTGCCGCGTTCCATTTAAAAATGTTCAAGAAAACCCCAAGTCTTAAAATCTGTTACCAAAACACAATTTCCATAAAAATAAATACACATACTCTTAAACATTAAGCATAGCTTTAACGTTGACAATGAAACTCACTAGAAAATTATATCTCCACAATGTACTTTGCTTGCTTACTTATAAATGCGGTATATGAAGTTTATCCGCCGAAAAATAAAGAAAATGTGAACATTTACCTCAGTCTTAAATTTTGTTACCGGCGGTAAAAATGACGTTAATGATAGAGACGTCAAACGATGCAAATTGGGAATAAGCTGCCGTCTTCAGTTTTCTTGTGTATGTGAGTGTACTAAGTTGGAAATTCTTGTATGAAATCGAATTTATTGTTGTTTGAAAACTAGAAAGCGGTTTTCATTTATTTTACCAGCGAATGAAAGTCTCTCCAGAAGCAAGGCGTAGCTAAATATAAGGAGAAAGAAAAACAATTTAGCGTCGCGACGTTACTGTTCGACGTTACGTTTTGTACGCCAATACCATGCGCGCCGTCTCTACACTCATAGAATATCCAAGCGACAAGCAAAGGCTCTGATCAGACTGCGCATATGCGCAGGCTGATCTGAGGCTTTACTGGTCGCACATACCACATTGTTGGAAATATCATGTCGCGGCTCATTTTGATCTATCAAATAATGACGCATCTGGGAGTGATATAAGTAAAAGTTATACCATGTGTTGTTCGCCTATACTTTGAGATAATCCACGAGCTTTAGCGAGTGGATTATCTTACGTACAGGTGGAAAACATGGTGTTACTGATGTTAAAATCTAATGTGCTGCCTCAATGACGATTTGTGTGCTATTCTCGCCAGCAGCGTAGACTCTAGTAAGTCTGCACATTTGCACAGGGTTACCTTAGCCTTAGTCACTGTACCAAAATCTAACGTGCTGCCTCAAATGGGGATTTGTGTGCTATTCATGCCAGTAGCGTAGACTCTGGTGAGTCTGCCCATATGCGCAAGCATAGTCACTGGACAATACGATAAGTATAAAGATCTCAAGTGCTGGTAGCGAAGGCCCTAGTGAGTCTTCACATTTGCACAAGCTCACCAGAACCTCGCCACAGTATCGACATAATATGGGCCGCGTCGCGAGAAAACCAGTGTTCGGGGGGTTGTGAACAACACAGGCACAGACCAGCCTGCGCATCCGCGCAGTCTGATCAGTACCTTTGTTATTCGCTTTTCGGAAAGTACCAATTATAAACTTGCTACAGGTGAAATTTCAATTTTCTAGCTAGTCACTGTAGATGAGGAGACTGGTTTAAAACTCGCTTTGTCGGAAACCCCGAAGACAGGTTTTGTCGCCTATAATGTACAGTTATCCCCTATTTGTGCTTACCGGACGGAATGTCAACGCTGCAGATGGGTGATTCAACCTTCTTTAGTGTTTCCATCACAGTTAAAAACTCACCACGAACTGGAGCTGAAAATAAGAGTGCTACAAGTACAAGCTTTTCAAAAAAAAATATCGCCATCTTTCAGCACTAAATTTAAGTCGGTTGTCAGAACAGAAGCTTTTTGAAAGCTGTTTTAAAAGAAAGTGATGATCTATTAAATGACACACCCACCTCATCGCCAACTCAGCAAGCGGAGATGGCGGTGAGTTGGGTGTTTCATTTTAATATTGTGACATGTAGACCCTGCATGTATTTTTTATTAAATAAAACTTGAAACCACCAGTAGCCAGAAAACTAGCCGTCGGACATGATTGTTCCATGATTATTCAGGATTTTCAAAATTCCATGATTTTTCCATGCATGGAACTTTTTAAGTGATTTTCCAGGTTTGCCATGATTTCCAGAGCTTGTGGGAACCCTGCATATTGTGAGTACTATAAAGCACCGTCTCCCTGAGTACTCAAAGACGGCTCTATGAGCACCTACAACATTTGTTTTAACTAATAGGTGAGATAATATTTACAATTAACGCTCAAAACGTTTCCTTATCTAGACTAGGAGGCATATGTCAAAGATGAGTATTTTTTACTGTATAATAGAACTTTATGTTCTCTGTAAAGGCGGTAACTTTAAAAGTCATATCTGGACGTGGTTCGGCTGTTTCATCTGCTAAACAATAGAAATCGGGTTCTATTTATAATTTGGTGAAGAATAAAAAGTTGTTTGGGCCGCGCAACCGTGCAGGCATTTCATGAAAATCCTAACCGTATACACACTGAACTCATATTTATTAACCCTTAAACATGTTAAAGCGCACAATCACAAAATGTATGCTTTTTGTCATCCACTTAAATATTTGAAGCCTCATAGACAAACAGTGTGGACCCAGATCAGACTTCTGCTACAGGAGCTGTCTTATCTGGGTCCACAATGCTTGCCTCTATGCTTATGTTAAATAGATATTTTCAGGTGCAGTTATTTTACTGGCGTTTTAAGGACTAAATAATGTGTTTTGCGTCTATACTGAGGTAATGGCGCAAGATAATACAGTTACTTTTAAATAAAACCACGCCTCATTTCCAGCTTTTACATACGTCTAAGGTTGACCAGTCCTAATAACGCATTCATGAGGTGCCGCCTTTACAGTAACCCATCAAAGCACTGAGAGTACTGATGTACAGTAACCAAAAGCCGTATAATACTCACGTTTAAAGCTGAATCCGAATAGAGCGTCTACTACAAAGTTATAGGAATCTGTGATAAGATGTGCTTCAGATGGGAAGAACGAGAGCACGGGCATATCTAACCCTTCACACTGTTTGAACAAATTATCGTATAGGGGTTTCGGTACTCGCTTCGGGTAGAAGATAGTCGGCTTGTACCCCTGCAAATATAACAAATAACACATATAAAGGAATAGAAATGAAAGCCGGACCTTGCTTGACGCAGAAAGTTGTCAAGCAATAGCTCTGAATGATTAACAAAATGAAATAGTTTACATAATAGCTGGACCTTGCTTTGGGTACATGCCAGGATCCAGAGACAGGGACAGGGGGTCAGGAACCTCCCTCTGAAAAATCAAAGCCGCAACCCCTCGGGCTCGAGTCAAGCACTCTACCATTGAGCCATTCCGCTCCTACTGAGCTTTTGCTGCTCGCTGATGCAATAAGAACTGAAATCTTGCGCACTCCCCGATACAGTCATTATTTAAGAAATTAATTCAATTTTTGGAATGTTCATGGAATCATGAATACTTCAGGTCTCTTGCAAAGTAAGTGAAGCCCGCATATTTACATTTTATTATAAATATTTAAAATATAAAAAAATTAAATTATGGATTCAGTAAAACAGTTTTGTACTTTAAATATAATCGTATTAACGGTTTAGTTGGAGTGTAAAATGGAAAAGCGTAACAGCCAGCTTGAACACGGACAGCCAATGGAGCAAACAAGAGGCTTGTTTTACACGTGTAACTCAGGTGTGGCTCCAGTCAATCACAACACCAGTATGAATTCGATGTTCGAAGGGTATTGCACGGGCAAGTGAGCTGTCATTCAAATTTGTGAAATTCATGAGGCTACGTAGGGTTGTAAAAATCTAGAGATTCATTAAAAAGATTGCTTCGAAAATGTAAATTTAAACTATTAAATGCAGCGTTGGGCTAAAATTAGTTGTCATGCATCAAAGTACCACGTACCCTAGCATTTGCATTATCTAATATAGAAACAGCTGATTCTAACCAGGCATGAAACCGAAAGGAAGGTAATTTGATTATATTGACTACAGCAGACGCCACGTTGATGACTTTCTTCTGCATTCTCAGAAACAAATAATTCTTCGGTAAATCTACGGTGAATGTATGACCATCTTATAGATTTTTAAACTCCCCAGCGCTGTCTGCTGTTGGTTTTATTCGTTTATTTCCTACTTAGCATGACGTATTTTCGAACATATTTTCTGAAATATGAGGCAGAAAATGAGTGAAAATGAGCTTTCGACACAAAAAACTCAGATGAGCCTATGCAAATGTGCGAGACATTCGCTGCTTGCATACACATACGATATGATAAATACGGACCAGACAGACACTAGTACTTTTACTAGGGAACAAACTGCAATTTTGTTTAGAAATTAAAACCTATGACCCCTTGAATTATACAATGGACCATTCCAGGTTTATTGCATCAATCCAGAAGGAAGAATTCATTAGTTCATTTAAGAGTTCTGCTAATTACTATATTCAACAGCAAAGTCTGAATTACATGTATTTGATGAAACACCAAATCTTGTGAATTTCGTGCTGCTGTCACTCACTTAATTGTATTTACAGCAAATCATGCAAGTTTCATGCTGAAAGCACACCTGTTATGATAAAGTTTCTATGAAGTCTATTTTTAGTAACTAATATTGAATGGGAAAAACCAGCAGCCCATGTGATATGTAGTTTTATGGACTCAGTGGATAGGTACTTGAGCCAATCAAAAGATGTCTATTTATAGGTTATATAATAAAAATCATTATTTCATCAGAAAGTACCTAAACCCTTAATGGGACCACTTTATGCCCCCCTGTAAAGAACGATTAGCCTCATAAAGATTAGCTTTTGATCTGTTTGGAATAGCCATCAGGCAGTGGTTCCACTTTTATTGTCTAAGAATTTACCCTTTTAAAGCTGCATAGTCTGTAACTTTTGGTCTTCTAATTTTAAAAATAATGTTTTTATTTTTCAAGAACACAGTAAAAATACTCAAATTCAGGTAAACATTTTACCATTTTTGTAAATCTTAACAAGTTATCACTATCAAAACAACTATATTTATGTTAAAATTCAACGGTCTAGAATTATTGGAGGGACGCAAATAATTACCAACAAGAGAAAAATATACATATTTGATAAGATAATTCACTTTTCCATGCAGTTTTCAGCTGTGCTGAACACTTTTTTTGTGAAAACATAGCTGAATTCTACTTTTACAAATGATTAAAAAAGAAAATAAAAAATTTCGAAAAATGTTCATAGTTACAGAGTATGCAGCTTTAAGGATACTTGTAATGCGTCACCAATCTAAATTGGACTACATAATACGAATATTGAAGTACTTACAAACATTTTCAGATGCCTGGCACATACAAGACCGTCGCCTCCATTGTTTCCAGGACCACAACAGACCAGAACGGCACCATTGTCTTTGGTCATTTCTTTAAGAGGGTAGCACTGAAAAAGAAATGAGCCATCACGTGAGTTTTCCTTAACCCATAAAGCGCCACCTATAATTTGCAGCAGACGACAATTTCAAATTTTGCCGCTTTTTCAAAAATAACAAAAAAAGCATGATATTTCATGAGAATCGTCTGCTGGCAGACGATTCTCATGCAATACCATGCCTTATATTTTTCGAAAATTGGGAAAGATGTCGCAAAATTTGTCGTCTGCTGCAGTCGTGATTGGCGCTTTAAGGGTAAATGAGGGCCTATAGTGTCCAGGCGCGTTCCTGAGACATTTTATAGAGTACACACTCTTGAAGGGGTCTGGGGTACTCCCCCGTGTATGGGGCCAGGGGCGAAGTCCTGTGGTTGAAAATGGTTTTAGGGCATTTCAAAGGGCTAAAATGAGTCTTCAAGACAAGCAACTAAACTCTTTTAGTTGCATTTTTCTTCAACCATCAAATTAAATATTGTAAAACCTGTCTTAAGCGGCCACTCAAAAAGAAGACCTAAAATTGGTTTTCAAGACTGATTATCGCATAATGCAGCTCATTCATTAAGCTAACATTTGTCATTATTTTGCCTTTTTTGAGTGGCCAGGTTTTGCTGTAACTGAAAACCCTATACTTGCAGAGTCAGGTTGTTCGCACATACGTATTTGCGTACACGTTGGTGCGCCCCTGGTGTCGATTTTTTCACATTGTTTCCTTCGGGAATATTGAGTTCTTACGGAAAGCAGAATACCGCTTAGGTTTGTGAAAGGGGCATGCGAGTTGTTTCACATTCAATTGATTCTCATGAACAGACTCAATAAACCCGAGTCCACTGTTTTATGGTTTGAGCATGACCGAAGACAGGTTTTATCGCGTCGTGTGAAGCGCGCGCGGATTCTGCACTTGCAACAAGAGTTTGTTTTGGAACAATTCCACAATTATTGTCTAAGACCTCATGTGAACAAATAGCTTCCTTGTACCCCATAGGCAGTGTCTGGTAGCACACAAAACGCAGGGAAATATTAGCAAATACTGTAGCGAGGACGGAAATTAATTTGCCTCTGAAAAAAAAACTAGACAAATAAAAAGTGTGTTCAGTACAAGCGAAGGGCCCTTATTGTGCAACGTGGACGAAATATACACTAATTGCCCTGTGCCAATGTGCAGATCTGGTCAGTATATTTTTGTCTGACCTAGCAAATCTAACCCAACTTGGAAGAGGCTATTACAGTAATGTCAGGTATATTTTGTCCTTCCTATTTCACATTATCTTCCGACAGGGGGCATTCTTCAAATACTGACCTATCTGATTTGAGCATTGTAGGTACATGTGACATAATTATTTACCAAATGTGTCACGATGCCATGTGATTGAAGCAACCGATTGGTTGCTTCAATCTTGTTATCAGTCTGCGTCATTACGTGTCACTGAAACCGCCATGTGCAGAATGTTTTCAAAAATGTTTTAGCGCAGAATATATTATCATTCTGTCGCTAATAGTCCATTTGAAATTTTCAGAACCTAGAAATGTTGAGAACAATGATTTTTTTTGCTGATTTGTGATAAAATGTGTTCTAGAATAAATCTGGCTTGGTTGCCGGACCGGCAACTTTTGGCAACTCCTACAATTTGCATAAATCCAAGATGGCCGCCATGAACGCAATTAAAAATCAACTTTTTAATTTATTGTCGTAGAATGGTGTCCAATATGTCTATAAGGGGTTTTTCGGTATGCAGAATCCATTTCTGGTATTATTTTTGCAATTTAAAGCTCCATTATAGACATATCGAAGATGGCGACCAGACGTCATCATGAAATTGACTACTTAATTGATTTTCATATGTAATATGATATGTAATATGGGTTTCTATCAGAAAATCAGAAATGATATAACTGACAGATGGATGGGAGTGAAAGATCTAGAAAACAAACAAAAAATAAAATATAAAAATGTCTCTTTAATTTCTTTATCTTTATTCCCACGCATCCAAATGGTCCGAAATTGGGTCGTTAGGAACACCTCCATCCTCATTGTTATATTCAAGACCATCATCAGAATTATCTAGAAGGTTGCTGTCAATGTAATCTGTTTCACAGTGTCCTCTTCAGATGAATTGGAAATTTCCCTGGTTGCAGTGAATGGATTCAAGCAATCCTGTCCACCATGACAGTTGCAGAATAGCGTGCTGCTTGTGGCATCCACTTACCTCCGTAGAACACTTATTGCACTGCACAGAATCACATCAAGTAACTCAGGGGGAGCAGGATCGCCTTCAGCAATGACCGGTATATAACCTACCACCCAAAGTTTGTGATATCTCTTGACTCACCTGCAGTACCTTCACAATCGTCTGCTTTCCACAACATGATTTGAAGATGAGCACGAAGCATGTGTTGCAGAATATTTGCAGATGTTGGAGGTAAAGCCACCACTTTAGGATTTCCCTTCTTTTTTGTGAATATATCGTAGCAAGTAGAATCCATGGATGTTATAGGTGGCTGACTATAATGAAACAAAGGAAGGCATGCTGCATTCATCAACTTTGTATGAGTGGTATCAATGTCACCTATGTTAGCTAAACATTGGTAGGTTCTGGATACCATAGTATTCAGTGCAGTGACATTTGCTTTGCCGTAAGGGTAGGAAGTTGTATCACAACCACTGAGAGCATACATAGTAGCTGCAAGCATTTCTGACCAGCACAGATGGCATTGATGTCAAGTACTGATCTATCTCAGCGCTCCATCTGTACCTTGCATCGCAAGTCTGCCCGATTCACCCAATATGCAAGTAGAACAAACACATCTGTGTCATCCCTAAGTATGCAGATCGCATTTTGGCCAGACTTAGCTGCTTCCAGCAAGAAGGATTCATCAATCAGCTTTTGTTTCTTCTAATTTTATTTTCGGTCGCCATTCTGTGCAACGGAGTGACAATAAAAGTGGTACCACTACCTGATGGCTAATGAGACAGATCAAGGGCTAATATTCAACATGTGATTATGACTTCCTTACAGGGGGCAATAAAGTGGTCCCAAGAAGGGTTTAGGTATTTTCTGATAAAATAATGATATTTACCGAGATATTTATCTCAGTGACAGAAATTGTGTTGTTTACAGGTAAGTCCCCTCTTGAGACCCCTTTAATCATGTGTAATACTGAAACCATCCCTTATTAGTTAACCCTTTAATGATCTGTAATGGACAGGAATATAGGTCTTTAAAGACAGGACTTGTATGCCAGGGTCTGGTTCCCTGTATTCTGGCAATTTACCTGTACATGTACATGTGTGATACAGGTGTGAAAAATCATTCAGCAAAGTACTGGGTGAACCCAGGAAGACGGGATACCGTCCCTGCAAGACTAAAAATTACTTGACTGGGACGTTTAAAAGTCATCACAAACAAATATCGTTGCCCACTTTTAAAGATAGAGACTTTTTCCCATGGTCTACATCAAAATAAGGCAATAATTGTGCAGTCAGTGCGATGCGTACCATATAAGTAGGTTGACACAATTCTCTATGACTGCCTTCAACCCATGTACACGCGAAAATGAGACTTACAAAACCAATTTAAGACGTCTGATACAGAACTCCCGCAGGGACCAATTTAGTACAGTAAAACATGTCTTAAGCGGCCACTCAAAAATAGACAAAACAAAGATCTTAAATGACAGATGGTAGTTTAATGAAGGTCGAAAGTATTGCAGAATGCTCCCCTTGGAGCATTCTGCAATACTTTTGACCTGCATTAAAAAAGAAGGCCAAAAAACGACTTTCTCATATTCTCGTGTTTTGTCTTATACAGTAAAACCTGTCTTTAAGCGGCCACTCAAAAATAGACAAATTAAAGATTTTAAATGATAGATGGTAGATTGATGAAGGTCGAAAGTATTGCAGAATGCTCCCATTGGAGCATTCTGCAATACTTTTGACCTGCATTTAAAGAAGACCAAAAAATATCAAAAGTTGATTTTCAAGACCGATTATCGCTTAATACATGTCAAAAGTTTTGCAGAATGCTCCCATTGCAAAATGCTCCAAGGGGAGTATTCTGCAGTACTTTTGACCGTCGTTAAGATCTTTATTTTGACTTTTTTTTTGAGTGGCCGCTTAAGACAGGTTTTACTGTACTAAATTGGTCCCTTGCGGGAGTTCTGTATCAGACGTCTTAAATTGGTTTATAATGCTGTTGTTCAGTTACTAGTTTAGCTTTGAAGCACGAAGGACCGGAAATTGTAATTATTAGTCAGGAATCTGTCTGGTATATTATCCGTTTCTTCGACAGAATTCTAAAAATAATAGCTAATTCTGAAACAGTTCTTGCCAGCCGTGTCAGCGAAAATAACCTTCCGTCGCAACGATTTTGTCGCTATTCTTCAAGTAGCGCTATCAGTTCATGAAGGCGAAGTTCCCATTACGCCATTGTCTGCGCAGATGCGATACTCAACGGATCGTTAGTACTTGAAAAATGCTTCCCGGCGGAGACAATTCCCATTGCGCAGTTACGCACGCGCGAAATAAAAATAGTAACATTCAAGGGAGGTCATCTAATGTAGTAAAACAGATTTTCTACGCCATAAGGAACTGCTCTTAAAGGAAAGCATTCGCTCCCTCTGGAAGCGAATTCTTTCCTTTAAGAGAAGTTCCCATAATGAAAAGGGACGCAATTGGAGAGAATCACTGCTTGATCTAGTAGTCTCCCTTTGGTGTGCGTAACTTTTTCCAGCGTTTTGGCTGCGCAATTGTAGTTGTACGAAGGCGACATCGATATACTATCACATGATTGAAAGATCAAAATTTGCACAATCTTGAAATCTTAGTATGGCCAACAAATTTAAATATACTCAACCAAGAAATTAAAGGGTCAAACTGCTTCATAAAGAAACCAAATAAAGGTTTTGAAAACGGTTTTCGGGAACATGTTAAATTAATTGAAATGAAGAGAAATGCTTAAAATATTTTTCGAAAAAAATGTCATTTTAAAATTTAGCCAATACATGAGAGTATGTGCGTCCAGCAAAGTATCAGATCAGCCTGCGCATACGCACAGTCTGATCAGAGCCTTCGCTTGTCACTCTAATATCCTATGAGTGTTAAGTTACTGACTGAACACCATTTTAATTTTCTAAGCCTAAAAGGAGACTGCACAGGCTCGTCTGAGTCTACACTTGTCAAAATGCCATATTGTTGGAAATCACGTGTCACGGCTCAATTTGTAAAAACAAAAGGGCCCTCGGGTCTTCGATAGTTCTTCTAAATCCTGGCACATGAGGAGATGATAAATTGGCATGTGGCTAAAGAGATATCATTTTTGGAAAAAATCTATTCTTAGCTCTGGTGGCTATGTTGTTCAGCCGAGCTGAAAATTCTGATCAATCAAGGTAGAGGGCATCCTGAGGGTTTTTTCTGTGAAATTATTTTTAATTTGGACAAGTGGTTAAGTATGAGATGTGGTTTAAAGATATTTCCTATCTAGGGCTCAGGGCCCCTTTGTTTGGCTGAGTGGAGCCATTGTGCAATTCTGGTAGAAGGCGTCATTAGGAGCAATTCTGTGAAATTATTTTGAATTTGGACCAGTGGTTCAGGAGGCGATGTCAATTAAAGATATTTCTTATTTAGTACTCTGGTGGCCCTTTTGTTGTGTGGAGCACAATTATTTATGCAGTTTGGTAGAGGTCATCACGAGGAACATTTCAGTGACATTATTGTAAATTTGGACCAGTGGGTCAGGAGAAAATGGCGTTTATAAATATTTCTTATCTAGTGCTCTGGTGGCCTCATTGATCGACAGAAAAGATCTGTTTGTGCAATTTTGGTAGAGGGCATCATGATGAACACTTCTGTGATATTATTTTGAATTTGGACCAGTGGTTTAGAAAAAAATGTCGTTTAAAGTATGTCTTACTTAGAGCTCTGGTGGTCCCGTTGTTCGGTGGATGGAAATCATTTGTGCAATTTTAGTAGAGGGCAACATGAGGTATATTTCTGTGAAATTACTTTGAATTTGGACCAGTGGTTCAGGAGGAGATTACGTTTAAAAGATTTCTTATCTGGAGCTCTGTTGGGCGTCTTGTTTGGCGCATTATTGGTAGCGGGCATTAGGTGGAACAATTCTGTGAAATATTTTTAAATTTGGACCAGTGGTTCAAGAGGATGTCGTTTAAAGAAAAAAAATACGCACGACGGACGAACGAAGACCGATTACAATAGCTCTCATTGAGCCTTCGGTTCAGGTGAGCTAAAAACCGGTGTTTTTCACCCAAAAATTAAGTTTGCGATTTTGATAGTTTAAATGGTTATAAAGGAAATAAATCAGAAAATTTGAATAAAATCTGACATTTGGAAGATAATAAGAGCACTTTGAAGCAACCAACCCTTTTTCACGCAAAAAGTACTCTCCTTTTTTAATGCGAATTATGAATATCCGAGAGCGTTCCTATTCGACAGTGTATATAAATGTACAATCATATTTAATTTGAAAGGAAACAATCCAGTTTGATATTACTTGACTTTTCGCTTACTGTAAAGGCGGCGCCTCATGAATGCGTAATTAGGACTAGTCAACCTTAGGCATAGGTAAAAGCTGAAAAGGAGGCGTGGTGTTATTCAAAAGTAACTGTATCATCTTGTGCCACAACCTCAGTCATTATTTAGTCCTTAAACCGCCAGCAAAATAACTGCATCTGAAAGTGTCTATTTTACATAAGCAGGGAGGCAAACATTGTGGACCCAGATCAGACTGCTCCTACAGGAGCAGTCTGATCAGGGTCCACACTGTTTGTCTATGAGTCTTCAAATAGTTTAGTGGACGACAAAAACATACATTTTGTGATTATGCGCTTTAAGGGTTAATAAATGTGAGTTCAGTGTGTATACGGTTAGGATTTTCATGAAATGCACGCACGTTTGCGCGGCTCAAAAAGTTTATTACCTCTTTACCAAATTATAAATAAAACCTGATTTCCCTTCCTTAGCAGATGGAATAGTCGAACCATACCTAGACATGAATATTAAAGTTGCCGCCTTTACAGTAAGCGAAAAGTCAAGTAATATCGATTAAAACTCGTTTCTTTGAAAGAATGATGTACGATTTCGTAAAAGTGTAAGTTTTGAGGCAAGGTGTGTGATTTTTTTCAAATTGCGTTTTTCCAAACTGTTTAAAAACACATTTATAAAAACAAATTGTTTAGGTATCTACTACTATTCAATCATATGTAACTACTTTTGGGAAGTATCTCTTTCCAATACCATAGCTTGTTTATAAAAGTACACACACCGATTTCAATGTAATGTGTATGGACAATAAATTACATGTTCCTTTAATTTGTTTGATAGCTAAATTTCCTGTCGATAGTAACATATACTCTTACGCAGGCAAACGCACGCACACAAAAACACGCAAGTACGTATAAATGCCCTATCACCCCAAACACGCACAAAATGTGTCGAGTGTTTCTTTTTTTTTTTTGGTCAGTGTAAATACAGTGCGCTCAATACTATATCAATTCACCAAAATTGTAAAACAATGTACGTGATCTTATCAAGCACAAAAAAGGAAATTAAACCCTACATTCTTGTAATTGACAACCATTTCCAGAAATAAATACAAAAAGGCCTGTCCTTGTTAAAAGACCAATTCATTTAGACCGACTGAACAGCAAAGGCTCTCATTAAGGACACTGTGTTAATGTCATTTTACCGGTGATGTGATGCAAAATGTACTTTTCTTGTCTTAATGAGTCTTGAATGCGCCAATCGCAACGAAAGTTGTCTGCTTTTCTCGTCTGCTGAAATGTTTAAGAAGCCTCTATGGGAAACAGTGTAGGCCCAGATCAGACTGCTCCTATATAGGAGCAGTCTGTTCTGGGTCCACGCTGTTTGCTTTTTTACCTAATTTGGCAATTATTTGCAGCAGACGACATTTTCAGATGCATTTTTTCTTGTCTTAATGAGTCCTTAATGAACAGCAAAGAGGTCTATGTCATACACCAGCCAAGGGTTAGCTAGGAAATGTACCAGCCTGTCAGCTGCAGCCATACACCCGTGGGATCAACTGAGCTGGTTGTGTAATAGGAACCGGGGTGTTACGGGCTGTGTGTCCTGTTCTACGGAGTAATAACAATAGATAGTAACACAATAGATTTCAGGGCAAAAAATAAACAAAAGAACCATGATAATATTGTATTGCTCACCTGAGTCTTCTTAAACTGGGAAAACGAATTATTTGGGTGGGGGACTTGTAGAAAGTTTCATGGGGAACAAATGTCAGTATGCAATCATTTTAGTATTAGGCCAGCATTTTAGGCAATGTCATTAAAATAATTCATACGTTGGCCCTGGTTTTATATTCAGCAGATTATAACAATTTGTGTACTTTTGATTCTTGACAACGTTGGAAATAGGTTTGAGAATTAATTTTGAAATCCTGCAAGTGCATTTCGGGAAGAAATATCTTATAGATATTTAGCTGTATTTACGGGTGGGCATCAGCGGAACTACCGCGAAATCGCGTCAACGTAAATTTGTTCCTTCGTCACAACCGGGACCTTTCGCGGTAGTGGCAACGTCACGGAAAAGCCAAACAAAGGTAGGTACTCTCGCTTGTTTTGATCTTTTGTAAAGGAATGGGCTAACTATGTAAAAATCTGGCAATGCTATTCCATGTAGATATGATTTACCTTGGTAAACAGGCCAAACGCGATGTTGAAAAAAGCTTTGCTTTGAGATGAGGACCGTAACCAAATCGAACACAGAACTGGATTTCTTCAGTTTTATGTCAAAATGAAGAAAGTATGCAGATATTTTGCCAGTTTTAGCTCAGAACAAGCGCATTTTACACATGGCATGTACATAACAGCCATTATTCTTCCTTCGGACGTAAAAAAATCGAACCGATCATGCTCTATGAAGGAATGGTGCCAAAGTTTTCAGGCGCAATAGCGCCTGCGCCATCGCGGTAGTTGTAACGTCACGCTCTAGTTCCTTGGAGTATACCATGTCAGTACATACAGTGCATGCAAGCGCGGAAAGAACTGCGTGTAATATCTATTGAAACACCCCAAACCACCACCAATACATCTCAAATGCTACTCCCAGTGTACAAACTAGCACACTTACCCCTGCTCACCTCCAAGACCCCCTCAACATTTAGCTCAGCCTTTTGCGCAGATGCGCTACAGATGTAAGCATCAGGGCCCGGAATTACAATGCTTCCTTAGAGTTAAGGAAGACTTAAGTTAAGTATTGATTTTTCAGGATGCGTGAAATAACGTTTTAAACTGATTAAAATCAAAATCGTTTTAATTTTTCTGAAGATCACAATTATATCTTTGACCACAAATACCACATCGACCCAAACAATTTATTTAGCATTTAATATAGCAGGTTGAAATATCAATACTTAACTTAAGTCTTGCTTAACTTTAAGGAAGCATTGTAATTCCGGGCCCTAGTCTCGTCCACTGGCCCAAATATACTCGAAGTGTATATCATTTATCTTTATCTGTGGTGTACCGAAAGGAGCAAAAAGATTGATTATAGTATATACCATAATTAATTATGGTATATACCATAATAAAATATGGCATATACCATACTTAAATGTAGCATATACCTTAATTAAATATAGCATATACCATAATAAAATATACTTGAAGTGTATATCGTTTATCTACATGTATTTACACATGTATGTGTTTGTACATGAGATATATACAGGTATGTATCGCAAAAGCCTTCTTAATACGCTTAAGCTGACGTATCCAGCGGGTGGCCTAAAGTTTGGTCTTCGTCTTTATCTACATCCATACTTTGCAGTGTGTGCCAGCAGCCGAAAAGGTCTGGTGAAACTTTAAAAATGCACAAGCTAATCTGTGCCGAGGCACATGCGATAAGTGACAAAGTCTCATGTACTGATACATATATACATGTAGATAAATGATATACACTTCAAGTATTTACATCTGTACCGCATCTGAGCAAGATGCTGAGCTAAAAGCTATGGGGGTCTTTGAGGTGAGGATTTGGAGTGGGGCAGGGGTAAGTGTGCTAGTTTGTACTCGGGGATCAGCGTTTGAGATGGATTGGTGGTGGTTTGGTGTGTTTCAGTAGATACTACAATATTACACACATTTCTCTCCTAGCCTGCATGCACTGCATGTACTAACATGATATACTCGAAGGAACTAGAGCGTGACGTTACAACTACGGTGAAGGCCCTAAGTACTGTGCCTGAAAACTTTGGCATAATTCCTTATAGAACATGATCGGTTCGATTTTTACGTGCGAAGGACGGATAAGAGCTGTTATGCACATGCCATGTGTAAAATGCGCTTGTTCTGAGCTAAAACTGGCGAACATTTGCATACTTTCTTCGTTTTAACATAAAACTGAAGAAATCCTGTTCTGGGTTAGATTTGGTTACAACAAAGCTTTTTTCAACACCACGTTTGGCCTGTTTAGCAAGGTAAATCATATCCACTTGGAATAGCATTGCCAGATTTTTGCATAGTTAGCTCATTCTTTTATAAAAATCAAAACAACCAACATTTTTTTAAGGTCGGCCCTACATACATTTTGTACAATTATGTCAGGATGGACCATTGTATATATTTAGTATCAGTATTTATGCTAAAATCCCCCGTTCCCCCCAAAATGTATTTCTTTCTCTGAAGATTAATTTTGTTTTTAGAAGCAAACAGTGCAGACCAAGATGAAATGCTGCATAATGCAGCATTTTATCTGGGTCTTCACTGTTTACCAAACAAGCAGCAGGGAGCGCAGTTGTCAGTGATATATTACTTGGCTCGAGACCGAGAGGTTGCGGGTTCGAGCCTCACTGGCTTCACTGTGTTGTACATGTAGTCCTTGAGCAAGACACATTTATCCTAGCTTAGTACTGGTTCAACCCAAGAAGACCCGCCCCTGTTTTACTGAAAGATTTTTGATGGGACGTAAAGAATCAAATCAAACAAAACAAATAGGCAGCTTAGGGTAACTCCCTCAGCAAGATGTGGAAATACAATGCCCGACTTGTCTGTCCTTGTCCCATTTCATTTAGGACAAGTAAGACTTAGACATTTATTTTCACTAATTTAAGTTAAAACAGCTCTATAATATTTTGATTAATTACTACAAACTCACATGTAGTATGGAAATCATGTAGATCCTGATCAGGTGGTTTCTGAAGAAGCCAGCAGATTTGAATCCTAACTGTTTACAAACTAGTTTATATCTGTTTTTACACATTGTTTCAGCAAAATTGGTGGTGGTTTGGTGTGTATCAGTGGATACTACAGTATTACACACATTTCTCTACGCGCCTGCATGCACTAACATTATTTACTCCAAGGAACTTGAGCGTGACGTTACAGCTACCGCGATGGCGCAGGCGCTATTGCGCCTGAAAACTTTGGCACCATTCCTTCTTAGAACATGATCGGTTCGATTTTTTTACGTCTAAAGGAAGAATAAGGGCTGTTATGTACATGACATGTGTAAAATGCGCTTTTCTGAGCTAAAACTGGCAAAACATAATTATGCATTCTTTCTTCGTTTTGACATAAAACTGAAGAAATCCCGTTCTGTGTTCGATTTGGTTACGGTCCTCATCTCAAAGCAAAGCTTTTTTCAACATCACATTTGGCCTGTTTAGCATGGTAAATCATACCTACATGGACTAGCATTGCCCGATTTTTACATAGTTAGCCCATTCTTTCACAAAAGATCAAAACAAGCGAGAGAACCTACCTTTGTTTGGCGTTTCCGTGACGTTGCTACTACCGCGAAAGGTCCCGGCTGTGACGAAGGAACAAATTTACGTTGACGCGATTTCGCGGTAGTTCCGCTGATGCCCATCCGTGGTATTTATCAGCCAATCATTGCGCTTTATTTTCTGTCTGGTACTGTACTCAAGTTTTATAACCCCGAGGCTAGATTAGCTGAAACAGCACGTTTACGTTTACACTGTGTATAACACACTTTCGAATACGGTATGCTTAGCCTCTAAAAGAAACACGGAATGTTTCGGTTATTATTATTATTATTATTATTATTATTATTATTATTATTATTATTATTATTATTATTTACAGTTACTGTAGAACTTCAATGGTTCGAATTTGACACAAAATAACGAGTAGCAAAAATACCAAGTTCATCAAAAAATCCAACGAACGCGTTTTTCCACTGCCGTAGAATGCAATTTTAGAAAGGTCATCATAATTTGAACATTATTTATCCAATGAAATAATTTCATGTCTGTAAAAGGGCAAGATATTTTATCACGGCCAATAGAGTTTTTAGATAGATATGACAATACCTAGTTTAGATTTGTTCTAACCCCCTGACGATACATTCTGGATCGTCAATTGCATGTATCGTCAATTGTACTATCCTACCAGCCAAGAGTGACAGTGACGTCATGTTTTGTTTACAATGTTATCAGCGACTTATAACCGATAAATCACTTGTGTATTAATCCTATCCGCAGGATAGGATTAATACACAAGTGATCTATCGATTAGCGTTAGCTTAAGTGGAGTGTACAAGTTAAATTTTACTTTACAACTGTAAAAAAAATACTACGTCACTGTCACTCTTGGTTGGCACGACAGTAGTCATGACTGACATGTTAATAGCTAAGCCTTCGACAAAGCTCCCTCATAAATAAGCATTTACAAGTTTATCCAATCACATTATCACTTCAGACCAGACTCCTGACCTTTAGTGGTCATATACTATGTCAATATTTAAAGAAAGCTAGCCGGTAATTACGTCTACTTTTACGCTTGGGACGTTTCTGTCATTAGTATCGGCTGCTGGTTTGCGATCTGTTTTGAATATACTGAAAATACGTATTTGCTACAATCAGACATCATGATTGAGATTGTGGGAGTTGTTACATTGGGGAGCATCGACATTTGACAAGTATTCGCAATTGAAACAATCTGACCATTTAGAAAGTCAACAGACGACTACAAAAGCATGAAAAACTAGAATCGGTTTTCTACAAAAAAGAAATATGTCTCCCCACCCCCTATGGTGTCAGAAAGATCCAAAATGTCAGTAAATGCAATTTCCAATGTAATGGTGATTTTAAGTTAAACAAGAAATATCTTGAAAAAAGATATTCGGCGGCTGTCAAATACTGACGATAAACGCAACCAAATTCGCTGGTTTATGCGAAATTCCCATTTACCCCTTTGCATGCTGGAATCTAAAACCAGCGAAGTTGTGGTCCTGTTTCTGTCTCTCTTTTGCTTGGTTTTGTGCACATCTAACTCTTTTCGCTGAGCGATATGCATCTGAATCTTTTTTTTTTAATTTTAGGCATTCACCAGCAAGGGTTTGGGAACAATGTTTTAAGTCCTAAGTTTTTAGGAAAATGGGGGGGGGGGTGTTGACAATAAATTAATGTAAAATTAAACGTTCACTGAAACAAACCGAACACCAGAAAAGAACATAGCCAGGATCGAGGAATAAATACATGTAGGATTCAAAACTGATCGACACCCAGTAAGCACGTACAATCGGGCCATTATCGGCCCGCCACTGAAACGCCATCCGAATGACATTTTGCTGGCAGGCCGATAGTGGCCCGAGTTTGGATGCTGGCTGACCCATGCGCGGATCCAGGAATTTTTGCCAGGGTGGTCCAGGCCCGACTGCCAGAAAGCAGCTCTGACAACGGTTTTTGTCCTTTTTTGTCCTCAACTTTTACAGTTTTACAGTGGCTTATCAATGGTTTATTTCAAAGAAAACTATACTTTTACAAGGTTTCGGGGGGGGGGGGGTCCAACCTATTCCAGAGGGGGGGGGGCGGGGGCTAGGGGTCCAAATGCTAATTCTAGAAGCCCATAGAACTTTTGATTTTCCAGGAGGGGGTGCGGACCCTCTATCAACCCTCTGGATCCGCACATGTGACCATTTAAAAGGGTCTGGATGGGGGGGGGGGTCTGGTATTCACTTTTCATTAAAAATTTAGCCCATTATTCATCTCATTAAAATTTTGGGCTATTCATTAAAATAAGACCAATTATTCATTAAAAGCAAAGAAGGTGGCAAAGAAATCTGATTATTCACTTTTCATTAGTTTTTTCTTCAATTCATTAAAAATATAGGAATATTCATTTTTAGGCCCCTATTATTCACTATTCATTAATTTTTTGGCTCATTATTCCCTATTCATTATCATAAAAGGCCATTATTCACTAATCATTATACCCCATCCAGACCATCATTTAACTACTCGTAATTGATAGAAGAGACTTTACCGATAGTTACACTGTTCTTGTACAATGTAAGAAAATGCATATCCCGGCTAGGGCAAGCTCAATCGCCTGAACCCAAAGGTTACGTGCAAATTCGCGATTAATTTGACGCCATTGTAATGGAACAAATTAAATTCACTTGTTAAGGTTTTTTTTAGAAATCAATGGTTTATATTCACCATTTTGGGACAATGACACATACCCCTGGAATTGGGAATTTTAGCGCGAAAACGCCTACAATTGAGAATTTTTAATGTTGTTAGCTTTATTGTCAAATCATAAAACACATCATATTTAATCTGAATTTATCTGTACTGTTAACTTGCATGCTGTACTATATGAGACTGCGCAATGTTGAATATTACCAGGGCTACCACTCATATTTTGAGGGTACATAGGGCAAATTGTAGAGGGCACAATTTTTAGAAGGTACATGGGCCCACGAAAATTCTGACAGCTAAGCATTTTGAAAGCGCAGAGTAGGCTTAGATTTCCTATTAACTGTTTAAATTGATTCTGCAAACCCAACCTAAACAAATTTGAGCGGGGCTCCCCTTTACATCATTTGCATGAAAATGACTAAGTCAACACACTGAAAAAACATTTGGCAGGGTTCCCTTATACATTATGACTTTCCGTTCACCCCCAGCTCTTTCCCCAGCCAACATAAAATGCGAATAAATTTGAAAAACTGAAGAAGTGGGATGGGGCACTTGTTACTACAGAAGCTAACACCAAAGTACCAGCTCCTTCAGGTGTGATAGACAAGAGACAGTTAAGATAGTCAAAATAACATCTAGCTTTTATCAAACTTACACACAGATGTACGAAACTAAGCTACTAGACGGATGGCTGAGAATGGGTTTGCTCCCCCCCCCCCTAGGGAATTTTGCAGACATATCCTATCTTGTAGAGAATTGAAAGCCGAGTCTTTTAAGAGATGTTTGCACTCTGTGCTCCGGGGCGTTAGTCTATAAGAGCCTGTAACATACGCTACTTAATCAAACTAAGAAAAAGTCAATTGAAAGTTTGGGCTACAAATTAAAGACATTAAACTATTTCTTTTTAAAAATCATTCATATAGTCTGCATACTTGATATCTTAACTACGTCTGACAGCCATTTGAACAAAATTGCGGCTTCCTAAGGTGTCATATGCGTTACATAAATCAGATAACCCATTAAAATTTGCAAGTGTGGCTAACATCATTTACAAACACAATCTCTCTGTGTGTTTTGCAAAATGTTTTTAACCATGTCTGACTATCTTATGCAATTGGCTAACAGAAAAATTAAAGTTTGTTTCTCTAGCTTAAATATTTTTTCTGGAATAAGCAATTAAACAACCCTACCCCTACCCAATTTTAAGGTGAAATGTTTGGTATTAAAACTAAAGTAAAAATAGTTAAAAAGTATTTGCAGTTGATGAATGTGTTTCATTGTTTGGGGTTTATTTGCTTATATGAAAAGACTCATAAACCTGCAAGTTTGTTGCAAAATTTTTAATATCAGAGGCTGTAACATATGTTACCTGATGTAATAAATGGGCAAGCTCATTGTCTTTACGTAAGATATGCCAAAAATGTTTTAATCTCCTCGAGGGAATTTCGCAGGCATATTCCTTCTTATAGTACAACTCAAGCTGCATCGAATAAGGGATGTTTGCACTCTCTAGGTTGGGGCGTTAGTCTGAAACAGCGTGTTGCATGCATTACTATATCAAATAAAGGAAATGTAGTTTGAAAGTTTGAGTTAAAATTGTGAAAAAAATCGCAGCTGTTGGATATCTTACATTGTTTAGGGATTTTAAACCGGCTCCTATGATAAAGACTTATAGATCTGCTAATTGTCATCAAGTTTTAAAGATCAGAGAGTGTTACATATGTTAGCGTGATAAGTAAAATCATCAAACAGTATTTTGACATCAAGCTGAGTAAGGGCCTGCTCCATCCTAATCCCTTTTGGAATTCTACAGACAAATTACATCTTATGTAACCATTCAAGGTGCATTTAATAAGAAATGTTTGCACTCTGTAAATCGGGGCGTTAGCCTTTAACAGCTTGTTACATATGTTACTATATCAATTTGAGAATAAGAAATTTGAATGTTTGAGCTACCCTGTACCAAAAGAAGACATTAAAATTATCTAATAAATTGACATTCTTATAGTCTTTATACTGGATGTCTTTACTACATATGGAAGCTGTTTAACATTAATACGGCTAACTGTGGTGTTATGTGCGTTACATTAACCTAATTATAATTTAAAAGCTATAATTGTGGCTATCGTCATTTAGTTAAACAACTACTATGACTTGGTTTCAAACTGTTTTATTAGATTTTACAAACAAATACTCAACTGATGAATAGGAAAAGTCAAGTTTGCTTTTCTATCTTAAATATATTGTCTTATAGGAGCTAATACACAGCCCTACTCCCAGTTTTACAGAGAAGCGAATTTTGTTATTACCGTTTAAGTAAAACACATGAAAGCGATTACAGCGTGTGGATATTTTTCATTTTCTTAGTCTGTCTTACTCATATATCTACAAGATGTCATTAAGTTAAAGATCAGGACACTTAATGTGTACTTATGAGTCTTTGGTGCCAAAACACTAGAAATTATATTCATTTCTGATTATCAAGCCCATGGACTGGTGTTACAGATGTTATCAATGACATTTTGGACACATTTCCTAATACTGTGCATATAATGCTAAATATAGAGCCACAAATAGAAAAGATAGTTTTACATTTTTACAAGAAAATACAATAAATGAAATGGTCCAAACTATTTCTCATCGATTTAACACTCATGTTAAACGTTTGTCGTTGTCTGCTTCTGTGGTAATCATTATTATCACACGCCTCCTTGCAACTAGTAGAATCATCACACAATATTTCAATCATTTACTGTTATTCAATTTTACCACCAGTCCACTCAAAATTGATGAGTCATTATCAACTTTCCAATTTTGCCATTTATGGCTTGGAACATTCCGAAACTGGTATGAATTCCTAATAGTTGGCTCTTTGAGTATGTGTTTCAAGTGATACTCTGCAAGTAGGGGAAAGACTAAAGCTTTACAAAGAGGAAAACTATGCCATTAAGAGCAATGAGTACCTGGACTGATGTACCTTGATATTTCTGTGATAAAGAATCATATCTTAGCTGGTTTAAAACTTTTATAAATGTAGCCTTTCCATACATGCAACCCACATATTTTCATTTAATAATGTCTCTGCACTTATTATCTTTCCCCAAGCATTCAAAACTTATTTGAAGTCTTAGTACTTCTGAAGTGCTGAAACCGAGGTAACTTTCCCTTCAGATAAACAAACTAGATGTATCACAGCAGGTAAAGCAATGAAATACAGGATGAACAGAGCGCAAATTAGACCCTTTCAATTCATGATTCACTAAGTTTCTAAGATAAGAGCGCTTATTAAAGGATGTAACATATATAACTCGTCATAATAAATGAGCAAGGGCATTGTCGTGACATCCTTTTTGATTACACAGTCAGAGGCAAGTGTTTTCCATTTCAGTGTTTTCAATGGATCATGAAATGAGGCACCTTATCAACTTGTTTACTCTGTATAAATCTTCCATAGAGCATAATATAGAACTACTGGTTATCCCATTCTACCTATAGTCCAGTTTCCTTCTTTTGAATGCAACAGCTAATGATATGGCTGCAAAAACTGAGAAATCATAGGTTTTACATTATTTTAAGACATGCTTCAATGTACTGACATCAAAAAACAACCAACTGCAAACATAATTGATGGCAATGTCCAACTTCATATTCTTTCTCATATACAAGATAACTTTCAAGGTGTAACAGAAATTGTTTCAGACGGTCTGCCAAAACCATCAAAAATCAACATTGTAACTAAAGAAAACTTATAAAGTTCTTTGGGGGCAGCAAAATACTATTGATCTAAGACCTGAGGACTTAAGCACCAAAAGACTGGATAGGTTCCATGGCAAATGATGCAAAAAAGCAGCCTATCAAATTTCTGTTTGACCAATGTCAGAAATCTTAAAGTATTCTTAGAGGTACACGGTAGAGACATAGATTTTGCAAAATCAGAGCAAAGTTATCATTTCACTAAGTTTCTAAGATAAGAGCGCTTATTAAAGGATGTAACATATATAACTCGTCATAATAAATGAGCAAGGGCATTGCCGTGACATCCTTTTTGATTACACAGTCAGAGGCAAGTGTTTTCCATTTCAGTCACGATTTCAACTTTCAAAGGGAAATTTAATCTATGTAATGCATATAACACCATTGAAGGCTGTATTTTTTTTAAAATGCTGCTTTTATGTAGCTTAGGCATCCAGCTTGCAAACTACATAAGAAATTTGAATAATTAGATGGTTTAATGTCTTCTTTCTGTAGCTGAAACTTTCATTTTGTTTTTTTTCCTTAGTTTGTTACAGTAACATATGTAACAGGCTGTCAGAGACTAACGCCCCGGAGCACAGAGTGCAAACATCTCTTAAAAGATGCGGCTTGAAATTTTCTTCAAAATAGGATATGTCTGCAAAATTCCCTAGGGGGGGGGGAGCAGGACCCTTTTTTAGCTCGAAGTCTATACCTAATTGCATCAGCTAGTTGGTATTTGTGACCCGTCACGCGAAAAGGGACGAGTAGGGTGTCATATAGTGAAATTCACTTTTTCCACTTTTTGAATAGAGAATTTTATGACGTATCAAGAAATATTAACATATTGGTGGGTTCTTGATCATTTTGGGTTTCAAAATGCCCAAAGAAGATGGGTACCGCCCTGAAGCGTCACAAACTTTCTATTGACGTTATTGTAACGTTACATGTACATCATAAAATCCAGCAGATTAACATGCGTTATAAAATATTGTATTTGTTGTAATCAATTTTTTTTCCCTTTTTCTATTTAGTATTCCTCTCATTCTTCCTCCTCTATTTCTTTTTCAAATTTCGCACCAGATATTTTTTCTAGCCTTCAACTATACGCTATAGTGTCAAAACTTAGTCGACTTAAAAAAACAACAACAAAAAACTTCACACTGTCTGACATAGTTCATGTGTTGTTTAAAAATTATTTTCCTCGCTGTTAATGCATCAAACTTGATAAAAAGGATACCCTACCCTTGGAAAGGAAATCGAAAAACGCGATTGACAAAATTTATTCATTAGCCAAGGTCACTTACTTCCTGAAAAAATGATTTAGTAAAACTGCAAAATACTGAAAAACTGATTTTTCTTTGACGTCAACGGGAACGTCCGCAGAGCCATGACGTTAAAGAAAATTTCGTTTTCTCAAACATGTGTACATTTACTACATTATCAGTTGAATTTAGCAAATACTAGAATATGTATACATTGTTATGCTATTTCCACCAGCTTTCTGCTAGTATATTGTTTATTGTCGCCCGCCTTTTAGAGAAATTGATGCGCATAGTATTAGTGGTATGTTGTTTGTGGCGCGTGGTTCTGCTCGGTGTCATGTGTGTGCAGCGCTTCTCCTACAGTTTAAGTGTATAGATAGGGTTGAAACTTGTCATTGCTTACAGATCATACAGATGCGCAAGTGTTTTATATACAATACTCAGTCACATTGATTTCATTTTTTCATCGACTTTCCTTGATGGAATGCTACCAATGTCTCATGATATTGGTTGTTGGTATGTGCATGGGATTTTTAATATGATACTCAAATTTATTTTGTAGCTATTTTATGTTTTGCACTTAAACACAAGTTTGAACTTGCATACTATAAGCATGTGATACGCGTTTATAACTATACGTTTATACTGATTGTTTGATTGTTTGTACAGTCACGGGACATAAGTATTCGCCTACTTGTGACGTCGCCGTTTAAATTAGTGTAATTCCAGATTTTTGGCAAAAGTTATTGTCATAAAACTATAGAAGCTTCAATCATGAAAAAAGTACCAAATGAAAAAAAATTGATTTACGCAATAAACATATTTATTGTAGCTTCCTGGTGTATATTGTTTCCGCATGGTAGTTATTTAAAACACAAAGACAAATTAAAATTTCATTTTTTCGGTGATGTTAACGTCAGCGTCAATGGGAATCGTGATATTTGAAAATTTACGTCCAATTTAAACGCGTTCTCCTTAAGAACCAAAAGCGTAATTATTTTAATATTTTATTTTATATAGCTATTTTCTATTTGCTTTTTATCCATGTAAGTTCTGTAAAAATGCATCCATTAACTTCGCCATAATAATTTTTACAAAAACATCTGGAAGTTCACTGTTTTAAACGGCGACCTCACAAAGTGGCGAATAATTATGTTCCGTGACTGTACTTTTAATGCTTTTGACATCCTGGTACATGCACGCTAAGCATTATATGCATTGTGTAATGCTGATTTTGAATTGCGTATACTCAGTACATAAAGAAACGCAACCATCGTGCAATTTTAAATAGCTTGCACAATTCCTCAAATTGGAGGGCACTTGCTGAATTCTTAGCCATTTTGTCACTACGGCGGCATTTTTTTGCATGTACACTAAGGATATCCTAAAATAAAAAGTCACCCGCTCCAATTTCTTTTGTTAACACATGTTAAACATCGAGAAAAGATGCTTTGTTATTAATTTGCATATGCTTTCCGAAAGTGAATACAATATTCCTTGGTAATATAAAACGCACTGGGCATATAAGGATTGTCAATTTAACAATTGTTTTTTAGTTAAAATTGCTGGTCCATTTCCTTTTGGTGCCGTAGTTCAACCAAAAGAGATTTGCAAAGCTTTGGCAAGTGTAGGAGCTATGGTCTTATCATGTAAATATTTCCAATTCCCATGTCATATACCCCCCCCTTTTTTTTATTAACACTTTATTTTCCCCAGGAGAGGACCATCCCTCTGCATGCCTAACAAATCATGCTTTATGGACATCGTTTTCGCAACAGTTGTGCACAACCACGGAGCAGCCGTTCAGCTGTTTGGTGTGTAGAAACTCACAATCATGCGTACCATGTCAGCCTCTTCCTGCATTTTATTTATTTGAAGGATTGTTGTAGCTTGGCATAATGTTATGGAGTTTCTTTATGATGCTTAACCTAACAAGTGTACTGTCACTTGTGGAGATGGTATATCCCCATCGGTGTTCCGTTGTACACTAAACTAAGGCAGCAAACACGCTTGACTAAAATCGTGTTCGCGCCGATCATGGGCGATTGGGGCATGGATACATGATGGGCATGGTTACATAGGATGGGTTGAATGGCGCCTCCACACAGAGCTGCAAAACCGACCGGTTAACAGTTTGGAAGGTTCCATGTCTGTGCGGGTCAGATCGTCGCTGGAACATGAATATACATGTGCGAAGCTCTTCGGGACTGTTTCACGTTCATATCAATGCTAAAAGCAGCAGGTAGGCCTAAGCGTAAAATTACTCCGCCTAGTTTTGGGAAGGAATGCCGTGAAGATGCTGCTGTAAA
Source organism: Loripinus fragilis (assembly GCA_964019695.1). Classification (NCBI taxonomy): domain Eukaryota; kingdom Metazoa; phylum Mollusca; class Bivalvia; order Lucinida; family Lucinidae; genus Loripinus; species Loripinus fragilis. The sequence continues at coordinate 43,618,289 of OZ026530.1, read as the reverse complement.
ATTATAGCCCCGCAACCCTTAGTCCAACAGGTGCCGTAGCTCCAAATGAAGGATGCATGACGGTAATTTTTTCTTATTAGGGGAAATTAAATATTTTGTTTGGAAGATGCAGATACTATTGGTCTGTCAATATTATTTTGTCTGCAGCAAAAAAAGTATTTAAAAAAGCCTAAAAAGAAGCAAAAATTAAATTGGAATACCGACGCTCGGAATCGAACTTGGGTCGTTCGCGCGAGAGTCAAGTATTGTAGCCTACACCATTGCAGAAATTTTAAAAGTTTTGCTTATAATTATTTGATATCACATGGCATGAATTATTTTTTTCATGTGTTTTTTTTTAATTCTCTTTAAGTTCCTAAAAGCCATTTTGAATTGTTCACAAAACACTTCTCATGCTTCTGCTGTACTCATAATACACTTGACTATTCGTTAAAGAAAAACTGTAGCAAAAATTCATTCTTTCCTGATGACATCATCACTACGTCATTAGATAAACTTAGATATTGCCATGGCATGGGAAAACAAATAAATTTTCACTTTTCCTAAAAAGCTTGATGTCGTGAGTAATAATTAAAATTAAAATAAAGAAGCTGGATGGCGATTACAACTATTTTAACTTAATTTTAAGGACTTCATGGGTTTTTTTCAGAAAATTTGTAAAATGCTGAAAACTTCCATGTGAGATTATGAAAAATTGAGAGTGGTGACATATCCTTTTTATTTCATAAATTGACAGTCCATACATAAAACAAACTGTATGCAAAGAATTAAAAAGATTTTAATGTTGGAAGTATTACCCGCAACTGCCCTTAAATTAGTAGGCCTAAACCATGTAAACCAGGTGAGAAATAGATCTAATCATAAACTGAACTGCGTGGACGATTCTCGACCCAACTTTCACTTACGAACATTCAAAAGGGAACATTTAATATCGTACAAAATGTTTGACAGTCTGGTGGCAGAAAACCTCAACATGAAAAAACGCTTTTGATCCGGTTTTATAATAAGTTAAACTTCTTTTTGAAACACGCATAGCTGTGCTATTTTTGCGCGACGCGACGTTAACTTTAACACATATTTTCTCGAAATGACGTCGTCCACCGAACTCGTTCCTTTTTGCGTGACGGGTCACATTTATCTTTTTATGCATCTGGAGAACAAGTTTTAATTGATTGTTGTACTTACAGGGGAAATTACCTGTTGAAGCAAAGAAGTAAACCACGGCTAATATGCCGATCGTTAGAGGGCACAACACCCTTGGGCCCTTATAATGCAACGAGAGGATTTACATCGTAGTAGCACGACTGATATGCCGATAGTCGGTTGAAAATGTCCGTACGGGAACACAAATAAACAAACAATTTTAAACACAATTTACTCGACAAAACGATGATCTTTTCTTTGATATTTTCCGACTTGAAATTGGGGTTTTTTCATCCGAACATAGGAGAAAAGAAACGTTTTGGCATTGGGAATATAACCGTATAACGGCCAAAATAGACTATTGTCGAAATATGATACAGACTATAATCATGTCCAGATATGAAAATTGGAAAAGTTACAAATATTTTATTTAAATAGCGTGATATTACTGTCAAGTCCTTTCGGATTTAGTGGATTATTTTATAATGCACTTCTTTACTGTGTGCAAGCCATGTAAACAATGATAGTGACAGCAATTTACAAATACTGTACATCGGGGGTTGACCTATATTCGAGATTAGGTCGTTTATACATTTGCATTTTTAGACCCAGTGCACAGACTGGTTCTCTGCCATTTGCATGTATGTTTTCAAGTTTAGTTTCATGTTTAGTAAGTTTGTATGGACATTCTGAGTATCAACCAATGAGAGCATCTTTTTTCCAGTCGGTGTGAAGAATATTACAATTTAAAAATGCTTCTGATTGGTGAATAATTTAGATCTAAAGCGATATTAGAACGGCGGCTAAAGCCGCCGTAAAAATCAATATCATATCCAGCAAAGATATCTAGCTAATGCAGTAAACTATTGCACAACTAATCCATCATTTGGGAACATAGTTTCCATAGTAATAGAAAATCAATGTTACATCCAATCACATGCACATCATCAGCGCTAGATAAAAACAGCTGCAAAGTTGAAAAAAGTTTTAGGTAAAATTGTAGAAGGAGTTGCGTTCACAAGAAACCTAGTGCCTCTATGCTTTGGTAGAGAATCTGCAAGTTTAAACTGGCAAAAAAAGTGGCAAAATTTCATTTGAGGATTACAGCCAAATACCATGCACATCTTCAGACCATGACAAAAACACCTGCAATGTTTAAAAAAAGAACCAGGCTAAATAGTAGGAAGAGTTGGGTTCACAAGATACCCAGTGTAAATATGCTTTTAGCCCAAAAATGACTAAGTTCAAACTTGTAAAAAAATGACAAAAATGAATCTGAGTTCTACATCCAAACATCATGCACATCTCCAGATCTAGACAAAAACACATTCAAAGTTCCAAAAATATCTGGCTAAAACTGTGGGAGGAGTTGCATTCACATAATATTTAGTGTTTAAATGCTTTAAACCAAAAATGAGTCCGAATTGCGAAAATGTAACAATCATTTCTTAGGATTACAGCCAAACATCAGGCACATCTTCAGACCTTTACAAAAACACCTGCAAAGTTTCAAAAAGATCCGGCTAAAACTCTCAGTGCTTTGATAACTGCTGATACAATACCTTGTATCAAAGTTTGGTGTTTTCTGAGAACAAGTATTCGTTGCAAAGATACATTATAGTTGGCAATCCGAATCGAAAAAAGATGCATATTTTTGGTTTTGTTGGCATTTTAGAGTACATTTGTAAGACCACTTTTAACGTGATATTTAGCATGTGTACAAAGCCATAGGGGTGGATGCCAAGTCTGAATTTGCATATGAAGGCCAGAAATTAGGTCAAAGGTCATTGAGTGCAAAAGTGAGAAAAAATGTACTACTTTAAAACAACTATATCTTTTTATATATAAACATATTTTATTTCAAGCCAAATTTTGAATGCTTATAGTTATAAGTCTGCAAAACATTGAGAAAATGTTTTTTATAACTAAATGTTCATAAGTCTCTTTAAAATGGGGGCAAAGGTCATCAAGTGCAATAATCGGAGCATTTTTACAAACTGTGTTTCTTTTTTTCTCTGGTCCAACAACAAGATGCTTTTTAAACTCTAAAAAGGGTAGAAGTCTTTCAGAAGGCTTAAATTAACATGTTTATCATTAAAGGAACCCCTTTGGAAGCTTCCTTTTATGGATTTTACAAAGACAAACATCGTAAGTTTTGTGCAATTCTGACGGAAATTCTCCCTCAATTGGACTAAACTGAGATATATGGGCTACTTTGAGAGTTTGCTGCACCTCTCAGAAAGTAAAACTCTTTTCAGTTTGGGACATGTCTTGGGGCCTTAGGAACCCATAATTTAATAACTTTTCTGTGTCCATTTTTTTATAAATCACCTGTAATCAACGTTACCCTACTGGTATTGAAAATAACAGTACACTCAGCACAAGGCTAATGTTGATTTAATTTAATAGTATTAGTGAAACAGCTTAAGCATAAAATGTTTAAACTAGACATAAAAATCAATTGCATACATCTGTGCTATGTATTTCTTCTCGTCAGCGATACATATGTTACATTTCAATACTAAATTGCAGATAATGACTTTACAAATTACATGTTTTAGAATTAACCATGATACATGGCCTTAAATATACATGATATTGATCTATATTCTATTTGAAAATGTCCATTTTCATATATTTGAAGTTGTTTATAACTTTTAACTTGCAATGAAGTGATATCAAGTAAATATTTAAATATGCTTATTAGTAGATAATGTGTACTGGCTCCAGCATGTAACGCATAGCTGCTTACAGATTCATTTTTCTATTATTTACATTGCATTGGAATTGGCAAAATATTTTTATAATGAAATCAAATTATAACTATATTAACAATGATTGATCTTAAATTGCTGCACATATATATTAATGAGGTAACGTAGGTAACAAAAGGTGCCTTACATAAATGGATAAAGGTAGTAAATTGGTGTTAGGCTTATAAAAAAATTGGGTCTGCTCTCCACAATTCGCTTACATATACTACACACATTTTATCCTATATAATACTCAATTTAAAATATAGCTATGGGTTGGTCTGCAATATGTGAATGTGGCATTTCCTGGTCTTACTCAATTACTTTTTGTAATTTGCTTGGTTCTTTTACATTCATATTGCAGTTTTCAGATTTCTACCAATGGTACATAACGATAAACATGTAATCTACATCATGATTTAAGGCAGGAATTAAGGCAGGGGTAGTGCTGAGTGTCTTCTATAGCAGGTATAGGTTTCTGAAGATTGCAAATATGACATCGTCGTACAGAAGCAGTATGGTTTATGTCCAAATATAGGATGTTACATAGATCTAGTATTAAAGATTTTCCTTGTATGCTGAATTCTTTTAATTTTCACTTTTTACTGTTGACAATTACGTTATAAAACTAATTCATCATCTGTCCCCATTAAAATCTTCTATCTTTTGTTGAACTAGATTTCATATCATAGTGTAATGATAATTATCTTATTATATTCTGCAGCAATTCTGATAGAAACTATCTTGCTTGTTAATTATCTTAGACTAAAGGTTGGTTGAGGTAAGTTTACCTGTGCCATGTAGCAGTCTTGTAAAACATCTGAACATATTTCATGGTAACATAAACAACAAATCATTCAACGTTAGTGACACTTTATTCTAAAGATCAGTTAACTGTTTTATTCCTATGCATAAAACAAAAACATGACTCCGAAAATTCACTAGTATTAGTCCAGCAGAATTCGGGCGAATTTTAGGAGGACCTGGAACTTGATTTTAAACTTTTTTTCTTTGTTGATTCTGGTAGTGCATATATTGTCCTTTAAAAATCCGAGTGATGCCACTCTGGCAGCATTGAGCATTTTGATATATCCAAGATGGCATGCAAGATGGAGGCCAATTATTTGGGAAAAAATGTGTGATATGGAAAAATGTCCCAAACCCATTTTCCCCTTAAATTAATAGCTATGAAGTTGGAATCTAGTTGAAGACACTTAGCTTCTAACAAAAATACAAAAATAAAATAAGAATGCAGACAAAATGGCCGCCAAAATGGCAGTTTATTACAAAAATATAAGAAAATTTTCCATGAGACTGGCAAACTCCAGGGAATCGCATGCAAAATGCTGATTTTACTGATTCTTGAGTTACAGACATCATCCTTGTAACATTCCAGTGATGCAGCTGATGCATCACTCAGAATTTTATATATTCAAAATGGCGTCCAGGCTGGTAGCTGATAAGTTTTACAAACCCTTGAGAGCCGCATCTTACATGTAGGCATGTTTGGAGGATTTGTAACATACCAGATTTCTTGCCTGATGGAGAAGCACTTTACAAACACATGTATCTAGATAAATGAACCCAGCATGCATGACTAATAGAGTTGCACTGTACAAGCAGGCATATCTGAGAGTGACATGGGATCAGCAGACATGTCTTACGTAATGGCACCTCTGTAAGAGTAGCACCAGACTTGTAGACATCCCTCTTCCCTCTGCACTCAACTAGTCAAAATGTTGGTTAAAGTGCAAAACGGACCAGCAGGCATGGCCTATAATGAGGAACCATACCAACAGACATGGCCTATCGTGAGGCACCACACCAGAAGACATGACCTACAGTGAGGCACCACCCCAGAAGGCATGGCCTATAGTGAAGCACAACACCAATAGGCATGGCTGATATTGAGATACCAAACCAAAAGGCATGACCTATAATGAAGCACCATGCCAGCAAGTAAGCTGATAGTGAGATACCATACCAGCAGGCACAGCTGATAGTGAGATACCATACCAGCAGGCATGGCCTATAGTGAGATACCATACCAGCAGGCATGGCTGAAAGTGAGACACCATACCAGCAGGTATAGCAGATAGAGAAGCACACCTCCAGCAGACATGCAATATTGAGTGACAAAAGGTCAGCAGGCATGCTGATTGAGTGGCCACAGTCCAGCAAGCATCCATCTTGCAGCAGCACTCAACCAGTCGGCACGTTTGAACAGCAGCGGTGTTGGTGACAGTAACACTAGGCCAGCAGGCATATATGTTGCAGCTGCAGCGATATAGTAACTCTAACACAGCATGTATGTTGTATTGACAATGTAGCAGTCTTAGGAGTCTTTCTTCCAAACCTAATATCTATGTGTCTTGATCCACATCTGAATTAAGGGTGAGGTTGGCGCCTTGAAACTGGTTTAAGCTCTCCAGTAAAATATTTTACTGACCGTTCCAAGGCAGTACTTCTTTTGTCTTTCGTGGATCTTTTATGTTTTTTTCTGTCTTGTGTTTGCTATGCCTTTGTGCGAGTCTGTTTATATGTGCCTTGTGGTCACCTGCTGGGAAAGGGCTGCCCTCTTGGCTCTCGTTTGTGGTGTATAACTGTGAGTTTGTCACTTTCCCATTGGTATCCTGGGTCAGGTGTGGTACTTGATTGTATCGATTCCTGATCTTTTCACCCTTACTTACTTTGACTGATAAAGTTTCACATTGTTCGTTGGCATGTCTGATGAAGGGGCATCGGTCAAGTAGCTTTTCTCTTTGATTTCCAATGGACCAGGAGGCATATTTGATTGAATAATACCAAGTCCGCAGGCATATCTGTTGAAGTTTCACTGAACAGTGGCCATGTAATGCCACCAGCTCATCACATCCGACATCCTTAATATCATGCATGTTTAATAATGTGGTAGTAAACCAGCACACTTTCCGTTTAGCAAGACTCTAAGCCGGCAGTCATGCGTGTTAGTTACATCGCACCGCCAATAATGTATGTTAAATTGCACCCAACTAACAGGAAGGCTGGGTACTGTTGCACTGGATCAGGGGGCATGTCCAGTTCAAGTTACATTCGGCCAGTGTGCATGTCTGTTCTACTTTCTCCCGACCAGCAGCCCAGGCATCATTGCCACAGGGTCAGCAGACATATTTCACATTGCACATGTTTGATTATGTAGCACTGGACCCGCATACATGTCTGAAACCAAGCAGTTATTCTGTAACAGTTTCATGAGACTAGCAGTCATGTTGCAGTACCCATGTTTTAAACGTTGCTTTGAACCAACAGGCATGTTTGTTGCAGTTGCACCCGACCATCTGGCACGTAGGTTACAGTTAAACTCGACCAGCATGCATGTCTGCTAGAGTTGCATCTACCAGCAGATATGTTTGAATCAGTTGCAACTGACTAACAAACACATATGTAGTTGTGTGACTGAACCAGCAGGTATATATGTTACACTTGCCCCAGACCCACAGATATGTCCCTATGCCCGTACCCAACTAACAGACTGGTAAGCACAATTGCACCAGATCATCATGCATATATATTACAGTTGCACATGACTAGCAACCATGTCTTTATAAGGCACATACTATCAGCATGTACATCTGTTACAGTTTCATCTTATCAGCATCCATGTATATTACATTTGCACCCGTCCATCAGCCATGTCTGTAACAATTGCACCATGCCATTTCCCATGTCTTTAACAATTGCATCTAACCAACAGTCATGTCATTCTGTAAACTTGTGCCTACAAACATGCATGTCTGATACACTTGCACCGGACCAGCATACATATTTGTTATAGCAATATCAAACCATCTGTGTTGTCTGTTGTAATGGTTGTTACAATTGCACTGGGCAAGCAGGCATGTACCAGCCAGCAATCAAGATGGTAATGAACATCTGCAGCATACAGATACCTTACTCAGGGGTTGTTTTTTGTATTGTTACACTAAACTCCATAAGTATTTGTTTTGTAAATTTTAGCCATCCATCCAGCTGACCTTTTTCCGCACATTGATTCAAGAAAGGTTTGTATTTTGATCAAACACTCTGTCACAAAGTTTCAGTGATTTCCAAAAGTAGGATTTTTATGAGAATAATATGATATTATGGTATTATCAAATCTGACCAAAAGTGGTCTGGAAAGTGCATGGGGCACGTTTCCCTGAACAAAGACAAAAACATTACCATTACGAAAAATAAGAGTGTATTATAGCAAAAACCATGTGATTCCCTGCCCTGTTATTGCTGCCATCTTGAACATCATCTTCAATATTTTACAACGCTGGAAAACAAAATAACATACTCGTCAAATTCTCCAAATACAACCGAAAACTATCAGAAAAAGTTACAGTACGAATTTGATTTCAGGTTGAATTTTGCTTTAAATGGCGGCCATCTTGGACACCATCTTCACTATTTCAACCTTGTGAATCAAACCTGTGAATGTTTCGTTTTAATCGTTTGTATTATTAAGCCTCTAAACATCGATAAAAAGTCAAAATTAAAATGCTTATATCGAGTTTTTTTTTAGTGAGTTAGGTCTTAGGAACCTAACTGACGGCCATCTTGGATGCCATCTTTAAATTTCGACGTTCTGAATCAACACCATGTTCTAATTTGATCATTTGTATCAATTAGCCTCTAAACATCCTTAAAAAGTCAAAATTAAAGTGTTTTTAGCAAATATGTCGGTCATATAGGTCTTAGAAGCCTAACTGACGGCCATCTTGGACGCCATCTTTAATATTGCAGCCTTCTGAATCAAATCAATGTTCCATTTTATTTGGTTGTAACATTTAGCCTCTGAAACATCCATAAAAAGTAAAATTTAAAATGCTTTTGATCGAGTATGTTGGTCATGTAGGTCTTAGGAGCCTAGCTGACAGCCATCTTGGACGCCATCTTGAATATTTCAAAACGCTCAATGATGCCAGAGTGGCATCAGTTGGATTCATCAATTATACTGCCTCAACAACAAGAATCAACAAAGAAAAAAACTTTAAAATCAAGTTCCAGGTCTTTCTGGCTTTCTGCTGGACTATATTGTTGGCATCTCTGAAACTCACAGATTAAACTGAATGTTGAAAAAGTAGTGTCACACGTTGCTGATTTCACTGCTTTTCTTTTTCACAAGGTAGTTTGTTTTTAGTTTTGTTTATGCAGTATTTCATTTTGTTGAGCTATTTGTAACCCTAGTACATGATTTATATATGTCCTATAAAAAGTGAGTTATGGTCTGTTTGTTGGTTTTAAAAGGTCTACTAAATTAGGCTCATTGCGATAGTCTTAAATAAATATGCAAAACCATCGAAAATGTAAACAAGCTTGCAGAAAGCATTTTAAGCATAAACTTGCGCACTCTTGTACCTATATCCTTGTAAATATTTGTGACGACTAACGCTGTTTGAGGACTGTCTTGTATATAGTGAAAGGAAAGTAGTTCAGTTTTATTTCAAGAGTAATGCCATATTAAAACTACACATTTCGAGTATGTTACCAGTTACAAGTGCTATCCAATCTGATATATTGCACTTGTATCTACGAGTAGTAGATGTATACATTAATGTTAGTCATCTACCCTATATGCAATCAATCCCTGTCCTTGGTATATTAGGATCTTATATACATCAAGCAAATCGTAGATGTTAAACCAATAGATTATGCTAGTTAATGTACATATAAGATAACCATTTCAGGACACATTTACTCTAAATACTAAGAAATGACCCCAAACTGATGGAAAACTATGAACAAAATCAAATCATCAGGTGCTCCAATATGGTGAATGCCTGTGTTCCCAAGAAGTCACCGGACATCTTTTTGGAGGAAATTTAATTTAGAATAAAACTTGCATTGGCATTTTACAGTTAAAAAGAATAACAATAAGAAACACATGCCAATTACCTCATAACATTTGATCTCTATCAACATTGCAAAAAATAATAAGCAATATATGTTTTAAAATGATACTAAGAATTGAATTTATCAACATTGAAACAATTACAATGTATAAAAAGTTGCGCTGTGAAAGACATAGATATATATTTTATGGTATCTTAAAATTAGAGGTTACCTTTTATATCATATCTATACTGCTTCTGTATATGGATGAATACATTTACACAAGCAGCCTGATTTCAAAGAAATGCTGCTTTTGAATCCACATCATTTCATTAATATGTACAAATGAAAGGACACCCCTACAATTAAATGTTTAAAGTTATATGGAGGATTAACCTTAATGTCAGGGCTATTTCCATGATATACCCCACAAAAAGTTATTGATGTTTCGCTGGATGGTCATTATTAGAAAAGTACCTGTATATTAGCTTAATGTTATGTATGTTACCATCTGCTAACAGGCCGATGTGAAGACCAATGTGAGGATATATTCCTTCCAATATATGGTATTTACCATATTCTATCATAGTTTCAACACGCCTGATGTTTTATGAAAGGAGGCTTGGTCTTAGTGTTTTCATGAAGCTATGCTTAGTATGTGCAAATAGCAGGTAGTGGCTTTGTAAAAGTGTTTTACAACTACTCATAGATGGGAACAAACACAACAAATGTGTGAAATGAGAAAATAAATATATTTTAGTCCTATAAGCGTGAGATCATGGCCAAGTCCTCATGAAAGCTGTAGCTAGGAACATATACATTTAGGAAATGACTCGATTTCAGATGGTAAAATGTAACGTAAGTAACAACTTAAACACATCTTATGTATAAAATGATAGATATTAGCATAAAATGACGTATTAATACAAAGCATTAAGCAAAAAAATATTTCTTTAAAATGAAACGGTAATTCTTAGTTGTATTACACTTTAATTGATTTTATACAGTAACGTAATTTACATGCCTATTATGAATATTTGACAGCGGGAAACTTGGTAAATCATTGCTTTCCAAACATCATAGACACACACCTAGCAGGATAGCAATAAAAAATTTACATTAGGATAGAAGGGAACTTAAAATTTGAATTTTGCCCCTATATAAATAAAATATTGCTACAATTTTCCCCGATTTTGCACTTAAACGACCTTTGATCCAAACACACATCATGCCTTGATGATGCTGTTTGTTTATATAGCATGGCTGTATTATCCAATGAGATTGTGCATTACTTTGAATCATAATTTTGGATAGCTAATTGATAAAAACGCTAAATTCTGACGTATATACAAGAATTTGGGGCATTTCCAGACTTGGCATCCACCCATATCCTTCTTAAAACACATCTAGATACACTTTGAGCATGGATGCCAAAATGTACTCAAAAATGCCAACTGATTTTTTTTCAGGCTCTGGATGGCCAACCGGGTGGTTTCTGAGAACGAGCCTTTATTTCAAAGTTTGGTGTTTCCTGAGAACAAGTCCGCCTTCGTTCCAAAGAGGTGGTTTCTGAGAACGAGGCTTTGTTTCAAAGTTAGGGGTTTCTGAGATCGACGCTTTGTTCCAAAGGTAGGGTTTTTTCTGCGAACGAGGCTTTATTTCTAAGTTAGGTGGATGGAGGCTTTGTTTCAAAGTTAGGTGTTTTCTGAGAACGAGACCTTTATTTCTAAAGTAGGTGGATGGAGCCTTTGTTTCAAAGTTAGGTGTTTTCTGAGAAGCAGAGTCTAATAAAATAAGAACATTGATTTATTGGGACATCAATCAGGATCTGGTGCCAGTTCTATCACATTTTATTGCGGTTTGTTAGACTTGGCCTGTTTCTGATGAATAATTTTACTGTTTCATGAGGGCCATATCAAAAGTTCCCTGCATATTAGATTTTGGTACTTATCGCATTTTCGAGCAGCGAAAGCTCAGGCGAGACTCACCAGAGCCTTCGCAGCTCGCATACACAAAGTATAGATGTAGATGAAGGTTCACGCTTATTTTTAGACGTCTATATTAACTGGATACGTCAGCATGGGTGCTTTAAGGCGTTTTTTTGCGCACATGTGATTAGTACTGTATCATATCTTATGTGTCGGTCCCTTTAAAGATTGCTTTGTTAAAACAAGGCGAATTTATCACTATTTCGTCCCCAGCCGAAGTGTTATTTCAGAGAAAAGAATAAACCACAAACTATGAATTCTCACACCGGATAGGCGGCAATCGAAAACGTTAATACTGTCGACGAACGTAGATAAAAATCGATAGAAACAGGGTTTTCGAGTGCCATTTGTCGCCCGGCTGGCGACAAATGGCACTCGAAAACACTGTTTCTAGCGATTTTGATCCGCGTTCCTCGATTGTTAAGAGCCTTTTCGATTGCCGCATATCCGGTGTGATTCGGCTCCTCCAGTACATGAGGCCTAAGTAAAAAAATGTTTATTGTTTACTACCGATCCAGCAATATAGCCCCCCTAGACTGACCCCTGTCTAACTGATCATATGCCGGGCCGCGTAGTGCAGTCGGTAACTTGCATGGCAGTCTGGCTACAGGTGCGTGTCTGACTGCAGATCCAGGCCCCGGCCCGGTCCCATACTTTCGTGGAGATTGATCATGAAATAATTTCTACGGTCATTCTTCTCCACTCCATTCATAGGTGTATTTTGATCCTCAACCCGCATCAACTTAAAAGAAAGATGGACCCCTCAGACAAAGCTTTCTGGATCCATGGCTGGCATTTATTGTCATTTATTGCAATGTAATTTATTAGCCTTACTTACTGAAACCATGGTCTAACATAATTATTCTTTTATGTCTTTTACGGATTGTCTTTTACATAGCTTTCACTATAAATCAACTGTCACACACACATATTATTGGATTCTAACGAAATCAAAAGTTGGCGCAGGATTTTAGACATTCAGACAGTCGCTATTGTGTTACTACGATTCCTAACATGCACCAATTCGAAATTGAAAAATTCGCCACCAAGTAAGAAATAATCTTGATAAAAAGGTTTTCATCAATTGTTACAATTAGTTGTTATACCTTCAGTCTGACTGAAACTGGCCAATTACAGATGTTTCAAAGACGCATAATAATAGGACTATATTATTTTTCATTGAAACAGGTAAATGACGGTAAATGTATTACTGCAGTTAGAAGTAGTTTAGGATAAATATCTGTAAAAATCACCCATTACTTGGATGAGTTCATATTTTTTATTTACAGCGATTCTCATCTGTCTTTGAATCAACAGTATTGACTTCAATGAAGTTATCAATCCAACATAGTTATATTTACAGAGGCTGAGGGATGGGAGCTGACTCGTGATCACATTGAATCATTGATATCTCCTTAATGGCATGAATAATCAGGCCTTGGCGACCTGATGGCCCAACATTGAATGCTGGCTGGGTAGCTCCTTGATTTTTAGGGGATCCGGACTAGTATTACTATGGATACTCACATATTTGATATTTTCCAGGGGGTTGTGTCCGGACCCCCACCTCTAGATCCGCGCATGTATTCTAATAATGACTTTGACGTCTTACCTTTGCAATAGCGACTGCGCAACTGTAGCCAGCTAGTTCCATCAGCTGATCTACACTGAAAGCATATTCTGTAAATACATATGGAAACTTACAGGCTTGGGATTTTCCAGGAGTTGGGCGTTCAGACCCCCCACTCCCTTCACCTCTGGATCCGCGCATGTATTCTAATAATGACTTTGACGTCTTACCTTTGCAATAGCGACTGCGCAACTGTAGCCAGCTAGTTCCATCAGCTGATCTACGCTGAAAGCATATTCTGTAAATAGTTCTTGGTCTATGTCTTGTGCCTCCTTTTGACTGAAAAAGAAAAACAGACGCACTCTTAAATTCTATTGCGAAATAGCTTACCCACACCTATTACTGTAAAGTAAAAAAAATGGCGACGTACTGGAGTATGATTTATGTCAGAGTGATTTTGTAATTTCACGAGGGATTTATTTTCGCGATGCTTTGCAACCGCAAAATAAAACCCTCCGCAAATTCTGAATAAACATTTTAAAGATGTACACTCACTTTTTTCTGATGTCAAAGCTGTAGCACATGGGTGAAAGATTAAAATTTCCAAAATTCTGATTTTTGAAATTCAAATCTTAAAACTTGCAGTATGCCTAAAACATATTAACAATTTCAAGTTTAAATGGTCAATTGTTGTCAGACGAAATTATATTACTATAGAGAAGCTATCATAGCGTGCCTAATTCAGAATTTTGAGGTTGACTTTCTATGGAAAGTCAGCCTCAAAATGCAGAATTCAGGAATAATCATGAAAATTTCACCCATGGCAGCACCTCTCCCGCCTTTTCAACTGACCGGTATACTACTTTCAAACATTGCAATATATCATAACCACGTGTTAATGAGAACTTTTGAATGAAACAGAGTGCTCCATGGGGACCATTGGAGGGCATTGCTGCCAGAAATTGATTCAGACCAATCTATAATACAGGCAACGGCGGACATCTGTGCAGACAAAATGGAAGACAACAGGGAATGTAAGTGGCTAAGTGGCAATTACCGCAAGAACATACTATCAAACATTAATTAGGCGGGATGATTTAAGATGAATAGATGAATGTACTTATGTTCAAGCCACGGCTGTTTTGTTTCTGTCAATAGTTCGGTTAGTTTGATGACCGAAATCAACTTACAGCACGGAAGGGTATCAATTATGAAACATCTTACAACTCAGTACGGAGAACATAATAATTAAATTTGGGCCTCGACACGAGAAAAACTGTCTTGGGGGGGGGGGGGGGGGCGGGGGGGGGGGTTGCGAACAAGACACGCGCAGACCAGCCTGTGCATCCGCGCAGTCTGGTCAGCCCCTTTGTTATTAGCTTATTTGGAAGTATCATATCTATACTTGCTACGAACGAAATTTCAGTTTTCATGCTAGTCCCTGTAGCTGATGAGATTGGTATGAGTCTCGCTTTGTCGAAAACCCCGAAAACAGGTTTTGTCAAGACGAGGCCCATACGAAGCATAAGTGAAAACATTTCCATAATCTGCTAGAATTTAACCAGGTGGTGCAGGTGCACGTTTTACCCTTTTAGGACTAATGGGATTGCCCATTAAGCTACAAACAATAAATTCAGGATGGTCCATTCTAATAGGACTTTCTCATAAAGCTACATGTATTGAAGTCAGGATGGTACATTGTATATTTTTAGGGGTTACCAGTTAGGCTTTCCAAATAATATTGAAAAATAACAGACTTCACATGAGAGGGTTCACAATAATTGTGAAACACCTGTGTGGATTAACAATATTTATGAACGCTTGGTTTAGTTAAGATGCAGGTGTTCATTCCAGATGTACTGTTGACATTTGTGATTGACATGTTTATGTTTGGATAGGGACTTCTGACACCAGTTTGTATTGTTTCCTTAAGGTATGTTGATAAGCTGGTCAATATTGATGGGGTGTTTTAACAGTTTGGAACGGTCGTTTTGACAGATGTTAATTGGTTTAGCGAAAATTACACGAGCCAAACAAATAGATCATGTCAAATCTGACATTGGTTGGCAGGATGGTGCAATCAATCTAATCATATGACCTCTGGGTAATTGCGCAACTGGCATGATTATGAGTAATTTTTGTATCTTCTGATTGGTTAATATAAATGGAAGCTTACCTATATAGAGGGCGCTTTATAATAAAGTTAAAATATGATTGGCTAATCATGGTGTCATTAGGTGACGCTGTGGCCAGCTTCAATCACGTGACTTTAAAGTATAAAAGGTGAAGCGCAGAGTGAGAGCGTTTACTTTTGTTGAGATTCGGACATACATTTGGATAAGAATTTGATTAAATTTGAACTTTGGGTTTATAGTTAGTTTCGTTTTAGGATAAAATTAAATTATAAAATTGTGAACATTGTTGTTGAACTTAAAACTTAGAAATTCTAAAAGGTCTTTATAAACCCAATTACGAACTAAGAAGATCAGAATCAAATATAACGTTACAATATTACCTTTTTTCTCTGAAGAGCGATTTTGTCTTAGCAAACAGTGCAGACCCAGTCGAAAGGACGCCTTATGCGGCACTTCGTCTGGCTCTTTAAGCGTATCAATGTCAGGCAATATCGGCTCACTTGTTTCTAGCGAAGTATATACAAAGAGACGCTTATTGCCAACTTTCAAGAAAGAAGGCATATATAATTGACTAAGTTTGCAACATGTATGCTAACATCGGCTAAGTGGTCTAGCATTCTGTGAAAATTACCTGCATGTTACTGTCTCATGGTGTCCCAACATTAAAATGACACACCCATCTCATCGCCATCTCCGCTAGCGGAGATGGCGATGAGATGGGTGTGTGATTCAATAAATTCATCACCTTCCTTTAAGACAGCTTTCAAATGGCGTCAGTACTTTTATTCAGTAGACAAGAACCCACCTTATAGTTAAGTGCTGAAATATGGGAAGTTTTTTTGAAAGCTTGTACTACTATCAACCTATTCTGATACTGCTTCAGGTCATTGACAGTACGACTCAATGCATTAAGACGCCTCCGCATCGTTAAAAATTAGTTTGCAAATCACGTGCATGACATATTGAAATAAGAGAATAGCTGAACGTTTTAGTTATAATGAAACATTTAATAGCGATACACGTTTCGTAAAAGATTCGCAGACGCAGTCCAAACTTTAGACTGATACACAGTCTCCAATGCCAATTACATTTGACTTCATATAAGGTCGTCTCAGATAGCACTGGAATTAGGTTCAGTGTTGGTCACAGACCTGTAAAAATAAGGACGGCGGTGATTGGGCAAAAATGTGGGTGGATAATCAGGTGTATATTTTAAAAGTAAAATGTCCACCGATTGGACATTAGTATCTGCATTGAAAAAGAATTATTTTCACTAGCGGGAAGGTCGACTGCTTCACATTTGCAAGCAATTTTAATTTGATATTTTGAATTTGTTTAATGGCAGGGTATCAGAAAATGAGACCATGTGCATTTATAATTTTTTTCTATGCAAATTTGCTGCGGGGTAGGGTGGTCAGCTTCCGAGGCCAAAAAGTGATAAAAGATGGCGGTCACCAAGGTAAATAAACGCATTCAGGTGGTCAGTCTGAGGCCAAGCTACAATCCTGTGGTAGCTGTTTAGCTGTAGAAGAGTTGTGAGAGTCACAATTCACCAAACTCTTATCATTGAGGTCTATGGAAAAACAATTACAGGTCTGGGCCCATAACGTAGTACACAATTATCTTCAGTCGTCTAGGATAGCACTGGTATTAGGTTAGACTTGTACAAGCGTACTATAGTACATGCAGTAAAATATATTACACATAAGAAGTCTATCCGAACTCATTGCTCTTCATATGCATTAACGTATTTGGAACGTTGATCAAATATTGGATCGCACACAATCAAATTGTTTCTTTCGGCGTCTGTTCCAATAGAACTACTCTGATAAGAAGATTGACTTCATAAGCTTATCGAAATGACCATCGTTTTACACTTTCATCCTTGTAAGACTAGATTACTTTTTGGAAGAATCGAAACTCGCCGTAAAATCCATAAGTTATGATGCTTTTTTGTCTCACGACGTTTTAAAGATTATTAACCCTTAAAGCGCCATGAAAAAAATGCATCTGAAATGTCGTCTGCTGAAGTCGTCTGCTGCAAATAATTGCCTAACAATACTGACGAATTAAGTATAGAAGCAAACAGTGTGGACTCAGAACAGACTGCTCCTATAGGAGCAGTCTGATCTACGTCCACACTGTTTGCCGTAGAGGCTTCTTAAACATTTCATCAGACGAGAAAAGCAGACGACAAATATTAGATTGCACACAATCAAATTGTTTCTTTTGGCGTATGTTCCAATAGAACTACTCTGATAAGAATATTGGCTTCATAAGCTTATCGAAATGACCATCGTTTCACACTTTCATCCATGTAAGACTTGATTAATTTTTGAAAGAATCGAAACATAAGTTGTGATTTTTTTTTGTCTCACAGCGTTTTAAAGATTATTAACCCTGAAAGCGCCAAGCGAAAAAATTCATCTAAAAATGTCGTCTGCTGAAGTCGTCTGCTGCAAATAATTGCCTAACATTACTGACGAATTAAGTGTAGAAGCAAACAGCGCGGACTCAGAACAGACTGCTCCTATAGGAGCAGTGTGATCTGCGTCCACACTGTTTGCCGTAGAGGCTTCTTAAACATTTCATCAGACGAGAAAAGCAGACGACAAATATTGGATTGCACACAATCAAATTGTTTCTTTTGGCGTCTGTTCCAATAGGCCCAATCTGATAAGAATATTGGCTTCATAAGCTTATCGAAATGACCATGTTTTTACACTTTTATCCATGCAAGACTAGATTAGTTTTTGGGAGCATCGAAATTCGCCGTTTAATCCATAAGTTATGATGTTTTTTGTCTCCCGACGTTTTAAAGAATATTAAAGGGGACGGCAACATTGAAGTAAGTGAATCTATAATGCCAGCCTTTATCAAACCGCTCATTTTGCCGTAAATCCAATCAAAATCGAATGAAAAATAAGAAAGTTGCAGATAGTTGTATAGAAATGAAAGCCATTTGTATACTGAGTGACGTCAACTCGCTCTAATTAAATATGCATAAACAGAATAACTAGTGTCTTGCTATTCAGTTAACTTTGTTTTCATTTTTACTGATTCCTCTGTTGAAAATATTTGATTTTGAAAGAAATCTATACAGTGTAATGGAATCGGGGATTTTATTGGCTTTTCAAAATTTACAGGAAGCTCATTAAATATTCAAAATGGCGGCCTCCATTTACGTAATAGGAGTCAGGATTTTTATTTTCGGATTGCTATAACTTCTCATATTAAGGTCACTACCCATAGCAATAACCGTAACTCTAAATCATCAAGGGAGGTAATACTTGGTAGCGTTCGATTATGACAAAGTGTGATTTTACGCAACTATGATATGTTTTCTACCGACACTTATGCCCGTTACACTGCACGTTGGTAATCTGAAAGTGATTGATATAACATTAAAAATGAAAACAAAATTTTAAGTATAATGAACAACAAAAGTTGGCATTCTTTACGGATACTAAACGATGGACGCTCAGCTCTGTGAGAAGAAAAATGTCAGTCAGTGTAATGGAACACGCATTTTACCCGGGAAATGTCAGTCGACTGTTCGCGGTTTTTTGACAGTCCACATCAACAATCATGATATAACTACTTGTATACAGATCTATATATGATTTTCTGGTTTTATTTTACCTGCAATAAAATTTCACCAAGACAGACTATCTCGTCACGTTCTCTAGCGTCTACTTTGAACCTGACGTGCGCTAATGACGTCACTTGCTCTTATGACGTCATTATGCGTAAATGACAAGCATTGAACTTGACGTTGACGTTTAGAGTCCCTCGTTTTAGTTTGCTTCCTAAACAATTTGCCTAATGTCCAATGTGTTCCAATATTTAGCTACAAGGCTATCTTGGGCTAAGGTTGACCCAAGTATAGTCGTGATTCTAAATTATAGTAGGCCTACTCTAAATTATTAAAGGTACGCGAGGAATTCTGCCATCGGGGTCTGCAAACAACAAAGGTGCAGACCAGCTTGCGCATCCGCGCAGTCTGATCAGCGCCTTTGCTATTCACAAATTGAATAGTATCGTATCTAAACTTGCTCCAAGCGAGATTTCACTTTTCTATCTAGTCTCTGTGGCTGAGAAGGCTGGTTTTGGTATGATTTATCGGAAACCCTGAAGACAGGTTTTGTCGCATCGATGCTCATTTATATTCATGTAAATGCGGACCCAATCTTCAAGCCTGGTTCATGTGATATGCGCATAGAAAATGTCTAGCCCCTCTAGACTACTGGTGGCCAATTCCGCCCATGACCAACACCGACGGGATCCGTACCAAAAATAGTACCCCCTCCCCCTCCGTGCCACTGAATACCCCCTTTAGTAGCGGGAAGGGTGTGGGCATAAAAAGGAACCTTTTTCATATAAATGCGGGTCCAACCAAGTCATAGGTAAGTTATAGGTACTCAGTGAGACGGTTCTTTTGAGCACCCAAAGCAAATATAAAAATAATGAGCAATGAAATATTTACAATTTTACGCTAAAATTTTTGCTAATCTCCAAGGTTACTCTACATTTGACATGTTTCAACTGAAAGATGTCCGTCAAGGGATATATAGATCTAATAGATATAAACCAACTCTGGTCAAGTGTTAAGGTTTGGCCTTGCTTCGCGATCGGGCATTAGTATGGTGCCCGAGGCCGCAACAAAGATTTAAAAACATTTCAAATCCTTGGATGAGTACATGAAGTATATGCATCGATCAATTAAAGCGATGCATATTAAAACAGCACATTTTCACCTAAATTTGACATGCAGAGTTACCCGTGACCTTGAAAAACGGTAAATGTCCCCAAAACATAACATCTCTATCCTAATGGTGTATCTATGCAAATTTGGTCAAAATATATCGACTAGGTGTTCAGACAATATGCGGATAAGTTTCTTTTTACCGTGGGTGGGGTATTTTGGTATCGTTTTTGGTATTGAAAAGTCTTCACATATATGCATATAAATGTTCTAAGTATTTGGAGTACATATAATTTCATTTGGAAGTTCACAGTGAGGTATTTTAATCAACAGTGTTTGGTTCGTAAGGTTTTAACATGCTTAGAAATAAGAAAAGCCTGCTAAGTTCATTAATTTTTAGTTTAGGGGGTAGGGATAATTATTTGGTAATATCTCACTAATTAGACGGTGATTTTTTTTTAAATTTTGTCATAACGCATCTTATATAATGATCACTTTCCTAAAAAAAAATAAGAAAAAATTATTTTTTTAAAGTATGTTTAAATATTGAATATCAGTCAGTAATTGCCGAAAATGAAGGCATAAATATCGGTGAACGCTGGTTTGAAAGCGTGATGTGAAGAAAAATACTTGTATAGCTGCAAAAGAATGGTTTGAGAAAAAGTTCTTAATTATTTATGGCTTCGCATGCTTGTTTGAAATAACGATTTTCAAATATAAAATTGAGTTACAGAATATTTTACTTGTCTTAATGAGTTTCCAAAAAGCTGCGTAAAAAAGCCAACATAGGCCATATAATGAAGAGCTGTAACTTTTGAACTGGACGGTAAATTTTCTTTATTTTGCGTTATTTTGCTTATAATATGATGTACTACAGAATATCAAAAAATGAAAAAAATCTATTATTTGGAAAAAAAATCGCCCAGGTGTGGGCAGTGACCTTAATAATCCGATTATGACTTAAATTGCGGCTGATTGCAATGTTTAATAATTAGGGCTTGCTTTTACTGTCGTGCCAACCAAGAGTGACAGTGACGAAATATTTTGCTTACAATTGTTACGCTACGTTTACACGATGTCCCCGGCGACCACGGCAGTCACGATTTCGGCCACCGTGGACGAAACGGGGTGACCGTAACACAACGTAGGGGAACGGGGTCGACAAACGTAGCTCGCCGTGGTTGCCGTGATCGCCGGGACAGATTTTTAAACAGTAAAAAAATTTGCCACGGCAGCCACGGCGGGATTGAACTACTTAAATGTGCCGTAGTAGAACGGGGAGAACGCAACAAAACGTGTCGGAACGTAACAGACCTTAACACAACTTGGATTATGTCCGTAGCTGGACGGCTTGTTACGAGACGGCAACGCAAGGTCTGCCAAGGTCTGTCAAGGTCTATCAAGTTCTGTTGCGGTCTGCCACTTTGTCCTAACCCGACCCCACAGCTCGAACCTGAAAAACATGGAGTCTAAGAATCTCAGCTAGATGCATCTGAGGAGGAAAGTAGTGGCAAGGGTAGAAATAATCATTACTGAATGGACTTGGGTAGTTTCATTGTATTATAGAGGTGTCAAAGGTAATAATTTCACGTGGCAAAATATTGCATGTATTTCTCTGAAGATCAGTCAGTGTAGACATTGATAAAATGCTGCATTGTGCGCCATTTCATTAGAATCTTCTGTGTTTTTTTAAAAAATACTCATAAATGAGTCACTAGAGTACAAAGGGTTAATGCTGATACCAATGGCTGGTGTTTTTGTTTCAAGACTCTCATTGTACAGTTCGAAGAGCTTTGGAGGCCTGAAATGCGTTAACATCTTCGATGCGAAGCTCTCTTGCTATGAAAAGTGAGAAAAATCCCAATTGTTGCATTCGTTCGTCCGAAAACCATGCCCGCTTTAACCTTCCTGCTAGACGATCATTCTTCTATACAGCTGCTGGTGGACTCCTTGCTGCCACAAAGGCTAGATGTACACTCCTAGCAATTATATAAATACGAAATCGGCTTCTTTATTACCATTACATGTAATGATGTTTTCGATCAAGGGTGCATAATATAACGATTGCAGCAGCCTGTGGACCTCCTCTTTATACCGTGGGCATATTGGGGCTCAAACACGTTTTATCGTAGAAAACCTTGACAGAACTTGATAGACGTAGCAGAACTTGACCGCAACGTAACAAAACATGAGAGGTCCCAACAGAATGTGGCAGGCCGGGATGAAAGGTAGAACCGTGACAGACCGTAGCGCGCCGGCGAGCCTCTGTCACGGCAGACCTTGACAGACCGTGAGAAAACGTAGCGAAACTTAACAGAACTTGAACACAAAGACAAAATGACTAAAAACACCACGACGAGCTACGTTTCTGGCTACCGTGACTGCCGTGGCTGCCGGGAACATAGTGTAGACCTAGCATTAAGTAAAATTTTAACTTGTACACTCCACTTGAGCTAGCGCGAATAGATATATCACTTGTGTATTAATCCTATCCGCAGGATAGGATTAATACACAAGTTATCTATCGATAATAAGTCCCTGATAACTTTGTAAACAAAACATGAAGTCACTGTCACTTTTGACTTGCAGGACAGTAAAACTTACTGTTTTCAATGCTGCTGTCCTCTTTAATATGGTTTCGTGTTCATCTCAAGTCCTTTCGTCCATCTTTATAAATAACCAACGGGTATATTAAGTGCGCAGCATCTACTTAAATTTTGAAACAGGAAAGTCAGCCACAAATTCCTGAATTAGGAATAATAATCCCAAATTAGTTTCACCCACGACAATGTTATTTTGAAATTCTAACCATGACCCCTTAGAATATTTAAATGTTCAAAGTAAAATAAGTAAGGGTGCAAAGATCAGGAATCGATACAATCAAGTACCACACCTGACCCAGGATACAAATGGGAAAGTGACAAACTCACAGTTAGACACCACAAACGAGAACCAAGAGGTCAGCCCTTTCCCAGCTGGTGACCACAGGGCACATATAAACAGACGCGCACAAAGTCATAGCTATCACAAGACAGAAAAAAAAACATAAAAGATCCACAAAAGAAGTACCGCCTTGGAACGGTCAGTAAACTATTTTACTGGAGGACTTAAACCGGTTTCACGGCCCTAACCTCACCCTTAATTCAGATGTGAACCAAGACACAAAGATATTCGGTTCGCATGAAATACCCCAAACTTATCAATGCATCATCTAGAACATATAAATAAGATATAAAAAGGAGACATAAGCCTATAATGAATGAATTTTATGAATCTTTAGATTTTCGCAACCGTCCAAAACCGCATGAGCCCCTGAAATATGACTGACAGAGAATGGCGTTCACTTACACATGCCAAACGCGTCAAACAGTGAATTCATTAGCCAGTAGAGACAATGTATACTGAAGGACTTTAAAAACGCACCACCTGCTTAAATGCTAATTTATGTCGAATATTGAATATTTTCATTATGTAAAAGATAAAATTGACAAGTTCCGTCATTTAGCTTACATTCAATAAGAAAATAGAAACGCTGTGGATTATGATTGCCGTGAGGTCGCGATAATTCTGAGACAACTGAAATTCAAAAAGTCACAGAGTACCCATACCTTCCATTATGAACGAAAAAAAGTTTTCGAACCGATGATTGTTCTTGAAAGCAAAATGAAAGACAAAATAAAAAAAAATGAAGTTTTAGGCCTCTGGCAGCGTTCATTACGTCTACATGACGTCATTGATTTTGACGTAATTGGCCGATTATATCCTTAGGATCAGGAATAATCGAAATCTTTTTATTGCCAACAGATACTCCTCAATCAGTTGCATAAAAGACAAAAATGTCGCGACATGCGCGAACGATGCCCGTCTGTTATCGATGTTTGAAAATCTAACACTGACGTTAGCAAAGAAACGTTGCGAGTGGGAGTGTAATAAAACGATTAATTCTGAAAACTTTTGTGTTTTTCCATTTGTTAAGACATCTGGCTACCACCTAAAAGTGTTTGTTTTCAAATCGAATCGAATTCAAATTTGTCAGACGACAATTGTTGAAAATCACTTACGTTGATATTACGTCAGAATAAACAGCATGGGCAAATCGAAATCATGGCAAATCATAGTCCATTTTGCAAGAGGAAAAAAATGATAAAAAAAAACATCCTCAAACCAATCATGTGAAAGAGACAATAAATGTAAAATGGTGCGTTTCTAAAGTCCCTCAGTAGAGTTGTAATTGGCCAAGGCATTTTCTACCCATCTCTAGGGGCCGAATTTCGGTCCCATTCCCAATCGACAATAGCCACCTTTTGTCCCAATACCATGTTTGTTTTTCCCCAATTAAGAAAAGTAAACACTTTTTATACCTTTTTTAGAGACCACTACTACTTATGTGAAACAATGACCCTTATCAGAATGAAACTGCAACACTTGTGCTTAAGTGGTAAGGTTGCTATTATACAATCTAAACTAACTTGATTTTGAGGCTATATTTTGCTACCCTGGTTATGTTCTATTTCGTCAGTTTCTCCCAATTTTGCTGTTAAGTCGATCATTTTTCCCAATTTTGGCCAATGGCCTTTTCCCAAAATTGCTGGAAAAAGCCCAGTTGGCGGCGTGCAACACCTGACTAAGCAAAAGAAGGCTCCTGGCTGCTTATTTTTTCCTATTTTACAACCACAACCTATGTTTTTGGTGCTCAAACGAACCGCCTTATGAGACGGACTTTTAGTACCCACTATATATATTGGTTGAGAGGCAAGACATGTTTAAATTGATGGGTAAAGCAATAAGCACACATGTACGCTTATGAATTCCTATCAGGAGCTATGTGAATACCCCCCCCCCCCTCCTACACACATATACACAGCAAATTAAAAATGCAATTCAGCAAATAAATGAAATGTACAAAACTAGATGACTGTTAGATTCCACCAATATATCAACCTTTCAAGCCAGACATGCGGAATAATGCATCAATTGAAGAGCATTTGAAAAGTGCATATACTCCCCCGGCTATAATTGCACTGGATGTCAGATCATATTCACATTAATCATTTTAGAAACTACTTGATGGCTTTATATATAAAATGCGATCTTTTAAGCAAGGGTTGCATCCTCTACCGTATAAAATCTACCTAGCGCCAGAGATATTTTGTATTAAACATTAACACCATTTTGCTAGCGCATTTCATAATTATAGTACGTATATATCAGGGTAATCGTCATCAATGAAGTATACCTGACAAACCAAGAAACGCATACAGTAAAACATAAGTTTTTTCTGAAAGCCGTAAATGTAATACAAGTTTTGTTTGCATCATTTTGCAAGTATTTTATCGTAAGTTTTATTCTAAAAATTCTCAAAAAAATCACAAAAACAGTGTCAGCAATACCGGTCTCCTTCAACACAAAAGGAAAGCAATGGGACAAAGATCTCTTAGATGCTTACTGGGTTACTATTTGGGGGCAATATGCTGAAAGATGTACACCGGCAGCGGTTATACTGTTTGACTTTTCAGTGCTTGCGTGGTTATCAAATCAACGTAACACCATTTCCATTTGAAAACAATTATTGAAGGGGGGCGTTGTTTGCACATTTACGGTATATTTGTTTATTGAATCTAGCTGTGAGCATCCAGAAGACAAAATTTAATAATTTGAATTTTTGAAGGGATGAAAAAAGCAATATTGCCTTCAATGCAATTTCAGCGCATTTCCAGATTCCATAACTACGGCTCAATGGATGTAATAAAAAGATAAACAAAAAATTTGAGCGTATAACGATGGAAACTTTCTTATCTGTAAGTTTAAACATTTGTTTTGGGTGCTCAAAAGAGCCGTCTCATTGAGACGGCTCTTTTGAGCACCCACAACATCTGTTTCGGTTGAGATATAAGAAAATTATTTGTCCTTATTTGGAGGCCGGTGACAATGGATGAGATATAAAGAGCCGAAGAAATTTAGGAGGACACAAAATGAAATATTAAAGTACAAATCATTCCTTCACATTGATGAAAATTTATTCTTTTTCGGTTAAAATAAATCCTGGCATTTCAGTGAGTCCAGCATGAAATCAGTTTTGGTCTTTAAAGTACAGATGCATTTTCAACCGAAAACGGAGGCACTTTTTAAATACGAAATGGGGCTTTCTGAAATCAGCAATTATTCTTAAATTGAGCCGTACAAAATGCACTTGTTGAGCACACGGATATAGCCTTAAATTCAAGGCAATACGAACAGTACACAAACAACAAAAACAATTTCGGAGTAGAGCATATTTTGATGTATGGATGACTAGGCTATTAAGACAATTATTTTTTTGACATGTTAACAACATTTTGATATGTTTATGTCATACATATCGGTCTTTTCTCACCATCTCTAGAATAGGAATTGAACCAGGCCTTTGTAGGCCAATGAAATTTTCTGCAAAGTTTGATACAGTTAACGGTGAGAATAGTCCGATGTATATATTTAGGGATCACAGGTCATTATTACCAAATAATGTTGTATTGCATCGATTTGGTCTAAGCAAATAGTGAATACAATCATGAAATCATGGTTAATACAGGCAAGTTTGAGTAAATCCAAGTACTTTCCAAGGACTTCTAAAGAATATCCTACAGTTTTCAAGGACTAAACGTTTAAGAAAAATCCTGATTTTAGTGTTAAAATTCTACTTCAGAAATGTTAGACTGAGGTAATGGAGACATTAGTACTGGAAAATTAGTATAAAATTGGTGTGCCTTTATTTGGTGCAGCATATGCTGCACCAAATAAAGGCACAGCAATTTTATACTGATTTAGGTCTCTATCAACAGTGCTAAGTCCTTTATAAAATAGAATAATTCAAGGACTTTTAAAGGCTTTTGAGTGATTTCTAGTACTTTTCGAGGCAGATTTAATTTTAAGGACTTTTCAAGAAAGCCCTCAAAATTCAAGTACTTTTCTAGCCTGAGTGAACCCCGTGAAGTGCCATCTACACTGTTGGCAAAAAACTCGTTTAGGGTTTTCGGTCCACAAAGGTTTAATGACAGTTTTTGGAGCTATCATAGACGCCGAGTGTGGAGAGGTAGCAACCATCGACATGAATAGGTAAAAGATCAAATATTACAAATTATGAAGGAGGTGAGAGCGCAGTGGCTCAGTGGTAGAGTGCTTGACTGGAGACTGAGGGGCCGCGGGTTCGTGCCTCACCGACGTCACTGCGTTGTGGCCTTGAGCAAGACACATTTATCCTAGCTTAGTACTGGTTCAACCCAGGAAGACCCGTCCCTGTTTAATTGAAAGATTGTTGATGGGACGTAAAGAATCAAATCAAACAAAAAACAAACAAAATTATGAAGGAGTCAAGTTGGAACGAGCGTAGCGAGTGAACCGCTCAATTTCTTTATAATTGTAATATATGATATATGACCTACTTATAGTTTTCTCCTCCCCTTTTCCTGACGGCTCCATTGGAAATGGTTGCATTGACCACTTAACGAATAACAAATATTGACAAAATATGTGATCAAGTTGGCCAAAAATTTAAATTGCTCTGCAAACTGATTGGTTGAGAAGCGCCGGAAGGGGCGGAGTAAACTATAAGTCTTGCTTGTTTCTTGAAGTGCGGTTTTTCGTTTTCCCTGGCAATAATTAATTCACTTACTCTGCCCCTAATGAAAGTATGTAATCTGAAGAAAAGGCAAATTGTATTACTGAGGACACCAATTAGGATAACCTGATTGTCGTGAACATGACTGGCCGGAGTAGTTATATAATAGACAAGAACGGCTTTCATGCACTGACGTTAATAAGTAGTGGCATTTTGTCCATTTATCACACCGGGTAGGCCGCAATCGAAAACGCCAATACTATCGAGGAACGTAGATCAAAAATAAATAGAAACAGTGTTTTCGATTGCATTTGTCGCCACACTGGCGACAAATGGGAATCGAAAACACTGTTTCTATCGATTTTTGATCCGCGTTCGTCGATTGTTGATAACGTTTTCGATTGCCGCCTACCCGGTGTGTTTATTGAGAGGAACTCCAAGACAAAGATCATCCATCCATGCTGAATTCGACGCAAAGTTTACGGCGAATCATCGATTTATTCAATTGACCAATGATCGATTAGTCATCGATCAATGGAACAGCTAGAAATATCATCAGTATTTGGATACAACATCATTTGTTGGCAAAATGTTAATACATGATCATTTTCTACATACTTTATACTTTTTTACTGATATTTATAGTTTACTCCACCCCTTGGTGTGATTCACAGCCAATCAGTTTGCATAGAATCACAGCCAATCAATTTACATAGAAATTTAAAGTTTTGGCCAATTTAATCAGATGTTTTCTCAATACATGTATATGTAATGTATATAAAGTAAATCCGTGAAGTGGTCAATGCTAGCATTTCCAAAGGCGCAGTCATGAAAAAGGAGGAGAAAACTATAAGTAGGTCATAGATCAAATATTTCATTTATAAAGAAATCAAAACTTTTGTGAATCTTTAATGTCTTTTCTGTCTTGTGTTTGTTATGCATTTGTGCGCGTCTGTTTATTTGTGCCTTGTGATCAGCGGCTGGGAAAAGGCTGGCCTCTTGGCTCTTGTTTGTGGTGTAATAAGTGAGAGTTTGTCACCTTCCCATTGGTATCCTGGGTCAGGTGTGGTAATTGATTGTATCGATTCCTGTTCTATGCACCCTTAATCACTTTGAACCAGAACTAAGCAGGGATAGAGGACAACACAAAGACGCTGGTGATGCTCGAACCCTTAAACCCCCGGTCTCGAGTTAAGCACTCTACCATTGAGCCACTGCGCTCCTTGACCAAGCTATGCAATTAACTAGAAGATACCGTTCGATCAAAATACTGTTGACGACGCACGGGCTCACCTTCAAATTCCTATAATTAGAATGCCCATTGCAAATACCATGTATTAACTGACTGAGAACATAAACTAGAGGACCAGCGCTCACTTGGTCTCCTTAATAATGTTAAAATAGGTCACGGCCATCCTAAGCTTATTATTTAAACATATTGTTTATGTTTTACCATGTACGGGCATGGTGGCCATTATGTCAAGTGACCTTAAACAAAGATTATATTTATATTGTTTTATCTACTGAATACTCCATATAAAATTTGAGTTCAAACAGCCCAGTGATTTCTGGGAAAAAGATGTTTAAATATGTATGTGGCAGTCCAAACTGAGTGGCCATGGACGAAAGGTCAAAGATCAGCTTGACCTTAGGTGTTTATATAAAACCAGTGTCTCATTCGGTTTAACATCTCTCGCAAGTATTATGATTTCCGCTAAAACAGTTATAGAAAAATGAACATTTCAAGAGTTTTCCAATATAAATGCATTAGGAATCAAAGTTGGCCTTGTCGTAAATAAGGTCAAGGTCAACCTAGATTCACGATTTGTGCAAACCTGGAAGGGCCCAAATCCCAAATGCTACATACCAAGTCCCAGGGCCATTGGCCTTTTGGTTCCAGAGTAGAAGATATTTAAAGGGGTTTTGCCTTATAAAGGGTATGGGGGCCATCTTGGTCATGTGACCATAATCATTTGATATAATTTACTCCCCTCAACTTAAGTAGTCGCGATATAAAATTTGAGTTCAATTGGCTTAGTGGTTTCTGAGCAAATTATGCTTAAATATATTAATGGGACTCCAATTTGAGCGACCTTCGCTGAAAGGTCAACCTTGACCTTTGGAACTTATCTATAGCTATTGTCTCATTAGGTTTAACCTATCAAGTGAGAATAATGACTTTGGCTTCAACAGTATTCAAAAAATCATTTTTTTTTTCAAAAATTTACAAATTTAAATGTACTAGGAAGCAAATTTGACCTTGATTTAAGTAGGTCAAGGTAAACCTATGATCATTATTTGACCAAACTGGGTAGGCCCCACATCCGAAATATTACATACCAAGTCTTAAGGTCATCAACAATCTGGTTCTGCAGAAGAAGATATTAAAATAGTTTTTACCATATATGGGCATGTCAGCCATTTTGGGCATGGGACTAAAACAATTTGTAATACATTTATATTTTAGCTAACTTATCAAAAGAAGTCATCATATGGAATTTGATATTGATTGGCCTTATGGTTTATGAGAAAACCATGTTTTAACATATTGATGGAAATCAAATATGAGTGACCTCAAGTGAAAGGTGAATGGTCAACATTGACCATTGGGACTTATTTGTAGCCATTGTCCCATTACGATAAACATATCTAGAATTTATGATGACTTTGGCTTCAACAGTATTCAAAAAATCCAATTTTCAACAATTTCCCATTTAAATGCATTAGGAAGTAAATTTGACCTTGACGTTAAGTAGGTCAAAGTCAACCAAGGATCATCATTTGAACAAACTTGGTACGCCTCATATCCCCAATGCTACATACATGTAGTATTTAATGTCCCAAGGTCATCGCCCTTCTGGTTCTGGAGAAGAAGATTTTTAAAGGGGTTTGAGCCCTCCAGTGGAGTATTTTACTGACCGTTCCGGGGCGGTGCTTCTTTTGTGGATCTTTTGTGTTTTTGTTCTGTCTTGTGTTTGCTGTGTTTTGTGCGCGTCTGTTTATGTGTGCTTCGTGGTCACCTGCTGGGAAAGGGCTGACCTCTTGGCTCTCGTTTGTGGTGTCTTCTGTGGGTTTGTCACTTTCCCATTGGTATCCTGGGTCAGGTGTGGTACTTGATTGTATCGATTCCTGATCTTTGCAACCTTACTTACTTTTACCATATATGGGCGTGGCGGCCATTTTGGTCATGTGACCAGGACCATTTGTACAAACTTTTGTCCCCCTATCCTAAGGAGTCTCCGTTTGAAAGAATTTCTAGCGATAAGGCGAGCAATCTCCCTAAACGAGACGTTCGTTTTATTTTGTTGAAATGACGACTGGAGAAACTAGGAACATTAAACAAATATATATAGACGGGCCGTCGATGCACCATTGCCCCCGAATTTGTATATTTAAAACGGGATTTCCTTAGTGCATGTAATAACTCTACTTCTTATTGAATGGGAATTTATTTCGATCATCAACTGTACTTGTTATTCAGTAACATATATGGGAACTAGACGTTAAACAAGGGAACCAATCGTCCTATCACGCTATGTACAGTAAAACTATTTATACAGTTGATGTACAATAAAAACGACCATCTTGCAAAGTGGTCTATATTTTGTCAGATATTTGATGTCTTCTTTCGCTTATACAACCCCTTTGCCCCCTAGACCCAAGACGCCCTTTACATATGTTATGTTTTTGTATAGCGACATTTAATCGTCCAAAGGGCATCTTGGGTCTAGGGGGGCAAAGCATCTAAAAACAAACTGAAAGACGCCAGTTTCATCTTTTCAATGACAAACGTCACAATTTTAAGTATATTTCGTACGCATGCGCAGAGGAAAAACCGCAAAGTTTTGGAAATGAAGGGCACTTATATCCTTAATATTTTAGCACTTTTACTTTTTGAAAACCTGCAAAGGATTTACTAAAACTCTCGTCTAAACGGCACCCAGTCTAAAGACTTAAAATGAGGGGTGGGAGTAGAAGGCGCAAGTTTTAACGGTTTTGTAAATGATGAATCGCTTTGAAACCTATTTTGATGCTTTCTATGTAAATTTTACTACCAGAACTGACCAATTTTAAAAACATTAGGGCAATTTCATAATTTAGGTTTTGCAATCATGTCAACTAGGGAAAATATACGCCTTATCGCTAGAACTCCTTTGAGTTCAATTGGCCCAGTGGTTTCAGAGGAGAAGATGTTTGAAAATGTTGACGGACGACGGACGGACGCCGGAGTCATTGGTATACTAATAGCTCACATCGGAACCTTCGGCTCAGGTGAGCTAAAACGGACCGGACCCATCCTAGCCATTGTTCCTGTGAGATAACAAAGTACCGACTTTTAAGACTTGGAAAACTTGGTCGCAAATCTTGGGAAGCGTAAAAGATACCACTGTCATTCATTGACAAAAATTAATAGAGAAAATGAAGGGCGAAATGCCTTAATTGGCAATTTAACTTGCAAAAAGAAACAGGAAATTTCCATGAAGAAGGTTTTAATTAGATCAACAAATTTTCAGCGATTTATTATGCCTGATTAAAAAACACATTGATTCACTCTTGGAGGACCGGAACAGATTTACTCAGCCAGAAAAGGCATGTGCAAACAAATAGTCCCAGACCAGTCTTCTCCTGATCAGGGGCTATTTGTTTATTTGTAAGCAAATAATTAATTGATAACTAGGATGTTCAGCTCATCAACTCGAAGATTCCGATCGATTTTGAATGTCAGCATTTTTTAACCCAAATAAGCCTTGCGTCCTTTTTGAGGGACATGTGCAAACAGAACAGACCCAAATTCAACAGGCCCCTGGTCCCAATTTCAGAACGGTAGGAATATCCCTGCCTCCGAATATATGTGTTTATCATATGACGTCGCGTCTGGGAGTGAAATAACGCCATGCAATAAAATCGATAAACCACTAGTGGTTTACAGATTAACGGGAAACGTTATGACGTCCATAACAACGTTGCGTAATAATGACAAAATCATAACGTTTTTACGCCAGAAATGAGATTTCAAAGTATTTGTCATATGATAAATAGAATCTAACATTCGTGCTCTTGTATTATTGAATTTATTAAACTCGTTGCGAAAAAGAGATAAAATGCTCGGCAAGCCTCGCATTTTATCTCTTTTCCCCAGCTCGTTTAATAAATTCAATAAAACATGAGCACTCATGTAAGATCCTCTATTTTCGCGGCGAGGTACATTTATGCTCCTCTTTTCTAAGTTTAATGTGCTGACAAAAATGACATTCATGCGCGGATCCAGAGGAGGGGTGCAGAGGGTCCGGAGCCCCCCCCCCCCCCTTAAAAGTCACAAAAATATAGGATTTCTTATCAATACTGGTCCGGATCCCCTGAAAATCACAAAGCTACCAAGCCAGCATTCAATGTTGGACCATCATGGCAACGCCAGCGTAACGCCATTTAAATGGCGTTTCGCTGGCGGGCGGATGATTTCTTGCTTATAGTGATATTTGTATCCTCCCTCCCCTCACAACAAAAAAAGTTCGACCACCTCTGACAAAACTTTCCGGATCCGCACAATGGCAATTTGAAATGGTGCTTTCAAAGATATGTTGAGATTACCAAATTTTATAATAGGCGTTCTGATAAAATTCAATTATAACAGAAGTTATAAATCATGTCTTTATGCGAGAGGATTTTGATGAATTTCTTTGAATTGCAAAATGAAAAAATGCTACAAAGATAAATTAGAGTTAGATGTGACCCGTTTGTGCCATAACCTTTATCATAGACTTTAAAGACATTTTACCATTATTGTGTAACAACTTGTAAGAAAAAAACTGTCTCAGATCTTAATCCACATTATTACGCCAAGTCGCTGTTGTCAGTTACAAGCGAAAGTATGTGCACGAAGTACTGGTTAACTGCTTGTTCAAGCTTGCCTAGGAAAAAGTGTGGTTAGGTGAACTGACCGTCCCGCCATGACCACAGCTGTTGGGACGTAAAGCAACACAGACTTGGGACGTAAAGCAACAAAACAAATAATAGACTTCGAGCTAAAAAAGGTCCTGCTCCCCCCCCCCCCTAGGGAATTTTGCAGACATATCCTATCTTGAAGAAAATTTCAAGCCGCATCTTTTAAGAGATGTTTGCACTCTGTGCTCCGGGGCGTTAGTCTCTTACAGCCTGTTACATATGTTACTGTAACAAACTAAGGAAAAAATCAAAATGAAAGTTTGAGCTACAAAAAGAAGGCATTAAACCATCTAATTATTCAAATTTATTTATGTAGTTTGCAAGCTAGATGCCTAAGCTACATAAAAGCAGCATTTTAAACAAAATTACAGCCTTCAATGGTGTTATATGCGTTACATAGATTAAATTTCCCTTTGAAAGTTGAAATCGTGACTAACATCATTCATTTTACAGACGATTTGTGCATTTTTACAAGTGTTTTTAACCTTAGTTTACTAAAGTACTCATTTGACTAATAGAAAAAACAAAGTTTGGTTTTCTATCTCAAATACATTGTTTTATATGAGCTATTAAACAACCCTACCCCCAATTTTAAGTATCCAATTTTGGTATCTATTATTGAAGAAAAATATATGAAAATATTTGACGCTCGTGGATATCTTACATTTTTGGCACTGTCTTGCTAATGCAATAAAGAATCATACATTTGCAAGTTTGACATCAGGATCCACACACTTATTAAAGTATGTAATGTATGTTACATGGCATAATGAATGAGCCAGGAAATTTTCTTGGAAGTAAGAGATGATATTTCAGAAAAATACCGTTTTTCACATGTTTTCCTATTAATCTCTAGCCTCTGGTGCCTTAGTTTTAGTAATTACAGTAATTGCTGATAACAAGCCCTTGGAATTGTGTTACCTATGTTATATATAACCTTTTTAATCACATATTTCCTAATGCCTATAATATTAAAATATATAGACATATAGATATATATAGACATATAGATAGAAAATAATAGTTCTCATTTAAATGACACAATTTAATAAATATTCCTATTAAATAAAATTAATCAAAAACAATCTTCATTCAAGTCACCCTCACAATGTCTATCATTGTGTCTGCTTCTATTGCAAAATTTTGTTTGTTTGTTTGTTTGATTTGATTCATTACGTCCACTCAACAATCTTTCAGTTATGCGGGACGGGTCTTCCTGGGTTGAA
This sequence comes from Loripinus fragilis, assembly GCA_964019695.1. Classification (NCBI taxonomy): domain Eukaryota; kingdom Metazoa; phylum Mollusca; class Bivalvia; order Lucinida; family Lucinidae; genus Loripinus; species Loripinus fragilis. The sequence continues at coordinate 43,583,376 of OZ026530.1, read as the reverse complement.
CCAGTACTAAGCTAGGATAAATGTGTCTTGCTCAAGGACACAACGCAGTGACGCCGGTGAGGCTCGAACCCGCGGCCCTTCGGTCCCGAGTCAAGCACTCTACCACTGAGCCACTGCGCTCCCCCTATTGCAAAATAATCACCCATTTCAAATAATCACCCATTTCATCACAACCAGTAGAATCATGGCATTGTATTAGGACTGCAAACTGAGTACAACCCAGTTCCTCTCCACCCCTTTGGGAATTGTGCAGACATATCCTACCTTAAATATCCTACCTTAAAGAACAATTCAAGCTGCATCAAATAAGAGATGTTTGCACTCTATTAACTAGGGGAATAGCCTGTAATGGTATGATACGTATGTTACCATATCAATTTAAGAATAAATGAATTGAAAGTCTGAGAAACAGAAAGAAGACATCAAAAACTATCTATTTATTTGAATTATTCATGTAGTTTGCATGCTGAATACCTTTGATACATAAGAAAAGATTTTTTAACAAATATACAGCTGTAATATGTGTTACATTAATTAAGATTACCTTTTAAAATTGGTAATTGTGACAAACATCACTTATAAGCATTTTGTGTGATCCTCCTCCTCTTTAGCCATCAAAAGACTTAATTTTCTTTGTATGTGTGGCCAGTGCCAGCGTCAAACAACTTGACTCAGCCAAACTTGAATCCTTTTAGCATTCTTCAAAAGCAGAAACAGCATGTCAGTGTCATGGGATCAAACACCTGATTAAATATGGGTTTAATGCCATTTCACATATATGCATACAATGGAGTATAACTCTGTTATATATCTCTTCCTGTGAAGTGGCCAGAGCAATCTAACTGCAGCTGCCTCTGCATCCGTGCTAGTCAAATGATAACTTTGCTCTGATTTTGCAAAATCTATGTCTCTACCGTGTACTTCTAAGAATACTTTAAGATTTCTGACATTGGTCAAACAGAAATTTGATAGGCTGCTTTTTTGCATCATTTGCCATGGAACCTATCCAGTCGTTTGGTGCTCTAGTCCTCAGGTCTTTTGCTGCGCCCAAAGAAATTTAAAAGTTTTCTTTAGTTACAATGTTGACTCTTGATGGTTTTGGCAGACCGTCTTAAACAATTTCTGTTACATCTTGAAAGTTATCTGGTACAGAAGAAAGAAATTCAATATGAAGTTGGACATTGCCATCAATTATGTTTGCAGTTGGTTGTTTTTTTATGTCAGTACATTGAAGCATGTCTTAAAATAATGTAAAACCTATGATTTCTCAGTTTTTGCAGCCATATCATAAGCTGTTGCATTCAAAAGAAGGAAAGTGGACTATAGGTAGAATAGGATAACCAGTAGTTCTATATTATGCTCTTAGGAAGATTTATACAGAGTAAACAAGTTGATGAGGTGCCTCATTTCATAATCCATTGAAAACACTGAAAATGAAAACACTTGCCTCTGACTGTGTAATCAAAGAGGATGTCACGACAGTGCCCTTGCTCATTTATTATGACGAGGTATATATGTTACATCCTTTAATAAGCGCTTTTATCTTAGAAACTTAGTGAATCATCGAATTGAAAGGGTCTAATTTGCGCTCTGTTCATCCTGCATTTCATTGCTTTACCTGCTGTGATACATCTAGTTTGTTTATCTGAAGGGAAATAGTTACCTCGGTTTCAGCACTTCAGAAGTACTAAGACTTCAAATTAGTTTTTGAATGCTTGGGGAAAGATAATAAGTGCAGAGACATTATTAGATGAAAATATGTGGGTTGCATGTATGGAAAGGCTACATTTATAAAAGTTAACCAGCTAAGATATGATTCTTTATCACAGAAATACCAAGGTACATCAGTCCAGGTTCTCATTGCTCTTAAAGGCATAGTTTTTCTCCCTGTAAAGCTTTAGTCTTTCTCCTACTTGCAAAGTATCACTTGAAACATATACTCAAAGAGCCAACTATTAGGAATTCATATCCGTTTCCGAATGTTCCAAGCCATAAATGGCAAAATTGGAAAGTTGATAATGGCTCCTCAATTTTGAGTGGACTGGTGGTAAAATTGAATAACAGTAAATGATTGAAATATTGTGTGATGATTCTACTAGTTGCAAGGAGGCGTGTGATAATAATGATTACCACAGAAGCAGACAACGACAAACGTTTAACATGAGTGTTAAATCGATGAGAAATAGTTTGGATCATTTCATTTATTGTATTTTCTTGTAAAAAAGTGAAACTATCTTATCTATTTGTGGCTCTATATTTAGCATTATATGCACAGTATTAGGAAATGTGTCCAAAAGGTCATTGATAACATCTGTAACACCAGTCCATGGGCTTGTTGTTGACTTTTTGTTTATTGTTACTCCCATTGTGGGAGTCTGTAATTGTTCTATGTTTTGTTGTACGTTACTTTATATCCATTCTAGTATTGCAATCATCTTGATGGGGAAGAGAGAGCTGATTGCTTTGCTTGATTTGTCTTCCTGGTGTCTCGTGATGGTTGAGCGGCTCTTCCTCGCGATGCCACGGGGTTGTCTGCAGTTTGTGATTGTGGTATTTCCTGATCATACTCACTTACTATTTTTGATAATCAGAAATGAATATAATTTCTAGTGTTTTGGCACCAAAGACTTATAAGTACACATTAAGTGTCCTGATCTTTAACTTAATGACATCCTGTAGATATATGAGCAAGACAGACTAAGAAAATGAAAAATATCCACAGGCTGTAATCGCTTTCATGTGTTTTACTTAAACGATAATAACAAATTCGCTTCTCTGTAAAACTGGGAGTAGGGCTGTGTATTAGCTCCTATAAGACAATATATTTAAGATAGAAAAGCAAACTTGGTTTTTCCTATTCATCAATTGAGTATATGTTTATAAAATCTAATAAAACAGTTTGAAACCAAGTCATAGTACTTGTTTAACTACATGACGATAGCCACAATTATAGCTTTTAAATTGTAATTAGGTTCATGTAACGCACATAACACCACAGTTAGCCGTATTAATGTTAAACAGCTTCCGTATGTAGTAAAGACATCCAGTATAAAGACTATAAGAATGCCAATTTATTAGATAATTTTAATGTCTTCTTTTGGTAGCTCAAACGTTCAAATTTCTTATTCTCAAATTGATATAGTAACATATGTAACAAGCTGTTATAGGCTAACGCCCCGACTTAAAGAGTGCAAACATTTCTTATTAAATGCACCTTGAATGGTTACATAAGATGTAATTTGCTGAAGAAATCCAAAGAGGATTAGGATGGAGCAGGCCCTTACTCAGCTTTATGTCAAAATACTGTTTGATGATTTTACTTATCACACTAACATATGTAACGCTCTCTGATCTTTAAAACTTGATGACAACTAGCAGATCTATAAGTCTTTATCATAGGAGCCAGTTTAAAATCCCTAAACAATGTAAGATGTCTAACAGCTGCGAGTTTTTTCACAATTTTAGCTCAAACTTTCAAACTACATTTCCTTTATTTGATATAGTAACGCATGTAACACCCTGTTTCAGACTAACGCCCCAACATAGAGAGTGCAAACATCCCTTATTCGATGCAGCTTGAGTTGTACTATAAGAAGGAATATGTCTGCAAAATTCCCTCAATGAGGTTAAAACATTTTAGGCATATCTTACGTAAAGACAATGAGCTTGCCCATTTATTACATCAGGTAACATATGTTACAGCCTCTGATTATATAAAATTTTGCAACAAACTTGCAGATTTATGAGTCTTTTCATATAAGCAAATAAATCCCAAACAATGAAACACATTCATCAACTGCCAATATTTTTTAACTATTTTTACTTTAGTTTTAATACCAAACATTTCACCTTAAAACTGGGTAGGGGTAGGGTTGTTTAATTGCTTATTTCAGAAAAAATGTTTAAGCTAGGGAAACAAACTTTAATTTTTCTGTTAGCCAATTGCATAAGCTAGTCAGACATGGTTAAAAACATTTTGCAAAACACACAGAGAGATTATGAATGTAAATGATGTTAGCCACACTTGCAAATTTTAATAGGTTATCTGATTTATGTAACGTATATGACTCCTTAGGAAGCTGCAATTTTGTTCAAATGGCTGTCATACGTAGTTAAGATATCCAGTATGCAGACTATATGAATGATTTTAAAAAATAAATATTTTAATGTCTTTAATTTGTAGCCCAAACTTTCAATTTACTTTTTCTTAATTTGATTAAGTAACGTATGTTACAGGCTCTTACAGACTAACGCCCCGGAGCACAGAGTGCAAACATCTCTTAAAAGACTCGGCTTTCAATTCTCTACAAGATAGGATATGTCTGCAAAATTCCCTAGGGGGGGGGAGCAAACCCATTCTCAGCCATCCGTCTATAAACAATCAAAACGCCAAGTCGCAAATATACACCTCAAAATAATTGAATGGCCCATACTATCTTATTAATATATTTTGTGTAGAAGGTAATTACGATCTTATCTAAATGTTTCGTACATCTTTGAGGCCCTACTGCCAAGTGAAACAGCAGACAGAAAATGGTAGAACAAAATAAATGACATGAAATGTGTGTCTTTTTTTTAAAAAAAAAACTTTACCTACCTGTATTGGAATGTCAATTTTGTGTCTGAATTATTGACTACAGAAATGGATGAAATGAATTAATAATGCTTTTAGATACTAAAATCTCTATTTTCGCATGTTTTATGGTGTTTTAAGCCCGTCGATACCACCCACCTCTTTCTTTGAGAGAAAATTGCCCGTTTTGGGGTTCAGACAGTTTGCTTTGGCGTTTGTCTGTGACGCCGTTTGTACAATTCGCCGGGACAGCTTTCTAACACTTAAATGCATAATAATTAGCCGCAACATGTGATTTCCAACAATGTGGCATTTTTACATGTGTAGACTCAGATGAGCTTGTACAGCCTCCTTTAAGCTTAGAAACTCCAAATGATGTTCACTCATAGAATATTCAAGCAACTAGCAAATTTTTAAAGGCTCTGATCAGACTGCGCGTATACGTAGGCTGATCTGGTGCTTTGCTGGTCGCACATACCGCATTGTTGGAAATCTAATGTAGCGGCTCATATGCCGCAAAGCGAAGGCAGAGCAAGCCTGTGTAAACACGTAGCCTCGCTAAAAAAAAGTGTTGCTTCCACTGAGATGAAGACTTGAGTTAAAGTTAGATGTGGGAGCGCAGTCGCTTAATGGTAGAGTGCTCACCGGCGTCATGGTGTTGTGTCCTTGAGCAAGAACATTAATCCTAGCTTAGTACTGGTTCAACTCAGGAAGACCCGTCCCTTTATAAGTGAAAGATTGATGATGGGACGTAAAGAATCAAATCAAACAAACAAATAAAGTTAGATGTCTAGCCCTATTAGACATAGCTGCACATGCGTGTTTAGAGAATTGCTTTACGCATGCGTGATCAGTACCCGGAACTAATGAACCGTACTTACAAATGAATGCTGTGTTTTCACTTCTAGCATCAGAGAAACTCCCAGAGCGATCGAACGTAATACGAGTAATGAGAATTTTTCACAATTAGCTTTTACCAGTGGTAATGAATTTGTCTGTCTGCAAAGTATATTTTAATGTCAGAACAAGACCGATGCACAAAAGTTGTTATAACATCAAAATCATGGCGCCAATATTACCAAGACGATATCATAATCTGGCCTCGTCGCGAAAAATAAACATTGCAAATTTGTTACATGCGGATAACAATGGTGCAGATCAGCCTGCGCATATGCGCAGTCTGATCAGCGCCTTTGTTAGATGTATTCGTTCTTTGGGAAGGCAATAGATAAACTTGCTGTGTTCAAAAGTTCAATATTGATAGTCTCTGTAGCTGAGCAGACTGCTTTGAGCCTTACCGAGTCGCAAACCCCCCAACATGTTTTCTCGTGCCAAAGCCCAATTATTACACAGTAGGAGCTATTTTACAGCCTCAAACGGGACTATAATGGATAACGTAAATCGTCTAAAACAGACAATTCTACAACGTTGGTCCCGTATTTGATCAAGTAATTTTTCGTAAAACGCCGCTCAAGTGCGTATATCAAGGGTGTGTATTGTCTTTGAACAAACAAATGTTTTGTTACAGAAAAGACACACCACTGATATCAAAGGTACTCATAGTCTAGGAACAGCCAAAGCACCGATAACTAGGAACATACAAAGTGCTGATATCTAAAGAACTTCTAGTCTAGGAACTAACAAAACACTGATATCATTATACGTATAGTCTAGAGACAGACAAATCACTGATATCAAAGGTACTTATAGTCTAGGAACTAACAAAGCACTGATATCATGGTACTTATAGTCTAGGAACAGACAAAACACTGATAGCAAAGGTACTTATAGTCTAAAAACAGTCAAAGTACTGATATCAAAGATTATTATAGTCTAGGCAAAGACAAAGTACTGATATAAAAAGTACTTATAGTCTAGGAACAGCCAAACCACTGATAGCAAAGGTACTTATAGTCTAGGATCAGGCAAAGCACTGATATCAAAGGTGCTTATAGTAAAGGAACAGACAAAGGTACTTATAGTCTAGTAACAGACAAATCACTGATATCAAATGTATTTATAGTCTAGGAACAGACACAACACTGCTATCAAAGGTACTTATAGTCTAGGAACAGAAGAAGCACTATTATCAAAGGTACTTATAGTCTAGGATCAGGCAAAGCACCGATATCAAAGGTGCTTATAGCAAAGGAACAGACAAATGTACTTATAGTCTAGTAACAGACAAATCACTGATATCAAATGTATTTATAGTCTTGGAACAGACACAACACTGATATCAAAGGTACCTATAGTCTAGGAACAGACAGAACACTGATTTCAAAGGTAATTAACAGTTTTCTGATAGCAAGGCTGTATTATCTTAGAACAAACAAAGTACTGATATCAAAGGTGTTTATCGACTAAGTACAAACAGTATATCAAAGGTATACTGATATCAAAAGTATATCATACCTAGGATCAGAGAGTACATTGGTATCAAGGCATATAAAAGCAGACTGTTTGGACACAGATCGCATCTGACTTTTATCCATTTTGTTTGCATATCAGTTGCTATAATTACCATATTATTTATCAGGTTCTTCACTGTTTTCTTAGGCAAATTATTTTGACAACTAGTCAACATAAAAAAACTAGTAATGCAAAATTTGAACTTTGCAAGCGTAAATTATGCAACTAGCAAATTTTGAACTTTGCAGGAGTAAATTATGCAACTAGCAAAATTTAAACTTTGCAAAGCGTAAATTATGCAACTAGCAATTTTTTTACTTTGCAAAGCGTAAATTATGCAACGAGCAAATTTTGCTAGCTGCATAATTTACGCTTTGCAAAGTTCAAAATTTGCATTACCCGTTTCTTATGTTGCCTAGAACATTAAAACAGAGCAGCTTAGCATCACTGGTTATAATTACGTACTTCAGCCATTTAAGGTGAGAACGTCAAATTCCGAGACATGCGCGGATCTAGAAAGTTTTGTCAGAAGGGGGTCCAACTTTGACAACGGGTTGATAAGGGGAGAGAGGATCCATAAACTTTACCACTTTAAGCGGGCCATCATCGACCCGCAAGCGAAACGCCATTTATATGGCGTGTCGATGATGGCCCACCATTAAATGCAGGCTTAGTCAGGGGATCCGGACTAGAATTGCTTAGAAACGTATGTTTTTGTGATATTTCAGGTGGGGGTAGGTCCAGACCCCCTGTCCCTAACCAATCCACCCGCCTCTGGATCCGCGCATGAGCATCACTTCTTCAGCCATAAGTGATTTCAGGTGAGAACGTCATATTTTGAGAAAAGACAGACATGAACTGAAAATCTAATGAAGCCAGACACTGGAGACGGTCCATTAGCAAATAGGAAAATGTTATTAAAAGATAAACAGACATAATTGTTGAACAACATTGACATCTTACACGATATTCAACTATGATGTAATAAATATTGACCCTCGGAGTGCTGAATACCAACATGAGGACCAAATGGCCCCGGATCGCTCACCGCATTGACATCTTACACGATATTCAACTATGATGTAATAAATATTGACCCTAGGAGATCTGAGTTTCAACAAGAGGACCAAATGGCACCGGATCACTCACCGCATTGACATCTTACACGATATTCAACACTGGTGTTATAATTATTGACCCTCGGAGTGCTGAATTGCAACAAGAGGACCAAGTGGCACCGGATCGCTCACCGCATTGTCGTCTTACACGATATAAAACAATGATGTAATAAATATTGACCCTCAGAGTGCTGAATTCCAACAAGAGGACCAAGTGGTCCCGGCTCGCTCATCACATTGACATCTTACACGATATTCAACAATAAGGTATTGAATATTGATCCTCCGAGTGCTGAATTTCAACAAGAGGACCAAAGTAGCCGGATCGCTCACCGTGTTGACATCTTACACGATATTTAACAATTATGTAATAAATATTGACTCTCCGAAAGCAGAATTCCAACAAGAGGACCAATTGGCCCTGGATCACTCAACCGAGCTTTGCTTACAGTTACAGATATATGAGCCACGACATGCGCTTTCCAACATTGTGGCATATTGACATGAATAGTCTCAGACGAGCCTGTGCAGCCTCCTTTTAAGCCTAGAAACTAAAAATGATTTCAGTCAGTAGCTTAACACTTATATAATATTCAAGCGACTAGCAAAGGCTCTCTGATCAGACTGAGCGTATGCACAGGCTAATCTGAGGCTTTGCTAGTCGCACATACCACACTGTTGGAAATCTCATGTAGCGGCTCACATTATGTAGTTGTACTTGCAACACCACAATGTTCAGGATTCTAACTGGTCCCTGTAGGTGACCAAGGCTAGTTGTACCCTTCCATGGTAAAACGACCTGTTTTGTTATATCAATCCACAAAGAGACATACATTTACCAGACTGCAAACTTGATAATGCATTGATAACCGAACATGGAATATTCTAGCATTTATTTATAGATGAACAGGCTGGCTTGAGTCTTAATTGATCCAAAACACAGAAGAAACACTGTATCATAGATTTCACCACCAAGGGCTAAAGCCTTTTACAGGCGTAATCGCCAGTGGTTCAGTGTCATTTCAACTGGGCGAAATACGTGAGGCTTGTGTCATTTATATATAAGCTGGTCAAAAAAGTTAATCCAACTTTCATTTCTATATAAACTGGTCAAAACAAGTTAAGTCTAATGTCATTTCTATATAGGCTACATTGAACTAAATAAGTTAAGGCAAATGCCATTTCTATAATATAAACAGGTCAAAATAAATTAAGCCAAATGTATTTTCTATATAAACTGGTCAACATAAGTTAAACTACATTTCATTTTTATATAAACTGGCCAAATCAGTTAAGCCATATTTCATTTCCATATAAACTGGTCAAAATAAATTCAGCACCATGTCATTTCTACATAAACTGATCAAAATAAGCTAAAGCTAAATGTCATTTCCATATAAACTGGTCAAAATCAGTTAAGCCACATGTCAATTCTATATAACCTGGTCAAAATCAGTTAAGCCACATGTCCTTTCTTTATAAACATGTCAAAATAAAATAAGCCATATTTCATTTCTATAAAAACTGGTCAAAATACGTTAAGACAACTTTCATTACCATATAAACTGGTCAAAATAAGTTGGCCCGTTTCAGACCAATGACATTTTAAATAAAGCTACATACAATAAAGTAAGGGTGGTCCACTGTATATAAAGAGGTGTCACATGTTAAAATTTATATAAACATATTGTATTTTTCTCTGAAGATCGATTTTGCATAAGAAAACCGTACAGAACCTGATAAAACGTAGCTATATGCGGCATTTTGTCTTGGTCTTCACTCTTGGGAATATAACTTGTTTAGGGGTTTCCATTCCTCAAAGCGTTAGGCTGCATGTCATTTTAATATGAACTGGTTACAACAAGTTAGGCAAAATTTCATTCCTATATAAACTTTCCAAAATAATAAAATCAAACATAAAAATTCCCACCCTGACAAACGATTTTCACAACGATATTTAACCCTTAGCATAATATTCTACGTTTTTATCTATATCATTAGCAATACTCAACAACGAACCGTCTCAACGTCTACAAAGTCTGTTTGTCTTGTGAATCGCAAAGAAAGCAATCTTCATTAAGCTAATGCAATCTTCCTATAATCTATACTGTTTGTGTTTGGATAATAAAATCCTAGTAAATAGCATGATTTGCTTCAATTACTTAAATGAGAAAAGTTTTGCTACCATTAATCTTTCAAGATGAACAGTCTCCTATAAACAAGATAAGTAAATTGATGTTTGGTCTGCGTGCATGTGTACACTGAACAAAATTTCTAGTCGGTCACTTTTTAAACTCATTATTTCTGATCAAGCGCTAATAACGTTGAAATGAGTTTTTGCCGATAAATGTGCAGTTTAACGGGCAAAGGTTTAGCGTTTTTTATTTTTCAGAAAAGTTGTCTTTCCATCCACGGTTTTTTGGTCAAAAATGCAAAAATATGCTTTTTTGAAGAAAAATGGTTTTGTTTGAAGTTTTATATCAAATTAGTAGACTTTTTACGCATTTTTTTAAAATATCACATGTTTTGAGATTTTTGAAATCCATTAGTAGCTTGTGCAAAAATTGTTGTATGCACTTTATTTTACATGAACAAGATAGCCCAAACAGAACAAAACTTGATTCGTCCATTTTGTGATGACAAACATTTCACTGCTGCTGCACACTACCGGTTTGAATGTAAAACTTAAAAAGTCAATTTGACGGTACTTTGCACTATTTTTTCTATTTCCAAACTAGAGTAGTGATGTCCAGTAGTGATACATAATCGCTGAAAATTTCAATACCGTATCACAGAAAATAAAGCGTACAGAACAGTGGGAACTTCCTACGTAAACTGCATGCAAAATGCTGGATTTTAATGATTTAGCTGCTGGTAGTGTTTGTCATCATGCTATTACGTAACAGAAAAGAGGAGTCTGGTTGAAGCGAATCATTTGAAGTGTGTTTGTCTTTAGTCACGGCAGTCAGAAACATTTTCAAACAAACAAAATACAAATGGATGGTATCTCTGTGGAATATTTCATATTGTAGAAAAAATGTGACTTTTTGAAATGAGGGTACCTTTACTCCAGCAACGTCTGTGAAAGACGTGCCAGTCATTTTTAAATGAAAGGGAATGCAGAGTTTTGGCATGACATTGGTTGATTTATATAAGCATGGATTTTGTATTACCGAATCTTACTTTCAAAACTAACATAAAAATGTAAGGTGACTAATGAGAAATTTTGCTCAGTGTAAGATATCTCCCTTCATACGGCATTTTCGAAAAAAAACTAAATATATGTTTGGAAAAATCCTATCCCCACTTGCGTTTAAAATAAAATGACGTGTTATGGAACTAATACAAAAGCCAGGGACCAAATTCCACATAGTCATACATCCCGAAGACTTCAATACATTTCATGTTTACAAGAATAGCTAGCAAATATGGTATTATGCTGTTGGTGTCATTTGGAGGTTATATGAATAAGGTAGTATACTTTATATTTTCATTAGCTTTTATCTTTGTGTTTTAAAGCTACAAAGAGTTAAACGATTTTAACACCTTTTTAATAACTTAACCATTGAGGTCAATAGAAAAGTGGCATTTCAAAGATTTTGTACAAGTTTTAACTGTTGTGTTTGAAAAGTGGAAAATCGAAACTTCAACTCAGTTGTACAGTGCATTGTATCTTTTATTTACCTTTACAGCAATTACAAAGAAAATGCTATTTAATTTTGACGTCACACAATAAAGAGATTCTTTTAAACATGAAAATGCATTACAGTCTATGGGAATTAATTTTGTGGACTTTTTTTAGACCTTGACTGTACAATATATAGATATATTTGACGTACTTAGCAACCAGCACGCGTTTAATTGTCATTTTCGGAACTCTTCAATGGAGTTTTAAATCAAACATAAAAGGCCAAGTGAAAGCATGCCGCACAATATCATCAAAGCCTTTGCTGCTAACACCATGGATTGGTTTGTTTGTTTGATTTGATTCTTTGCGTCCTGGTCAATAATTTTTCAGTTATGTCAGGACGGATCTTCCTAGGTTGAACCAGTACTAAGCAAGGATTAGTGAGTCTTTCTCAAGGACTTGATACCACACAGTGCCCACGTGAAATTGGTGACTGATTCGTCCAATAGGAAATAACTGATGAGTCTATTCAGCAAATAAGGATTCAGCCTTTGTCTCTCGCTACATCTCAATTACTAAAACGTAATTGCTATTTAATCTGGATACCACACAATTTAGGGATTCTCTCGCTATGACTCAATTACTACCATGCAGATTTTAGAGTACAAAAAACGCGAGCGGTAGTGTTGGAAAGTGGACATGTATTAACTCAAGCTTTATGCTATGGTTTAAAATAAAATTCCAGAAGCTCCACAAGATATAACATGTGTCAAGAACAATGAGGAAATCCATACACAAAATGTGGGTTGCGTTTTTGACTCTCCCTAATACATGTTGACTTTGAAGCACAAATACACGAGCGGTAGTGTACGAAAGTTGGCGTGTATTATATCTATCTTTTATGCTGTGGTTTAATTAGATTCCAGTAGCTATGTAGAGCATAATATGTATCAAGAACAATGAGAAAATGTGATGTTGGAGGAGGAGTCTATTCAGCATATGTTGGTTGTTGGTTGAGTTTTTGTCTCTCACTACATGTGGGTTTGAAGTACAAATACACAAGTGGTAGTGTACGAAAGTGAACATGTAGTATCTCTATCTTGTATGAACAATGAGAAAATGACATATATTACATTGTGTACGTATTTAATTGTCACAGATCATTTATTCATCTGCTAAGTTAATTACAGGACTATTTATTGACTTTATACAAACATCTTGGAGCAGCCATCTTTAAGCAACACACACATATTAACCTGAGTTTACCTCTTTATGCAGGTCAGCTGAATGATTGAAGCAGCACCTTCAGTCAAGTTCTTCATTTCGATATTGGATAATGGATATTCCGTTTTAATTACAATCAACAGTCAGATCAATGCAAATTAGAATGTTACAGCTGTCAAAAGAAACGTATTCAATTTTCAATAAGTTTCATTTGATATAATCAGTCTTTTTTATCCCAAAATGAAGAGAGAATTGTTTCAAAATATGTCGTCTGCTATAGTAAAAATTAGTGCTTTAAGGGTTAAATTTTAGAAATAAATATTAAAATTCAACCATGTATCAAAATTACTCATCAATGTACACATTGTTAAAATATTACTCTGAAACATTGTTATTGTTTGCCATTACCAAGATTTATATTTTCTGCTTGGGTAGTGTGTAAGCAGTTGGTAGTGCTTACAATTTTCTTTTGTAGAGTTCATTGACCTGAAAATAACCTGACCCCCATTGACAAGCAAAAGTAATTAATTATAGGCTAATTGAAGAGAATTCACAAACATTAAAAGAGGGATCATTCCTGTCATACTGTAAGCTCTATGATATAAAAAGTGCGAATTTTCACTTTAAGTAAATGTTGGTTGAGCCTTCGTCTCTCGCTACGACATGTAGAGTTTGAAGTATAAATATGCGAGCCGTAGTATATTAAAGTGGACATGCATTATGTCTATCATATATGCTGTGGTTTAACTAGGTTCCAGTAGCTCTTCAATGTATAACATGTATCATAACAATATGAAAATCTATTTAGCAAATGTGTGTTGAGCTTTTGTCTCTCGCTATGACAAGTAGACTTTGAAGTACAAATATGCGAGCGGTAGTATACGAAAGTAGACTTGAATCATCTCTATCTATCTTTTATGACCAATAAAAAAGGTCATGTTTGAAGATGAGTCTATTCAGCAGGTGTGGGTTGAGCCTTTGTCTCTCGCTTTGAGGTGTAGACTTTGAACTACAAATACAAATCTCTATTATTTATGCTGTGGTTTAACTGGGATCTAGAAGCCCTAAAGGATGTAACATGTATCGAAATCAATGAGAAAATCTATATAAATCACAGCATATGTGGGCTCAGAGGTAGATGTTTTAGACCAAATACATGAGCGGTAGTGTACGAAAGTTGGCATGTATTAGCTGTAGTTTAACTAGATTCCAGTATAGCTCCACAAGGTATAACATGTATCAAGAACAATGAGAAAATGTCATGTCAGTTGAAAACAAATGACCATTACGTGGCGAGCATGGACTATCGTATTTCATTAATCCATAAAAAAAAAACATCGGATTATTCTTGTAAATATCACATCTTAGGTCATTGCCATAGATTATTAACCCGTATAAGCCTAGCTTTCTCATTTGAGACATTAACAAACAGCGCAGATTCAGATCAGACGCCGCATCATTAACCCGTATAAGCCTAGCTTTTTCATATGAGACATATACAAACAGCGCAAGTTCAGATCAGACGCCGCATGATGCGGCATCTGATCATAAACTTCGCTGTTTGTTTACAATATGTTCTATTTGAATCTGAAGAAAAAATGTCATCCAACACCCCTTAATTGAAAATGGGCAGGTCCTGCGTATCAGGGTTGGAAAGTACACTCGGGTTAAATGGGCTGATGAGGAATTAGGTCAGCTATACCAACATAAGCTGACATTGACGTTTATCTACTCAAACTTGACAAGCCACACGCAGAAAATATCCCAGATGAACGTGAGGGAACCTTTGGGAACCAAATGACCTAGATATCATTTTATAAATGTGTTGCCATCCTTATTTCCAACAAGTCAAAACCATTTTAGCCTCAAATACAGGTCAGTATGACTAAAGTCAGTGACCCATTTGGGGCAGGGCACGAGATTATGGTACTATTGTATATGTGTAATTTTCTCTAATAAACACGCATACTGGCGTATCCAGCGGAGCTTGAGGTTCAAATGTTCGTCTGGGCGTTCAGCTACATCCACATCGTGTAAGGCCCTTGCGAGTCTGTGCAGACTCGCTTGAACATTCGCTGCTCGCCAATGCGATAGGAGATATTACACCACCCACAACAAACTATCAACGTCACTTGCATTCTAAATATTATACATCAATATGAAATAAAGACATCATTACGACAGAATCTACAAAATTGCAAGTAAACCAATCATACTCGTCAGAAAACAACTATGCAGTTTTCTGGCCATCATTGATATATGTCATACTTTACTACTTTACATTAGTTGCTAGCAGTTTAATGGCCAAATAATTCCCTCATCTTTGTATATAAGACGAAATACAAATGATGATTCTAACAATGTTGACCGCCAAACCAAATTTATCACAGCCCAAGCTATAATAGGTTTTCTTGTAATGTATGGAATACTTTCTCCGGTATGATGAATCAACCAATATCATCTGAGCGCTTATCAAATAACATAAACGATGATTTATGAGTATATTATTGTTCTTTCAACAAGCGTCTATATCGATCACGAAGCTATTCTGTTTTCAAACTTGTAATCATGTCATTTAGATTTCTTAGCAATAACACGACATCATAATACATTATTGATAATGTCATAAATAGAGGATCTTACATGTTTTATTAAATTTATTAAACGAGTTGGGGAAAAAAGATAAAATGCGAGGCTTGCCGAGCATTTTATCTCTTTTTCGCAACGAGTTTAGTAAATTCAATAATACAAGAGCACGAATGTTAGATTCTATTTATCGTATGACATTAATATATCTTTGAAGTTTCATTGCTGACGGTAAAACGTTATAATATTGTCATTATGTACGCAACGTTGTTATGGACGTCATAACGTTTCCCGTAAATCGATAAACCACTAGTGGTTTACAGAATTTATTGCATGGCGTTATTTCACTCCCAGACGCGACGTCATATGATAATGTCAAGATCTGAATATTCACTCCGTAGAAGCTTGCAAACTGGCACGATATTTTTACTATCCACTAGGAAAAATGTTAAGAATCATATACACGCATGCGATTTTTGTTTGTTTGATTTGATTCTTTACGTCTCAACAACAATCTTTCAGTTAAACAGGGACGGGTATTCTTGGGTTGAACCAGTACTAAGCTAGGATAAATGTGTCTTGCTCAAAGACCACAACAAAGTGACGCCGGTGAGGCTTGAGCCCGCAGCCCATCAGTCTCGAGTCAAGCACTCTACCACTGAGCCACTGCACACCCACAGGCATGTGAATCAACACCGTTAGCAGCAACTGACTTTACACTACCATAAACATTTATTTCATAAACCTGACCTCTTAACAATATAATGAACAGATTATCTCGGTACCATACTCCACTTACTGTAAATCCGGAAATTTTTTCAAGAATTTAATTAACGCGAATAGTGTAAAAGAAGATTTGCGACGCTAAAAATTCGCGACTAAGGCATGGTTTAACTATATCAGTACACGAAAGAGTGATTTCGCAATTTTGCGAGGACTTTATTTTAGCAAAACTTCGAATATACGAAGTTTCGCGAAAATAAAACCCTTGCGAAAATTTCCGAATTTACACTACTGCCTGTTCTATACTTTCTTAAATCTCATATATTTGATTTCACAAGCCACGTGATCATACATAGTTTGTAACAGAAACAAACCCATTTTACTATTAGTTTTCCATTTACCAACAAATACAAGTCTCCTACAGCAATCCCAATCAAAAAATGGTTTACACGTACATAAATCCCTTTTCCCATTAGCAAACCCCATTTAGAATTGTGTTTACTTTATCAAAACCTGGTTTACATGATCATAAACCCCTTCTTCTTTAAGCAAATCCCCTTTTCAGTTGTGTTCAATTTATCAAAAGCTGGTTTACATTCTCTCATTAGCAAACCTCATTAACAGTTGCGTTTACTTTATCTAAACCTGGTTTTAATATTCATAAACCCTTCTCCTATAAGCAAATCCCATTTTCAGTTGTGTTCCATTTATCAAAAGTTGGTTTACATGTTCATAAACCCCTTCTTCTTTAAGCAAATCCCATTTTCAGTTGTGTTCAATTTATCAAAAGCTGGCTCACATTCTCTCATTAGCAAACCTCATGAACAGTTGTGTTAACTTTATCAAAAGCTGGTTTACATTCTTTCATTAGCAAACTCCGTTTACATTTGTGTTTAATTTATCAAAAGCTGGTTCCACGTCTCGCATTAGCAATTCCCTTTAACAATTGTGTTTACTTTATCAAAAGCTGGTTTACGTTCTCTCATTAGCAAACCCCATTTACAGTTGTGTTTACATTATCAAAAGCTGGTTTACATGTTCATAAACCACGTCTCGCATTAGCAATTCCCATTAACAGTTGTGTTTACTTTATCAAAAGCGGGTTTACATTTTCATTAACCACGCCTCGCATTAGCAATTCCATTTAACAGTTGTGTTTACTTTATCAAAAGCTGGTTTACATGTTCATAAACCCCTTCTCTTATTAGCAAACCCCATTTACAGTTGTGTTTACATTATCAAAACCTGGGTTACATGTTCATAAACCCCTTCTCTTATTAGCAAACCCCACTTACATTTGTGTTTAATTTATCAAAACCTGGTTTACATGTTCATAAACCCCTTTTCTTATTGGCAAATCCATTTACAGTTGTGTTTACTTTATCAAACGCTGTTTACATGTTCATAAACCCCTTCTCTCATTAGCAAACCCAATTTGCAGTTGTTTAACTGCATCAAAAGCCGTTTTGCATGTTCATAAACCAATTCTCTCATTAGCAAACCATATTTACAGTTGAGTTAACTTAAGCGTGTTTACATGTTTGATTAACCACTATTCTCAAAAACTAACCAAGTTTACTTTATCATAAAACAAACTCGACGCATTTATAATATTTGGCCATGTTATAATAAACCGATAGACCTTTTTATGACAAAACGTCCCAAAACCTACTCCGTTTATAATTGCACTTTTTCATCAAATACCACTTGTCTTATAAACCAATCCAATTGTCATTTTTGTTTAGTATATTATAAAACCACTGGCCTCATAAACCACCCACATTTATAATTGTGGTACATTTATCAAAGAAAATAGTCTCTTTAGCAAGCCCCTTTAACAATTGGGTGAACTTAACAGGTTAGTTAATTTTACTACTTGCATTGTTAACTTTATACTTATACATTTTTATAAATCATTTAACTCATAAACCGACCCCATTTATCACTTTGTTCACTTCATAAAAAAACACTTGTCAACGAACAACACTTTTTATAATTCCATGTACATGTACATTATGCCGTGAACCAACTATATTAAAATTCTGGTTTATTTAAGAAATAAATTCGATTTTGGTCTGTTCATGGAATCATGAACACTTCGGGTCTCTTGCAAAGTAAAAGAAGCCCGAAGGGTTTCATGTTAACTTTGCAAGAGACCCGATGTATTCATGATTCCAAGTTTGCCAAGTATCATTTTTCAATTTTCACCTAACTTGGCTGGTTTTCCGGATATTTTGAATTAAATCAGACATAACGGAGGGTTTGGAATAGCAAAAAACGCCAAACTTCTACTCTTAACGCCATGGCGATACGTGTTCAACGTCACGCAAACGTCAGTAAACAAGCAACGTTATTGGATGGCGTTGACGTTGGTCCGCTCAAACGGCGCGTATGTGGGTGCGGCTTGAATCAATTTGTTCATGAGAGTATGAACGGCATCTCAAATGTAAAGGTTCATTTAAAGACTCGCAGTGGAAATGTAAATAGATTATCATAAACCACTTGACTCATGAAACAAGCCTATTTACAACAAGCAATGACAATGGTTGCTAGAAAAATAACCGCATGTCTCGTAACTCAGCGCTAGTTACAATTCAACTTAATCACCTCATAAACATCTTATCCACAGCTGCAGTGTTTACTGAAACTGAAGCGCTTTTCTTATAATGACTCTGCACAATAACTATAAGATGATGCATGCATTTTCTAACGACAATTAGAATACTCTTTCTTTTGTCTTACGTCTGTATTGAGACGCTTCAGATACGATTGAGAAAAAAAGAAAACCAATCTTCAAACTACAAAGTATATTATCGCATGACGTCGCGTCTAGGGTAGGGGGTATAACGCCATGCAATATAATCGATAAACAACTAGTGGTTTGCATATTTAGAAATTTTACATAATAACGTTGCGTAAAAGTTGGCAAAATATTGACGTTTTCAGTCCAAAATGTGATTTTAAACCATGTTAATATCATGTGATAAATAGAATCTAACATTCGTGCCCATGTCTTCTTGATTTATTAAACTCGTTGCGAAGAAGTGATAAAATGCTCGACAAGCCTCGCATTTTATCTCTTTTCACCAACTTGTTTAATAAATTCAATAAAACATAAGCACTCTTGTAAATTCATCTATTCATGTTTGAGGGTTTGTGTATGTCCTTGTCTTGTTCAGTGTCCCTTCTATGTTGGAGCTGGTTGCTTTACTTCAATGATGTTAAAGCTGTTAGGTGGTTGTTTGTATTCTGTGTCTCTTCTTCAGGGTGCCGTAGATTGGTTTGCAGTGTTTACTGTTCATACCCACTTGCTTTTCAATAAGCTTGTCAATTGTTTGAAAAAAGCAAAAATTGCCAAATCGGTAGGTTAAGGCTACTATATTATCAGTTTCCTCTTGTATCGACTACTTTGTTGAGCCATTACCTGATAAACCTTATCTATTTCACAGCTTTATCAGGTCAACGAGACGTTTTACTTTTTAAATACGTCAATGACGGTGAATCAGCGCGATTATCGATAATTATGTCATAATCACCAGTTTGAAGAGTGAACTTATAGATAAACTGATAAATAGAACACCAGTGTCGCGTCTTTTGATAAGATTACCAGGCTTGGCTTCGAGGAAAAATGTTGAATGACTCGGCAAAGCCTGGTGGTTCAGCAAGCGTTCTCGAAGCCTTCCCTGGTAAACCTGAGATCAAAATAAGAAGGACGGCAAAGATCGAGAAACGAAACAATCAAGTATCACCCAGGATACCACATAGTTGGCAATCCGAATCGAAAAAAGATGCATATTTTTGGTTTTGTTGGTATTTTTGAGTACATTTGTTAGACCACTCTTAACATAATATTTAGCATGTGTACAAAGTCATAGGGGTGGATGCCAAGTCTGAATTTGCATATGAAGGCCAGAAATTAGGTCAAAGGTCATTGAGTGCAAACATGAGAAAATATGTACTACTGTAAAACAACTTTATCTTTTTATATGTAAACATATTTCATTTCAAACCAAATTTTGTATGCTTATAGTTATAAGTCTGAAAAACATTGAAAAAATGTTTTTTATAACTGAATGTTCATATGTTGACTTTAAAATTGGGTCAAAGGTCATCAAGTGCAATAATCGGAGCATTTTTACAAACTGCGTTTCTTTTTTTCTCTCGTCCAACAACAAGATGCTTTTAAAACTCTAAAAAGGGTAGAAGTCTTCCATAAGGCTTTAATTAACATGTTTATCATTAAAGGAACCCCTTTTGAAGCATCCTTTTATGTATTTTACAAAGACAAACATTGTGAGTTTTGTGCAATTCTGACGGAAAATCTCCCGCTATTGGGCTAAACTGAGATATATGGGCTTCTTTGGGAGTTTGCTGCATCTCTCAGAAAGTAAAACTTTTTTCAGTTTGGGACATGTCTTGGGGCCTTAGAAACCCATAATTTAATAACTTTTCTGTAGTCATTTTTCTACAAATCACCTGTGATCAACGTTACCATACTGGCATTGAAAATAACAGTACACACAGTGCAAGGCTAATGTTGATTTTTTTAATAGTATTAGTGAAACAGTTTAAGCATTAAATGTTTAAGCTAGACATAAAAATCAATTGAATACATCTGTGATATGTTTTTCTGTTCGTCAGCGATACGTATGTTACATTTTATACTAAATTGCAGATAATGACTTTACAAATTACATGTATTAGAATAAACCATGATACCTGACCTGAAATATACATGCTATTGATCTATATTCTATTTGAAAATGTTAATTTTCATATATTTGAAGTTGTTTATAACTCTAAACTTGCAATGAAGTGAAATCAAGTAAATATTTAAATATGCTAATTAGTATGTAATTTGTACTTGCTCCAGTATGTAACGCATAGCTGCTTACAGATTCATTTTTCTATTATTTACATTGCATTGGAATTGGCAAAATATCTTTCATAATGAAATCAAATTATAACTATATTTACAGTAATGGATCTTAAATCGCTGCTCATATATTAATGAGGTAACGTAGGTAACAAAGGGTGCCTTACAAAAATGGATAAAGGTAGTAAAGGACCTCTGACACTTTGATAGGGTATCTGCCTATTTTTCAGAAGCTTCCCAAAACTTCCCTATGCAAAAGATATGACTGATATCCTTTTGAATAGGACGCTTGATGTATTAGGACCGAATTAAGGTTATAATTAGACAGGTCGACCCCTTCGACAAAACAGGAGACGCTACCAAAAGGGGGTAGGGGTTGCAAAATTTGACCTCACCAAAACATTCAGAAATCAATTATTTTCACGTGTAAGTGTATTATATCATCAATACTTGATTAAAAATCACAGTGAAAGTATTATCAAGTCTAAAACCATAAGCATTTTAATGATTATTTTTGTTGTTGTTTTTTCTATCTGATTTCTTAAGAAATATTTTGAAGTGCAACTGTAGTCCATATTCAACCTTGATGACAATGTATTAACCTGGTGAAATATTATGCAGCTATGTACTATAACCATTCATCCATGCGTAAAGTACACCAGGCCAAGAGCCATGTAGTAAATTGGATAGATACAGCTTATGTGCAAAATAATCTACCAAGTGAATTTAGTAAAAGGACAATTTTCATAATCTAAAGAAAATGTGCCAAAAGCGTTGTAATATTACATGAGTAATGGGTTTATGAAAAGGAAGCTTACTTGTACTAATCATTTCATTATACTGGAAAAAACGATATTCAAGAGAGCACACCAAAAATCCAAATGCTTATGTTCGGGCTCGCCCAGACGTCACATTTTGGGCTGTGGGATATCTTTCCCCCCCAAGTTCCAGCTAGCTTTTCTCATATATTATGTAAAATATGAGAACACACTTACGTGCAAAAGGATTACAGGGTTCCCACAAATTATAGAAAGTAAAATTCCCTGACTTTTCCCTGACTTTTCACTGACCAAATTCAAATTTCCCTGACCCAAAATATCGGCATTTGTCAAGTTTTGTGGGTAATCTATGAGAAAGGAGAGCCAAAATCAAATGATGCAGCCTATTCCATGCACCAGGAGGAAAAGGAAACCACAAACAAACAAACAAGTAGAGTAACAAATAATAGAAACTTCATCATGCAAATGTTAAATTTGTCTACACTAACGGCAATGACCAAGATTCATGCAGTTTCATCAAAACTATGGCAGGAGTTACCTCAATCCATAAATGAAGTACAAACATAACATTTTTTTTTTCAAAAAGCGAGAAAGAAAATTTGACTATGAGAAAACAGCTGTCATTTCATAAAGACAAGGATTTTCAACAACCAAACTTCTCATGCAAATGCTAATTGTGTCAACGGTGTATACTGCTGGTTGAGTAGAGTATCAAAATGTCTTTCAGTGTATAAGAGCAGCAATACACCTATAAAATTAAACAGGAAAAACTTTCCCATGTATTCAAAGCTGCCAATCTGTCAATTATATTTTTCAGCAAAACTTCTTCATACAAATGTTAACTGAGACCATAGTGTGAAGACAAATGCACCATGTTATTCCATCAAAAAAGTGATCAGCATGCAAATATAACGTTAGCTCCCTTCAGTATGACCCTTATTAAAAGATATTTTCACAAAGCATTCATTTTGTCAATATATACTTATTTTTGAAAGCAAAGTATCTGAGATTGTTCATAACAAAATATGTGGTATGATTGAGTTAATCTGCACTGTATGTCTGCATAAGCATACTTTATTAGGAGTTACAAAGAGAAATAACTCTTAAAATGAATGAGCTAGACCCCTTTAAAGCTTTCTTTCGTATTATGAGTGTCTTGAGCATTTGAATGTATTTAAGACATTTGAAGAAGGTTTTATAATAAGCTCTAATATTATTAGAGAAACAAATGTCACAGACAGACACATGGAAGGACAGAAATGAGAAACATTGTTTCCCAACAGATACAATTTTCAGTCCCTATCAGTCACGCTTACCACCTTAATTCTTATGAGAATACATTTTCCTAGATACCCATCATACAATTTTGTGGATTTTACAATTTCGTACAGCATTATTCCTAATATTAGTTCAGTGATTGAGTGTTCTTTATCATATTACGTCAAAAAAGTTTTGACATCCCTAGAATTTAGACAAATTGACCTACTAATGTAAGCAGTAATAATAAACATTCAAAAATATGACAAGTTGTCATGAAATTCCCTGACTTTTCCCTGACTTTTTCCAAAATTTCAAATTTCCCTGACTCAAATCAAAATTCCCTGACTTTTCCCTGACCTTGAAGTATTTTCATTTTTCACTGACTTTTCCCTGACCGTGGGAACCCTGGATTAGTTGGAACTCCCGGGGGAATGAGGTTTTAAAAATATTTTTCTATTCCCTATATGTATAATACAAAAAGTGACCATTTTAGCCCCAAAATAAAGCCATACATTCATGGAAATAGTAAATCAAATGCAAAATCATAAAATAGAGACCAACAACGAGCTTATATATGAAGATGGAATCATTTGATCGACTTTAATTTTTATCAAAATTATAGGCAGCGATACACTGTGATTCCCATTACCACCGTCAGAGGTACTTGTTGTTAGGCTTATATAAAATTTGGGTCTGCTCTCCACAATTCGCTTACATATACTACACACATTTTATTCTATATATGACTTCATTTAAAAGAGTGCTATTGGTTGGTCTGCAATATGTTAATGTGGCATTTCCTGGTCTTACTCAATTACTTTTTGTAATTTGCCTGGTTCTTTTACATTCATATTGCAGTTTTCAGGTTTCTACCAACGGTACATAACGATAAAAATGCAATCTATATCATGATTTAAATATTGACTTAATATCAATAATTTACTTAAAGTAGCATAGCAATATTTTATACATCTAGTGGCAAGGCAGGAATTAAGGCAGGGGTAGTGCTGAGTGTCTTCCATAGCAGGTACCGGTTTTTGAAGATTGCAAATAAAACATCATAGTACAGAACCAGCATGGTTTATGTCCAAATATAGGATGTCACATAGATCTAGTATTAAATATTTTCCTTGTATATATGCAGAATTCTTTTAATTTTCACTTTTCATTGTTGACAATAACATTATAAAATTAATTTATCTTCTGTCCCCATTAAAATCTTCTATGTTTTGTTGAACTAGATTTCATATAATATTGTAATGATGATTATCTTATTATATTCTGCAGCAATTCAGATAGAAACTATTCTGCTTGTTAATTATCTTAGTCTAAGGTTGGTTGAGGTAAGGTTACCTGAGCCATATAGCAGTCTTGTAAAACATCTGAACATATTTTATGGTAACATAAACAACAAATCATTCAAACGTAAGTGAAACTTCATTTTAAAGATCAGTTAGCTGTTTTATTCTTGAGCATAAAACAAAAACATGACTCCCAAAATTCACTAGTATGGTTTGCATCTCTGAAACTCACAGATTAAACTGAATGTTGAAAAAGTAGTGTCACACGCAGCTGATTTCTTTGCTTTTCTTGTTCACAAGGTAGTTTGTTTTTAGTTTTGTTATGCACTATTTGATTTTGTTGAGCTATTTGTAACCCTAGTACATGTTTTATATATGTCATATGAAAACTGAGTTATGGTCTGTTTGTTGGTTTTAAAAGGTTTACTAAATAAGGCTTAGGGAAAGGGCTGACCTCTTGGCTCTCGTTTGTGGTGTCTTCTGTGAGTTTGTCACTTTCCCATTGGTATCCTGGGTCAGGTGTGGTACTTGATTGTATCGATTCCTGATCTTTGCAACCTTATTACTTTTATTGTGATAGTCTTATATATACTGTATATGCAAAACCTTTGAAAATGTGAACAACATTGCTGACAACAGCTTGCAGAAAGCATTTTAAGCATAATCTTTCTCACTCTTTTACCTATATCCTTGTAGATATTTGTGAAGACTAACACTGATTGTGACTGTCTTGTATATAGTGAAAGGAAAGCAGTTCAGTTTTATTTCAGTAGTAATGCCATTTTAAAACTACACATTTCAAGTATGTTACTAGTTACAAGTGCTATCCAATCTGATAAACTGCACTTGTATCTACGCGCAGAAGATGTATACATTAATGTAAGTCACCTACCCTATATGCATTCAAATCCCTATCTTAGCAAATTGTCATGGTTAACAGATAGATTCTACACTAGAACAGGCGAGCTAACTACCTTAGGATCTTATATACATCAAGCAAATGGGAATGGATTATGGTAGTAATTGTACATATTAGTTAACCATTTCAGGACACATTTACTCTAAATACTAAGAAAGGACCCAAAACTGATGGAAAACTATGAACACAATCAAATCATCAGGTGTTACAATATGGTGAATGCCTGTGTTCCCAAGAAGTCACCAGACATCTGTTTTGGGGAAATTTAATTTAGAGTAAAACTTGCATTGGCATTTCACAGTTAAAAAGAATAACATAAAAAACACATGCCAATAACCTCATAGCATTTGATCTCTATCATAATTGCAAAAATTAATAAGCACAATATGTTTAATAATGATACTTAGAATTGAATTTATCGACACTGAAACAGTTACAATGTATAAAAAGTTGCGCTGTGAAAGACATATATACATTTTTTATGGTGTCTTAACATAAGAGGTTACCTTTAATACCATATCTATACTGCTTCTATATATGGTTGAATACGTTTGCACAAGCAGCCTGATTTCAAAGAAATGCTGCTTTTGAATCCACATCATTTCATTGACATGTGCAAATGAAAGGACACCCCTACAATTAAATGTTTAAAGTTAAGGAGCATTACCCTTAATGTCAGGCCTATTTCCATGATATACCCCACAAAAAGTTAACAATGTTTTCACTGGATGGTCATTATTAGGAATGTACCTGTATATTAGCTTTATGTTATGTATGTTACCATCTGCTAACAGGCCGATGAGAAGACCAATGTGAGGATATATTCCTTCTACTTTATGGTATTTACCATATTCTACCATAGTTTTAACACGCCTGATGTTTTATAAAGGAGGCTTAATCTTTGTGTTTTCATGAAACTATGCTTAGTAAATGCAATTAGCAGGTAGTGGCCTTGTAAAAGTGTTTTTACAATTACTCATATATGGGAACAAACACAACAAATGTGTGAAATGAGAAAAGAAATATATTTTAGTCCTATAAGCATGAGATCATGGCCAAGTCCTTCATGAAAGCTGTAGCTAGGAACATATACCTTTGAGAAATGACTCAATTTCAGATGGTAAAATGTAACGTAAGTAACAACTTAAACACATCTTATGTATAAACGGATAATAATTGCATAAAATGACGTATTCAAACAAAGCATTAAGCAAAAAAATATTTCTTTAAAATTAAATGGTTATTTTTAGTTGTATTGCATTTTAATTGATTTTATACAGTAACGTACTTTACATGCCTATTATGAATATTTAACCGTGGGAAATTTGGTTAATCATTGCTTTCCAAACATGATAGACACACACCTAGCAGGAGAGCAATAAAAAATTATTCCATTAGGATAGAAGGGAACTTAAAATTTGAATTTTGCCCCTCTAAAAAAATATTGCTACAATTTTTACCAATTTTGCACTTAAATGACCTTTGATCCAAACACACATCATGCCTTGATGATGCTGTTTGTTTATATAGCATGGCTGTAGTATCCAAAAGAGATTTTGCATTACTTTGAATAATAATTTTGGATAGCTAATTGATAAAAACGCTAAAATCTGACGTATATACAAGAATTTGCACTCAGTTGACCTTTGACCTGATTCTGGGACTTTGGGGCATTTCCAGACTTGGCATCCATCCCTATCCTTCTTAAAACACATCAATATACACTTTGAGCATGGATGCCAAAATGTACTCAAAAATGCCAACATAATTTTTTTTTCAGGCTCTGGATGGCCAACTAACATGGGAAAGTAACAAAAAATACAACAAGCAAATTCAGAGAATTTATGTCCCCCGCCACTTTATGTTTGTCTTTGAATATATGAACTATCATGAAACAACTTAAGTTCACAGAACAGTAAACATAAACAAAGCTTAAGAATTTTATCCAAAGCATATCCATATCTTCAGGCCATGACATAGGCACACACAGATGTTTCATAAAGAATTGTATAAAATTGTAGGAGCATTTGCACTCAAAGGCACTACATATATATAGAAATTGATAAGAAATTGATAGCACTGAAGGCGAAAAATGCTGGAAAAGTGATAAATGTTAAGCTGAAGATTTTATGATAAAAATAATCTGAGGATTATATCCAAACCACATGCGTATCTTCAGACCATGACAAAAACACCTGTAAGGTTTCAAAAGAATCAGTATAAAACTGTAGGAGGAGTTGTGCACACAAGGCATCCACTATCCATTCACTTTGTTATAGATAATGCCCGAAAAATGGCAAGGATTAACTTGTGAAAAAAATAACAAAAAATAATCTGAGAATAATATCCAAATCACATGCATATTTTCAGACCATGACCAAAATTCCTGTGAAGTTTTCAAAGAATCGGTATAATACTGTAGGAGGAGTGGCGACCATAAGGTGTCCACAATCAATTAACTTTGTTATAGATAATGCCCGAAAAATGGCTAAGTTCAACTTGTGAAAAAAATTACAAAAAATAATCTGAGAATTGTATCCAAACTACATGCATATCTTCAGACCAGATCAGTTTACAGTTAGTAAACATATAACTTGGGCAAAATGAAAAAAATATTTATAGTAACCCGATCCCACCTAAATTACTGATTGAAACCTAGAATTTTTTTCCGGTTTTCTGGAATGCTTTAAAAGGCATAATTTTTTTTCAGAAAAAAATAATTAAAACAAGGTACCCAGTATCCATTAACTTTGACAGTAAAAACGCCAGAAAAATGCCTAAGTTAAAATAGCAGAAAAAGTGATCTTCAGATCATGACAAAAACATCTGTAAAGTTTCAAAAGAATCGGCATAAAACTGTAGGAGGAGTTGCGCACACAAGGTACCCAGTATCCATTAACTTTGACAGTAAAAACGCCAGAAAAATGCCTAAGTTAAAATAGCAGAAAAAGTGATAAAAAATAATTTGAGGATTATATCCAAACCACATGCATATCTTCAGACCATGTCCAAAACACCTGTGAAGTTTCAAAAGAATCAATATAAAACTGTAGGAGGAGATGCGCACACAAGGTACCCACTATCCATTCACTTTGATAGTAAAAATGTCAGAAAAATGGCTAAGTTCAACTGGCGGAAAAAGTGTTAAAAAATAATCTGAGGAATATATCCAAACCACATGCATATCTTCAGACCATGTACAAAACACCTGTGAAGTTTCAAAAGAATCGATATAAAACTGTAGGAGGAGTTGCGCACACAAGGTACCCACTATCTTTTCACTTTGATAGTAAAAACGCCTAAAAATGACTAAGTTCAAATTGCGAAAAAAGTGACAAAAAATAATCTCAGGATAATATCCAAACCACATGCATATCTTCAGACCATGACTAAAACATCTGTAAAGTTTCGAAAGAATCGGCATAAAACTGTAGGAGGAGTTGCGCACACAAGGTACCTACTATATTAGGGGGACGGAAGGACGGAAGGACGGAAGGACGGAAGGACGGACGGAAGTGCGGACGGAAGGACGGAAGGACGGAAGAACGGAATGCCGAAAACTATGTCCCTCCGATTTTCTTCGAAAAGGCGGGGGACAATAAACATCACCAACAAGAGCCAAGAGGCCAAAAACCACTCAACTAGCATCCTCTATTTCTCTGTCACAGTAATAGGTTATTTTCGCAAGAGAGCCTCGCATTTGATTAGTCTTGTCATGTTTTCCGAAACTATTGTCGCCTGACTGCCTAATGAAGCCAAACATCATTCCTTGTTTTCATAGAATCAACAAGGTCAATAAAATCTGCTTGTAATCCAAAAAGGACAATGTGTCAATTCATGCAATATTGATACGTATCATAGAATGCTAACAGCTAAGGCTCTGGTGAATCTCACTAGAGATCTTAGCTTTTCGCATTTACAAAGTTCTGATGAAGATACATGTGTTGCGACGCTACGCATGAGCGTTAAAAGTTTGTATATGTGTATGCAGTAAGGACTTTTATTTCACATGGACTGGTCGAAATCGAGTTTGTACACCAAGCAGCTGTAATAACTCGGTCAATGATGATCTGAATCAAGCAGATGTACGTTTCGGTTATCTAAGAAATGAATTCGATTTTTGGAAGGTTCATTGAATCATGTATACTTCGGGTCTCTGGCAAAGGATTCACGATAACGTTGCAAGAGACCCGAAGTATTCATGATTACTTGAACCTTACAAAAGTTGAGTACATTTATTATGCCCTGCATATTTTTGCATTTTGCATAATAAAAATAATAAAATATAATAACAATTTACATAATAAAATGAAACTAATAAAATCACCAAAAAACAAATATTACATATATATGAATATGGAAATAATTCAAAAACTAAATTCTTAGCTTTCGCATAATTTCAGAAAGAGTTTAGTTTTCGCTTTTGATATTTCTTTTTTTCAAACTTTGGGCCTCAAACATTTGTAGAATTTTTAAGCATTTTTCTTTTTGGTTGATGATTTCCATGCACAAAAGTATGCACTAAGCAAACTTTGGACCTCTGACACTTTGATAGGGTATCTACCTATTTTTCAGATGCTTCCCAAAACTTCCATATGCATAAGATATCACTGCTTTCCTTTTGGATAGAACGCTTGATGTATTAGGAATGAATTATGGTTATAATTAGACAGGCAAACCCATACAACAAAACCAGAGACCCTACCAAAGGGGGTAGGGGTTGCAAAATTTGACTTTCATCAAAACATTTAGAAATCAATTATTTTACCTGTAAGGGTATTATATCATCAATACAGGATTACAAATCACAGTGAAAGCATTTTAAAGTCCAAAATCATGAGCATTTTAGTGATTATTTTTGTTGTTGTTTTTTCTATCTGATTTGTTAAGAAATATTTTGAAGTGCAACTGTAGTCCATATTCAACCTTGATGACAATGTATTTACCTGGTGCAATATTATGCAGCAACGCACTATAACCATTCATCCATGCATAAAGTACACCTAGTCAAAGGCCATGTAGTTTATGTGTATTGGATAGATACAGTATTAGTGCAAAATAATCTACCAACTGAACTTAGTAAAAGGACAGTTTTCATAATCTATAGAAAGATATGCTAATAACTTTGTAATATTTTATGACTAATGGGTTATGGTAAGGAAGCTTACTTGTACTAACTATTTCATTATACTGGGAAAAATTTTTTCAAGAGAGCACACCAAAA
Source organism: Loripinus fragilis (assembly GCA_964019695.1). Classification (NCBI taxonomy): domain Eukaryota; kingdom Metazoa; phylum Mollusca; class Bivalvia; order Lucinida; family Lucinidae; genus Loripinus; species Loripinus fragilis. The sequence goes on along the minus strand of OZ026530.1, from coordinate 43,552,753 downwards.
ATCCAAATGCTAATGTTCGGGCTCGCCCAGTCGTCACATTTTGGGCTGTGGGATATCATTCCCCCCCAAGTTCCAGCTAGCTTTTCACATATATTATGTAAAATATGGGAACACACTTACGTGCAAAAGGACTAGTTGGAACTCGGGGGGAATGATGTTTTAAAAATAATTTTCTATTTCCTATATGCATAATGCAAAAAGTGACCATTTTAGCCCCAAAATAAAGCCGTACATTCATGGAAATAGGAAATGAAATGCAATATCATAAAATAGGGACCAACAGCGAGCTTATATATGAAGATGGAAGCATTTGATCGACTTTAATTTCTATCAAAATTATAGGCAGCGATACACTGTGATTCCCATTACCACCGTCAGAGGTCCTTGTTTCCCTATTTAAAAGATCATTCAGTTAGGCATCTTACCATATTTTGATTTTTGTATTTTTTTTAAAAAACAATAAGAAAAGGATGTCTTTAATTTAGCCGAAAGCCTAGTCTGACTATTGGCCACATAAGAAGGATTCAATCAGGGTTGGAATTACGTTTTTAAAGAAGTTGAAAACACTTTCAGAGGAAACATGAACCAGATGTCGTTGTAAATTTCATCGATTGAGTCCAGGCTTTCTTATTTGAGTCAAGTAGAAACAAACTATTGAAAACAAACGAAAAATACGTTTACTAAAGTATGTTATGCGCTGGTTGAGGGACACTTTTACAAGGACATTTTCCATTCCACTAAAATCAAATACATGTAGAAACGCTTATCAAGTCCTCTGCGCATGTCCTTTTCAAGCTGTCAATCTGTCAATCAGAAATGTAGTAATGGTCTCAAAAGCGCTTGAAATGTATAATCAATTGACAAATTAAATACCAGTTGTTACAATATATGTGTTTGTCTAAAATTCTAATACTAAAAATGTAACTCTGCGTTTGATCAATTGCTGGAACACGCTCGTATAAATTACATACACATAAAATGTCGAATTACTTCTTTTCTTCAATTTTTTTTATCTAGACTCGACAGTGCCAGCTGAACTATTCATTTCTCTATATTCACTTTGCAAGAAAACACTCAAGAGAGGGAACTCACGATTTTCAAGTATAGATTCAAAAGCAGTAAAGTTGCTGAACTATTCATACCTCTTTAATAACTTTGCAAGAAAACATTCAAGAGAGGGAACTCACAATTTACAATAATAAATACAACAGCAGTAAGTTGCTGAACTATTCATACCTCAATAATTACTTTACAAGAAAATATTCATGAGAGAGAACTCTTGCTTTACAAGTATAAATACAACAACAGTAAGTCGGTGAACTTTTCATACCTCTATAATAACGTTGCAAGGAAATATTCAAGGGAGATAAATTACGATTTACAAGGGTAATAACAACAGCAGTAAGTTGCTGAACTATTCATACCTCTATAACTACTTTGCAAGAAAACATTCAAGAGACAGAACGAAGAGTTACAAGTATATAAAAACAACACCAGTAAACTGCTGAACTATTCATACCTCTATAATTACTTTGCAAGAAAACATTCAAGAGACAGAACGAAGAGTTACAAGTATATAAAAACAACATCAGTAAGTTGCTGAACTATTCATACCTCTATAACTACTTTGCAAGAAAACATTAAAGAGACAGAACTTACAATTTACAAGTATAAAACAGCATCAGTAAGTTGCTGAACGAACTATTCGTACCTCTATAATTAATTTGCAAGAACACATTCAAGAGAGGGACCACACGATTTTATAAACACAACAGGAGTAAGTTACTGAACTATTTATACCTCTATAATTACTGCAAGAACACTTTCAAGAGAGGGACCTCATGATTTTAAAGCATAAATAAAACAGGTGTAAGTTACTGAACTTTTCATACCTCTTTAATTACTTTGCAAGAAAACATTCCAGGGAGGGAACTCACGATTTACAAGTATAAACACAACAGGAGTAAGTTACTGAACTATTTATACCTCTATAATTACTGCAAGAACACATTCAAGAGAGGACCTCACAATTGTAAGTATAAACACAACAGGAGTAAGTTACTGAACTATTTAAACCTCTATAAGTACTGCAAAAAAATATTCAAGAGGGGACTTTACAATTTTAAGTATAAATACAACATCAGTAAGTTACTAAACTATTCATACCTCTTGAATTACTTTGCAAGAAAGCATTCAAGGGAAGGAACTCGCGATTTACAAGTATAACTGCAACCGCAGTAAGACTAACAGTCCTGTCTACTAAACCTTTCTACAATATTCTTTGGTGTTTCTGACAGGGCTGCCACTCAATATCTCTCTCAAAATTCCCTGACTTTTCACTGACTTTTCCCTGACTGACCCTTTTGGAAGGCCGATTTTAGCCATATTCATCAATCGAGAATTCGAAAATTTTGTACAATTATTTATGCTTGCTGATTTAATCGTTAAAGAAAAATCTCAAACCATAAATATTAGAAAATGAATGTTTCTGAACATAAATTGCTTGCGTTTCTTTTGAGCACCTAAAATATATATTAAAACTTATGGTAAAAAAATACATGTATTAGTATTTTCACGCTCATTTCTGTGTGTTTATCTAGCTTTATCTGAAAGCCATTAAAGAACTAATGTGAAGAAATTTACTCCAAATGTCCATTACAAACATTCATTTAAAGACAATTTGTTTCGTCATTACATGAACACATCATTGGAGAGGCTGCCGTTTCAATCAATTACATAATGACCAAAAATGTAAGCGAGTTTGGTAGACTGGTTCTCTCCCCTACATTGTGGCTATTGTAGGGACAGGTCATCGATAAATCAAACGGGCAGAAATCTCACGGAATGTCATGGAGCTAGCCGACAACTCGGAACAGGTTTAAAATTTCCATACAGGCTACAGAAAAAAGCTTATGGGTTTTTCTATTGCATATCGCTTTATCATTTTCCATTCTATAACGTTTATCGAGTTTGTAACGTTGCATTTAAACTTGTTATTGTGTTGGCATGGTTTTCGTGACGTCAACGTCACCGTTAACGTCGGGATTCGTTGGCGGAGGCAGTCATGTTTCTGTGGTTGTCTTGTCAACGTAACGATTTGTAATACAACTTATGATTGGCCGGCCAATCACAGCTCACCTAACATTATACATGACCAGTTGTTAATTTCAACAACTAGGAACCAGTTTACGAGTGTGATCAGGAAATACCACAATCGCAAACTGCAGACCCACCCATGGCACCATGAGGTAGACCACTGACAGACACACCAGCTCTCTCTTCCTCGTCAAGATAATTGCGAAATTAGGAAGGATACTATGTAATGCATAACAAACCAAATACCAAACACAGACCTCGCACAAACAAAAGGGGGAGGCTGAGCATTAAATGCATTTTACTGGCGCCAAATATTCGCCATTGATTCTGTTGTTGTTAAAACGCATAAAAAGTGTTTTACTCGCATCATCACAGAGAAGCAATCTAATCGAATAAACAAACTATGATGAAACAAAGAAAAGGGCTCACGACTCACTGCGAATGTTAGAGCTAAAGAAAATCTGAAGCTGAGCAACGGTTGGTTCAGCCAAAGACAAGCATCAGGCAAAAATTGACGAATTAAAGTTTTACACCAGGGCCGTCATTGTGACGCGTGTAATTAAAGAGGGCACCATAGCATGAAACCATGATTAGGTGTACAGCCAGACATGCAGATCCAAGTTTTACACGTATCCCACTATGATTTTTAATTGACCACTAAAATCAAACTTTTCAGCGACATTGGCGTACAATGCTGCCTCAATGGTATTGATTATACACTTGATACAGTCAAAGTTTTATTGTCTAGATAGTGAATACCGGATCAAGACTTATATGTCGTAAACTCTGAAGGTACCATGGGTATATGGATAGCAGAATACTAGTTAGTACATGCATTCTATTCAAATGTATTCTCCTAGAGCTACGAGATCTTACTGCTTTCCCTAACTACGTGATAGAGGGTAACACCAGTGGCTTATGGAGTGCTGACCTTTATACACGCATATGAGCTGTGACATGTGACTTCCAACAATGTGGTATTTGGCATGTGTAGACTCAGACGAGCCTGTGCAGCCTCCTTTTAAGCTTAGAAACTCCAAATGATGTTCAGTCAGTAGCTCAACACTCATAGAATATGCAAGCGACTAGCAAAATACCTCTGTTTAGGGTTACCCGACCCTACCTAAATTTACTGGTGAAACCTAGAATTTTTTCCGTTTTTTGGGGAAAAATATAATTTGATGCATTTGAAAGGCGAAACGCCTTTCAAAATGCATAAAATTATATTTTTCCAGAAAAAAAGTGTGCCTACCCTACATTAATTTTTTAGAACCGTTACCCGAAGCCCACTTTTTTTTTATTTGGCCTTACAATTGCAGCACACCTTGGTTGACAAATTGTTATACATCATAAATTCCAACAAATTTTCACTTCACTTATCATTTTGTCTTTCTCCAATAACATCGAAACCATACAAAATGCCACAGTGTAGTACCATTGCTTCACTTCACTGGATGAAAATACTGCTAAAGTCACGTTTCTAGCACGTTTGCACCACTAAAAACAGTCGATCAATATCTAAATCATCATTCTTTGCGTTAAATATATTCAGGCCCCCTAACAGACTCTCATTAAATTAAAGGTTTTTTATAAAGGCTATTTCAGGCAAAATAAAGGTTGTTTCATTGAAATTCTAACAACAATAAAGAGCAAATTAACATCAAATTTTTTAGTATTTTTATCGGATCCTGGTCTTTAAATCCATGCAGGCTTTCAAGTGCCCATCAACAGAAAAGTAGGGAAAGAGAAGGGATAAAAATTTGGAAAAATAGTGAAAAAGTAAGGATTATCGGCATAAAAAATAGGGATTCCCGGATAGTAGGACTTTTCCAAATATAAAATTCATTACAACGAGCTGTTTGATATAAGTAATTTCAGATTAAATGAGCAGGATAACAGCTGTGACAATAGTACTAGGCAAACAGAGAGACTTTTACGTTAAACCCAAAAAATGGAGATGTGAAGCGGCATACCCCCTGAATGAACATAGAAGTTAATTTATAAATTTCGAGCAAGCGAAGCTAGCGAACATAGAAGTTAATTTATAAATTTCGAGCAAGCGAAGCTAGCGAGAACAATTTTTCTGGATTTTTACGCGTAAATGACATTTTAGAGTGAAAAAGTAGGGATTGTAGGGCATTTTCATGAAAAAGTAGGGAAAAGTAGGCGCAGGTCAAAAAAGTAGGGAAAAATAGGAAAAGTAGGACCCACTTGAAAGCCTGTCCATGTTATGATAGATGATGGTATGAAAGAGATGCAGCAAATCCTTAGCCAATAAACTTATAGCCTATTAATAACAAATCAATAGGGAAATACTCGTGTCGCTTACTCCTTCGTTGAAAGCCTCATTTTAACTCAATGCTTGTGTTGAGCAGTGTTCAATTGAAAAATAAAGCATATATTTTCTCATCGTGAAGGGGGGTCCGGGGGTCCTCTCCCCAAAAATTTTGAAACCAAGAAAGCAGAAGAAGCCATCGCTGGTCATTTTTTTTTTGTAAGGACAATTTTACCTTCAGTAAATGAAAAATTTCAGAGGATATTGCTCCCATTTATTGTATACTCTTTTTTAAATATAAAATTTAGACAGATATGCATATTGTCTGTGTTAGTCTTGGGGTGTAGATAACACTGTTTAGATGTGATGACATTAGAAAATCAGGACATTATTCAAAAGTCAATAAACCCAATAGATGCTATCTGTTAATATTTTTTGGTGCAGTTATTGCAGTTGGTAGCATGTCCAACCTAATGTCAGGAGTTTTGCTGATTCTATTCTCAGGTCAGGCACATTCTTTCATTAGTTGTCAGTTACAAAGTGAAAGATGAGCACCAAGTACAAGTGAAAGGATTTTAGGTAATGGGTGGTCAGGATCAACCATTCAATCTGACTTTACCTTAGCTGGCTAGCATGGATGTAAAGCAAGAAATCAACCCAAAGCATTTATATTTAGCTTACCTCTTTTTTTTTTTTTTTATTGCTGCCTAATCTGAATCCTCAGTAAAATTGACTATTAGAGTCACCCTGGTGCAAGAGGTAGGTATAGAAATAATGGTCTGAGGATGAATACAGCTCATGATGTCACAGACATTACTTGTCAACATAGGTATGGTCCATTTCTTATGTTCATAATGATCTTTCAAATCTAAAGGTTTATTAATCAAAATAAAGGTTATTAAAGGTTTTTCAGCCAAATTAAAGGTTTTAAAGGATTGCAACCAAATTAAAGGTTTCTAAAGGTTTTAAAGGTTCCACTAGGGGGCCTGTATATTTAATTTACTTAATGTCCTATAATTATAAAGATGGACTATAGACCAATTTGATAATATTGGCAACTTACCTTGATAATTGTATTTTTAGCTTTAAGAAAGGCCATCATAGATGTCAATACCTTATTCTTGCACACCCGATAAGGATATCTGAGATTTTACCCTGGGAAAGTAAATCTAATCTTACCCATGCTATGTTACCCAGGTTGTCACGTGAGGGCTACATACATTGGCTGTAATGGAACTCACGCACATGGTCGTCAAGTGACGTCATTGTAATGTTAAATTGACGTCATCATGTGAAATTGCATCTTAGCGTATTCAGGGACTTCTGGAAGCTATTATAAAATAAAAAGAGCAGTGGTGAGCTAGAAAACGATTCCATCATTCGTGTGAGGGTAGGGTAGAAAAATCAAACCCTGATATGGCGAGCCTCGAGATGCCAAACAGCCATTCTCGGGACGGATTTTTCCATCGCACTTTCACACTCATGATAGATTCTTATATTCCACCTCAGACTGATGCCTGTTCACACCTTGTCCAGAAGCTTCAGAATCTATTTATTTATAACGGTAACAGACATCCTTCAAATAAAATATCAACGAACCGCCATAACTTCTTTAAAAATGGTCACGTGATTCACATAGCGTTATTCAGCTCAGAATGTAGCCTTTAAATAAGAAGCAGAAAGGTCGTAATCTCAACAAGAATACGATAGACGTATTAATTAAACCTAGCTGCCTCTTTGATGAATTTAATGTTGTGCCGTCGCTATAAAGAAAAGAGCCATTACTTGACAGTTTAATCTATAGCAAATAGTTTCATGGCAAATAGTTTCTGCGTAAGAAGATTCAAAAAGTGTTTATTTAATCAGTTATTTGGCTCATTTGAAATCGCAACTTTTTCCTCTATTGCATGACCCTTGGGTCTGCACTAGAATCACTATGTGAGTCCGTCCGTCAGCAGCTAGTGAATGGTCATAACCCTTGAACCACATGGTATATTTGATCACATTTTGCATACATATCATATGCATGTCAACATTCCCTACCCACTGGCATGTGAAACCACATTTTTGAAGGAAGAGGGTCTTGATTTATACGTTTTAGGAGATGATGCATTGATAAGCTAGGGATCTTTCGTGCAAACCAAATATCTATGTGTCTTGATCCACATCTGAATTAAGGGTCAGGTTGGCGCGCCGTTAAACCGGTTTAAGCACTCCGGTAAAATATTTTACTGACCGTTCCAAGGTGGTACTTCTTTTGTGGATCTTTTATGTTTTTGTTCTGTCTTGTGTTTGCTATGTCTTTGTGCGCGTCTGTTTATATGTGCTTTGTGGTCACCTGCTGGGAAAGGGCTGACCTCTTGGCTCTCGTTTGTGGTGTCAAACTGTGAGTTTGTCACTTTCCCATTGGTATCCTGGGTCAGGTGTGGTACTTGATTGTATCGATTCCTGATCTTTGCACCCTTACTTACTTTGCTGAGCATTAGTCCAGCCTCTTGTGGTCAGCTATTATTGTGTTTAACAAAGTGTTTGTAGTTCCGAACAGACTGCCAGTCTGTTTGTTTTGATTCTTTACGTCAAAGTAAATAATTTTAAGTCATTTCGGGAAGTGTTCATGTCTTCCCGGGTCGAACAAGTACAAAGTAGATGATAATATGTCTTGCCTAACAACACAACACAGTGCCTCCTGTGAGTCTTGAACCAGCGACCCTTTGATACCAAGTATAACACTCTAGATCCAATTTTGTAAATTTGTTTGCAAAGGATACCAGATGACACGCAAAGTCGCCACTAGTGAGGAAATAATTAATGAGAATAGGCGTTTTATTGGCGATTGTGCTAAACAGAAATAACTCTTCTGTTGCTCAACAAGCATCTCGCAGCAGACGACATTTGGTGACATTTAAAAATCACGGGGAACGATTTCGTTGATGAAGATGATCTTCAGAAGAACGGCCATAAAGCTCCTATTTAACCCTGAAAGCGCCACCTATAATTTGCAGCAGACGACAATTAAAAATTTTGCCGCTTTTTCAAAAATGACAAATAAGGCATGATATTTCATGAGAATCGTCTGCTGGCAGACGATTCTCATGAAATATCATACCTTTTTTTTTTTCGAAAATTGGGAAAGATGTCGCAAAATTTGTCGTCTGCTGCAGTCGTGATTGGTGCTTTCAGGGTTTAAATAGCCCCGTTCGTCGTCTGCTGCAAACACCCCTGGTGGTGAAAACGGTTTATTCTAGTATCACTAGAGGGCGCAATTTGCAGCAGTGTGATCGAGTTACTAATGACACGATCTATAAATAGCTCCATATTCAAGCGACATCATTAACCATGGACGCCGGTGGCAGACGAAGAAATTGTCTGCTGCTATTGTAATCGTGTTTGTATCATTTTTAGAGTCTCCTTCAAGAAATGTCACAGTCTCACACTTTATACAAGAGCCAACAGTTACTATTTCAAGTCCCATTCACATCAGCTAAGTTCAAACACGTGTGTGCACGGATGCAGAAAGTGTTGTCAGAGGGGGTGCAACTTGACCACACCGGATAGGCGGCAATCGAAAACGTTAATACTATCGATGCACGTAGATCAAAACTCGCTAGAAACAGTGTTTTTGATTGTTTCTAGCGATTTTTGATCCGCGTTCGTCGATTGGTAAGAGCGTTTTCGATTCCCACCTATCCGGTGTGTTGACGTGTTGTTTTTTCGTGTGTTTTTTTTCGGTTTAATCCATATACCACCACTGAAAGCGGGCCTGCCAGCGAAAAAGCCATTTCAGCGCCGATGATGGCCCAACATATTGGATGTAGCTTTATGACGATTTTTCAGGGGATCCGGACCAGTATTGCTAAGAAACCATAAAGTTTGAGAAGTTATTCAGGGGGATGCGGACACCCTGCCCCCTGTCTGGTCCGCGCATGTTTACATATAAATGTACGTAAATATATTCTGGTATGTAAAAAAAATCAAGGTGGAAATGTACATTGTATCAACATGTATTTTAACATCATTTGGTATATTTTTTCAGATTCTGAATATTGTTGCGCTTTGGGAGAAATATAGACGTTTCCAAACCACGCCCAGAAGTCACCTGATGCCGGATCACTGACTAATGCAACGACGATTTAGGCCCACTTCGAATCGAATTATAGTTCCTACTGTAGTAACTGAAGTTTGATTCGAACATCGATAGTCGCTACTAGAGTGACGTCACGACGTTACTAGAGATCAACGGTTGGTTTTAGCACCGTTACTCTTATAGATTGGCTGGTTCCCCCATCTAGACCTATCTAGCAAGATGGGTTCAAGATCTGTTATTAGCCTCAAAATTATTTGTTTTCACAAACTAATCCTAGTTGTGCAATATTTTGGGTCCCACTTGACAGAAGCTATGCTATGCTATGCTGCGTGGCTAGATTTGTTTGTTTTGTTTGTTTTTGTTGCTTTACGTCCCATGTCAACAGCTATGGTCATTGCGGGACGGTCAGTTCACTTAACCACACTTTTTCCTGGGCAGGCTTGAGCAAGCGGTTAACCAGTAATTTGTGCACATACTTTCGCTTGTAACTGACAACAACCCTTCTTGAATAAATCAGCGGAAGGGAGGAGAATGACCGTAGAAATTATTTCATGATCTATCTCCACGAAAGTATGGTACCGGGCCGGGATCGAACTCGCGACCCCCTGGATCTGCAGTCAGATATGCATCTGTAGCCAGACACGTTACCGACTGCGCTACGCGGCCCGGTAGAGGTTTGATTTTTATCTGATTAAGACTCTGACAAGACTTTGCGTATGCACAGGCTCGTCTGAGCATACGCTGCTCGCCGATACAATAACGGTGTCACAATCTCCAGTGCTGGCCAAAATACAATGTATTTCCTTTCTTGACAACAGTTTATCATGTGCCAGTGACTTAAAAGCGTTAAACTTTATACATTATTCATATTTTTATTTTCAGTTTCAACAAAAATGCGGAGCCAGCTCATGAAAACGGTTCCTATCGTTCTATGATGGCTTATTTCATGTAGCTTTGTGTCAGTGAACGAAATTTTGGTACTTATAGCACATATACAAAAACCTCCTTTAAGCGCCCATCCTGACGTGTGCAGGGGTGCTAGCGGTTTGATAGTTTGTCGGAGTCTTCTTCCACTTCAATACTTTGTGTATACGAGAAACGAAGGCTCTGGCGAGGCTGTGCGTATGCACAGACTCGTCTGTCTAAGTCTCAGCTTCTCACAGATGCGATAAATGCCCAAATCTCGTGTGTGTTGTTCCACTTCTTTCGTTTCTTGTCAACCGTTATTATGTGTCATTGACTTAAAAGCGCTAAACTTTATACATTATTCATACTTTTATTTTGAGTTCTAACAAAATACAATGTCATGCATAATTCACGATAGTTTAAAGTATGTTATATTCGGTATCACGGAACGAACAAATTGTATAGAATCCTAGGTCAATAATCGTTACACATTTCTTATCCAAAGATAGGCCAACAATAACCCATTTTAAATTGTACCTTAGTCAAATAAGACTACTTTCTACAAATGATAGTAAGAAAATTGTCGCTCCTCTCTCTCTCTCTCTCTCTCTCTCTCTCTCTCTCTCTCTCTCTCTCTCTCTCTCTCTGCTTGTATAAAAATGCAACCTGCTAACTAACCAAGCATCATACTTACTTTTTAACGTCTGTGAATAAGCCTCCTCAAACTGGTCCTCTTTTTTTCTACCCCCACCCCATGGCCACCCATCTCCGTCACATGAATTATTGTAAACACATGAAGATACGATGCTATGTGAACATCAACTTAGCCATACATCTTATTTCCAAAACGTTACAATATGCATCTTTTGCATTACCATCAATGCATGCATAGAACCTTTCTCAGAGTGGGTCAGGATATCCGCTTAGTCCCACTAAATGAGACTTATAAATTCAATGATTTTCATTCACATCTACATTTAAATATTCTTTTTAATTTGTCTTCTTATATTTGTGTTTATATTTACATTGACAGGAAATTATTCGCAAGAAACGTCCGCTGATAAAACAAAATGAATGCGAATCCTAAAATTGGAGTTGATGTCCGCTCTCCGCTGATACAATGCACAGTGAAGTGGGCTTTGGACTGAAGGGAGGCATAGATATTAAGAATAAGTTTTCTCATGTTTTACAATGTAACCATGTTACATGTTTTATCATATGACGTCGCGTCTGGGAGTGAAATAACGTCATGCAATAAAATCGATAAACCACTAGTGGTTTATAGATTTACGGGAAACGTTATGACGTCCATAACAACGTTGCGTACATAATGACAAAAGTATAACGTTTTTACGTCAGAAATGATATTTCAAAGTTTTTGTCATATGATAAATAGAATCTAACATTCGTGCTCTTGTATTATTGAATTTATTAAACTCGTTGCGAAAAGGAGATAAAATGCTCGGCAAGCCTCGCATTTTATCTCTTTTCCCAAACTCGTTTAATTATTTCAATAAAACATGAGCACTCATGTAAGATCCTCTATATATTCACAGTTCACTGTATGACTGACATATACTTGTGTATGTTAAAATGTCTCTGCTTGTATATATTGCATGGTATTGTTTCTGGGACATACGAACAGGCTTGTGAAAATGGTTCCTATCGTATATAATGGCATATAATTATATACCTAATATGTGTTTTACTATAGAAACTTGACGGTTTCAGTCGCTGACAGTTGTACAGTTCATCTAAATTTAACGAGTCGCAATGCGGGCTTCATTCCCATTAATACACAGCAGCAGAGGGCTTCATTGCCATTAAGCCCAGTGTGCTGGAAAGGAAGGTATATAAAATTATTTTCCATATAAACGTAGTGATGATGTGTTGCAGCAAAATGAGTATTTCCAGTTGTTGTTTTTTTCCCTAACAAACATATGTTTACGTTTCAGGGAGACCCAAAACATATATTAAAACATTTCATAATTAGGGAGTATTTCGATTTCAAGTGATTCTCTAAATAATAATCGTTTTTCTCTGGTTTTCGTGCGAAATATAATTGGAGTTTTGGTTTGCCAATATAAAACAATGGCATAAATTTAGTTCAATTTAATCAAGGCTGACTTAATTGAATCTGAACCAAAGCATCAATGTAGTTCTCAGATAATCGTAAATACTAGTCGAAAGAAGGCGGACATTAAAGTTGGAGAGTTTCTGGCTGATTCAATTTTGTAAGTAATTCTTTGATTAAAAACAACAATAACATTAAAAAAAAAAGTTGTTTACCTATAAACAAAACCGAGTTTGGATCATCAATGGCACATAGAATAGGAGCTTTATTTGAAAAATGCATAACAGCAAATTCGTGTACTTTACTTCATAGCTCTAAAATGACAAATGAAAAATTATTTGAAATGGTAAAAATTCAAAGAACGACAGTTTAATGTGTTGCGAAGAAAATTTCATTTCATGATGTCACCCACGCCGATGCCTAAGCCTGTCTCCCAAGCTACTGGTCCAAGACATAATAAATGCTGCCCCGCATTGGTGTTGCCGGTGCCTTAGATTGTGCTTGCAGTAAGCCCACAGTTCGATATGTCTTGTTTACCTCGGCAGGGGAGTTTGCAGGAAAGTAAAAGTAGTATGGGCGTCGTTTTAGAGTCAATCATCTGAATGGCATCACAAAGTCAAACTTCAAATAAGGACATCGAACTCAAGATGGCCGCCATTTGACCCCTGCGACCTCGGATGACACTGTGATGCGTTCATTTACACCTCGGAGGGTGAGTCAACGCTCTAGACCACATGAAGGTAGCGTCACTTCCTAGAACACCGTGTCGTTCTTCGTTTTTGTATGGGGGGGGGCATTGCGTTTACTTAAAGCGCTTTCGACTACACATTGTCATCATCTTAGCCACTATAAAGTGATCATTTCGCTGCTTCTGGTCTATATTAAAGTCTTTCACGATGTATTTCATGTTTTTCTCGCATGTTGCATTGCATAGCTCCTATCATTCCGTTCCATTTTCTATGTCATAAGACCATAACCTGGATAAAAATTGACCCCTGATAGGTCCAGATAAGGGATGTGAGGCCACAACACATGTTTTGGTTGATAAATAAGAATGTTAATTTCAATTACGCGCTACTCTGAAGGCATGGGGCTGGGCAGTATCTTGTTTATTGGCTCCTAAGCAAGACGCAATAACTGTGACATATACATTCAGTTTTCTGGGACTACATGCACTTCGTTGCACACAATTCTAATGAAGGATTAGAACTCATTCAATGGCGCGCCATCGCAAATCCCCACGCTCTCAAAGAAATCTAATGGTATTTGACCTTTTGACCCCACCCCAAGGTCATCAGTTTGATCCTAGGGTATTTCTTTCAGTGCTTCCTGGTCTACTGATCATCCCCTTTAACTTGATATGCCACATGACCATGTTCAGAAAATTAAATTTTTTGACCCACAGCACCCACAAGTCCCACCTTTGGGGTATGCCAAGGCGATCGGATGAAAATCATGTTAAATATGTTTTAAAATCTGCCTAATTCAGCTTTTTGAGTCTTTTTGTACGATTTCTATGGAAAGTCAGCCTCAAAATCCTGAATTCAGGATTAATCCTGAAAAAAATCACCCATGATGAGGTTTAGCAGCACTTGTCATAGTTGAAAGACGCAGGGAAAACGTGGTAAGCACGTACTGCGATCTTTTTTAACGTAGCGAGAACGTGGTAAGAACGTGTTTTACCTGGTGCGTGCGTGATGGGTGCGTAGTAAGAACCTTATATGAACGTGTTAGACGCAGCAAGAACCTGGCAGCGACGTAGTAACAACGTAGTATGAACGTGAGAATTACATATTTCACCAACTTTGACCACTTCCAAACTACGCTCATCGAATTTGAAAGAATTCTACAGGACGTAGTGCGGACTTCATGCTCTTCGCTTGAGTGTGAAGGGGCTTAAATGGAACCAGACCAGACTGTTCCTATAAGGACAGTCTGATCTAGGTCTAAATTTGTTTGACCAAAATGCTTCTTAGCATTTCAGCGGATGACAAAGCAAACGACTTTAGCGCTTTAAATGTTAAAATATATAGTTTCCATGAACTCGATGCCATTGCCTATTCCTGGTTTTGGACATAGATACTGATGAATCACCGGATATGAAATAGAGACATGATATTCGTAGACAAATCACAATTCCATTAGTGTAAAAATAGCTGCTCCACTTATTATTTCGTTCCGGGAAAAGTGTCCGAGATTCTGCTAATTTCATCTGCTTCTATACATAGAGATGTCCAGTAAAACGGCGATACTTTTTAGTGTTCCTCCCTGATATCTATAACATAAGTTGCAAGTATACACTGGAAGAGATCAAACGCTTTCAGCAAGTACTCACAATGTAAAGCGATGATACGCTCCAGTAAGTACTCACAATGTGAGTGGCGACATGAAAAAGCCAATAAAGTGGATGAGCGATATGAGAAGACCCACTGATCAGAATAAGCATCAGCTGAGTCTGATAAGAGTCTTCTGTATCCGCATGAAAAAACCTTGAGCCTCTGACAACCCACTGAAATCAAATCAAAGACTCTGATCAGACTGGGCGGATGCTCCGCCCAGTCTGATCTGAGTCTTTGCTTTGCGCACACTGATTTTGCCGGTTTTGTCATGTCGTGGCTCGTGTATCCTTTAAAGTAAAGACAATTTGGAAATCTAATCGGATATCCTTTTTACTTATGCAAATGTATAACGGCCATTACCCTTTTTTCACTAAGTTATCAAGGCTGCTTTAGAGCAGATAAGGCAATCTGTGGATATATCTGTTCCCAGAATGCCATTCTTGCCGACATCAGATTCATGTGATACTCATTTAGATCGGCAAACATCGTAAACCGTCAATGCCAGCCTCGTTTAATAAGAAATTTTCATGGTTTTGTGGGCTATCGTTTGGTTTGTCATATATAGTGGAGCCTGCTGGGGGTGAAGGTCACGTTTAAGGTCAAGATCACTGTCATTAAAAACCTACCTCCAGTAATGTCGCACATGAACTTATGAGTGTATTAGCCGTAAAAAAAAGTCCCAGAACTCTTGTGTTGTTTTGCAAAAATGTGGCTCGTGCGACCAGCAAAGGCTCAGATCAGCCTGTGCATATGCACAGTCTGAGCAGAGCCTTTGCTAGTAGCTTGAATATTCTATGAATATCAAGCTACTGACCGAACACCGTTTGGAGTTTCTAAGCTTAGAGGCTGCACAAGCTCGTCTGAGTCCATTCATGTCAAAATGCTACATTGTTGGAAATCTCACGTCGTGGCTCACCATATGCATTTGCACAGGCTCACATCAGCCTTTGTGATTCGAAAAAAAACAACAGCACGTGCTAGCTCAATTGTTTTAATAAAAACTCCATGTATCATGTAAGACCAAAACCCTCAATACCATAACACTACTAAACTGCCAGTAAATCTTACAGTTATTCTGGGCAATACCTTACTTCACTGTCATAAACGTTTTGTGGAATAGTACCACCGTTGCAATGCGTCAGTTATATAACTACAGAAGCCATGTTATCAGGCCTAATAGAAGACAGCCTAATCCAATTATCCGAATAAAGCTGTCCGTTATTTGCATCAATCAAAACTATTACACTGAATTTACAAACTGAAGCAAATGAATGACGCGTCTTTTTCCAAGATAATTAATAAAAGTCCTTCGAACCGAAATAAAGATGGGACTATCGGTATTGCTGATATTATCAGTAGTCCAGATATCTACGAACCTTATGAGCGTGCATGGGCGGATCCAGAGGGAGGGGGCAGAGGGTTCAGACCCCCACATCATGAAAAATCACAAAAATACATAGTTTTGTAGCAATACTGGTCCTGATCCCCTGAAAAATCACCAAGCTACCAATCCAGCATTCATTTTTGGGCCATCATCGGCACGCCAGCGAAACGTCATTTAAATGGCGTTTCGCGGGCTGGCCGACGATGGCCCGCTTATACTGGTGGAATTTGGATCCTCCCACCCCTTATCAACTAAAAACACCCCAAAATGCATTGTCAAAGTTAAATTCACTCTGACAAAACTTTCTGGATCCGCGCATCGTGTGATGCTAGCAATTTCAGATCATTTTCCAAATCTTTGCACATGTGAGCTGCTGAACACAGACATGCTGGTGTCCAGTTTATGTTTATTTTAATGGAGAATGCAATGTTAAAATTAAGTGAATCTGGCATGCAAGACCTCATTGAACCACGCAGTAGTCCGTAAACAGGATCCCAAATGCATTTAATGTTAAGAAAGTTTCAGATAGAAAGGAATGCGTTTAACGTTGCGGGACGTCAGACAGTCCTAATTAAATATGCATCACAGAATTACTAGTCACTAGCTATGAATATTAACATATTTCTAGCGTGGTAATCTTTTCACTAATGAAGAGAGAGAGAGAGAAAGAGTCAAGAGTTCTTGGAGAGAGAGAGAGACAGACAGACAGACAGAGAGAAAGACAATGAGAGTTCCCCGGTTCCCACATAAATTCAAAAACACAATTCCATGATTTTTCCATGATTTTCCATGATCAACAGTGTAATTTCCATGACTATTTAATGCATGGCCTCCAATCTCCCTTGTAGCAGCATCTTCACCACGCTGAGCATAAATGCGGAATGCAGAAACAGTAATGTATTTAAATAAGCATGCTTGTAGACCATGCATGCATTTTAAAATAGTTAAAACTTGAAACCACCAGAGTAGCCAGAAAACTAGCTGTCAGACACACAAGTTTTGTGTGTCTGACAGCTAATTTTCTGGCTACTGGTGGTTAAGTTTAATTTTTGCACAAAATTCCATGATTTTTCCATGATTATTCAGTTTTTTCAAATTCCATGATTTTTCCATGCATGGACTTTTTTCATGATTTTCCAGGTTTTCCATGATTTCCAGAGCTTGTGGGAACCCTGGAGTTCAGAGTTTTTGGAGAGAGAGAGAGATAGAGAAAGTTCAGAGTTCTTGGAGGTAGAGAGAGAGAGTTCAGAGTTCTTGGAGAGAGATAGGGAGAGAGAGAGTTCTTGGGGAGAGAGGGAGAGAGAGTTCTTCGAGAGAGAGAGTTCTTCGAGAGAAAGCTGGAGAGTTCTTGGGAAAAGAGACAGAGTAAGAGAGGGTTCTTGTAGAGAGTTCTTGGAAAGAGTTCTTGGAGAAAATAATAGTTCTTAGAGAGAGAGAGAGAGATTTCTTTCACACAAGATCAATATTTCCACTATGTTTACCCTAATAAGAAAATTTTATCTCACATACCCCGTACAACCCCGTGTGAAAGATAAAAAAACGAATAGCCGAGAGACATGTGACGTCATTCTTATGTTAAAGTGACGTCATTATGTCATGTCGCATCACATCATATTCAGGAGCTTCTTGGTGTGAGTATGGGTAAGAAAAGTCTTTCTCTTCCGTTAACAGCTTCCTCGGATCTTTTTGAAGACTACTACATGTAATACTCTTTCAAAAAGCAATTTATCACAAAATGACACAATTCATACTTAGTATAAAGATACATTTCCTAACGCTCTTAAGATAACCATAAGTCATCAAATGACGTTTATGGAAAGCAACGTATCAAATCAGACTGAAACATAGCTTAAAATCCAGATGGGACTGCCAAGATTAGCTGTCTTATCTGTCTGTACATCGTGGAATCCAGAAAGTTTTCCCAGAGGGAGTACAACTCTGACAACGTTTTTAGGGGGGGGGGGATTTAGAGGGGGGAGAGGATCCAAATAGCACTAAAAGTGGACCACCATCGGCCCGCCAGCGAAACGCCATTTAAATGCCATTTAAATGGCGTTTCGCTGGCGGGCCGATGATGGCTCAACATTGAATGCTGGCTTGGTAGCTTTGTGATTTTTCAGAGGATCCGGACCAGTATTGCTGAGAAACCCTATTTTTTGTAATTTGTCAGGAGTGGGGTCCGGACCTCCTGCCCCCCCCCCCCCCTCTGGATCCGCGCATGGTTTGGACATTTTACAACAAAATATGCATTCATCTGAAAGACGAAGTTGACAACATACGATCAGAAAATTTGAAAAAAGAATGAATGAGTTGACTAAGCTTTTACTTGCTTAAAATTGGTCTCTGAAGTACTGTATACCAAGTATTGTATTTCCACTGGGCTATGGTTGAAATACCTACAGTTTGAATACCCTGAAATCCAAATATTCAAATCATTCAAAACACCCACTTTGTTAACATTCACGCTATATCTGAGTATGAATGCACTATATGGGCGTTCATTAGCCCATGTATCCCTAATGAAATCCCCCCCCTTATCAGTTTACGGTTAAAATTTATGGTTTCATTATTTTTAAGTACACTCTGTAAACAAAATTATAGGACCTGATCAGACGCTACGTTCTGTGGCATATGATCTGATGCCGCACTGTACTTGGATGTTCCATAAAACGGACGTTATGCCTAAATGGGTTTAGTTTAAATATTCTTGTCATAAGGTTTGAGTTAGACTTATGAAGTCTGATTAGATATGATTTTTCATTCATATCATTTTTTTTTTTAATATTGATGCTTTTTGACTAAATTTATCATTCCTCTTAAATACGTTTTCTTCTTCTAATATACGCCAGCATAAATTGAAATTCTGGACTGGAATGTTTGTATAATTAAGTTAAGGTGCAGAATTGTAGCGGTTGGTATTGATTCACAGGGACAATATCAACATCTACGACTGATATCAGTCTAGGCTTTAAGTCAGCACTGAAATCCTGAATTCAGGAACAGTCTTGAACACTTTCATCAATGTTTCCCCTTGCAAATATCTTCAATATAAGCCCAACATCCTTTTGTTGGACATAATCACACTGCACTGCAGACCAAAATTAGACGCCGCCTAAACAGGGCCTCCACTGTGCGCTTTACATAATGCTCTATCAACATTTGTTTTTTTTTTAAAAAAAAAACTCCCAACAGCCCTTAAAATAGAAATGGACTGACTGGTCCTATTGATAATTGCGGTCGGGATATTCCATTTTGTTGTTCTGTTTGTTTGATTTGATTCTTTAAGTCCCACCAACAATCTTTCAGTTATAAAGGGATGGGTCTTCCTGGTTTGAACCAGTACTAAGCTAGGATTAATGTTCTTGCTCAAGAACACAACGCAGTGACGCCGGAGAGGCTCGAACCCGCGGCCCTTTGATCTCGAGTCAAGCACTCTACCACTAAGCCACTGCGCTCCCATATTCCATTTTATCAGTCACCTCTCATACTAACTGCAGGTTTGCACGTTGCCTGATAAACGTTGTCTATCTCACGGCATGTACATTTATCAGGTCATGATGACTTTGCACTTTTAGGATGACGTCGCCAATGACGCTGAAGCAACACAAAAATCGAAAATTACGTCATAATTACTAATTTGAAGAGTATAACAATGGGTAAACTGATGAATAGAAAAACAGGCTCGCGTCTTTTGATATCAAGTTTACCAGGCTCGGCTTTGAGAACGCATGTTGAATCGCTCGGCAAGCCTCGCCATGTCAACAAGCAATCTCAAAGCCATGCCTGGTAAACATGATATCAAAAGACACTTACCTAGTATTCTATATAGACATAAATTGGTCCCAACTAGACATAACCTTAATAAATATAGGATTCGAATTGACAAGAATCAAGATCCTGTCAGTCAGAATTGATATGTAGGATTATATAATTCTCAACTTTCTCAAAATAATATGAAATGAATAAAACGCAATAAATTCTTCGAGAAACGACAGAATAAGAAAACATCTGACTTGATAAAGTCAACTCATACAGTAGTACAGTAGAGTAAAAACTAAAGTTGACATCCTATGCGCACATAGTGTGTACCACATGTGCACACTCTACTGTCATGCCAGCCAAGAGTGACAGTGACGTCGTTTGTTGTTTACACTTGTTTAGTAAACATTAATTTGTACACTCCACTTGAGCTAACGCAAATGGACAGATCATAAACTTGTAGATAGTCTTACTCTGATGGCTCAGTCTTAAAACAGAGCCATCAGAGTAAGACTAGCTACAAGTTTTGATAAGACACATTGATGAAAAATTGTTTGTAGGACTGGAGCCAGTCTAATCACCGAGTACGAGCTTAAGCAGTTACTGCATTTTGCTGCCTTAATCCAACAGTCTGAAAGCATCAAAGGACAAAAATATGAAAGCATTATGCCAACTTTATGTCTTTATTCATGGAGAACTTTAACATACACTGTCAAAGTAAGATACCGTACGTTTTATTGTTGATGTTTTCGTTGTTGCGTTTGTATGTTTAACTTGTTTATGTGAATTTTCCGGTAAAATACCAATACTAGACTAAGAAAGCATAACAGAATTCTGAAAAAAGGACAGGACCAAAACTTATCAACGTTTCTTTCATAGACCTACATTATCGCTGTAAGCTGCACTTAAAGCTACATAATCTGTAACTTTTGATCTTCTAATTTTAAAAATAATGTTTTTATTTTTCAAGAACACAGTAAAAATACTCAAATTCAGATAAACATTTTACCATTTTCGTAAATCTTAACAAGTTATCACTATCAAAACAACTGCATTTATGTTAAAATTCAACGGTCTAGAATTATTGGAGGGACGCAAATAATTACCAACAAGAGAAAAATACACTTATTTGATAAGATAATTCACTTTTCCATGCAGTTTTCAGCTGTACTGAGCAGTTTTATTGTGAAAACAAAGCTTAATTCTTTTTTTACAAATGATTTAAAAAGAAAATAAAATTTTTCGAAAAATGTTCATAGTTACAGAGTATGCAGCTTTAAACCCCAATGTGACTGATAAGGCTCAGTTTAACCAATTAATCTATAATGTACCTGTGATCACAATGAACCGTCAAGTTAATTAAGAAATGAATTCAATTTTTGGAATGTTCATGGAATCATGAATACTTCGGATCTCTTGCAAAGTTTACCCGAGGCCCTTCTTTTAATTTACAACACCTCTCATCAAAATATCACCATGTCAATATAAGAAACCCATTCATGCTCAAAGTTTCTAGAAGTGATGTTTAGGGTTTGCAAGGCATTCATACTTAATATCAGGCAGTTTTGTCACTGATATTGTAAAAACAGACATAAACATATACTATTTAACTTTTAGACTGACGAAATATTGACGTGATTCGGTTACCTCTACCATAGCAACAGTAACTGTGTGTATATGTGGCTGAGGTCAAATTGTCTTTGATGATCTATTCACTCATGTTTTATTCTATCATAATATGAATAGTTTATTTGAATCACATTCAAGACAAAGCTAAATCAAGCCGTGTCCAAGAACTTTTGAGACAGCCCTCGTGTGTTTGAAAGATAAAACATTCCGGTTACTTCAGGATTTGCTAAATGGCATGGGAACAATTTTGAATACCTATCAAAATTCATTAAAGTTATTTTCCATCAAATCTGATAGACAAATAAAATCAAATAGCATGTCTCAAGTATACAGAATCTAATACGATAAAAGCATCATTAACTATTTAAATGCTGGGTTATATTCCATGTTTTTTATCGTCTGCTGATTTTTTTTTCAAGGACAACTATTTAAAAAAAAAATCAGGAGTACAATCAGACAATCAGAGTATCAAACAATTGGGATCCTGATCAGGGTCTAAATTGTATGGATAGGTGAATCAGCAGACCGCACAGACTTTAACCATGCCAAACACAAAGCCTAAGACTGCCCCCCTCTAACTGATAATTTAATCATGTTACAAAAAAAAAAAATGCAAATTATTACATTTTTTTATTCTAATAGTGTCAACCCTTCTGATAGGGCTATCAGTTTGAGCCAAGAAAGGAGAATATATTAGAGAAATTTTTTGTCCAGTAGCAGTTTTCCTTAAACCCAGAGCCTGGGGCCACGCTAATTAAGCCTAGTCGGTGATAAATAATAAATCACTTGAGACGCACCTTTTTAACTGCCTGCCTACTAGTGTCGCCTGCTCATTAGCTTTGCAAACAGATTTGACCCAGACCAGGCCCAACGAAACATCGGGCCCGTCGGGCCTGATTTGGATCCAACCTATATGACAATCAGATGATATTCCTTAAAGATTTTTTTAAAACGTTGATTTTAGCAAGTTGTACCACTTTTAGCCCCAACATATGTTTTAAAGGTACATTTGCAGCTATATAAAAATGATAAGTTCATGCATGATTTATATCATGTCATGTCGTATCGACATTGTCCACTGACAAATAAGTGTTACACAGAATACTAATGAATAAGACACAACATCACATTAGTTTGTCTTCGTGGCTATTGACAGGGTATTAATCACGCCAGCATACTCATGTACGTAGATCTCTTGAAACATTACAACGTCCACACAATTATGTTTACAAAAAACAATGACACTAGTTTGCAGGCTGATCTGCGCCTTAACAACTAGTGATCGTATTAGGCAGAATTACGATTTATCGTGACATCAATCATATCTGAATACAAAAGCCGGGATCCGATGTAGCGTGTCTGATGTAAACTAATAGAATAAAAAACATTAATTAGCCACGTATGACGAATAGCCTGACCACTGCCAAGTTACAATTCCATGTAAAAGACGTATCCACATATCTCAACAACAGCATTGTAGTGACGAACAGCAAGTTTGGTAGAGGTCCACTAGGTAACGCTACAAACATCAAATATACCAAATATCAGGGCTTCAGGCCTAGTGGTTCCAGACAAGAATATTTTTAATTTTTCCCTATATAAGCATAAACAATGTAAATGGCTCCCTGCGTATTTTTGGCCACAGTGGCATAATTGTGGAACAAACTTGGTAAATGCCCAATTAATTATGCTAAATACCAAATATCAAGGCTCTAGGCCTTGTGTTTTCAGACAAGAAGATTGTTTGTACTTTCCCTCTATGAGCCTATGTAAAACATGTGACCCCCTGCATGGTGCCAAACTTGGTAGATGTCCACCAGGTGATGCTACATATCAAATATCAAGGCTCTAGGAGATAAGGGTTTTGTTTGTTTGATATGATTCTTAACGTCCCAATCAACATTTTAGTTTTGTCAGGACGGGACTTCCTGCGTTGAATCAGTACTTTCTCAAGGATATAACGTAGTGACTTCGGTGAGGCTCGAAATGGCAACACCTCCGTCTCGAGTCAAGCACTCTACCACTGAGCCACTGTGCTCCCTTCTAGGCATCTAGGTTTCAGACAAGAAGATTGTTTCATGTTTTCCCAATATAAGCCTTTGTGACCTCCTACATAGGGACTTATTTGGGCCCCTGTGGCATAATGTGAACAAACTTGGTAGAGATCCACTAGTTGCAATTTGGTGTCAAGGCCCTAGGCCTTGCGATTTCTGACAAGAAGATGGCATGTTCCCCTATACAAGCATATGGGACCCAATT
The DNA here is from genome assembly GCA_964019695.1 of Loripinus fragilis. Classification (NCBI taxonomy): domain Eukaryota; kingdom Metazoa; phylum Mollusca; class Bivalvia; order Lucinida; family Lucinidae; genus Loripinus; species Loripinus fragilis. The sequence goes on along the minus strand of OZ026530.1, from coordinate 43,528,948 downwards.
CGACGGGGCCATTTGTGGCCCCAAAACAAAATTTGAACAAACTTGAAAGAGAGCCACAAGCTGATGCTACCTACGAAATTTCAATGCTCTAGGCCTTGCGGTTTTAGACAAAAGCTCTAAGCCTTATGGTTTCAGACAAGAAGAATTTTACAGTTTTCATTTCGAAAATCTATTTCTAGCCTGTGTGGCCTAGATATGCAACAGACATGAACCATTTGAACACTCAATCAAAAGAACCATATAAAAATCATTCCTGCCAAGTTTGGTCAACATCCAGCTGGTAATTTAGGAAAAGATGTCCTATGAAGCATTTTTGACAACAGATGATGGACGACGCACGACGGACATCCAATTATCACATTAGGGTTAAGTCGGGTAACTTCGGACATCAGGTAAATTCGGACATACATTTGCAAACAGTGGAAATCCAGATGAGAGGTCTCATCAGGATTTTCACTGTTTGCTAAGTTAACTTATTTTTTATTCCAATAACTAAACTATGAAGCAAGCAAGGTGGCTGTCCGAATTTAGCAGTCTGTCCGAATATACCCGACTTTACCCTATTTCACATTGAGCCTTTGGCAAGACGATTTCCCTGACGACAAAAGAGCATGCTGAATTACCCAGCGTGCTAAGATTTATGTCCATAATCATTGTATCGTTTTATTGCAATTTCCATAAGCAATATACAGAGGACTATATCCTTCATGTACACGCTTTATTACATTTCTAGGTTGTGTTTATTCTAAGAAATTGCCCATAAAATTTCTCCAGCTGATTTGAGCTGTCGTGCGTGTTCACATGTTAAAATAAAGACATGTCTTTCGCGACACGTCTCAGATTAATATTCAATATATCTAAAGCCATGCCTCGAAAAAAGATAAAACTCAATAAAAACGACTTGAGTACAAGATATGCTTGTCTCCGCAACCTCGTTAAAGCACATGGTGCGCGCAACAAAAACATTATTGTATAAAATAAATTCATGTCTACTACATGCCACAATCATTTTTAGGTTCTTGTTACATGTAGCCTCTGTAGCTGAGCAGGTATGTTTAAGTCAAAACACAAACGACGGATTTCTCTATGGCACGTATCATATTACAATAGTAATATCCTGTTATATTAGCTTCGTAATACGACCTTTCTTAGAATCTGCTGAGGGCGCGTAATAATTGCGTGGAAAATTGATATTCCGTATTTACAGTATTCCCCGATGGCATATGCGCTTCACTTGGCCCCTGGTGCCATCTTAAACAAACTTCTTTCCACTAAATAATAACATAGCCCCCAACGGACTAATGATTCAATAAAAACAGAACAAAATCAGAAGCACGGTTCAGATAAGCAGATTTTACACGCCATAATAGTAAGTGAGTATGATCAGGAAATACCACAATCACAACCTGCCGAATAACCCATGGCACCGCGAGGAAGAGCCACATAACAATCACGAGACACCAGGAAGACAAACTAAGCAAAGCAACCAGCTCTCTATTCCCCATCAAGATGATTGCAAAACTAGAAGGTACATAAAGCACAGGTATCATACCAAATTCTTGGACGCGGATATTTTTCAACTAGTCTTTTCGCGGAGAATAAATATACTGAAATTGAAGGTAGGGGCTCTCATTTGAAATAGTAAAAAAATATTTACGAACACTTGTTAGAGTCGATTAAAGGCATATATGTTTTCTTGAATAGTCACCCTAACAACACATCATGGCTAAGGCATTACAGTACTTAAAATATGCGAGTAAAATGCAAACACATCATGAACGTGTCCTTGAAATCGGGATACTTTGGGATTCAATTGACAATTAAACCTTTTTACAGAAATGGTCTCTATATTTTTTGCGTTTTTGGTGAAACGACGTTTACTTGTTTTTACCTGTATGTTACTGATTCGTCTTAAATAAGCGTCAATTGTTTATGAGAACGGGATTTCTGCCCCTACCCCTTCAACGGTTGCAAGTCTTAACCACGGAGGTGCGTAAAAAAATGCTATAGCGTCCGCGGGGTTTTGTTATCTGGCCGCGGGGTAGGGCTTTTCAGAACCGTTTTTTCACACATTAATTAAAGCGGCAAGAACCAGTTATGGGCTCAAAGGCACTTACATTTTGATAGTCTGTTGGTTTCTACCAGCAGGGACAGCCGATACTGGTTCTATTGCGAGTTTGATGCGAATCTGAACCACGGGGTGAGAGCATGCTCCTAATCTTACCGCGGATGTGACCATTGTCGGCGTTGTTCATGGCCGCGGGGTTCTGCAATATGCTTTCTTTTCCGCGGAAATCCTAAAACAAAAAAAACTATCAGACTCATCTATGACAAAAGATAGGTAGGTGCACTGGTGTGCTGAAACCACTGGACCAATTACGGTTAAATCAGAATGAAACGCATTTGGGTTTCGCTTTTTTTATTTCTCTGAATGCTCATTTAGCTAAATAATCTAGTATTTACGGTAGTAAGATCGCCTGACCAAAGTGCCAAGGTTGTGAGCAGCAAAATCTAGCTGTTTGTCTGTCTGCCCGTTAATCAGTCTGCCCGTCTGTATGCATTGGTTATTTTACTTGTATGCTCGTTAAACCAGCTTACATGTGTCTAGTGGCTCAGATGGTTAGAGCGCCTGTCCAATGTTCTGAAGGCTGTGAGCAGCATAATCTAGTCGTCTGCCTGCCGCAAACTTGTCTGTCCACTCGCCTATGACTGTCTGTTTCGCTGTATCGGTTCTTTGCTCTTTTTACTTGTTTTGTAGGCCAGTTTTCTATATTATCTCGTAGCTCAGGTTGTAAGAGTGCCTTGCCCCACTGGGGATACTTTCATTTTTTTCTAAATACGTAGGCTTGTACCCAGCATCAACTCTTTTCCCCAAAAAATATAAGGAATATCAGGCATACCCAAAAAATATTTGAAATTTAGCGACCCAAAACACATTTTCCAACACGGTACCTTGACCTTAAGAAAAGCCCTAAACTGTATGGAAATGACTCCCCAAAAAGTCCAAAAACTTATTCATAATATCATCATACCCGAAAACATATTATTAATTTTTCTGACCCGCCCCCCCCCCCCCCAATAAAAAAAAGGAAATTAAAAATTTTGAACCTCCAAAAGTGGACCGAACCTACTTATATATGATAATATTAGAGTACCACCCACCCCCCTCAGCCGAAAGCTGACCATTGTTTTTAGAAAAGTATGCACCAAAATATAGCTGTCTGTCTGCTTGCTTCTCAGTCAATCAATCAGTAAGCCAGCCGGACCAACCGCGTAGACTAAACTTCTTTGTAAAAGCGTATACTTGTTACATAAAAGTGGTTGCATGTCCCAGGGCTGGGGGAGTGTGGGGGGGGGGGGGGGGGGGCGTAACTCTCATTTTTCTTCATAAGTTTGGTCAGTCCCAGCATCTACCGTTCACCCCAAAAATATCAAGAATTTCAAGTACCCCAAAAATATTTGAAGTTTTAGCAACCCCAAAAAAATCCCCCATTATGTACCGTGACCGAATGAAAAGACCCTAAAATGCATAGAAATGACCCTTAAATATAGTCCAATTATGTGATAAACCCCCAAATATCCACAAAATCTTCATACCCCCAAAAATATTCATTTCTCCGAAAACCCCAAAACATACTGAAATTGAAATTTTTGAACCCCTAAAAATGGCCTGAGCCTTCGTGTGTATGAAAATATTAGATTACCCCCCCCCCCCCCCTCCTGAGCTGCGTGTCTTGTTCTTCGGGGTAAGTTATTGATAACAGCAACAGAATTTTGGGGGCATATTTGTTGCAAGTTATATGCATTGTAGACAACAGAGGAATATGCTACTGTCCGTCCTACATGTGCGGATCCAGACAGTTTTTGTCAGAGGGGTCCAACTATAACGGTTTTTTTTCCTTTGCTTGTTTTTGAATGATGACGAGAGGTAGGATCCAGAAACTACTAAACGCCATTTGAATGGCGTCAAATGGCGTTTCGCTGACGAGCCGATGCTGCTGGCCCATCATTGAATGCTAGGATGATAACTGATTTTTCAGGGGATCCGGACCGGAATTGCTAAGAAACCCTACATTTTTGTGATATTTCGGGGGGGGGGGGGGGGGTCTGGATCCGCGGATGCCCTATGGCGGCGTATCTTTTGGCGTCCGTCCATTTTTATTGTTGCTCCCATTATATTAGGGGCTTGCCTAATTATGTTGTTCTCAGTGGACGAAAGAGGACATCTCGGAGATAGAAATCAGTTGCAGACAGTATTTACATGTAGATGACATGGGCGTCGCACTGTGTTGTGTCCTTGAGCAAGACACATTTATCCTTGTTTTAGTACTGGTTCAACCCAGGAAGACCCGTCCCGATATATCTGAAAAATTGTTGACTGGGAGGTAAATTAAGAATCAAATCAAACAAAATCAGGTGCGTAGTCAGAGGGTTGAAGAATTAAGATATTTGACCTTGTTACTTTACTTTTCAGAAATGATTGCGAATAACAAAGACGCTGATCAGACTGCGCGAAAAGACCAGCGCCTTTATTGTTCTTTGAGATTTCTCGCATCGAGGCCCATGTGATGTTGAAGCCCATGCATCCTTGCTTCTGCCTTGCCGCGCGCCTTTATCTTGAAATAAATACTAGGGCCCCTGGGGTTTTAGGGGAGCTGGGGAGAAGGGCTATTTATTTTCAGGAAGCTGGGCTGCACTGGTAATTATTTCAGGGATTATAGGAGCAAACTTATAGTTTTGGGTATTTTGGGAGCCCTGCAAAAAAGTAAAAAATAAACTTATGAACTCTTACCTTAAAGGAAAAGCCTTCATTTGATTTTTTTTTTAATTCTTCGGCTTCTAAGGGGAAGCCCCCATACCCCCCCCCCCCTTGGAAAATCTAAATGTATTTACTTTCGAGCTCTAACATGCCACTCTGCATTGGTATTGGTGAATACTTTTTACTTTGCTAATTTATTATCCTTAAAATTGTTAATTTTTAGTTTGATAATAATGTATTTTGAAACACTCAGATGGCGCCAGCTTGCACCATTTTAATAAAAAAAATTCTTGGAGTTACCCCCGGACCCCCCTAGCACGAATCTGAATCCACATCATTATATGATATGGAAAAGCATCCATTATTTTTACATTTCTTTGGCTTTCGGGGGGATATTTCACCCAGACCCCCAATGTAATATGTGATTGTATTCATTTTTGTACTAACGTGCGCATCTGGATTTATCTTGGAGAAAAATATGACACAAAATTTGGGGTGTTGTTGATTTATTATCCTAAAAGTTGATAATAACATACTTTGGAACACTCATGCAGAATGCACCAAATCGCACCATTTTATCATTTTTCCAGGGGGAGCACGTCCCCGGAACACCCTAGCACAAGTGTTTATTTCATTAAACTAATTACATATCATGTAATAGTTGTATTCTTTGGCTAAGCCTTATCTTTAAATGTATATACGTAAATATATTAAGTGAATATTTAGTCATCCGATCGTGTATAGCTTCATTGTTTTAGGCATGTGAATTTAATACTATGGAAAGAAAAAATTGCATTTTAGGGAGAATTGGCTTATATTTTTGGGGATTTGGGAGAAGCTGAATTAATTTTAAGGATTTGGGGAGCAAAGGAAAAATACTTTCAGGGAGCTGAGGAATTTTGGGAAATCAGTGCATTATTTTCAGGGATCAAGGGAGCATAGACCCCCTGGGGCCTCAATACTATATTCCTTATGCTTTGGTGTGTTAAGCAGAAGATACATTCGCGAGGCCCTCCCAAAGTGGTGGGGGTAAATGTTCCCATGTTCCCCTGAAATAGAGGGGCGTGTTCCCCTGCCCCCACATCATAAATTCGTTATCTTATGTGCCCTGTTCCCCATTATTATCTTTGTTCTTCTGTTTACATCAAAAGTTGGCCTTACTTTCCCCGTTTACGTGAAATAAATGACATTTTCCCTGTCCCCAAAACGCCTGGGAGAGCCTCACCAATATAAAATTTCCGATTCAGTTTAAGTAAAATCAGAAGGCTGCAATTACTTTATTCTTGATCACAATATTGCGTATTGCAAAGAAACACCAACGCAGTGGATCTAATGTATTGTATGACGACTCACCCGGGAGTAGCTCAAAACAGGAAAAATGAAAGAAAACTGTAGGTAGGTCCTCTATATTTCGTGAGAAAGCAGTGTCTATCTAACTCCCCAGAAATAAGTCGGATCACTTTTATTTTATTATTCTATTTTATTATCATGTTTTTAAAAGTATTTTTAACAGAAGCTTATCCCGATTCTATTCTACTTACATTTACCATAATAACAGAAGTTCTTGCATGAATTATGTTTTGATTATTTCAATGAGGTATTTCCGACCTGCAAAGACACAGATCAGCCTGCGCATATGCGCAGGCTGATTAGAGCCTTTGCTAGTCGCTTGAAAACTTTTACCCTGCGATAGCCTTTCTTTGCCTCAATCAGTGCAGAGTCAGGGAAACGAAAATGTTCTTTTGTTACTTGTCGTTCCTCTGAAACAGTAACCGCTCATCCTCAGCATTCGTTGTCGTTACATTTCCAGTATGTCCTCTCTTCTCCTGTTAGCCTGTGTTTTGGTGCTTAAAAGAACCGTTTCATCGCGACGGTTCTTTTGAGTACCCACAGCATATGCTTTGGTTGAGAAATAAGAAAGTTACATGTATGTTACTCTTACACAATTTTAACTGAAGTGCTGCTTATGTTCAAAACAATATTAAGACCAACATAAGGGATGCATGATGGGAACTCCATTTGTATTAAATTGATCATAGAAATCAAATTACAGTGTTGCGAACCTAAAAGTTTGACTTTCTTCTCCAACATGGAGCAACTACAAGCACAAATATATCGTTTGGCCATATTTTCAAACATTTAGGGGAAGGATCGGGATACTGACAAAATATTTTATTTTGAGTTGATTCTTTTATTTAATTCAAGTAAAGTTCAGTCTAATTTCAGAAAATATATGATACCTATATGGACTTACGCTTTTCAGTATATCATTGCATACTTTTTTTAAATAAAACATAGCGTAGCTAGAACGCTGGAAAAGTTACTCACATCAAATGCGAGAATGCAATGATATACTGAAAAGCGTATGTCCATATAGGTATCATATATTTGCTGAATTTAGACTGAGATTTGCTTGCTTAAATAAAACAATCAATTGTGTCCCTTTTCAAAATGGTAACTTCTCTTAAAGGAAAGAATTTGCTCCCAGAGGGAGCGAATTCTTTCCTTTATGAGCAGTTCCTTATAGTATGAAAATCACTATTACCACATTAGGTGACCTCTCTTGAATGTTACTATTTTTATTACGCACGTGCGTAACTGCGTAATGGTAGCTACGCCAATGATGTTGATTCGGATTATTGCATTTTAAGAAATTTATCTATTACAACTTCGAGGACAGTACTAGGGTTCAACACCGTATCATCCGCGTTTCAGTATTAGCATTTTCCGTAAGTTATCACCTCGATTAGACTAGCAAAATCTTGGTCTGCCCCGCGGACAGGTACACCAACGTCCGCGGATAAGATCAACATTTTTGAGCATAGGCACCATGTTTATATGACATTTTCTAGTAAATGCTAAGAGCAATTACTATATTATTTTTTGCAAAATTGCTATCGATAACCTGGCTTTTAAGATATCAATGTTAAATGAAATGTTATTTTAGGATTTTCTCAGTTTGATCGACTGAAAGCAATTTTTGCCTTTCAAAATAATTTCCACCGTTTTAACCCATATTTTGTGGTCCAACAGTAGAGTTTGCAAGGTTTGCGATATTCTAAGCATATGAACGAGTGTTTGGTTGTGTTAATACAATGGATTTGAATTGGATATAGATAATAAAAATATATTTTTTTACCCTTTTACTGAACCAACCCTCCCCTCCACCATAAAAGAAATGACCCCCGTGACAAGACTAGCCGCAAATTCTCCGCAGTCAGAAAACGGTATGATGCCTGTGTAAAGTAACGTACAACAAAGCACATAGAACAATGATAGACAATGGGAGTAACAATAAACAACAAGTCAACAACAACAGAACCACCGCCTTTGAACGGACAGCAGCCTAAGCTGCCGGGGGGGGGGGGGGGGGCTTAAATGCATTTTAATGTTTCTTATACATCAGAATAAACGTAAGTTTTTGGTATTCAAAAGAACCATCTCAATGAGACGGCTCTTTTGAGTTCCCACATCATATGATTTGGGTATTTAAAAAAACCGTCTCAATGAGACGGCTCTTTTGAGTACCCACATCATATGATTTGGTTGAGACATTAGAAAATTAGTTTAGAATACACGCACTCTTGTCTTTGTGAGATATTTTATCCCGTCTTCCGAAAAACAGAATACCTTGCTATTAGTGTCTATTGCTACGAGGTGCATCAGAAAAATAGGCTTGTCTGGTCACTCAGTATAGCGTGCGATAGATAGATACTGTAAATCCGGAAATTTTCGAGAGAATTTTATTTTTGAGAATGGCGGTAAAAGACATATTACCGGCGTTTAAAATTCGCGACTAGGGCATGATTTACCAATATCAGTAAACTACAGAATGATTTTATTCATTTCGCGAAGATTTTATTTTCACGAACCTTCGTATATGCGCAGTTCCGTGAAAATAAACCCTCGCGAAAATTTCCGGATTTACAGTACATGGTATTCTCTTATGCATTATACATGTCACCATTCGAAATGGATGCCCACACACAGGTGCATGAATTTATAAATATTTGCTACTTTGTCTTATGCTTATATCTTAGGACCTTCCCTTCAATCCAAAAGTGAGAAAATAAGAAAAACATGAAAATTTTGACCAAAGCAAATCATAGAAAAACATTTGTCTTACCTTTTTTCATATCCTTAAATCGTCCGACTTTCGTCGTTTCAACGCACATAGTACGCTTCTCTATAGCTGGGGATAAACTCACTAAAAAACCATAACTTCAAGCCCCTGTGGAACACATGATCACGCATTTAGAGACCTCCATGCAAGGAAATGCAATGCTCTCAGAGGGGCTCATCAAACGCAGTGACATTACAAATATGAAAGCAATTCATAAAACAATACTAGATACAGGTCAGCAAATGGCAATGCCCTGGTAACAGAACAGCATAACCATAATACAGTAAAACCTGTCTTAACCGGCAACTCAAAAATAGACAAAACAAAGATCTTAATGACAAATGGTAGCTTAATGAAGGTCGAAAGTATTGCAGAATGCTCCAATGGGAGCATTCTGCAATACTTTGACCTGCATTAAGCTATAATTGGTACTGAAAAACATTTTTTTTGTCTTTTTGAGAGTGGCCGTTCTAGACAGGTTTTACTGTAGTATCAAAATCAAGTTGATAAGATTGAAACCAAATTGAAACTTGCCCTGTATCTGTGTTTAAAATATGAATCAATTCCAGTCAATGTGACAAGGCAACCAATTTATGCTAACAAAGGGGAACATCATCAAACTGGTTGCTTTCATAGTCATTGCATTCATATATATGCCACAGACGTGATAAACAGACAACATGTTTAGGACAAAAACATTGGCAGGATAAGTGTAGACATCTTCGACTCGTGATTTTCTGCCCATCTCTAGAGCCGAATTTCGGCCCCATTCCCAATCGAAAATAGCCACCTTTTTTCCCAATATCATGTCTGATTTTACCAATTAAGAAAAGTATAAAAAAAAATTAGAGATCACTACTACTTATGAGAAACAATGACCCAATATTAGAATGATACACTTGTGCTTAAATGGTATGCTTGACATAATACAATCTAAAATATCTTGATTCTGAAGGTATATTTCGCTACCCTTGTTATGTTCTATGTCGTAAATTTCTCCCAATTTTGATGTTAAGTCTATCAATTTTTCCCAATTTTGGCCTTGGGCCTTTTTCCAAGCCCTGTTCGAAAGCCAGGGGTACCAAGTCCACTTCGTGAACTTTGAACCTTTGGCTTGCTAAGATGATGGTAGAAATCATTCATTGCATTTAGCTGCATCTAAAGGCCTGAATTACATACCTGATATATTTCATCTTTGGTAAATCATTTTCCGTTGATTCACCATTATGGCTGTTGTCTTCCTTTTCTTTATCCCGCTCGTGACTTCGCTTCCGCCGGAAGGAGAATCTATTAACGGATATCCGTTCCATAATGCACGCTAATCCCGGGTAGTAATTGTTTTACAACATTCAAGAATTCACATCAACACCAGAAATACGATTCAGTCTGTTTGCATATTACACATTTATTATGCTATGAATACTGTACCATTCGTAAAGCACAAGAACAAAAATCAGTTCGCAATTATCATGTCATATACACTTTTTTCGTGTAATAAATGTTTAACAACATGCCATAATTCAACACTGGAACAATGACATTTTAGTTTAGTCAAACTGCATTGACCATGTTATAATATTTCCAAAGTGCCACTGAAATATGTGATATATAAAAACAATAACTTAGAACTTTTATAGATATTTTAGTCAGTTTGTATTTAGTCATTTAGCAATGAACACGTTATATTAGACTTTTGCCGTAGTGTTCAATATTCATAACGTGCCAAATTACAATATCAGAACAACATTATTTGAAGTAAGGGTGCACAGATCAGGAATCGATACAATCAAGTACCACACCTGATCCTGTCAATTCGCTTGGCCATTACTTATTCCGAATGGGGCATTGCAATATGCAATATTTTAGCACAATAACTAGGAAATTGGAGTCAGTTTGCAGTGGTATATTTATATTACATATCTGGCGGTGAAATAAATGTTTTACAACATGTGACAAATCAACATATGAACTATACTGATATATGGGTCAGTTCACATAGACTGTTACATATAACTCATTTGTCAATATGTGATATATAAGAACATGAACAAAGATGTTTAGTCAGTTTGCAATGATCATGTTATATTAGAGTTTTGCCAGAGTGATGACTTTTTTGTATAATGACTATTTAAAACGCTCTTAATTATATTACATATCTGGCGGTGAACTTAATGTTTTACAACATGCGACCGATCGACACAAGAACTATACTGATATATGGGCCAATTCACATTGACTATTACATATAACACCTTTGTCATTGTATTTAATATTTAATGCCATAATCCAACGCTGGAAACAAAAGTGACCGTTCTATATAACAAATTTACAGTAAATATTTGTTTGTTTGTTTTGTTGCTTTACGCCCCAAGTCAACAGCTATGGTCATGGCGGGACGGTCAGTTCACCTAACCACACTTTTTTCTTGGGCAAGCTTGAACAAGCAGTCAACCAGTACTTCGTGCACATACTTTCACTTGTAACTGACAACAATCCTTCTTGAATGATTCAGCGGAGGGGAGGAAAATGACCGTAGAAATTATTTCATAATCAATCTCCACCAAAGTATGGGACCTGGCCGGAATCAAACTCACGACCCCTTTATCTGCAGTCAGACTCGCATCTGTTGCCAGACGCGTTACCGACTGTGCTACGCGGCCCGGTAATTATAGTAAATATCTATAAAGCATTTGATAACTGAAACTTACCACTGTTTAAGCCAGTTCGTATGACCTTTAATACAGTGCAGTGAGAATTTAAGATAATCTCTGTGCATGCAAATGGTGTGCATTTGAGGTGCACAATTTACATTTTTTTCTTTAGCAGCGTTTGCACCCCCTGTGACTAACAGCTGCACCTATATGTAAACTACTGTATCTTTATACGTATTTGACTATAACCACGCCCAGAATGTCACTCAAAAGTCACCTGATAGCAATAACTGACCAATGCAACGACGACTTAGTACACAACATAGTCCCACAAACAAAAAGGCACAAAAAGGCACGTGTTCAAGCTGCCACATTTAATCCGAGGTTTACCTTACAGTAAGTGGATGTTTAATTATTTGCATGTTGGGTAATTTCTCATGTTTTTGTCGTCTGCTGATTTTGTTTTCAAAATCATCTTTTTCGAAAAAAACTTTCAGGAACACCATCAGAGTGGCAAACAGTTTGTACCTAGATTAGGCCCGACATTCTGTCGGGTCTAATCTGGGTCCAAACTGTTTGCAGTGGTTATATACGCAGACGCAATAGTCGCCGCTAGCAAGGAACAATTGCAGTAGTAATTGTAGACGACTTGTAACCGCCAGTCTATGTATTATTCATGATTTCTACAATAGTGCAATTGGGACTGGTGTAGATGCAAACAGATCTAGCCACAGAATCGAAATGTGCATGTTATTGACGATTGTGCATACATATCACATATCGCAGAGAATGTACGCATGAAAATGGTTCTCATCTTATATTCTAGCTACAATCTAAAGTATTTGTAAATCTTGGGTTGAAAGGGGACCAGCGTCGCCAGACATATAACGAATGGTTCAATCCAATCGGAGATGAGCATGTTATCGAAGTTTGTGCATACAAATCACATATCAAAGATAATTACGCATGGAAATCGTACTTATATATCTATAGGCGACTGGTACCGTACTGGATACAATTTGAAGCATTATAGATTTGGAGTTAACAATATCCCCTTCCACAAGACATTTGGCAAACAAAATTGAAATGAGCTTATCATCGAAGCTTGTGCGTACAGATTGCATATCTATGGGATTGGTTTAAACTGTATCAATTTAAAGGTAACATATTACATTACTACAAATAAGCCAGAATAAAATAAGCAGGATCTGACAGGAAAACACTAATGCTTATATGAAAGTAATTTACTGCAACTGACACCATGCTTGCTACAGTGTGGAGCATTTATAGATTTGGATTTAACAATATACCCTTCCAAAGACATTTGACAAACCCAATTAAAATTAGCTTACCGTCGAAGCTTGTGCATACAGATTACTGACCTATGGTATTTGTTTAAACAGTATTTTAATGAAAGGTAACACATTACAATAAGCCAGAATAAAATAAGCAGGATCTGACAGTAAACACTAATGCTCATACGAAAGTAAACCGCGAATGACACCATGCTTGCTTTTGGAGTTAACAATATACCCTTCCACAAGACATTTGACAAAAGAAATTAAAATGAGCTACCCATAGAAGCTTGTGCATACAGATTACATATCTATGTAATTGGTTTAAACAGTATTTATTCAAAGGTAACACATTAAAATAATACTAATAGGCCAGAATAAAATGAGCAGGATCTGATAGTAAATGAAAGTAAACTGCGACTGACACCATGCTTGCTTAAGTGCGAAGCATTTATAGAGTTGGAGTTAACAATATATTTATGTTTAATGTATGTTTAATGCTGAATAAACTTATGTTATATGCCCTCCCACGAGACATTTGGCAAAACAATTTAAACGAGCTTACCATCGAAGCTTGTGTTTACAGATTATATATCTATAGAATTGCTTTAAACAGTATTTATTCAAAGGTAACACATTACAATAATACTAATACGCCAAAATATAATACGCAAGATCTGACAGTAAACACTAATGCTAATATGAAAGAAATTTTTACTGCGACTAACACCATGCTTGCTACGATGTGAAGCATTCTTTTGTTGTTTTTTTTGTTTGATTTGATTCTTTACGTCCACTCAACAATCTTTCAGTTATGCGGGACAGGTCTTCCTGAGTTGAACCAGTACTAAGCTAGGATAAATGTGTCTTGCTCAAGGACCACAACGCAGTGACGCCGGTGAGGCTCGAACCCGCGGCCCTTCGATCTCGATGTGAAGCATTCATAGATTTGGAGTTAACATTATACTCTTCCACAAGACATATGACAAAGTAAGTAAGGGTGCAAAGATCAGGAATCGATACAATCAAGTACCACACCTGACCCAGGATAACAATGGGAAAGTGACCAACTCACAGTAGACACCACAAACGAGAGCCAAGAGGTCAGCCCTTTCCCAGCAGGTGACTACCAAGCACATAAAACCAGACGCGCACAAAGACATAGCAAACACAATACAGAACACAAACATAAAAGATCCACAAAAGAAGTACCGCCTTGGAACGGTCAGTAAATATTAAACCCAATTGAGTTTACAATCGAAGCTTGTGCATACATATCACATATCTATGGAATTGGTTTAAACAGTATTTATTCCCAAACAACAACGAAGGTAACATATTACAATAATGTAAACAAGCCAGAATAAAATAAGCAGGATCTGACAGTAAACACTAACGCTTATATGAAAGTAATTTGGAGTTAACAATATACCCCTCAACAAGACTTTTGACAAACCCAATTGAAACGAGTTTGCTATCGAAGCTTGTACATACAGATCACATTTCTATGAAATTGGTCTAAACAGTATTTATTTCCAAACAATTACGAAGGTAACATATTACAATAATGTAAATAAGCCACTTATGCTTATATGAAAGTAGTTTCCTACGGGCTACGGTCAGAAACATATACAGATCTTGAGTTGGCAATATACCCACATCCCAAAGACATATACAGGGTTTATACATGCAAATTCGTGTAAATTTCAAGGACTTTTCAAGGACTTCTAAAAAACTTTCCTACAGTATTCATGGACTGAAAACTTAAGAAAAATACTGAGTTACACGTTAAAATTCTACTTCTGAAATGCTAGAGTCCATTACTAAAGATATTAGTTTTAAAAAATCAGTGTAAAATTGTTGTTGCACCAAATATAGGCACAAAGATTTTATACTGATTTAGGTCTCTATCAACAGTGCTAAGTCCTACAGAAAATAGTAGAATTCAAGGGCTTTTCAAGGCTTTTGGGTGATTTTCCAGTGTTTTTCAAGGCAGGTTTAATTTTCAAGGACTCTTCAAGAAAGCCCTCTAAATTCAAGCACTTTTCAAGCCTGTGCGAACCCTGCATATGGCAATCCCAATTGAAATTAGCATGCCTACGAAGAATGTGCAAGCAGATCACATATTTAAGGGAATGGGTGCAAGAAAAAAGTACCCAGATTATAGTCAGGGACCAAAGGGTATTCCACAACGTCAGAAATCCCATTGACGTCAATGTACTTTCACGTTTGCAAGAAAATTTACTTCACCACAGGTAGCCAACATAGTATTATGCTTTCGGTGTCATCTTCAAGTTTAATAGATATGCAACTTTCATTTAGTTTTCATAATCGTTTTGTCTATGCATTTTAAAACTGCAGAGATACGAACAATTTCCGAAATAGAAAGTGAGTATGATCAGGAAATACCATAATCACTAACCGCAGCCACAGACTAGACAATTTTTGGACAACTGCACCATTGGCGTCAATCGAAATCGGCATTTCCAAATTTTGTAACAGCTCTAACTGCTGTATTGGAACAGTAGAAGGTCGAAATACCATCTAAATTATACAGTGCATGTATCTTAATAGTTGTTGTTGTTGTTGTTGTTGAGTTTGTATTTAACGTCCCACCAACAGCTAAGGTCATATCGAGACGGGACCACGGTTTAAGTCTCATCTGAAGACTGGTGAAGCCGGGAATCGAACCTGCGACCCCTGGTTTACAAGGCAAGTGGTTTATCCACTACACCACAGCGGCTCCTATAGTATCTTAATAGTTAACTTTACAACAATTACACAGAAAATGCCTTTTAATCCTGTTGGCGTGGCCAGAACGCTGAAAAAAGTACGCACATCAAAGGAAGCCACTGGATCAAGCAGTGAAGCTCTTCAATTTCGCCCCTTTTTAAAATGGGAACTTCTTTTAAAGGAAAGAATTAGCTCCCAGAGGGAGCTAATTCTTTCCTTTAAGAGCAGTTCCTTATGGTATGGAAAATCACTTTTACCATATTAGGTGACCTCCCTTGAATGTAACTATTTTAATACGCACGTGCGTTATTGCGTAATGGAAGCTACGCCATTGATAAAGAGATCCTATTACAGTCTATGAGAAATTAATTGTGTGGAATTACTTTTCGTCCTTCACTGTGCTAGGCGATTGACACCTTAATTGCTACAATCTAAAGCCTTTTACATATTGAGTAGACAAAGGAGACATATCTCAAACTCAATTGAAATGCAAATGCAAGAGAGGATTGTGTATACATATCCCAAAACTCAGGGGAATGCGCATGAAAACGGCGACTGGCACCTTACTAGCTACAATTAAGCATCAGCTAGATTTTAGTTGCGTAAATAACCCTATCTCCAAGACAAATAGCGACACCCAATCAAAGATTGTGCATACAGATCATTTACGTATTTAAACGTTAAATATTACATAGTACACTACAGTCTGAACCATAAAGTAAGGAAGAGAGAAAATACAGGGATTCAAACACTCATACACCACACCGACCAACGACATCACATGGGAAAGTGACGAAAACACAAGAAAACATCACACACAAGAGAGCCAGTAGGCCAGCCTCTCCCCTTCCCCTTGGTGCATGTGGCTGGGCCATGTGCTCTGCACATCGTCTTACTGAGAGGAACATTTGGGTAAAGGTTAATGAAAAACAACCTAAGGGTTTAGGAGGTATGAAGATGACACGAAATTCAAGGGTAAATCCCTTGACCTGTGACCTTGACCTTGAGTTTAGGTAGCTGGGTCATGGGCTGGCTCTGCACATCGTCTCACTGAGAGGAACATTTGGGTAAAGTTTAATGAGGGTTCAGGAGATATGGGGTGGACACGAAATTCAAGAGTAAATCACTTGACCTTGACCTGTGACCGTGGGTCTAGGTAGCTGGGTCATGTGCTCTGCACACCGTCTCACTGAGAGGAACATTTGAGTGAAGTTTAATGAAAATCGTTCAAAAGGTTCAGGAGATATGGAGCGGACACGAACGTGTTACGGACGGAATGACAGACTGACGGACTGACTGACGGACTGGCAGACAAAGGGCATTCCTATAATCCCCTTTCGCTTCGCGGCGGGGGATTAACAAACGGATACAGGTTTACTAAGGTATTTGAATTTTGTAGAAACAAAGTCAAAATAGAATATTTGACAAATGTGACTAATCGTTTGTGACCGTTTACCGTACACAACTGAGATTTAATAATAATAATAATAATAATAATAATAATAATAATAATAATAATAATCTTAAATCCCTTTTAAAATCCTATTTGTACATTGTATTGTGTCTATCATTGCTGAAAAATTAAAGAATTTCGTTTGGGATCGGACAGCTCCCTTGCGTTACCTTATTTTTGCTTGCTTATTTATTGTTATGTTTTCTTTATCATCAACTGATATTCCCAAACACCTTAAATGCTTTGATTGGTTGCGCAAATTTTAAATGATCAGACGTGCTTAAGCTTGTCTTAGATGAAAGGTTGGCGTTTTAAAACTGATAATGAAAGCACTCCAGAAATGCATGCATTTGAAAGTTGATCCAACGTGACAAATGCGCTCTCATGAGGTTTTAAAAAAAAAACAAGCTATAGCGTTTCCCAAAAAAGCAAATTGTACAACCGAGAAACAGTAAGCTTTTGCGTTTCTATGTTAACACGTTAATTCCTAAATAATAAATGACACAACATGCACACAACCTTAAAAGCAACTTGGTATCAGCGTCGAAGCAACGCCATGGCGTCGCATCGACGCCGATACAACGTTGTTTTGATGTCATGTGCCTGCTGGACAAGAATCACCGGAACACTATTCAACAAGTTTTTTTTACCGAATAGCCTCTACCACAAAGTGGATCTTATGTTCAAAGTATATTTAAAAACAAAAACAAAGAAATGTAGCTGTCACGCTTCAAAGTATATACGGTAATTCCCACGTGACAAAAGACACAATAGCCTCAGAGAATTATCCAAATCTTTATTACAGTGCTATATATACAACACAATTTACTTCGCCTTTGGTATTTACCGATGACATCGGATTTTACGTTAATAACAAGAAACCGCTCGTATTTCCAATGCAACTAGTAGCGTGAATGAAGCAATATTAAAGCTATCCGCCAATGATACAAGTCATTGTGGAGCAATATAATGTCCAATAATGTGAAACTTGCGTGGCTCGAGATTAGGCCCTTAAAATAAGCGTGTTTCCGTTAATATGCTGAAAACAAATAGGGCTGGAAATTCTGTTAATATTTCAATATTATTTAAAAGAATTCACAGGACTTAATTCAAACAATACTGGTATGTTAACTATACATAATGAAATTTAGGGCTTTTAGGAGAAAACGGGACATCAAAAACATGTATAGAAAACTAAGCTCCGTCTTTCCAACCTTTAAAACTTACTGCGTCACAAATGAATAAGGGCCAGTGCAAGGGGTTTCAATACTTATCGCAGTTGCGCAAACGCCTATAATAAATGCCCAGCCCAAAGAGACTGGTATAGTCAGAGCTTTCCTTATCGCACAAACAATGAACGAACCAGATTATGTCAGACATCAAACTCACCCAGATAGCTGCACGTCTGGCCTCTCTGAAGGTCTAAATTTTGCACTGGGCTTAATCTTCATCTATAATTTGAGCCGTAACATGAGATTTCCAACAATGTGGTATGTGCGACCAGCAAAGCCTCAGACCAGCCTGCGCATACGCGCAGTCTGATCAGAGCCTTTGCTAGTCGCTTGAATATTCTATGCGTGTTAAGCTACTGACTGAACATAATTTGGAGTTTCTAAGCTTAAAAGGAGGCTGCACAGGCTCTTTTGAGTCTACACTTGTCAAAATGCCACCTTGTTGGAAATAACATGTCGCGGCTCATTTATGTATGGAAGCACCGTAGGCTCTGGTGAGTCTGCACATATACTTATGCCCAAGGCTCCCCTGAGCATTCGCTGCTCGCTGGTTCGATAAGAACCGAAATCTCGTGCATTGGTCTACTTTATATGCTATCGTTGGAAGCGACTCAATGAGAAACAAGGCAAATGCTGACAAGCATTTTTCGCCAGAAACGTATTGCATGGTCTTGTTTAATGGTACTGAAACTGTTTACACACGCACGTCTTTAAAGGGGAAGTTAATGCTATTAAACCGGAAGCATAGACAAACTTAGTCACGAAACTAAATTCCGTAAATCGAATGTGTTTTTAAAACAACATATTGCTGTGTTTTTGGGAGAATTTTGAGACCTTCAAGAAATTTACATAATTTTCAATATAAGGGAACGGTGAAAAACAGATCAGAATGCACACATGCATAAAATAAAGTTTCCATAGCGTATTTAGTATCCCTAAATACGCTTAGTCATGACACGTAGAAAATATCAATTAGTTAATTGCATGCTGTTATAAAATGTGCCAGCTTATGCTAACAAACGCTCAAAAGAATGTGGTAATCGCTATTAGACAGCCAAGTAAAAGTTTTCAAAAAGGCTGCACCACTAAGCCAGTTTTTGTTTGATTGATTTGATTCGTTACGTCCCATCAATAATCTTTCAATTATAAAGAGTTGGGTCTTCCTGGGTTGAACCGGTACTAAGCTAGGATTAATGTTCTTGCTCAAGGACACGCCTCAGTGACGCCGGTGAGGCTCGAACCCGCGGCCCTTCGGTCTCGAGCCAAGCACACTACCACTAAGCCAGTACTGTAAAGTAGGGAATTTTCGCGAGAATTGTATTGTCGTGAATAGCGCTAAAGACACATAATCCATGTTAAAAATTCGCGCGTATGGCATGATTTACCTACATCAAAAACGGACAGAGCGCTTTCGCCATCTCGCGAGGCTTTTATTGACGCGATACTCCACATCCGCGCTGTCTCGCGAAAATAAAATCCTCCCGAGAATTTCCGAATTTACAGTTTTATAAATGCCATCCTTAATAGAACATGCATACTGAACTCTTTGTATGCTTGATATCCACTGTGTTTTTTTTGGCGTTTGTCGCTTTTTCTAAACACAAAATTAGTTTTTTCTTCACAATCTTATTGCCGTAGCTCCCATTACGCAGTTACGCACATGCGTATTAATAATAGTAACATTCCAGGGAGGTCACCTAATGTGGTAAAAATGATTATCCATACCATAAGGAACTGCTGTTAAAGGAAATTCTCCCTCTGGGAGCAAATTCTTTCCTTTAAGAGTAGTTCCTATTTTGAAAAGGGGAGCAAATCACTGCGTGTTCCAGTAGTCTACCTTAGATGTGCGTAACAGAGTTCTGACTACGTCATTGAATATCATTTAGGAATACCATGGGAGTTTCAAACAATTTTGATCCAGACCAGGCCCGACGTTTTGTTGGGCATGATCTGGGTTCAAAATATTTGGAAAAGTTACCTGCAAACGACTCTCAGACAAAACCATTAAGGTCAAATAAAAAAATAAGTGTGTTTCGGGAAACGGGTCTGAAAATAATAGGTAATGTAGCCACACATTTTTTTAACTATTTTTATTTTTCTGGAAAAAAATACAATTTTATGCATTTTGGAAGGCATATTGCCTTTCAAAGTGCATAAAATTATATATTTTTACAAAAAAACCCTGATTTTTTAGGTTTCAACATTAAATTTAGATAGGGTCGGGTAACAGGTATTTTTTTTATTTCGAATAACGAATGCCAACGATAAGTGTCGCTTTCACTTTAACCGGTTCAATGCATGTGGTGCTATTTTCTCTAAAGCCCATTATTCTTCGCAAATCCTTTCGTTGCAAAGCAAGGTCTTGTCGTGCAAGCTTTCAACATCAGCCTCGCGCGTGCTTAACAGCCTCGCACGAGATTACGCCATTGTAATCGGCTTTCAATTGAAACCCTGATTTGAAGCTTCTTGAAATAAAAATTTTAACCCTTTGCGTACTGGGTAATTTCTTCATGATTTTATTTGTCGTCTGCATTTGTTTTTTTTTTTCAAAATCACCTATTTCAAGAAATTCATTCAGGAATACTATCAGAGTGTCAGGCGGTTTGGATCAAGATCAATACCGACGGTATATCTGTTCTGATCTAGATATCAGTCCAGAATGTTTGCACAGGTTTACGAGCCATCACATGTATTGTTGGAACTAATCAAAAACGCAGTCTAATCAGAGACTTCACTGCTCGCAAACATTAACACAGTTCATACATGCAAGGCTATGTAAAATTCGAGGGCTTTTCAAGAACCTGCAGTGATTTTCACAGGACTTTATTTAAGGTTGGTAACGGAAATTTTATGGTAACGGAAATTTTATTTTCTTATTTCCCAACCAAAACATATGTCTAAATGAGACGGTTCTTTTGAGCACCCAAAACATATGTTAAAACTGATGGGTAAGAAAATATTAACACTTTTACGCTGAATTTTATTGTTTATCTAAATCTGTGTTTTCAAATAGTTCAAGTATTTTAAACATATCGAAAATACTGATTTACACTTTATAATTCATGCATACTGAGGGGCAAAAGAAACGCTACAATAGAATTTTGTCAGGTTATACATGTGGTTCACAAACACGAGCTGCACGAGCTTACCATGACCAGAACCTTGAGTAAAGTATCAGGGCTTTTGAATTTATCGATTTTTGTTTACATGAATATTGCAACTGTTGCCATTTATTTTATTTCCTTCTTGGTAATTCATCAAAAGTTTTGCATGCAGCGTTTCTTTTGCGCACCAGTAAAGAATCAGCGCTTTCGTTGCTCGCATAACAATTATACCAAAATCACGCGTGCTGACTCAATAATGCTTCCCTATAAACAAGACATTCAATAATTTGCATAACCCTGTTCACTAGAGCAAAGTATTAGCTTACGCCCTATCACTGTATGTATTATTGCACAATGCCAGTGCCAGACCCAGGAGGTGTTTTGGGGTGATTTGGGGTGGTTTTGAGTGTTTCGATGGACCGCACGACAGTTATGCTAACAGATCAAATTCGCAAACGAGTTTGCCTCGCGCTATAGGTAGCCCTACAGTATCACGGACAGTTTTGCCTCGCGCTGTAGGTTAACCCACGATATTTGGTACCCCGCTCGTTGTTCGGCAGCGCATAAAAATAGCCTAAGCACGGCATAAAGGTTCGGACAAAACCGTTAATTTGATGTATGATTTGCACAAAGATTATATATACGGCCGGCCACGGCCAGCCACGGCCGACAGTAATTAGTTCGACACGCAGTGCTTTCAGCAATGGATCCAGTGGCATAATCAATTGTGAAGACTCAGTTATGCTTCCATAAAATATGTAATCCGGAGATCCAGAGCTATGTTCGACACGCATTGCTTTGAGCGATGGATCCAATGGCATAATCAATTGTGAAGACTCAGTTGTGCTTCGATAAAAACTAAGAAAATATGTAATCCGGAGATCCCTGTTAACCCGAGCTATGTTCGACATTCAATGCTTTCAGCGATGGATCCAATGGCATAATCAATTGTAAAGGCTCAGTTATGCTACCATAAAAAACTAAGATAATATGTAATCCGGAGATCCCTGTTAACCAGAGCTATGTTCGACACGCAATGCTTTCAGCGATGGATCCAATGGCATAATCAATTATACAGAGAAAGCTGAAACCTTTGTAGGCTTGATCGTTGTTATAAAGTCTGCAACTTCGCAGGCGGTACCTTATAAATACTTGATTACAACTTATCTACTTTTACTGTCGATGTCTGATTACAGGGCGTGGTTTTCCAGCTTCGTAATTTTGTGTCGTATTCACACCGGGTAGGCGACAATCGAACATGTTGATACTATCGACGAACGTAGTTCAAAAATCAATAGAAACAGAGTTTTGGATTGCCATTTGTCGCCCGACTGGCGACAAATGGCAATCGGAAACACTGTTTCTAGCGATTTTCGATTCGCGTTCGCCGATTGTCATGAGCGTTTTCGATTGCCGCCTTTCCGGTGTGGTATTGTTATGCCTATAATTAAAGCCATTTGCGCATATGCGAAAAGTACAAAATCTCGTGTCTGGTCCATTTTCTTTTTTTAAAAAGATGCATGTATACAGCTATTAAAGCGGTGTTCCGTGTTTGGTTTGATTTTTACGTCCAATTCAACAATTTTTCAGTTATGTCGGGACGGGTCTTCCTGTGTTGAACCAGTACTAAGCAATGATAAATGTGTCTTGCTGAAGGACACAACACAGTGACGCCGGTGAGGCTCGAACCCGCGGCTCCTCGGTCTCGAGTCAAGCACTCTACCACTTAGCCACTGTGCTCCCTGTTTCCATGACTGGTTTCATTGTCATATGAACTGGCCTAGTGCCCCTCGCATGGACTGAACCTGCCATTTGAGATTATCTCCAAATCGATTGGCATCCCTGGAACTTAAAATAGCTTAGGCATTTCTTAGATATCTGTGGCATCGCTAAGACTTTAGTGACACGTGACTGACACGTAAATGCCCGCCGTGCATTTACATGCATTGCTTCACGTTGAACATGGTTTTACCTGTCACCACAATGAGTCCAAGTTTCAAAAACCTGTCTGGAATCTCAATGTGTGAAAGTTCAAAATTTCCAAAATCCTCAACTTAAGAAATGCAGTTTTAAAACATGCAGTATGACTAGAAAATATTAACAATTTCACGTTTAAATAGTATATTATTGTCTTTAGATAACCTGCATATAAATCTGAGAAGCCATTATAATCTGTTTAATTCAGCATTTTGAGGCCGACTTTCTATGGAAAGTCGGCCTCAAAATCCTGAATTCAGGAATATTCCTGAAAACATTCACCCATGAATTTCTTATTTCAGGGACAGTTCAGTAAAGTATCAGCGAGGGCATCAAGCAGTGGCATGCACCTCCAGCGAAGACTCTGAGTACCCTAGGCGTGAACAAAGTCAGATCACCGCCTTCACTTGCATTCCATGGTTAGCCATATAAGTTCAGATAGACATTTTTTAAGCATGTGGGGCGTTTACAAGAAACTAGGACATCAAAAAGCATGTATAGAAAAGAAAACATCGTAGCACCCATAACATATGTTTTGGTTCAGAAAAATAAGAAAATTAAGTTTTTAGTACGCACTCTTATCTAAATGCCTGGACCGTCACCGTCACTACCAGCTAAGGGCGCTTGACCGCTTCATGTATGCGTTTAGAAGAAGACTCAGATCAAAATTCCGAAATCAACATAAAGCTGCTCTGGGAACACCAGTATGGGCGTTTATCAGTTACCGCTCATATTATTGCATTGCTACACGTTGGCCTGATAAAATTGTCTATCTCACGGCATGTGTCTTTATCAGGTCATCATGGCGTTGGAATTTTTGATTGACGTCGTCAATGACAGTGAATCGACACGAACATCGACAAAAAACGTCATAATCACTAGTTTGAACAGCGAATCACCTTGTAAACTGATAAAAGAATACCAGGTCTGCGTCTTTTGATATCAAGTTTACCAGGCTCGGCTTAAAAAAAAACGCTTGTTGAATCGCGATGTCAGCAAGCATTCTTAAAGCCTTGCCTGGTAAACTTGATATCAAAAGACACTCATCTAGTATTCTCTAACTAAAGGGGGTCTTTTGCGCAAATGCGATGTTGTTCTGCCCAAGTGACCATTTCTGTCATATTGTTAAATCCGACCTTTGGTTACAGAGAAGATGTCTATAAATTGCTATATTAGTGTATAAGTGAAACAGTCCACGCCTCATGGTGGTCATATTCTTCGAGGGATCAATTTTGTTAAGCTCTTAGACGGTTACCCAGTGACTATTTCTGCCGAACTATTATTCAAAATTCTGATAATCGTTTTCAGCGAAAGCGAATTTTAAAGTTTTCCTTACCACGATAAGCCACGCCTCATGGTGACCATATGATAAGCCACACCTTTTGGCGGCCATGTTTTTTTTATCGACAGATCATATTCGTTTCATCCTCAGTATTGTAGAGAGCTATCAGACAAACAATTATGTGAAGTTTGTTTAAAACCGGCCCAATGATTTAGGAGTTGTCATTTAACCACGAGGGCTGGTCCAAATTTCACAGTTATGGAAAGTAGATGCATAC
Organism: Loripinus fragilis; assembly: GCA_964019695.1. Taxonomy (NCBI): domain Eukaryota; kingdom Metazoa; phylum Mollusca; class Bivalvia; order Lucinida; family Lucinidae; genus Loripinus; species Loripinus fragilis. The sequence continues at coordinate 43,504,062 of OZ026530.1, read as the reverse complement.
TTATTTCACTGCTTATTAATGTGACTTTTTTGCGTTTACAAACATCATGCATATTACAGTAAAACCTTTCTTTAGCGGCCACTTAAAAAGAAGGCCAAAATTGGCTTTCAAGACCAATTATCGCTTAATGCATATTACAGTAAAACCTTTCTTTAGCGGCCACTTAAAAAGAAGGCCAAAATTGGCTTTCAAGACCAATTATCGCTTAATGCACTTCAAAAAAAGCATTCTGCAATACTTTCGACCTTCATTAAGCTACCATTTGTCTTTGAGACCTTCGGTTTGTCCGTTTGAGTGGCCGCTTGAGACAGGTTTTAACAGCCTCAAATATCTATTACAAAAACTGTCGCATTTCTACAGAATGCTCGACGGTCCAGTTAAGCATTACATATTTAAGCGTTAAAGTGTGCCTGTTGTCTTATTCATCAGTTAAACATTTGTTTTGTGTGCTCAAAAGAACCGTCTCGTCGAGACGACAAGACGGTTCTTTTGAGTCCCCAACAACAGATGTTTTGATCCAGAAATCAGAAAATCAATCTTCAATTATCCGCCTCTTATCTGGAAGAATGTAGCTAATATTGAAATCGGAACAAATTACAGAAAACGTTTGCAATTATTTGAATATACTATTGGCTTAAAAATGAGCATGTAAATCAAAGAAATTGGAAATGTATGCGTGTAGCTAAAATTGAAGATGACATGTACTCCCGTTACAGCGCACAATTAGACTGGGTCCAGTCGTCAATATGTTTTTTGTCAATCTTTACTTATGCTTATATTCTAAAATTTAGATAATAAACAGATAACACTTCAAAGGCATCGATAGTCAAATATTAATTTCTGTAGATGGAGAAAAAAATAATCAGACTGGAACCCAGGTTAGCGCTCAAATCACATGATCTTAGTTGAGGTTTTCGGCGAATACACAGTAACAGCACCCATTACACACAGGTTTAGATGAAAAAAAATCAGCGTTCAATTTTAAATATTTTCTTACCCATCAGTTTCAACATATGTTTTGGGTTCTCAAAAGAACCGTCTCATTGAGACGGTTCTTTTGAGTACCCACAACATATGTTTTGGTTGAGAAATAAGAAAATTAAATTTTCGTTACGCACTCTTAACTAAAGTCCTGCCCATACAGATGTGTTCGCCTAATACACCCGGATCAAACCACAAACACAGGATCCAGGATTTTGCTAAATACCCAATACGCATGAACCTATTCCAGGCTCATGCCAACTACCCCGTAACAGCAATCGATCAACATAGTCTATGTCCAGGGTTTCGTAAAAAAACTGTAACATGATCTAAGTCCAGGTCCGCAAATTATAAAATTTCTTCTATGCTCAACTGAGCATGGAATTTCAACTGCTCACTATAACTAAGATGCAGAAAAATAAAGATTTAGTGCATTTAGCATGTCTATAAATGTTAAATTAGTAACATTTCTGATTTTTTTTTGTTTGTTTGTTTGTTTTGAGGTTCTACGTCCCAATCAACAGCTATGGTTTTGGTCAGTAAACCAAACCAAACTTTTTCCTAGGGCAGGGGCACGATCGAACTCACGACTCCTGGATCTGCAGTCGGATTCCCTACTAATTGTGCTACAAGACCTGGTTTTAAATTTATGAGCATGATAAATTTTAAGCTCAGTTGAGTTGAGCATGAAAAAAGTTTTACAATTTTGGGTCTGGTTTTCGCTAAATACCCCTTTAACAGCGCCCTATACACATACTTCAAGTCCAGGTTTTCACTAAATAAAAGGACACAATACGCATGCCCGAAGTCTAGGTTTTCGCCAAATGCCCCATAACAGCGCTCGATCACATCACCCTGGTACAGGTGTTCACAAAATAAAATGACACAATACACTGGCATGCTCTAAGTCAAGGCTTTCGCCAAATATCCCTGTAACAGAATCTTATTCACATAACCCAAGTGAAGGGTTTCGATAAATATCCCTATAACAGCGCCAAATACATATTTCCGAGTCAAGAGGCGAGTTCAACAATACGAGCGTTCGCCTGCGCTCGTTGTTCTGGTACCTATCTTTATTCGTAATGTGTAAAGCCTGGCATCAGTGCAATGAGCGCCCGTGAGCGCTCGCATCGTTGAGCTCGCCACAGGTTTTCGCAAGTATCCCTTACACATGATCTATATTCATGTTTTCGCGAAATATCCCCATTACAGCGCCCAAAAAACATTACCCAAGTTCTAGCGTTCGCCAAATACATCTGAAACAGCACCGAATACAAAATGTCTAACAATACCTACGTAATAGCGCACAATACGCATGATTTAAGTCTTGGTGTTTGTCAAATGCCCCCGTAACAGCGCTCAGTACATATCCTCGTTTCAGCGCCAACTACACATGATTTAATTCCAGACTTTCACCAAATACTCAAACAACAGCGCCCAATACACATGATCTTAGTACTGTACATTTAAAACTGTCTAAATCGTCCACTCTAAAAAAGACAAAAAATTGTCGTTCAAGACCAATTATCGCATAATGCAGGCCAATGGTATTGCAGCATATACTTTAGACCTGCATTAAGCTACCATTTGTCATTAAGATCTTTGTTTTGTCTATTGTTAAGTGGCCGCTTAAGACAGGTATTACGGTGTGTGCCAAAAATACCATAACATCGCCCAATACACATCCTCTCAATTAATATGCCCGTAACAGCGCCCAATACACATGATCTGAGTCTAGGTTTTCGCAAAATACCACAACATTTCAAATTATCAATGCTTAACTTTATGTCAGTAGTGTAAAATATCTTTGCAGCGTGTTGCCAACCTAGTCTATGGGAATGCAAAAAGGCAGAAAAGTAATTATTAAACCTTAATTCATTGGCAATATGTCGCAATTATGTTCAATAAGGTGTGATATTAAGATATATAAGAGCTCTTAGAAGCTTTAAATGGCTTCGGACAAAACTGGTGACTAATGATTAATACCATAGCCAGCTAACTGAAAGATGTACCAGATGGCAGAGTATTATATCTACCATTGAAAACATACGGTGTGTATACTCAATAGAAGCGGCTGCAAAAACATACCACAATAAGCATATTAATTGAGAAATGTGAAAACTCTCGACATATGTCCTTTATGGGTAGTTTTGTATGTGTTGTTTTTACGTCTGCTGCCCTTTTCTTCTAAATTAACTATAATTTCAAAATCCATTTTCAGGAATGCTATCAGAATATTTTGTGTGGTTTTTTTTTGTATTTTCTTATGTTTTATTTACACGTATGGGTAGGGTGAGGGGGGTGTGGGCTTATTTCCAAATTTTATTTTTGCACCTAATCAATTGTAAAACAATTCACCATCCCTTCAAGTCCTAAACTATATGGAATATGTTCGCTGGTATATAAAAAAGTAACGTAAGTAAGACAGCTCTCACTGCTTTAGATCTTGGATTCGCCCTTGATTAAACTCAATGCAAGTAAGCCTTTTGCAATTTGTATGACATTTCAAAATATTGACCTTAAAATTGTACACAAAATTTCACTGACACTTTATTAAGTGTCAGTGTAATTTTGTGTACAATTTTAAGTTCAACAAAGTATCTGTGTAGTTTTGTGTACACTTGTAAGTTCAATAAAGTGTCAGTTTAATTTTGTGAACAGTTTTAAGTTCAATAAAGTGTCAGTTTAATTTTGTGAACAGTTTTAAGTTCAATAAAGTGTCTGTGTAATTTTGTGCACAATTTTAAATTCCATAAAATGTCAGTGTAGTTTTGTGGACAGTATTATATTCAATAAAGTGTCAGTATAAATTCGTGTAAATTTTTAAGTTCAAATATGGCAAGAAGTGAGCAAAGCTCACATACCCCCGGCGGTAGCCATCAGAGGTTGCAACACTTTCAGAGAAAAGACAAAATTGTCAAAGATTTCATAATCCTAAATCAAGTAGTTTCTGAGAAAACTTTGATGAAAAATGTCCATATGTGTTATAAAAGAGTGACAGATGGAAAAATTGAAAATTTGAAAAAAAGAAGGCAAAATGAGGATTAGCACCTTAGTTTTCATTTACACAATACACTTCTCCTACCTGAAAGTACACAAATAATTTCATAATCCTAAATCAAGTAGTTGCTGAGAAAACTCTGAGAAAAAACGTCCATATGTGTTATATAGGAGTGACAGAAGGAAAAATTGAAAAAAAGAAGCCAAAATGAGCTTAAGCATCTTTGTTTTCATTTAAACAATACACTTAGCCTACTTGAAGGTGTACACTTAATTTGAAAACACTGGCTCCAATAGGAGCCGAGGGATCTGCGACAGAAATTTCCATAAGAGAGAAAGAAAAATGAGATAAGCAATATGTGGCTGTTCTTTTGTTACACAATACAACTAATCACTATAAAGCTCTGTACCAAATTTCAGAATCCTAACTCTAGTAGTTGCTGAGAAATCTTGCACAAAAAAATGTCTATATGTATTATATAAGAGTGAAAGAAGGAAAAAATGAAAATTTGAAAAAAGAAGGCAAAATGAGGATTAGCATCTAAATTTCCATTTACACAGTACACTTTGCCTTCCTGAAGGTGTACACAAAATTTGAAAACAATGGCTCCAATATGAGCTGAGAAATCTGTGACAGAAATTTCCAATACAGAGAAAGGAAATGAACAAATAAAAGGACTGATAAGCAACGTGTGGCTGTTCTTTTCTTACATAATACAACTAATCACTATCAAGCTTTGTACCAAATTTCAGAGTCCTACCTCAAGTGGTTGTTGAGAAATCTTTGACAGAAAAAATGTCCACATGTATAATATAAGAGAGAAAGAAAGAAAAAATGAAAATTTGAAAAAAGAAGGCAAAATGAGGATTAGCATCTTAATTTCCATTTACACAGTACACTTTGCCATTCCGAAGATGTACACAAAATTTGAAAACATTGGCTCCAATAGGAGCTGAGAAATCTGTGACAGAAATTTCCATTGGAGAGAAAGAAAAATGAACAAATAAAGGGAATGATATGCAATATGTGGCTGTTCTTTTGTTACACAATACAACTCATCACTATCAAGCTTTGTACCAAATTTCAGGATCCTAACCCAAGTAGTTGCTGGGAAATCTTTGACGAAAAAATTTTCCATTGGAGAGAAAGAAAAATGAACAAATAAAGGGACTGATAAGCAATATGTGGCTGTTCTTTTGTTACACAATACAACTCATCACTATCAAGCTTTGTACCCAATTTCAGAATCCTAGCCCAAGTAGTTGCTGAGAAATCTTTGACGAAAAAAAAAGTTCACAGACAAACTGACAAACAGACAAACATAATTACAGAAAAGGCAAAAACTATATACCCCCTATATACTTCGTACCGGGGGTATAAAACAGACAAACAGACAAACATAATTACAGAAAAGGCAAAAACTATATACCCCCTATATACTTCGTACCGGGGGTATAATAAAGTGTCAGTGGAATTGTGTGTAAATTGCACGTTTAATACCGTGGGATGTAGCAGCTTCAAACTTTGCTGGTGCATAGTTCACGTGATACCGAGGGTACTGGGCAACATTTCGTATGACCTTGGGATCATGATTAAATAATAATTTTCTTGACAATGCATCTCCTTTACCATGGGCCGTAACAACTTCAAAACTTTGCAGGTATATAGGTCACATGATATATAGGGCAATGTTTCATGTGACCTTGACCTTAGGTCAATGTCAAATGAAATATTTCTTGTAAATGCATTTCCTCCTAAACCGTTGGACATAGCAACTTCGAACTTTGCAGGTGCATATGTCATATAATTTAGAGGACACTGGGCAACCTTTCGTTTTCGTCCTTGACCTAAGGTCAAGGTCAGAGGTGAAACAATGTTACTTCTTGTAAATGCATCTCCTCCTAAACCGGTGGGCGTAGCAACGTCAAACTTTGCAAATGCTTTGTTTAGATAAAAGGCAGGTATTTGCGATGGTGTACCATCAACTGAAGTCCAGTTTACTCTATGAAAATACATAATTAAGCTAATCTTAGTACATACAACCATTCAATATAAGATCATTCCCCTGAATCATTATTGTGTTCATACTCAACCTAACTGATGTTGTATTTATCATGCTACTGGATGTTAAATACCAACAATTGTTGGCATTTTCACATTTATGAGCATGATAAATATCATGCTCAGTTGTGTTGAGCATGTCAAGATTTTATTGCCTTGGGGCCTTGTCCCTGGAGCTGAGCAGGCAGGTCTCGGCCATAAAACGTCGCAAAACCCTCTAACATTTTCTTGCGACGTTGCGATTCTTATTAACAGCAACAGGCCGTGTTTTCTAGAAGACAAATAGCCTTCTCTATCTTAATATGAGTCAGTGCATGAGATTTCCTACAATGTGGTATGTGCGACCAGCAAAGCCTCAGATCAGCCTGCGCATACGCGCAGTCTGATCAGAGCCTTTGCTGGTCGCTTGGGTATTCTATGATTGTTAAGCTACTGACTGACATCATTTGGAATGTCTAAGATTAAAAGGAGGCTGCAGAGGCTCGTCTGAGTCTACACATGTCAAAATGCCACATTGTTGGAAATCACTTGCCACGGCTCTTATTGTAAAGTAATCTTGTAGATAATAATTACATCGACGACTGAAGGAAGCTCTGTCAATTCATTGACCAGACAAACCATTTAGATTCCAATCTGATTTTACCTTTAAAGACTGTTTGTATCAGACGTTATAAAAATAGTATGTTGCTTCTTCAAGAACTTAAATAAGTAATAACAGGTTTTTTTCCAGCAATTTTGGGGAAAGGCCTCAGGCCAAAATAGGGAAAAATGATCGATTTAACATCAAAATTGGGAGAAAATTAACGACATAGAACATAAAAAGGATAGTAAAATATATCCTCAAAATCAAGTTATTTAAGATTGTATTATGCCAAGCGTACCACTTAAGCACAAGTGTTTAAGTATCATTCTGATATGGGCAAGTTTTTTCTCATAAGTAGTAGCGGTCTCTAAATTAAAAACAGTAAAAAAAATACCTTTCCTAAATTGGGGAAAACAGAAATGGTATTGGGGTAAAAGGTGGCTATTTTCGATTAGGAATGGGGCCGAAGGGCAGAAAATGCCCTGTACGTTGAGATAATCCACGAGTTTTAGAAGGTGGGCAACTATCGTATAGCTATTATATACCACATAAATCAGTGTAGACCTTGCATATTACGATATATTGCCCGCTTAATTTGGTAATGGTGTTTAAAGATTGACACTACACCGTCACGTGAATCAGAAAATGATTGAAAACAGTGAAGATTTATAAAATCCATGGATTATCCCTATTACAACATCATTTATTATCTCTGAAAGCTGCTCCCTTCATGTGACTCCGCATTCGTGACACTTTCGTTAAAAGACCTATAGTATTATAGCATAAAGGTGGTACCACTGCTGATTACTCAATGGTCTTACTTTGTCTCTTTACTTGGAAGATCAAAGGTTTGTCATAATGAGAGGATTAAAGCGCTTTGCTTGGACTTGAAACTATTTTGATTCTAATGAGGGCGCACTTCGAATCGAACTATAGTCCCTACTATAGTAACTGAGGTTTGATTCGAACACCTTTAGTCGCTACTAGGGTGACGTCACGAACTTACCAGAGATCAACGGTGGGAAGGAGCACCGTTACTCTAGTAGATAGACTGGTTCCCTACTCTAGACCTATCTCGCACGATGGGTTCAAGAGTCTAGCACGATGGGTTCAAGATCGGTCAGTAGCCTCAAAATGATATGTTTTGTAAAAAAACCGTAGCTGAGCATGATTTTTGGTCCCACTTATTCGTAATTGATTATTAGAAAGCGTTATGCAGTCTACAACATCCTTTTTGTCTACGATGAAGAACCGAAGTGGAGCATACAGGGCTATTATTTTTGTTTACTTGCCAACCAACTAAAGGTTCCAACTTTAGCCGTTCGGGTGTAAACGTGCGTGCGCATCTATTACGTAAGAACTATAGTAGGAACTTTAGTTCGATTCGAAGTGCGCCAAGTTCATAACGTTATTTTTCACATCCTAAAAATCAATACTGAACTTTAAGTTTTCCTTCACTTAAAGCCCCATTCTCACTGTGCCGGTGTAGCCACGGTTCTTCCCGATGCAGGACAGCCGGTATACCGTGATGCACCGGGACACATTTCATAAAAAATAAATTGCGTTCTCACTGTGCCGACGTTACCCCGGTATAGCCCCGGTTCTCGAGAGAAGCAAGACGCCGGTTGAGTCCCGGTTCACCACGGAGCACTTACGGTGCAGCACGGTGGAGCCACGGTTCGTGCCGGTATACCCCGGTGTTACCCAGGTTGTTTACGGTGATGTCCCGGTAACTGCCGGTTGCGCCACGGTTACATGCCGGTAGGGCCACGGTTGCGTCCCGGTGCTACTCTACACTATAAAACCAGGATAAAAACGTAACATCAGTTTTCTTCTGTCTCTATCGCATAACAGTTATGACACAAATTGGACTGCACATCCATATACGAGTTACTAGAGGAATCATGATCTGTGTAGCGAAAGCAAAATTGCCTAGTAACCTCGCAGCTCAGTTGCATGACAAATAAGCAGAAGCAGACCTGTTTTCTTACGACGAGGTTTAAATGTTGTTGATCTGGGCCCAGAATTACAATGCCTCCTTAAAGTTAAGGAAGACTTAATTTAAGTCTTGATACTTCAACATGTACATTAAATGCTTAATAAATTGCCAAGACCGATGCAGTACTCATGGTTATAGATATCATTGTGATCTACAGAAAAAATGAAACTATTTTGGTTTTAATCAGTTTGGAAACGATATTTTTCGCATCCTGGAAATTCAATACTTAACTTAAGTACTCCTTTACATTGAGGATACATTGTAATTTTAGGCCCAGATTGTCTTGCTTTTTCGTAAAAATATATAAACACTTTGAGCGGGGCATGTGATTTCCAACAATGTGATATTTTGAGAAGTGTAGACTCAGACAAGCCTGTACAGTCCCCAATTAAGCTGTAAAGTTGTTCGGTCAGTAGCTTAACAGTCATAGAATAATCAAGCGACAAGCAAAGGCTCTGATTAGACTGCGCCTAGGCGAAGGCTGATCTGAGGCTTTGCTAATGGCAACTACCACATTGTTGGAGATCTCATGTCGTGGCTCATATATGCTTGACTCTTCAGTAATTATAAGTGCATTTATTCATATTTAGCTTTGTAAATGAGCACATTTATACTGCTGACAATTTAACCAACTTGTGACGAATGGACTTTCCCATCCTTATCATTTGGATGAATCCACTTTCATTTTAGGTGCAGCAGGAGTGACTTTTCATTTTTATTTTGCATTTTATTACATATACATAGGCAGTGGAACCACAAGGTTTATCACGGTGGAGACACGGATGTTCCCGGATTACGCCGGTATCGCCCCGACGCCGTCCCGGTGGAGACACGGTTGCTCCCGGCGTCTTCCCGGTTTATCACGGTATTTGACAGCCTTCCCGGTTACTCCCGGTGAGTCCCGGTTGTTTTAAACATTTTAAAACAACCGGGGACATGAGCCGGTTTAACACGGTTCAACACGGTTCATCCCGGATCTCCAAGGTTGTCCACGGTGCCGCCACGGTTGTGACACGGTTCATCACGGTTCATCCCGGATCATCAAACCGGGGTGAACCGGCACCTTAAACCGGGACAGTGAGAACGGGGCTTTAAGGAGGTATTAGATATATAAAATTGATATCAAAATTCCAAGTATGGAATCACTGTGAGTCTGCTAAGCCACTCTGGTGTTCTTGGATGGCTGCAGTTGGTCTTATCGGTTTAATCCTAACAGCCCCTTATTAATATTGGTCTTTAAATCAAAGTTTAACTGTGGAGACGATGCTTTACGAAGCACGGAGACAATTTACGGTCTATGAATTATCTCTGAGTGTACAGAAATCATATATCTTCGCCTAAATTCGGAGAATAGTTTCTGAAATCAGTGTTGAATCTAAGTCTGAAGAAAGTAAGTTATATTTCAGGGCATTTTCTGCCCTTCTCTGCCATTCCCAATAGAAAATAGCCATCTTTTTCCCGATACCATGTCTGTTTTTTTCCCAATTAAGAAAAGTAAAATAAGATTCCTTTCTTTAGTAACCACTACAGCTTATGAGAAACAATGACCCACATCAGAATGATGCTTAAGTGGTATGATTGGCGTTATACAATCTAAAATAACCTGATTTGGAGGATATATTTTGCTACCCTTGTTATGTTCAATGTCGTTTATCACCCCCAAATTTGCTGTTAAGTCGATCATTTTTTCCCAATTTTGGCAAGGGCCTTTTCCCAAAATTGCTAGAAAAAGCCCTGTATTTGAAATGGACGTTTTGAAATTAAATCCATCAAACCATAAATAGCTTTAATTTGCGGATTTTTGAGACAAACATTTGCAAGTTTATTAAATCGGCGAAATCAATAAACTATATCTGAAACAAGACACAAATATATTTCTAAGAAATCAGAGATTCATAATTATCTGCTTTCAGCGAATTTCTTTTGAATCTGGGCATCTCTCATAAGTGAACGGAATGTCTCTTAGAGAAGTTGGTGTCTGAAATAAATTGCGAATGTTTCAAATAAAGAATTGTCCCTGAAACTGGGTATGAAATCTCTAAAATCAGTTATTGTGTCTGAAATCGGGGAAGCGTCTCTAAAAGTTGTATATAATTTATGTAATCAGTAAAGGTACCTCGAATATACTTTCACTGAGTACTGAGTTGGCTATGCATTCAAATGTGTTGGTATAATCAATATTAATCTCTCTAAGTCCAGATTTGGCTATTATATCATAATCACAAATGATTGTATGTTTGTTTGATTGGATTCTTAACGTCCCATCAACAATCTTTCAGTTAAACAGGGACGAATCTTCATGGGTTGGACCAGTACTTAGCTAGTATAAATGTGTCTTGCTCAAGGACCACAACGCAGTAACGCCAGTGAGGCTCGAACCCGCGGCCTCTCGGTCTCGAGTCAAGCTTTCTACCACTGAGCCACTATGCTCCCTACAAATGATTGTATTCTATTCATCTTTTATCACCCCACTTTTACCAAATGTGTGTTTATCATAGAAATAGCACAGACCCGGATGAGACGCCACATTTTGCGACGTCTCATCCGGTCCATGCCGTTTTTATGAGCCCTTTTGTGGATCAAGTGCTTCAATGCCTGATTCCATAAGTACGTACATTGAATTTTCATCTTCACCAGCGAAGGTTTCGTCGTATCTACCTTTCGTAACCCTTGGTATGACAAGATGTGAATTTTAGGCCAGGTACGCTCATGGCCACTGTCAGGGACATACCTACGCGTGCACTCGGACCCATTATATTTGGTCCGAGGTGTACGCAAATACGCATGTGCGATTAACTTAACGCAACAAGTATGTGGGGTTTTTAGTTAAAGTAAAACCTGTCTTAAGATACACAAAATAAAACTCCATCTTAATGACAAATTGTAGCTTAATGAAGGTCAAAAGTATTGCAGAATGCTCCCTTTTGAAGCATTCTGCAATTACTTTTGACCTGCATTAAGCTATACTCGGTCTTCTTTCGAATGGCCACTTAAGACAGGTTTTACTGTATTTAATATGATTTTGGAAGAAAAATACAGCTAATTGTGTTTAGTTGCGTGTCTTGGGGGCTCATTGTAGCCCTTTGGAATGCGCTCAAACAATTTATGCCACAGGGCTTCATCCCTGGACCCATACAGGGGTTAATACCCCCAGACCCCATGCCCCAGGAACGCGTCGGACTGTCACATAAACCCAATCACGAAATATAGCACAAGTTTATGGCACACAACGACAGTGTAGATCATAATCAGCCATCTTCAGCAAGCTGTCTGATCTGTTTTTACATCAATGAAAGTTCAAAATTTCTAAAATCCTGAACTTTAGAAATTCAAATTTTTAAACTTGCAGGATTTCTACAAAAATGAATAATTTCATGTTTAAATGGTTAATTGTGTTTAGATAATCTGAAAATTCAGTAGAGAAGTTATCATAATCTCCCTAATTCAGCATTTTGAGGCTGACTTTCTCTGGAAAGTCAGCCTCAAAATCCTGAATTCAGGATTAATCCTGTCTAAACAGAATCATACAATGAATCTCCAATGCATTGCAATAGCATTGTGCATCCTTCGCTTGAGTTATTTTTGTCCACTAACTCGGGTTGCTAAGGTTACGTGCATCTGCTATGAATACTTGCATCCAGTGCATGCCATCAGGCACCTTCTTCATTACTTTACTGCCTAGTCATGACATAATAAAAACGAACGTTTCCAATAAATTAAAATAAGTTTAACTCTTAAAGCGCCAATCACAACAAAATTCGTCTGCATTTGTCGTCTGCTGTAATGTTTTAGAAGCCTTACCAACAAACAGTGTAGACTCAGATCAGACAACTCCTATAGGAGCAGTCTGATCTGGGTTCACACTGTTTGTCTCTATACTTAACTTTGTTAAATAATGTTAGCAACAATTTGCAGCAGACGACAAATGCAGACGGAATTTTCAGATGATTTTTTGCTGACGTTTCAAGGGTTAACTCTTTGCCCACTGGGTAATTTTGCATGTTCTTTGTCGTCTGCTGATTTTTTCAAAATCAATATTTCGGAAAAAAATCAAGAATACCATCAGTGTGTCAAAAAGTTTGAATCCAGGTCAGGCCCGACGTTTTGTCGGGCCTGATCTGGATCCAAATTGATCACAACGGTAATCAGCAGACGACGACACTAGTAGGCAAAGTGTTAAGAATCAATTCTAAAAGATCTACTGAATGACAACAATGATTCCTGGAATCGCACCTTGCCAGTAGCGGCACCATAGATATAGATAAAAACACTTTTTAGGGTTAACATGTCATTATTTTCTTACCAGTGATTCTAAACATGTGTTTCGGGTCCTCAAAAGAGCCGTATCATTGAGACGATTTTTTGAATATCCACAACATATATTTTGATTGAGAAATAAGAAAATTAACTATTAATTACACTGTCATATATTGAGCCCCACCAATATAATTACTATCACATGTGAAAATGGAACTTATCATTATCGCGTGTACGTTAAGTCGTTCAATAAATGATGAGATATTGTATTTATTCTGCTAAATAATGCTAAAATGACAACTCTTGTTGGCATTTTAACATTTATGAGCAGGATAAAGTTCGTGCTCAGCTGAGTTGAGCATGAAAAAGTGTTACAACCTCTAGGTCTGATGTTCATGTTTCTGGTTTGTTGAGGAATCTAGATTATTTACTCATTATGCGACAAAAATGTCTACAGGACAAGTGTCACATATTAAAGGGCAATAACTTTGATAATACAGACTCGACAGTCAAGAAGATAACCTGGTGAAATATTGATGTACAAAATTATTTTTACTAGTGTTAAGAGCCAAGAATATACGCTTTTGGAGCAAGGTGTGATGTCAATTGTCATCAATCCAACGGCCATAACTCTGCTATTACTTTTACATATTTTATAGTTATAAAAACATTCTGGTGCACAGCTTTATTTCTTTATTCTATTAAAACTGTAATTTACCTTTTTATAAAAGGTAACAACATATAGAATAATCGTAGTAATATACTCAAACAAAAAAGAAACGTCCGATTTTCATGGTTCTGTATCTTTTGACCCAGCTAAGATGTTGCAACAAAAATAAAACCAAAATGTTTATCAAATGTCCGACACACAAAAAATGGTAATAATTTGAGATTATCTTCTTATTTTGAAGGGTAAACAAGCCTAATGTGCACACAGCTTTTTCCATTATCATCAGGAAGTTAATCATTAAAACGTGACACATTTTACGTTAAATTGCAACCAGAAGCGTCCGACGATGAAAAAACATCTAAAAATTCCAAGTCTCCTTATTGAACGAACGAAATTACAGTTCCAAATCTTTCATTTACGAAATTGACTAAAATTACCTCCCTTTGAATTAAACAAATAACAATTTAAGAACTTCCAAATCTCCTTAACCTTACATTATTTTGAGACCGTTTTTTGTTTTAATTTGTTGTGTTTGTTTATGACAATAATTACACAATAGAGAAAAACAAAAGCTATGGCTGATGTCGGGCATCAAAGATTAACTAAATCTGTGTTTTATACCCCACCCCTTACTGCAAAATCATCAGAGAATTTCCATTATTGATTGTTTTGATACTGATTAATCTTAATTAATGTACAAATGCTTGTGATGATGAAAAAACATCAAATTTGTTCGATTCTGTTGATAATCAAAATGCTGGACCAATAATGAATTTTCTGAGTATTTTCACGCACGCTCGTGATCGATGTTTTGTGACGTTAGAGTATGTTACAGAATAATGGCTATGGCCACAAAAGCAATGCGTATAACTAGCCAGCTTATCTTACTAGAGAGTTTGCTCAGTGATGTTTAAATGTGCTTGAATGGTTCGGAATTATGACGGACACACAAGCTATTGATGTTGTGACTTTTGATTTTGAGGGTACTCGTGTTCGCTGCTTTGTCAGCGGCTCTACTGATTATCAAATGAATTACTTCTAGGTGCAAATCGTTTCTAAATGATCAAAATTTGTACAGTGAAAATTTGAATGAAATGCGTTCATACAATTGGAAATGACAGACATAAACGTCAAGCGGACATAACTTTATTGTTTCAGTATATAAGTAATGCCCAGTTTGCAGTTTTGCGGGCATCACTTATATACTGTGATATAAACCATATTTCAGTTGAGGCTTCAAGATGATGTACGCAGCATGGTATAGCAAAAAAAAACAGCGTGCAACATTTCATATATGAAAACATCTCTGCAGACAAATTGCATTTATTTATTTTTTAAAGTTAACCATTAAATCACAATACGTTACACCACCCCTGCGTGTAAATCAAATGAAAATGAGCCATGACAAAACCAACATAATGAGTGTGCGACCACACTGTGGTCATACTACTACGGCAATTTGGGATTCGTCATCCATTCCGGTGTTATAGTAAAATTACCTTCAAATTATGAGAACTTTCTACTATGTTTGCTTCGAGGTTGCATCGTCTTGTCAACAACCTCTGCGCTGTTTTGCCAAAACGGAGATAAAATCACATTTTAAATGTGTTTTTACAGCTATATTAAAATTTGTCAATAACGGTTTAGTCATAATTATACAGTTTTGTCATTGATTAATTATCCACGATGACAAAACCGTTTTTAGTTTTTTCATGCCTAGACATCAAATGTTAAAGTTTTCATATAATTTTAAAGCTAAAAGACACAATGTGAATTTGATGAACAAAAATCAATCGGAACCCAAGCATTTTCGGCATTTATCTGTGATTAAATGAAGAAATTAAACATGATGAGAAAGTTACCTTACCACTAGAATAAGTGACGAAACCCAAATGCCTTTGTGGTATGACCACAGTGGCCCAGCGAAGACTCTGATCAGCCTGGGCGAATCACACATGCTGATCAGAGTCCTCGCTCTGCGCTCAGTGGGTAGCTAATTACTCAAGCTTTCTTCATGTGGACAGCGAAGACTCTGAACAGACTAAGCTGTATCCTAGACTGATATGGGTCTCCTCAAGACGCACAATCACATTATTCTACACATGGTGCTGCGCAGTAATTTACCTGATATATCTCATCCTAGAAAAGTAGTTTTCGGATAAATATCCCTCACTGTGACTCTCGTCCTCCTTTTTGGGACTTTTCTTCCGGCGGAAGGAGAACCGGTTAACTGATATCCTTTCCATTGGTCACTTTTAAAATGTCAACTTATAGTCTATATCCTAATTATCAACTTATAGTCTATATCCTAAAGTTCTAACAAGTAACATTTATAAGCAAACAGTGTATATATGATTTAATTGTTAGCTCGCCAGCTGTTTGTTTAAACTTGTCAATGCTATTCTATTAAACCTGCCAATGCTTTTCCATGAAAGCAAACTGAGATTGCAATTTCATGGGCAAATCATAATCTTATAACAAAACTGTCTGGAAGCGAAAATTTGATGAACCTACAAACTTAGAAGACAGCGTCTAAAATTTCAGACAGCTCTGCGTGAAAGAAATATGTCCCGACTTTTTTTTTTTAATTTTTCTGGATTGTCAAACCCCAGGGCCCTCTATCATCATAACATATTCGGTCATCATCACTATATAACTGTCCATAAAACTCCGCTGCAAAACTCTCAGTAATTATCTTGCTAATAAATGTTGAAATGCCTGCAAGTGTTGGCAATTAAACATCCATAAGCAAGGTAAATGCCATCTTCAGTTGAATTGAGCATAAAAAACGTCTTATAACCCCAGTAACAGGTATGGTTTAAGCGGAAAACGGCCGGGGTGGGGTTAAATCAGTTTAGGATGAAATGAACTAAAAATAAAATAATAATCTTGTTTTTTCCATGTTCATTCTTTTTTTTTACAAAAAATCTATTCCAAACACCTGACTTTTTCAACAACGAAAACAAGACTAATCATACATATCCCTAGCGTTCTTTTAGATGTTTCTTCTTATAACTGATATTTTAATGACAAATAACAAACGGCCCTAAGAAGTCGATATCTGTTTAATACGCTTGTTTTCCTAGACTTCTGTCATTACGTTGACAGCTAATACATTTCATGCGCGGATCCAGAACGTTTGGTCAGAGGGGGTGTTTTTTGTTTGTTTTTTATAGTTGATGAGGGGACAGAGAGGATCCAAATACCAATAAAAGCTGGCCATCATCGGCCCACCAGCGAAACGCCATTGAAATGGCGTTTCGCTGGCGGGCCGGTGATGACCCAACATTGTCTGAATGCTGCCTAGGTAGCATTGTGTTTTTCGGGGGATCAGGACCCAGTATTTTTAAGAAACCGGCATCCCTTCCCCATCCCCTCTGGATCCGCGCATGCATTTTCTCAACACTTCACGTTGGCCAAAATGAATGGTTTCATTTTCAAGCTTTTTCCCAATAAGTACCCACAACATACGTTACTCTCGGTTCTCATTTACTGAAAATCCAAGACAGAAAGTTTTTCTTATTTTATTTAAGTAACCAATAGTTTCAGTTGATCGGAGTTTGTTGAAAATAATTTGTATATATCCCCCCCCCCTTTCAAAAACTTTTAAAGATGTTAAGGGTACTCAAAGAAATACTGGTTAATTAATATGCATAGTTTGCGACAGTCCCTAAATATGAGAGAAGGACTAAGATTAAAGAAGTAGGCCTATAGCTTTTATCTCTCGACCTTAATATATGCCGTTGGTACCCAAAAGAATAGTCTCGATGAGATGATTCATTTGAGCACCCAAAACACTTGTTGAAAGTAATGGATAAGTAATAAAATTACAGTTTTGCGCTAAGTTGGCTTGATCACCTCGCCTATGGGTGTGTGACTTTAATATGTCTAAAACATATTGTGTGGGTGCGCAAAGGAACCGACTAGGTGAGACGGTTCATTTATGAGCACAAACGAATTTTTTGCAAAGAAATGAGGAAATTTAGCCCCGCTCTGAATCTAATATATCCTAACTGGACTTCAGCTTGAGTAGGTACTTTGAGCGCGGACGTCAAATTTAGGGTGCTTTGAGTTATCCAAATCCGTGCCATCGACATAATATTTTTGAGAAAAGAAACAAATAAATTTAATTCAGAAAAAAACTCGCTGTCAGATCTTCACCCAGAGCATCACAGTTTATTCCACCTTGAATAAATATTTCGAATTATCCGATATTCGAGTTGTAGACAGCATATATGTTGCTAAAAAAATAAAGTAATTCAGACAATGCCGTCTGATCTTAGCCAAGAGCATCCCAACCTATCTCCACCTTAAATATATACTTCGAGTTATCCAAATTTGAGTGAACGAGTCGGTTGTAACGCTACACAAGTCAGTACGTCTTACACTCCCGTTATCTTAGAAATCTGTCAGTAAGACAAATGATACACCTTGCTTGATTTGCGACAGAGCAAATTATTTTTGTCCAATAATGTTTGTCACCAGCAGTGCGAACTACCAGAAAAGAGACATGATTCGAAATCAGCAGAAGTAAGAGGCTTATAATATATGATATATCACAAGACGTTTCTTAAGAAATAAACTCGATTTTTGGAATGTCTTGAAGTCAGACAGCAAACATGTTTTGCAAACATACTTCAAACCCGGTTTAGAAACATCTTGAAATTATGCTTCAAACCCGGCTTACTAAAGTCTTGAAACCAAACTTCAAACTGGGCTTAGAAACGTCTTGAAACCACACTTCAAACCCCGCTTAGAAACTTCTTGAGACCATACTTCAAACGTGAGCCACGTCTCGAACTTCTTCAAAATAATCGTAGAGACACTTCGTAATCATACATCATGTGTGTATTTCCAAATCGACTTAGAGACTTTCTTCTTCTTCTTAAGGCTGATGCCAAATTAGTGCCGGATGGCATAACGTTTTGTTTGTTTGAAATCATATATGTATATCAAAACCGTCTCTGAAACATCTTGAAACCAAATCCTGGCTTAGTACTGGTTCAACCCAGGAAGACACACCCCTTTATAACTGAAATATTATGATGAGACGTAAAGATTCAAATCAAACAAACAAAGAAAATCTTGAAACCTTTGTTCAAAGTACCTTCAGACGTTTCCATACCATACTTCGAAATTGTTTCTAAGTAGGTCAATGTCAAACTTGGACAAATAATCTGGTAAACGGATCCTTAGAGAAGGTATTTTGTCCCAACTATGTTTGCCATGGGTCCATGGGGACGATACTAGGCTTTAGTATTCCCCTACACTTCACCAATAGTGTGCATTTTATTTTCCAGTCCTTTGGGATAATGGATTCTATGGTGAAGCAATTAGCATTTCCCGACCAACGGACATCCACGGAACCGTCTAGTGAATGATTTGTACAATCATTTGAACAAACTTGGTAAGCCCCACAACCCCAATGCTACATACCAAGTCCCAAGTTCATCGGCCTTCTGGTTCTGGAGAAGATTTTTAAAGGGTTTTTTACCATATTTGGGATCTTGGTCATGTGACCAGGACCATTTGAACACATTTTCGTTCCCGCGTTCTAAGGAGTCATCATATGAAGTTTGAATTTAATTGGCCAAGTGGTTTCAGAGAAGGTTTGGAATTGTGGATGGACGGACGGACGACGGACAGACGCCGATATGACTGGTATATAATTTAGATCACCCATGAGCCTTCGGCTCAGGTGACCTAAAAAGTGTAGCCCACTGCATTTTCAATGACCACTGCAAATTTCGTTGAATTTGAAGACACATGGAAAATTATCGAAAGCCAAAGGAGAAGGCTCTATGGAAATCTTTATACTGTAAATTCGGAAAATTACGAGGTTTTATTTTCGCGAAATTTCGCGGATGCGGAGTTTCGCGAAAAAAAAAGCCTCGGGAAATTGCGAAAACTTTTTGTCCTTTACTGATGTAGCTAAATCATGCCGAAGTCGCGATTTTTTCGTGGCAAATATGTCTTTTAACGCTATTCGCGAAAATAAAATTCTCGCGAAAATTACCGAATTTACAGGAGTGGTGCTTATCAAAGTTTGAGTAGTATATATAATGAAACAGAATTCAACAGTAGCTGAAAATCACAATTTACGCTTGTTTCTACATTCAAAATCATTAGGTGCCAACTTTGACATTGCAGTAAAGTAGGCCAAGATCAACCTAGGGTCATCAATTGATCACAGAATATGGTTTGGCTCTGAAAACGTGTTTATGTTCATCTGGAGGTATTTGCAATGCACAAATTACAGTTTTCGTTCCTGATTGCATGAAATGAGATTTCTATAATCACCCATTGGCGTTGTTTATAGATTGGAACTTCTGTCTGTATAGACAAAGTAGAATATACCACGCATAGCGTCTGCATAGCGTCTGACTGAAAAACATCCTCTGAAACAATTTGTTGGTATAGTAGAACAAATGTGCATTGCCGCTGGCGGTGGCTTTAATAGTAATACTATATGTGTTTCACTTTTACAAATAGGTGGGAAGGCAAATTAACACAAAGCTTTTTAAAAAGGGTCAGGGATATTTTTATCGCCTTCGTACGTCTGAACATGCATCTTCCTGTTACGCTATATCCTAGGCCCTCGACTGACTACTACAAAATTTGTTGTGTGACTTCCTAACACTAGTGCTGCTTGAAATAACCCATTTATCCCAACACACCAGGGACCTCGTGGGAGGGGCAAAAGCAATCAAAAGCGTTATGGATTTGCGATTGCGCTACATTGACTCCGGGACATGCTTGATTCTAGTTGATATTGTAACAATATAGTCAGGGGCGGATCCAGGATTTCTAGAATGGGGGTTCATGTTATTAAGGTGTGGTGGGTTTGTTTTGCTAATTTGGCTATTCTCTTAAATATCCCATGATCAGGGTCTCATTGAGACCAAATTATTTCATTTTCATAGGATATTTAAAAAGAGGGGGTGAACCCGTCTGGATCCGCCACTGTATAATAAAGTCTTTATTTATATACATTTATTTATACATTTTAAGGACGATAACACAATTTGCTATACAAAGAGCTATTCTACCTTGTGGTACTCAAAACATTAAAAAATGCAAGTAAAACATGATCCCTGCTTCATGCCACACAACATAGAAATAAACGCTTCCTTTATAATAAGAGGCTCTTACATGAGTGCTTATGTTTTATTGAATTTATTAAACGAGTTGGGGAATGGAGATAACATGCGAGGCTTCCCGCGCATTTTATATCTTTTTCGCAACGAGTTTGATAAATTCAATAAAACATAAGCACTCATGTTAGATTCTATTTATCATATGACATTAAGATTACTTTGGAATCTAATTTCTGCTGTAAAAACGTTATAATTTTGTCATTATGTACGTAACGTTGATATGGACGTCATAACGTTTCCCGTAAATCTGTAAACCACTAGTGATTTATCGGTTTTATGGCATGGTGTTATTTCACTCCCACACGCGACATCACATGATAATTTGTATTTCCGATTGTACAATCGATAATAAATCAGATTGACTTTTGCGATCATCGCTAGTGATTTTGGAGTATTCCACTGGAAAAAAGTTCGGTTTTAAATCGGTTCAGATTGTATTGCTAGCAGCTCATTGAAATTGAGATCTGGTAATTAAAGACAGAATTAGTTTGTTTATTAAATGAATTTATTTCACTGTGAAGGAATTAGAATTAGCAGCAAATTTCAGTCTAATGGCATGTACTGTTTTGCAGCATGACCTGGCCCGGTCTGATCTGGTTGTGTCTCCGCATTTGAGATCAATAGCATAATATAAAAGGACAAGACACTAAGCCTAATCTTGTTTGCTTCAATTTGAAAGTTGTCAGTATATAAAGGAAGTAAATGATATGGGACAAAACATACGAACAGGAGAGATATGATATAAATCAAAGGTATATTGCATTT
The DNA here is from genome assembly GCA_964019695.1 of Loripinus fragilis. Classification (NCBI taxonomy): domain Eukaryota; kingdom Metazoa; phylum Mollusca; class Bivalvia; order Lucinida; family Lucinidae; genus Loripinus; species Loripinus fragilis. Next base: position 43,482,588 of record OZ026530.1, on the reverse strand, counting down.
TATGGTGAAAGAGAACCCAGTACAATACCGGGTGTATTCATCGATTCCTGATCTTTGCCCTCTTTCTTACTTTCATTAGTGTATCATTAGCTAAACCATGAACAGCTTGAATGTCCAGGAATGGCTGCCATATTGATTTTATTTACATGGTCTCCCGTTTTTTGCTGTAGTAGTTTTTTTTGTTTTTTTTTTGTTTTGTTTTTTGGAGGGTTTTTTGGTCATTTTCAGTTGAAACTCATCGAGTTGTCTGTCCTTTGTATGACACACGGGAAAATAGGGAAGAATCAGATCAGACGACGTGGCAGATTGTAGCGTCTGATCAGTATCGTCATTGTCTGCTAAAACATGCTCTTTTAAAATTGATTGAAAACGAAGACAAAGCGCCACCTATAATTTGCAGCAGACGACAATTTCAAATTTTGCTGTTGTTGTTATTTTTCAAAAATAACAAATAAGGCATGATATTCACAAGAATTGTCTGCTGGCAGACAAGTCTTATGAAATATCATACCTTATTTTTATCGAAAAAAAGGAAAGATGTCGCTAAATTTGTTGTCTGCCCCAGTTGTGATTGACGCTTTAAGGGTTAAAGGTAAGAAATAGACTCGCCCAACAAATAAGAATGTGAAAGTTTATTCTGCCAATCAATTCAGACGGCCAGATAAATGTGCTTAATTGAAAATTATTTTTCAATCAATTGTGACCGGGTGAAACCTAGTTGAGGCAGCGCCCCTTCGCAGCGCCCCTTCGACGAAGACTTAATAAGCTGGAACCCTGTGCGACGTTTAAATTTTTTCTACCGCTGTGCTCTCCCCTGAGTAAATACCAGGCCCAAATTATGCCCCACTGGTTAAGCAGAATTTCTGTCGCACCTTACTCAACCAAGCAGTACGAAGAACCATGATGTCAAACCATTGGTATGGTGAATGGCTATGAGATGCATGCAAGCGTGTGTATGGGTATAGCCATTCTCGATGACAATGCCTACATATAGCCTTCAAATAACAAACACTTCCATATATCCCGACACTGCCTACCCCCCGGCCAAACCGTCTCTCTCTCTCTCTCTCTCTCTTATGCTGTAATGTAACATTTATTACATGTATCTTTTTACTTTTGGAAATCGACGTCAACCATGTATTTCAGTGAAATATGTTTTGAAATGCTCTAATGCCATCTGCGAATGGCCTGAGCTATTTATATCAATAAAGTCTGTTGTATTGTATTGTATTGTAATACATATGTTTTGAGTACTCACTAAGCAATCAAAACATATGTTTTTACCGTTGTTAAGCAAATATTTTCAATTTCATGCTCAAAAAAGTTGCCATACGGATCGAAAATAATCACGCTTCTCACATGTATTAGACAATAACATAAGTCATCCACTATCATGACGATAAGATGGCAGTCACATACTGCATCTGAAACTGTGTGTTAAGTTTATTAAAATATCAATATTATCCACTCTGATTTCTAATTATAATCTAAAAACAATTTATGTTTATTGAAGCCCATCATTAAGTTATCAGTATTATATGATGACGCATGATTCTATCACCAAGCAAACACATGTGCGGACTAGAGGGGTGGGGACAGGAAGTTTGCCCCCCCCCCCCTGAAATATTAAAAGCTATAGGGTTTCTTAGCTATACTGGTCCAGATCCCCTGAAATCACAAAGCTACCAAGCCAACTCCCAGTCTTGGGCTTTAAGAGGTATTGTGATCCTCTCCCTTATAAACAAAAAATATCAGAATAGGATCCCCTCTGGCAAAACTTTCTGAATCCGCGCATGACCATGCTAACAATAGTGAACTTTTCTACAATTAGACGTTAGATTGAATTCATTTAAAATAAAAAATGTTTCTCAAAGTAATAGCCAATCTTGCTTGATTAATTCTTAACTTGGTTTTTGCAAAGCCTAAAGACACGGTTTCAGTCGATGAAACGCATATATTATTAATGCTAAGTCATGAGGAAATCAGAAAGCAAACACGTATACCAAATTGCGCATGCCCAGTGTCTGATAAGCGCATGTGATATTCGTTTTCTTGGGTGCCTTTACAAGTAAGCATATAAACGTCAGTCACTATCGGCTCATCAGAGAAATCCTTTTAAATGGCATTTCCCTAACTAGTGAGACGATTAAAGCTCAATTAAATCAAGAGATTGTATGCTGGCTGAATATAATGATGTATCATGATGTTAAGAATCATATTATACTAGATTAAAATACCTGATATATTTGAACATGGAAAACTCGTCATATTCTGGTATATTGTCTTGGTGATGCCCTTTCTCCTTCTTTGGACTTCCTCTCCTTCGAAATGAGAATCGGTTTAGTGATATCTTATCCATGGTAACAATAAAACACACTTCAGTCTTTGCAGTAATAAATCCAGCCACTTTAATAGAATATCCAAATATATACGATTATCTATTTATATTAATCGTCTATTTATATCTTTATACATGTATTTATAGTATGTCATATATACTTTGATTATACGTATCAATTCATTAGATATTTTAACATATTGACAATATAAAAAGAGAATTTTTCATCTATATTTAATTGTTTGCTTTTGTTATAAGCCATTCAGAATAGCTAAAATATCCACCTCAGCATGATCGTATTTAATCTATTTATAGTGTTTATCCATCTATTGGTAGGTATGTTATATATCCTTTTCTATGTGTATGCGTCACTTCTAGCCCGTTTAAATCCCAACAGCCACTGCAGCAGTCAACAAATGCATTATTTAGTTTGCTTCAGGGCAAACATCAATTGACATCTAATGTACAAGTTTGTCAAACACTCGATTCCAAATCATCACTTAATTTTACCACAGATTTATTTGAGTTACATAGAATATCAAACCAGCCATGACTATTAAAATCCCATTAAACAGATCAAACTAGACAAACGGTGCCAAATGACGCAGCCAGAACGCTGAAAATTTTACGCACATTAAAGGGAGACTACCAGAGAAAGCAGTGGTTCTCTTCAATTGCGTCCCTTTCCAAAATGGGAACTTCTCCTAAAGGAAAAAAAAATGCTCCCAAAGGGAGCGAATTCTTTCCTTTAAGAGCAGTTCCTTATGGTATGGAAAATCAGTTTTACCAAATTAGCTGACTTCCCATGAATATTCCTACTTTATTACGCACATGCGTAAATGCGTAATCGGAGCTACGCCAATGGTGCTGAACGGATTTTATACAAAAAAAAACAAGACGGTAATTATAAAACTCACACAAGAATTAAGTTTGTTCAGGTCATAAACATTAAAATGCCAACAGATGTTGGCATTTTAAAAGTTTATTACCTGAACGAATGACATTGGGTTCTGGTTTGAGCAATACACCTGCCTCATTCGATTGTATTTTGTTATTTACGAAGATTTCAATGTTCATGTTCGTGTGAGTTGAGATGGAAAATAGTTTTTTCAAGATTTTATAGTATAACCTCTGGTTCAGAATGTCATGCCACGTATGATTGGGGTCTACAAGGTTTACAAACATGTAACGAACTATTACGGAATAGGATAAATATATAATACTTTTTAAACCTTTTACATCATAGAGATGCCTTTTAACACTTTTTAGAGCAGACCCAGATCAGGCAGCTCTTGCTTATGGAAACATGATCCTGCACTAGTGAACCAAAGGCCACATGATGTAACAACACTCTTTGATTGATAAGTGCCAAAATGTCATGTCTTCCACTAAATATGCTACATTCATGATGTAACAACACTCTGATTGTTGATAGCTAAATGTCATATACGCCGCTAAATATGCTACATTCATGATGTAACAACACTCTGATTGTTAATAGCTAAATGTCATATACGCCACTAAATATGCTACATTCATGATGTAACAACACTATGTTAAGTGCTAAAATATCATATACACCACCAAATATGCTACATTCATGATATAACAACACTCTCTGATTGCTAAGCGCTGAAATGACATGTACTCCACCAAATATGCTACAGTCATGATGTAACAACACTCTCTGATTGTTAAGTGCCAAAATGCCATGCATGCCACCAAATATACTACATTCATGATGTAACAGCACTCTGATTATAGGTTCCAATAACATTATATTGTTTCATTAATTAAACCTGTGCTACCGATAATTGCTTTTGGTCGATATCCAAACAGTAGGATGGGGAATTTGTTCAGAGAGCTGTTAATCTTTTATCAGATTATTCAAGTAAGTCTGAAGCCGGAATAAACACGTAGCCCGAGAGGAAATGCACGGTATGCGTTCTCACTCAGGCGTCAATAGGACACGTTATATGTGTATAGAACATCGAATTAAATGCCAGCGTTACCTTACAATGCCGAAGCAGTCTAAGATAACTGAAGGAAAGACGAAGGCAAAGATCAGGAATCGATAAGGAACAGATTTTTTATTAGACGTAAACTATACAGTTTCTAGTCTATCCTATATAAATACAATTAATACCACACCTTACCCGGGGACACCGTATGCGAAAGTGACAAAAAGACACACAACAACAGAACACACAAGAGAGCCAAGAGGTCAGCCCTTTCCCAGCAGGTGATCATAAGGCTGCACGGCATAACTAAGGCAAACATGAAGGATAAATTAAAAAAGGACCCACAAAAGAAGCACTGCCTTGGAACGGTCAGTAAATCAATACTGATGCGCTTAAGCCTAATTATTAAAAATGTAGCCAATTATTCGCTCCATTGAAATAAATTATATTATTCATTAAAAATGGAAATCTTTAATATACAAACAGTCTTGTTATTTAATGTATACAACCATTCTTATTATTAAAATATCACCAGGGGGTTTCCCTGTATTTGTTTTACACCTTAGGCCACAAGGTTGGTTCTGTTTTTTCTTGCTCTCTATTTTTTTCCAATTTTTGAGTCATATTAAGTTTATTCTTTATTATTTTATTACAATCAAACCTCTTTATTCACTATCCTATATAAATTTGCAGGGAACGGATCTGTTTCCATTAAAATTCCCTCTTTAAAACAGATTATTTAGTCTTTTAACGACACCGACAGTAAGTTATGGGAACAGATATACATTTTCTATTGAAATTATATTCATTATAACAGAATTTTTACCATGTGTAAGTCAATTTGGTGATCAGGACAAGGTATTTTGCATGAACCGGTTAAAGGGAAGCTTTGTGTATTTTGATGCAGTATGAAACTGAACTGATGTATACATTTGGAATAATAGCCTTTCAATTCATTTGTATAACATTTTCTTTTATCAAATAATTATGATGTGGAAACCTGGTACTGGTCGACATTTCATTATACATGTAACAGCAACTTCACTTTAACGTCGAAGGTAGCTTAGAACAAACATGGTCGTTATAAAGAGGGTTGACTGTACTTATTATTTAGTAGAATTGTTGGGGGGTTTTTGTTTTTGTTTCTTTTTTATAAAAAAGCCTATCCAAATATTTTCATAATACCTCAACTGTTTAAGGTATCGGAAGTCCTGTCTGATCTTATTTGATGAATTTGTTGTTACATGCATGTATGTCTGATAAGGAACTTTACAGTTTACGTAAATAAAATATATGTTCTCATTTTGAGGGTTTTGTCATGTCAAGGCTCATTTGTTATTTGGAATGTTCCACATATGAATGACGTCTATATAAGAACTAGAGATAAAAGTCAGACATATTCGAGAAGCTTGTTTTATATTTATCGCCAAAAAAGAATCAGATGATATAGAAAAACACAAAGCCTGTGGCGATTTACAATCTTATTAAACAATATTATCAACAATCCAATGTGGACTTCGTTTACTGGTAAAAAGCTAGAAAATAGTCGATGGAGTTCTTATAAGTCATGCATTATTAATTACCACAAGCAGCAGTTACACTAAATATAGCACAATCTAAGAACTCAATTACATTTTATTGTCACTTGCATATTAACCGTTTTAAAACATTCCTTTCACATATTATATAATAGGAATTCCAGGCTTCATTCAAGCAGGAGTATGAAAAGTTCATGAGCATTTCTTAGACCCATAACTGTACAGTAAAACAGGTTTAAAACAGCGAAATCTCGAAAGACCAAAATTGGTTTTAAGACCAATTAACGCTTAAGGCAGGTCAAAAGCTTTGCAGAATCTGCAATACGTTCGAACTTCATTAAGCTACCAATTGTCATAAAGATCTTTGTTTTGTCTATTTTTGAGTGACCGCTTTGCACAGGTTTTACTGTATAGTGCAAATATATCACATCCCACGAAATGCCTAGATAAACAGCGCAGACCCAAAAGAAGCAGTGCGATCAGGGTCTTCCTTGTTTGCTATTCTGACAAACATTTTGTGAATTACAGAATTGATAACCCACATTGAGAGCATAAAGAAGTGCACGAAACTTCAGTAAATATACAAAATATAAGGCCTGTTTTTAAGGTTTTACATGTTGTACATTTCCTCTGAGGAATTTTTAACATTTTTCAAGAACTCACGAGTTTGATATATTCTGTACTAAAAGGCAAAATGTTTGTTCTTCTCGTATATCTACTCCAGTCCATATTAATTCTGGTCGCCATGGACATCTTCGGAAAATTGTAAATTTCAAAGTAACGTTTCTATTGTTGAATTCTTGCATTTTCCCAGCAAGTTTATTTCCAGGAATGTACTATATTTCAAGCACTTTTCAAGTCTGTTCCATTTAACCTACTCATGCCTTGCGAAACAAAGGCAAAAGAAAACTGAGAACAGGTATATATTCCACTGTGTTGCTACATGCTGTCACCACTGTTTTCCAACCATACACTGCAGGTCTCTATTTAAGAGTTCGAAATCAAAACTTACATTTCTCATTTCTAATACAAAACAAATGAGCCGTGACACGTAATTTCAAACAATGTGGCATTTTGATATGTGTTGACCCAGACGAGCCTGTGCAGCTTCCTTTTAAGCTTAGAAATTCAAAATAATGTTCAGTCAGTAGCTTAAAACTCATAGAATATTCAAACGACTAGCGAAGGCTCTGATCAGACTGGGCGTATGCGCAGGCTGATCTGAGGCTTTGCTGGTCGCACATACCACATTGTTGGAAATCTCATGTCAAGGCTAAAATGTTAAAATTGATGGATAAGAAAATATTCACAATATTTCGCACAAAGAACTTAGTCTTGACCGTGACATGTAGTACAATCATGAAGCTTCTGATATTTTATACAAGATGCAACGTTGCAAATTAGAATTCACATAAAAGCTCTTACCGCGGGGAATACAATGTCTTCTTAGCATGAAACAGCCAACTAAAGCATAAAAGAAGAAATGTTTGTTTACCGTTTCTTAAGTACTCTGCTACATGTATTTTGTCCATAATCCAAAATATCATAGCCTCAAATATGGTTTTCTTCATTATTATTATTATTAGTAGTAGTAGTAGTAGTAGTAGTAGTAGTAGTAGGCCAAATAAAAAAAATAGGGTGTTCCCGGTAACAGGCCTGAAAATATTAGATAGGGTAGGCACACATTTTTTTCTGGAAGAAATATAATTTTATGCATTTTGAAAGCCATTTTGCCATTCAAAGTGCATAAAATTATATTATTTTTTCAGAAAACCTGAAACAAATCTAAGTTTCACCAGTTAATTTAGGTAGGGTTGGGTAACCCTAAGCATATGTATTTTTTAGCCTTATTATTATTGTTAATTTATTATATTCTCCTTTTGAGCAAAATGCATATTGCTTTTTGCTCAAAAGGCGGACATAAAAAGTGAATAACTCATCTATAGGCTATAAATTATTTGAGTTTAAAAGCTCATAAATTAAGTCATACGTTACATAGCCCATGAAGACTCATGCCAATATGACTAAAACATTGTTGACTGAGACGTTAACATTCAAGCTAATCAAACAAACAAAACAAAAAAGCCTGTTTCTGAAAATCAAAGTTATTTTTTTCATTAGCATCATGACAATGCAAACGAAAATGCTACCTGCCTACCCCCCCCCCCCCCACACACACACACCTATCACCTTTATACCTATATACCTACACATCTCTATAAATGCCCAACTAAATATCTTTTCAAGCGTGGCCTTATTCGTACAACTTTTGATTTTTTTTGACCTAGTTCTAATCAAACAAAAGCTTCTATCACGTATCATTACGCTTCAGAAAAAAATCTGGGTGCTAATACATATAGGCCTTGTCGTATTAGATCCTGTCACGCAATTTTAATAGCAAGGAAAAAAGCAAACACTTTGGGAAAAGACAGCACTCACATGGATATGGAAACAACAGATTCCTTTTTTCTTTTTTTTTGCTTTTGGGTTTTCTTATGAGAATGGAAAGTGTTGTTTCCAATGTTTGCAGGTACTCTCTGTTTTACAAGAATGAGTGTTCATAGGTCCAGATAAGCATGTTGGGGTAAAATTGTCATTTTTCCTTACCTATCAGTTTGTATTATATGTTTTGGGTGATCATAAGAACTTTCTCATTGAGACGGTAGAAACCAGTTTGGGGCGTGGCTAGACAACGACCCTGGTCCACTTCGAATCGAACTGTAGTTCCTACTAAAGTTCTGACGTAATAGATGGGTGCGCACGTTTACACCCGAACGGCTGAAGTTGCAACTTTTGTATGGTTGGCAAGTAGACAAAATGAATAACCATGTATGTCCCCTTTCAATTCTTCATTGTAGACGAAAAGGAAGTGTGTATACTGCACAGCTTTCTCTAATTAACAATTACGAATAAGTGGGACCGCAAATAGAGCACAGCGAGGATTTATTTTGTAAAACAAATCATTTTGAGGCTACTGACAGATCATGAACCTATGTTACTAGCGCTAAATCTTCGCCCTAGATTATACTGTTGTTAAAACACAAAATTGTTTAGCTCGCACGGAGGCTTCCTAACTAATGCAATGAATCATCATAGAGAAACAATCAAATCAAATTAACACATTATGATGATACAAAGCAATAAATTGAATATATGAATATGTACGCATATGCTAGTATGTTATACTTTCCGTTTTACAGCAACGACCCCTTCAAATGGTTGCAGGCATGTCTATCTATTCAAAATGCTAAGATTCCGTTCCATTAACCTTTCTTTCATGACCATGTCTCGTCCTTCAAGACAAACGCTTATTCTGCAACATTGTTGTAAATGGATTAAGTGGTAATATTGTGTAATTTATGGGCCATTTTATCCTTCCTAATAGCTTATATCGTTTATTCCCCTTCGTTTGATGCAGTGGACATACTATACAGATGAACAAGAGAAAAGCGAATAAATCCTAAAAACATATTGAGGGCAAGTCGATTTAAGAGGCTGCGCATCTGAGAATATGTATACTGAGGGAAAACGTTAAGCAACCAGTTACACTAAGTTTTCCCATAGGCGATCTTTTAGCATTATATCTATTTAGCAGGTGCGCACACATGTCAGTTGTTTTAAGATGATATAATGGTTACATGCAAGAGGCCAAAACATACTGAATCCAATTTTATAGCGAGGATTTAATCTGCTGAGCATTTGGCCTAGTCGGTAGTACTGAGGTGGCTTTTGAATGTCGCTATTGAGTTTATGTTTGAAGGCTAAAATAGGTGAGTTTTCCCTGTCCTCTGATAGTCCATCCCAAGCTCGTAGAAAGGAATTGTAATATTGCTAAGATCAAGCAGGAATAGTTTGAAGATCGGACTCATTAAGCAATATGTATCTAGTTGTACTATCTACGGTGGGGGTGCAAATGATAAGAGATATTCTGGAGTCATTCCATTTAGCATTTTGTAAAAGAGAACAAGTTTTGATTTTTCTCTTCTGGAAGCAAGACTTTTCGAGCCAGTTTCTTTGTAGAGCGAATCGAGTGATGTTAACTTAGTAGCTCCCGTAACGATATGGGCAGCTTCATTTTGGATTTTTCCAGCTCAGTAGACTTGTACTGAGTGCAGTTGTCCCATACACCATTAGAGTATTCAAGAAGTGGTCTTATTAAAGAAATATATATTGTTTCAAGAGATTTTCGATCAAGCTGAAACTTCAGCTTGCCCATTATGTTAAGCTTGAACCAAGGTTTGCCTTTATAAAGTCGATGTGTTAATTTAATCTTAATGCCAGTTGCAACCATTGGAAAAGATAAGCCCTGAAAATGTATGCAATGTTACTTCGTTAATCTTCTGTTGGTCCATATTTAGAGGAGGATGCAGAGGCGTGTTGTGTTTTTGTGACAATACCATGGATTCAGATTTAGTGGGATTAAAAGACACTAGCCATTTTGAGGCCCATAAATAGGTTTTTGTGAGGTTTGCGTTTAATTCAATGGGCTGCCTGTTGAGGATTGTCTACAATAATAAAAAGACTTGTGTCATCTGCAAACAGTCTGATGCATGAATGAATGTCTTCTACAATACCATTTATATAGATAAGAAAAAGGCGGGGTACCTATGATAGAGCCTTGAGGCACACCTGCTTTAATAGATTTCGACGTAGAGGCTGCTCCAGGTAGTACTACTCTCTGTTTACGATCAGCTAAGTATTTCTGAACCATAATAATAGAGAATCAGAAACACCAATATATTCAAGTTTAAAGAGAAAAAACCTCTATACCACACTCTTATGTCGCAAAATACTGCTGGGACTTCTTTACCTTCGTCGAGAGATTTACTGAAAGTGTTATATGTGTCTACGAGGTGATTTACTGTGGAGTCTCTAGATATGAAGCCTGATTGTAAACCCGACAAAATTTCATAATGACGAACATAGTTAAATACATGCTTATGTATGACTCTAAACATGCTTGGAAAAATCTATCAGAATTAATAGTTTGTTGGTTTTGATTCTTTACGTCCCAGTCAACTATTTATACATTCATGCCCCGACTGCCTTTCCTACGTTGAACCAGTACTATTAGCAGACTTGCTCAAGGCCAAGATGCAGTGCCTCCGTTAAGGCTCAAACTCGCAACACCTTGATCTCGAGCAAATCGTTCTACTCAGGACCACTGCTCTCCTCAACAGAACTAATAGGGTTAAGTGGTATATTTGCAAACTGTGTGGATCCAGATTAGGACATACATTGATTCAAGTGGTATTGAAAATGCCCATCATTCGTTTGATATAAGCCTCCTTGTAACGCCCATTCTGACGCATCCGGCGTGGCTAGAGGAATATACATGTATTTTGGTCTGAGTCCTCATTTACATAGAGGATCTTACAGGAGGGCGTATTATTGAATTTATTAAAGGAATTGAGAAAAGGTGATAAAATGCGAGGCTTGCCAAGCATTTATCCATTTTTCGCAACGAGTTTAATAAATTCAATAATACAGGAGTACGAATGCTAGATTCTATTTATCATATGACATTAACATTACTGTGCAATCATTAAATTCTCATTTTTGGCTTGAAAACGTTAGGGTTTTGTCATAATATACGTAACGTTGTTATAAACACCATTTCATAACGTTTTACCCTAAAATATGTAAACCACTGGAGGTTTATCGATTTTAACGCATGCTGTTAATTCATTCCCAGACGCGATGTCATATGATAAATGCAGTTATTTGTGTTATTGAGCAGCGAAAGCTCTAGCAAGTCAGTGCATTTGCACAGGCTCGCCTGAGCCTTCGCAGCTCGTTAATGCAATATGTAACTACAGATAAATCTAATTTATTATTATGAGTTGTTGTTGTTGTTGTTGTTGTTGTTGTCAAATGAGCAGTTCAAGAATTTTTAAATTACAGCAGAACTGTAAATTATCAAACTACGCAAAGATGTGTGTGGGAAAATTGTGAAATTGTGGACTCAGCTGGCAATCTCAAAATTACTGATGAACCTAGAGCCAGACATGTAATGGTGTTCATTATGGTATTAGATATCAATTAAACTCGCCAATACAAACTACATTTAGCATTTTCAAATGAAATTAGCAACAACCTGGTGCTAATCACTGTCATGCACTAAACTTTAATTTCTGTCAAAGTATTCAAATGGCTAGATAAACATTCTTGAGATATTTCCTTACCAATCAGTCTTTACATATGTTTTAGTGCTGAAAAGAGCAGTCTCGTTTAGGCGTTTCTTTTGAGTACATACAAACATATGGTTTGGTTTAGAAATAAGAATATTATTTTTGATTAGTCCAGGATTACCACACAAATTCAAAAACACAATTTCATGATTGTTCCATGAATTTCCATGATCAACAATGTAATTTCCATGACTATTTAATGCATGGCCTCCAACCTCCCGTTTTAGCGGCATCTTCACTATGCAGAGCATAAATGCAGAATGCAGAAACAGTAATGCATTTAATTAAGCATGCTTGTAGACTATGCATGCATTTTGAAATAATTAAAACTTCAAACCACCAGCAGCCTGAAAACTAAATGTCAGACACATTATTTTACAAAATGCCATGATTTTCCATGATCATTCCGGGGTTTTTTTCAAATTCCATGATTTTTTCCATGCATGGAACCTTTTTTCGTGATTTTCCAGAATCTCCATGATTTCCAGAGCTCGTGGGAACCCTGGATTAGGCACTCTTATCTAAAGCCATGCAGTCCCAGTCCTGTACCTTTCGAAATTTAATACAAGGGCCCGGCTGACAGAGATATCCTGAGTGTTTCGTCACAAGAAAACCTGCCTCCTGACCCCCTATCCCCACGCCCAGGTAATAAAACTTTTTTAATGCTCACCTCAAATGAGCATGAAATTTCACTGCTCATATAAACTTAGACTAAGGGCTAAGACACTACCAATATTAAGCAGTACATAGTGTATATAACTATTTATTTTATAGTATCGTCTGCTGACAACTTTTGCAAACAATTTGGGCCCACATCAAGCCAAACAGATCTGGATCCAAACTGTTTGACACTCTGATGAAGAATTTTTTTTAAAAAAAAAGTTGATTTTGAAAAAAATCAGCAGACAACAAAAACGCCAGAAAATTTCCAAGGGGTCAAAGCGTTTTAAAACAAACTTTATCATATGACGTCGCGTCTGGGAGTAAAATAACGCCATGCAATAAAATCTGTAAACCACTAGTGGTTTATCGATTTTTGGGAAACGTTATTACGTCCATAACAACGTTGCGTACATAATGTCAAAATTATAACGTTTCTACGGCAGAAATGAGATTTCAAAGTATTTTTAATTTCATATGATAAATAGAATCTAACATCCATGCTCTTGTATTATTGAATTTATTAACTTGACTCGTTGCGAAAAAGAGATAAAATGCTCGGCAAGCCTCGTATTTTATCTCTTTTTCCCAACTTATATAATAAATTCAATAAAACATGAGTACTCATGTAAGATCCTCTATATCCATGTTAAAACAAAGATAGGGACTCATAGCCAACAGACAGCCAGAACAATCAGTTGTTTCATAATCTGATTTATTGATGATACAGTTTTGATTGTTCGGGGTAGTGATAAACTGTATAAAGGGCAAAAAAGAAATCAGAGCCTTTATCTAATGGTATATTCAACAAATCAATGGCCTAACATGGCGATTTTATACCTTATTAAATGAACGAAACAACATACACACAGAATGAGAGAGAGAGAGAGAGAGAGAGAGAGAGAGAGAGATTGGAATGAAAAAGACAATATTTTGTTGTGGTTGCTCAAAAGAACCGCCTCATCGATTGGCAGGTATGAGAGGGAGAGAGAGAGGGAGAGAGAGAATGAGAGAGAGAGAGAGAGAGAGAGAGAGAGAGAGAGAGAGAGAGAGAGAGAGAATGAGAGAGAGAGAGAGAGAGAGAGAGAGAGAGATAGAGAGAGATGAGTGATGCCTAGTGCAGACATATGCACACAGTTCAGTTTTAACACCTCAGGCCTTTAGTTAGTGTGCGTTACAAAAAAAAATAGTTTTCTTATTTCTCAACAAAAACATGATTATGTTCGGATTGTGAGTACTCAAAATAACCGACACGGTTCTTTTGAGCACCCAAAACTTATGTTAAAACTGATGCGTTATAACATAATACAATATTACGCTCAAATTTGTTTTTTTATCTAAACATATGCTTTCTTTTGTTATTTTGTTGTGATTGTTTTTGTTGTGTGTTTGCGGGGATTTTTTTGTATTTTTTTTGTTCAGATAATTACATGAAATTGATAATTTTCTGCAACTTACACCAAAGCTAAATATATCAAAGTAATGAAAACCAGTGTGGTCACAGATGTGCCTGAGCTGCAATTAATCGGCGCTAACGATTTGCTTGTATGTTTAAGTCTAAAAATAAACCTTCTGTTCTGTTCTGGAAACATGCACGCGTCCTCCGGAGAGAAATATATTAACCCACATAAGCATGTACTTTTATAGGGCTATATGAAAACAACTCTCAAATACTTTAGAAACAAAACACTAACTTCCTCGTATATCTTTCAAAAGAAAGTTCAATGTAACCTCATTTTCTTCTATGTAGTACTTAAGTTTTTATCAAAAAATCGTTTTCTAAGTAACAGAGATATGGAGATTTTAGTCGTTGAATGAAAGGGTACATGTGTATATATCAGCACACTAGCACCAAATAAGCAAACCTGAGGCGAGTTCAACAATGCGAGCGCTTAACTGAAGTCAGGCTTTATACAAGGTACCAGAACAACGAGCGCCTGCGAGCTCGAGCATTGTTGAACTCGCCTCTGCTGTACCGCATACCTGCCAATCGATGAAGCGGTTCTTTTGGGCTACCAAATTTGTGTTAGGGAGCGCAGTGGCTCAGTGGTAGAGTGCTTGACTCGAGACCGAAAGGCCGCGGGTTCGAGCCTCACCGGCGTCACTGCGTTGTGTCCTTGAGCAAGAACATTAATCCTAGCTTAGTACTGGTTCAACCCAGGAAGACCCGTCTCTTTACAACTGAAAGATTGTTGATGGGACGTAAAGAATCAAATCAAACAAACAAAAAACCAAATTTGTGTTAAAACTGATGGATAAGAGTAACGTGATTTGTTTCTCTTATATGTTGTAATTGTTTGTTGTTGTTTTCTTGTTTATCTTCACCTATCATGTAGCTAATTGCGAAGGCAAGTCGCATGGGTAAAAGTTCAAAATTTCCAAAATCCTGAACTTTAGAAAATCAGAATTTAAAACTTGCTGTATGCCTCCAAATTATCAAAAATTCCAAGGTTAATGGTCAAATACCCTTAGATAAACTGGAACTAAATAAGGCAAGCTATTATTACCTGCAGAATTCAGCATTTTGAGGCTGACTTAGTCAGCAAGATGGCGAGTCAGCCTCAAAATCCTGGATTCAGGAATAATCCTGAAAACTTTCAATCATAAAGTCGATGCATTACGACCTTTTGTAAATGGTATACGACTGCCAACAAAGTCCGACTCTCATTTGCTAAAACTACCCGCTTCAGGTATTGATTGTGCTTATTAAATACAGCCCTCTGGTGTGTGATAAATCTAATGCAATGAGCCTCACAACTATTTAAGCGTTCAGGTAGCCTTAGAATGAAGTCATGTATTCCACAGCAAATTTTAGTTTAACCTTTTCAAAGTAAGTAAGGGTGCAAAGATCAGGAATCGATACAATCAAGTACCACACCTGACCTAAGATTTTCTGCGATTTTCTGTACCAAACCTGACTCAAGTTTGCTAAATGCTCTGTAGTGTGTGAAAATTTTGGCGTAAGGAATCCCAAATCACGATTTGCTGTCTGGGAGCCTTAACAAAAGTCATGTCTACCTGTCCACAGCTATATTAGTTCTAAAAACAGCTTGATAAGATATATAACAAATCAATTGTTGTGTTCTCTTTCGGTTAACATCAAGATTTGTCAACCTTTGAAAATGATGTTCAACTCTGCTTCGCCTCGAGTTAACAAAAAAGAGAGTATTGTCAGGAAATACCACAATCACAAACTGCATACAAATCCATGGCACCACGAAGAAATGCCATCCAACAATGAGACACCAGAAATACAAACTAAGCAAAGCATCCAGCTCTCTCTTCCCCATCAAGATGAGTGCAAAGCTAGAATGGACATAAAGTAACGCACAACAAAACATAGAACAATTACAGAATCCCACAATGGGAATGAATCAACAACAACAGAACCACCCTGGTGTAAACCTCCAAGAATACACCATTTGTATAATGTCTATGCGTTAAGTTCAACAATATCATTATGAGCTGTTTTAAACGAATGTCAAGATGACCCTTGCAACATTACATCATGCACAACTGCCATTCTCTTTATGCAAATGCAATTACTAGGGAAGCACGATATACGACATTGTTTGCATTGATGTTAGCGTGTCAAAACATAGTCTCAATATGAGGCAAATACATGACTAAACCAACAGTTACAAAAGCGAAAACTAATATTATGCTGATAATTAGACCAGTCGCATTCCAGCATTCGCTACATGTGTGCAATGAGTAACTGAGAGCATATACTTTCTCCATGCGAACAGTGAATACTCAGACCAGCCCTCCTATAAAACACTGATTCGAAGTTTCTCCTGTGACAGTTAATGCGCTTTCATGAACTTCAGAGCATACGTATTACGACCCAGACCAGGCATATTGAGAAAGACGAAGCACGAAGCCACAGTCTAGAGCAGTGTTGAACCGCAAATTTCACACTTCGTGAATTTCACACTGTGTAAAATTGGTACCAATTCCTCAAAGCATGTGAAAAATTGGTACCAAAACGTCACGAATTTCGTACCAATTTCTCATACTTAGTAAACAATACGCACAATGCAAATTTAATAAAATATAAATGCGTATTCTTCACATTGATAAAAATCTGCTGCATTTTGCATTCGATTCCAATTCTTCACAGTTTTGTTACTGACTGACAATTAAGTACTAGTTCTTCACATCTGTGAAAATTTGGTACCAATTGAATGTATGTGACCTTAATGTAAGGTTTTACAATGTCAAGATCAATCTAGGATAATCATTTGAACTAATTTTGTAAGCCCCATATCCCTAACGCTGCAAAACATTGGCCAAATAGTTCTGGAGACGAACATTTTTCAATAGATTTTACCTGATACAACATGGAAGACGTTTGATCATATGGCATGGACTTTAACGTGACAACTTATGTAAGATAGCATGGGTAAGATAAGAATTTGCACCCAATGGTAAAAGCTTGGCTGTCCGAATTAGGTGTGCTGGGAATAGAAGTATGTTAGTAAAGCATAGAGAAACTTGAGTGCTTTCAATCTTTTCTGGCATTTGAAATTCCATTGACTTTTCAAAATATCGTCTTTCATTTCCATGTTGAAAGTTCAAGTCACAAGGGTGAAAGTTCAAAATTTCCTACATCCTGAACTTCAGAAAATCTAATTTTTAAACTTGCAGGATGCCTAGAATATTGGATAATTTATGTTTAAATGGTTCAATGTGTTTAGATAATCTGAAAATTAATCAGAGAAGCTATTATGATCTTCATAATTCAGCATTTTTAGGCTGACTTTCTACAGAAAGTCAGCCTCAAAATCCAGAATTCAGGAATAATCCTGAAAACTTTCACCCACGAAGTCACTGACACTAATAAAGTGGGCATAAAATCTTGCTCTGGCGTAAAAATGCTAATTCTGAAATTTATTATCAGAAATTCACACTGAAGCATGAATCAATATAATTTACAATTCGTTATAGCGAATTACATTGCAGTAAAACCTGTGTAAAACGGTCACTCAAAAAAGATAAAACAAAGATCTTAATGACAAATGGTAGATCAATGAAGGGCGAAAGTATTGCAGAATGCTCTGCAATACGTTTGACCTGCATTAAGCGATAATTGGTCTTGAAAATCAATTTTTGGTCTTTTTGAGAATGGCTGTTCAGTTTTACACATGTTTTACTGTAATTTACAATTGAGTCAGTGGATGAGATTTCCAACAATGTGGTATATGCGACCAGCAAAGGCTCAGACCAGCCTGCGCATACGCGCAGTCTGATCAGAGCCTTTGCTCGTCGCTTGAATATTCTATGACTGTTACACTACTGACCCAAACATCTTTTGGAGGTTCTAAGCTTAACAGGAGGCTGCACAGGCTCGTCTGAGTCTACACTTGTCAAAATGTCAAATTGTTGAAAATCTCATGCAACGGCTCATTTTATTATAGCGAATTACATTGTATAAAACATCGTGCAAACTTTCACGCACAACGCCAATTAGCCGTTCGCTGAATCTGACTGTCAGTAAACGATACAATGAAATCTAAAATGACAAATAAAAATGATTTTATGACTAAAACGAGCGATAAAATGGGAAACTAGGGTATCGATTATAACGATCTACGACGTGAGAAATGCACCCTCGGTAAAGTACACCAAGAGGGGGCAATGAGCCTGTGGGACAAAGTAGAGAAGACAAAGATCAGGAATCGATACAATCAAAACATCACATACAGGAGAGCCAAGAACTCAGCCTGAATAATTCAGTTCAGCTCCCATAGGATGAAAGTCGTACAATACATGCGTCTGTATATTCACATGTACACAAAATGAGTGGAAGTTAAAAATTTACAAAATCCTTAATTTTGACGTTCTAATCTTAAAATCTAATTACGATACGACTCAAAATATATTTCAATTTTAGATGGTTATGTCACTTTAGATAATCTGAAATTAATCAGAGAAATTATTATCTAACCTCAAAATCCTGAAAATTGTCATCCATGTACACATATTGGGCTATTACATTTTGAGATTAAATGGCGTATTACTGTTGTAAGAAGTGATATACTGCAAGTGCTTTTGCGCCAATGAGGCTATCGGTAACATGAACTAAGTAAAGCCCTTTTCTGCATATTTGCAAAAGATACCTTTGATTATCAGATTTAAACCCCTTTAATGACATACGGGTTCTGAATTTCAAGTTAAAGGTGTGCCAATATTTATTCATTTCAAACACCGCTGCTAAATGCATTGGACTCTTTTAAGCTTGCATAGTATTACGCATGTCTTCTGTAACGAGTTACTCGGTGCTAATCAACACGTGTATCAAGGCATAGCGCAAACAATGCCTTTAATTCCATTAAACCTGCTAGTTATCGACGACATAATCGGAAAACAAACTCCATTCTGCTTTGCTGTATGTTATATTAAATGGGTCGTGTATCCGGTGTTTGTGGCATAGTCGTCTGTCTAAAATCAATTAATGAGCTTTGCATTCTGGGACATTTTACATGCTTATTGTCGTCTGCTGATTTTTTTCGAACTCAACTTTTTCAAGGAATACTTTCAGAGTGGCAAACAGTGTGTACCCAGTTCAGGTCGGATCCACCCCCATCCCCCCCCCCAACAATAGCGTCCCCTAGCGGTCATCTTTCCCTCTAAGGGAAGGATGACCGCTAGGGGACGCCACTTTTGGGGAGTTCGAGGGAAGGATGACCGCTAGGGGACGCCACTGTTGGGGAGTTTGAGGGTAGGATGACCGCTAGGGGATGCCACTGTTGGGGAGTTTGAGGGAAGGATGCCCGCTAGGGGACGCCACTGTTAGGGAGTTTGAGGGAAGAATGACCGCTAGGGGACGCCACTGTTGGGGAGGTTGGCCTGATCTGGTAACAAGCTGTTTGCAAAGGTTATAGGCAGACGGCACTATCAGGCAAAGAGTAAATTCTATACGATGGCGTTTTGTTCTGCCAATGTTCTTGAGCGATGGAATGTGACCACATGTGAAATGCTGTCCTGAAATAACAATGATTTCTTTTTTGCTTTTCTTTTGCACATCCGGTCCCGGTTAATTCGAGAACATATGACGTCATATGGCCATGTCGCCAGAACACATGACGTCATGTGGACCATAGTGCGAACACGATTAAAGTCAAGATGCATCCCTTCATTAGTGAAGTTTAATTACAGTCCAACATATAGGTCCATACATGTCATTTGAAAAATATCAAGTTTTCAACTTAGGCATCGTTTATCTTATAATGGAGACCTGTGACAACATCGAGAAGTTTCAATAAACATATCTCCATTCTGTGATTTTCATGAAAATCGTCAGAAATCCACCTAAAAGATGATAAAACTTCAACTTTACGAGGGGTGATCAGAAACTTCGCGGAAAAGTGCTATTACATCACATTGCTTTTATCGATTGCAATGAAAATTCATAGATATAAACTACCATTCATAGCAAGTTGATTGGAATTGAAATTTAGAAAATGTGACGTCAGACCTATGAGCACGAGGCGCCGCTGTGACGACACTTCGGCTGGAACCGGCCCATATGTACCCCTTTGTTGCTCCTCTGGGCTAAAACTCGTAGTTGTGTTTTAAATTGATTGGTACGTATTTTAACGGAAAGTAATGTCCCGTCATTCTTTGAACATCATATGAGGTTTCTATGTTATTCCGCTGGGCTATGTATTCAAAATAATAGGTTTCAGTCGGAAAGGCAGGCCTCAAATGCAGCAATTTTTCAAGTTTTGTGAATTTTAAATAAAAAAAAGTATTTTCTTGTCAGTGTCCATTACAAAAATTATAATATCGGGCTTAACTATCAATATTAGATATACTGTCTTGAAAAAGGGTACTTTTCGAAGTATACAAATAGTTTATTTTAAAGAATTGACATGCCAAACAGGCAAAGGGTTCATAGAAAGTGAATGCTTTGCCTTTTGACAGCACTGAACATTTTTAACAAAATTTTACAAAACGTTGAAGTTTAATTTGCTGTAAAGTAGAGCGTGAAAATGCATCGTAAAATGGGCCGGTTCGCGCTATATAGCTTTGCCTTGACGACAATTGTTACGCATGTAGACAACTAACATTAAGCATGTTGTAACCGATCAACTGCATATGTGTTGCAGTATTATGTGCTGTAATTCCAGCTCTATTGCTCAAACGCTGTAGAAATGACAACTATTTTCCATGAACTTTCTGATCCCCCTCGTATTTACTGTTACTTGACATATTTTTACTTTGCATACCGAGATTAACTTGTTATAACCTTAGGTATTATTCAGAACCAATTTTATTGGTTGTAGTACTTTGAAATAGCGCTAAAATGAAGCCACGACAACATAGCTTTGTATTACCGTCAGTGACCAGTCCGGTTATACTGGGTCCAAGGTGAGACCAGGGACACACTATATCAACGGTTCCTTGGTGAGACGTGTCAGTTTGTTATCAAACCCACATTTGTCATCAACTGATTTAGAGAAATTCTCAGTAATTTCAAACCTGCTCAGCGTGAAATCTATATTAGATAAATATCTCTTAAGCAGACTGTGAACAAAATCAGACAATTCCATTTACAGCAAAACGTACGAAATGCCCCCTAACACTCAAGACGCTAATATGTCAGACAATTAGATGAGAAATTTAAGCATATTCTAAGGATTTTCGTACTAGTTTTCGAGATATGTTTATTACAAATTGTTGATGTCCAAATTTGCTAAGGACAATTACTCAAAATATGAAAAGAGCTATAACTCGAAAAGAATAAAATAACTTTTTTGTTATTTTCACCAGGTAATCTACTGATTATCCTCTATCGACTGTCCAAGTTTGAAGCTCCTAGCTGTTATGATTTTTGAGATATCAAGTTTTCTATGTCCAAATTTGCAGAGGGCAGTAACTTAAAAAAATAGAATAACATTTTTTTTCAACTTTCACCAGGTAATCTACTGATTATCCTCTATCATCTGACCAAGTTTGAAGCTCCTAGGTGTGATAGTTTTTGAGATATCTTTACTAAAAATTATATTATGACCCTTTAAAAGGGGCTTTTAACTCCACAAAGGGAGATAGTCCAGAATTTAGACAAAATACGGGTCAGTTATTTTTTTTATGAGAAATCTATCTATGAAATTTCAAAGCCCTATCTTAATATTTGTTTGGACGGACGGAGGGACAAGCCAAAAGCAATATGCCCCTTCAACTTTTCAAAGTTTGGGGCATAAAAAAGATGTCAGAGTTGCATCCCCTCTAACGAAACTTTCTGGGTCCGCACATGCAAGATAACACCATACACTACATATGAGGGACCTCTTCGTATGATAAGTCCAAGAAAACGATATTAAACAATCACATTGAATTTCTTGGAAAGAACATAAAAGATCCATTTTATTCATTTTGGCAGTTTTGTAAGGATTCGCTAGCTGTCAATTTCAGTATAAGAGTTCCAGATTTAGCATCACAAGAGCGAAAATGAAAACTTACAACACAAATAACAACTTGTTAAAAGGTCGTGTCATAAATATGTAACCTATAGATGCCCACATGGGCGGATCCAGAAGGGTTTTCTTTTCAGAGGGTGTCCAACTTTTTTTATAGTTGATGGCGGGAAAGAGGATGCAAATGCCAATCAGCCCACCAGCGAAACGCAAATAAAATTAAATGGCTTTTCACTGGCGAGCCGATGGTGGCGAAACATTGAATGCTGGCTTGGTAGCTTTGTGATTTTACAGGGGATCCGACCAGTATTGCTAAGACACCATATATATTTGTGATTTTTCAGGGGGTCCGGACCCCCCTGTTCCCAACCTTTGGATCCGCGCATGGCCCACATGATCAAACAGTAAGTTCATTAATTATAGCTAACTTTTTTTTTTTTTAAAGTCGTGTTGGGGCCGTCGCCTTTCTGGTCAACTTGTACAGAGACTCGTGATTTACCATGATACGCTTTGCACCGAAACCTAGACTGGCTCCAGTCATTAAAATATTTTTGCATCAATGTGCCATATCATATACTTGTAGCCAGTCTAACTCTGATGGCTCTGTCTTAAGACGGAGCCATCAGAGTTAGACTGGCTACAAGTATATGATATGACACATTGATGAAAAATTGTTTTAAGGACTGGAGCCAGTCTGACCAAAATCCTGATCTCCTGTTTCAGCTGAATTATTGGCCCTCAGCGTTTGAGAAGCAATGATATCAAATTATGTATTTGATTGCTTCTAGAAAAAGTAATATCATTTTTCTAACAGACTTTCAAATAGAAATGCATGCATAAACGATAAGAAAGGGAGAGTTTCGCTCTAACAACACATTGAGCCGCAACATGAGATTTCCAACAATGTGGTACGTGCGACCAGAAAAGTCTCAAACCAGCCTGCGCTTACGCACAGTCTGATCAGAGCCTTTGATAGTCGCTTGAATATTCTATGAGTGTTAAGCTACTGACTGAACATCATTTAGAGTTTCTAAGCTTAAAAGGACGCTGCATAGGCTCGTCTGAGTCTATTAATGTCAAAATGCCACTTTGTTGTAAATCTCATGTCGCGAATCAGTCACATACATCTCACGACGAAAATGAAAAGCAGGAATCCAGTACTTGCTAATTGGCCAGTGGTTTTCATCAAAGAGCTACTGGAAGTTGACATCACTTGCTATGTTAAGCAAATAAATAGAAAATACTAGGTGAGTGTCATTTGATATCAAGTTTACCCGGCAAGGCTTTCAGAACACCTGTTGATACCCCGGCATCCAATTTAGGTTACCTTGCACCCTCAGGACAATTTTTCATGTGTGCCAAATTGTTCATTGGGATCTCCTTAATGCGAAACAAAGTTGTCATTAAATTTTTTTTTGGTATAGGCTATATCATAACGCATGGTTTCCATGGCAACCCATGGCGGATTTGAGAATTTCTTTTCGGTTTATGCATGTTTTCTATGTTTATATTATGCAGTGCAAGCGAGACGCTGATTCAGTACTCAAAGTAAGAAAGAAGGCAAAGATCAGGAATCAATACAATCAAGTACCCACACCTGACCCAGGGCACCACTTGGGAAAGTGACAAAAACACAATAAAACATCACATACAAGAGAGCCAAGAGGCCAGCCCTTTCCTAGCAGGTGGCCACAAGTCAACATAAAACAAGTGTTTGGGGAACAGGACTTAAGTTAAGAGATCTTAACGAAAATTTAATTTTCTTATTTCTCAGCCAAAACATATGTTCTGGGTACTCAATGAGACGGTTCTTTTGAGCACCCAAAACATATGTTAAAACTGATGGGTAAGAAAATATTTACAATTTTACCCTGAAAAATTTTATATATCTAAACATTGGGTGAAGAAATATGAAAAATAATCTTGACTTTTGGAAAAAATTATGTATTTTCTTTCAACATTCTATTACTTCTCATGAACACATTCAATAAAACCAAGTCTGCTGTTTTCTAATATTGTAGGTTCTCTCTATTTCTGAAGGATCCGTTATTCCGGATTATTTAGAATCCCACTACCCGCAGGGTGCGGACTCCTTGAGCAAAGGGAATTGATCATTTTATCTAAGTATCAATTGTACAACTCAGAATAAAACATACTAACACGACTGAAAATTTTATTAACTGTAATGCAGAGCATCATAACAAAACCAAATATTTCTTTGGCTGAAAAATTTAACAGTGCAGTAAATCCTGTGTAAAATGGACACTCAAAAAGACAAAAAAAATGGTTTTCAATACCAATTATCACTTAATGCAGGTCAAAAGTATTGCAGAATGATCCAAAGGGAGCATTCTGCAATACTTTCGACCTTCATTAAGCTACCATTTGTCATTAAGATATTTTGGTCTACTTTGGAGTGGCCGTTTCACACAGGTTTTACTGTACATGTCATGATGATTATTTAGTTACTGTTCTCAGTACCAACTCATTTTGATCTACTGTCACATTTCTGGGATAGCATATACAGTAAACCCTGTCTTACGCGGTCACTCAAAAAGAAAACCAAAAATTAGTTTTCACGCCCGATTAACGCTTAATTCAGGTTGAAAGTATTACAGAATGCTCTCTCTCTCCAGCATTCTGCAATACTTTCTACCTTCATTAAGCCACCTTTTGGCATTATTAAGATCTTTGTTTTTGTCCATTTTGAAGTGGCCGTTTTACACAGGTTTTACTGTACATGTCATGATGAGTATTGAGCTACTGCCACTGTCATATTTCTGAGATAGCATATACAGTAAAACATGTCTGAAGCAGTCACTCAAAAAGTCGACAAAAATAGTTTTCATGCCTGATTATTGCTTAATGAAGGTCAAAATTATTGCAGAATGCTCCAAGGGGAGCATTCTGCAATACTTTCGACTTCATTCAGCTACCATTCAGGATCCGTGCATGGCCCACATCATCAAACAGTAACTTCATTAATAATTATAGCTAACTTGTTTTTTAAAAAAAAAAGCCAAAGTAGTGTTGGGGCCGTCGCCTTCTGGTCAACATGCGCAGAGATTCTCTTGATTTACCATGATACGCTTTGCACCAAAACCTAGGCTGGCTCCAGTTCTTAAAACATTTTTCATCAATGTGCAATATCATATACTTGTAGCCAGTCTAACTCTGATGGCTCTGTTTTAAGACAGAGCCATCAGAGTTAGACTGGCTACAAGTATATGATATGACATTGATGAAAAATTGTTTAAAGGATTGGAGCCAGTCTAACCAAAACCCTGCTCTCATGTTTCAGTTGAATTATGGCCCTCAGCGTCTGAGAAGCAATGATATCAAATAATGTATTTGATTGCTTTTAGAAAAAGTAATATCATTTTTTTTCTAACAGACTTTGAAATAGGAATACATGCATAAACGATAAGAAAGGGAGAGTTTTGCTCTAACGACACGTTGAGCCGAGACATGAGATTTCCAATATTAAGCTATCATTTGTCTTTAAGATCTTTGTTTCGTCTATTTTTGAGAGGCCGCTTAAGACAGATTTTATCTGAACTGCTAACATTCCAGAGAGCAATTTATACCAGCAGTATAGATGCTATGGCTGGTCTGCATCTTTGAAAATTGCAAATATCAAGTCAGATTATCCCTCGTCGTGACCTGAATTATAAACATGTATTAAATAATTCGCCATTGTCTGGATGCAACCCAGTATCATTAATGTCGTTATTTCTATTTGATTTATGCATGTTATCTATGTGTGTTACTATTCAGCGATATTCAAGCCGCCAGCCCTTTCCCAGCAGGTGACCACAAGTAAACATGAAACAAGTTTGGAAGAAATATGAACAATTATCTTGACTATTGGAAAAAAATGATGTATTTTTTCTACTTTCTAGGAAAATCTTATGAACAGATTCAATAAAACGAAGTCTGCTGTTCTCTAATATTGTAGGTTCTCTCTGTTTCTGAAGGATCCGTTATTCCAGATTATTTAGAATCCCACTACAGGCAGGGTGCGGACTCCTTGAGCAAAGGAAATTGATCATTTTGGTTAAGTACCAATTGTACAACTCAGAATAAAACATCCTAACACGACTTAAAATTTTGTTAACTGTGATGCAAAGCATCAAATAAAAAAAACAAATATTTCTTTGGCTAAAAAATTAAACAGTACAGTAAAACCTCTGTAAAACGGCCACTCTCAAAAAGACCAAAATTGGTTTTCAAGACCAATTATCGCTTCATGCAGGTCAAAAGTATTGCAGAATGCTCCAATGGGAGCATTCTGCAATACTTTTTATCTCCATTAAGCTACCAATTTTCATTATTACCACCAATTGTCAACTCATTTTGATCCACTGTCATATTTCTGAGATAGCATATACAGTAACCCTGTCTTAAGCGGTCACTCAAAAAGAAGACCAAAAATTAGTTTTCACGCCCAATTAACGCTTAATTCAGGTCATATGTATTACAGAATGCTCTCTCTCCAGCATTCTGCAATACTTTCGACCTTCATTAAGCTTCCATTTGTAATAATTAAGATCTTTGTTTGTCTATTTTGGAGTGGCCGTTTGACACAGGTTTTACTGAGATTTCCAACAATATGGTATGTGCGACTAGCAAAGGCTCAGACCAGCATGAGTATACATGCAGTCTCATCAGAGCCTTTGCTTGAATATTCTATGACTAATGCTAATAACCGAACATGATTTGAAGTTTCTCAACTTAAAAGGAGGCTGTACAGAGTCTACACATATCAAAATGCAACATTGTTGGAAATCACATGTCGCGGCTCATATCATGATGAGTATTGAGTTTCTGCTTTCAGTGCTAACTCATTTTGATCCACTGTCACATTTCTGAGATACCACATAAATGGGTTAATTAGAAAGCATGCCGTTTAACGCCTTTCAATTGGGATTGAAATCATTCACAACAAACTAGAATTTTGAATGAAATCAGAGCTCTAAACCAGATAGTTTTCACCATTTACTTTAGTTCCCTCTTTATTTAATATATGACCTAAGAAAATTGTTTCCTGTTTAGTAAGTGAACACCTAAAAAAGCAAATACAAAGCTGGGAGTTGAGATAATATATCCTAAACGTATATTGGCTACTGCATCAAGGTCAACATGTGTAAACA
Organism: Loripinus fragilis; assembly: GCA_964019695.1. Taxonomy (NCBI): domain Eukaryota; kingdom Metazoa; phylum Mollusca; class Bivalvia; order Lucinida; family Lucinidae; genus Loripinus; species Loripinus fragilis. Next base: position 43,455,325 of record OZ026530.1, on the reverse strand, counting down.
AGTATCCTGATTATATCACAGGTTTAGATAATTAAAATTTTTCAGTGTAAATTTTTAAATATTTTCTTACCCATCAGTTTTAACATATGTTTTGAGAGCTCAAAAGAACCGTCTCGTTGAGACGGTTCTTTTGAGTACCCACAACATATGTTTTGGTTGAGAAATAAGAAATTAAATTTTCGTTACGCACTCTTAACTAAAGTCCTGTATTATATCTAGTGTAAATTCATCATATTAAAACTTTTTTACTAAGAAAGTGGCACACAGGCCATATTAATCTGTTCCTTTTGACAGATTCATCTTCACATTTACAAATTTCACCCTTATACATCAATATGTTTCAGCTTGAGAAAAGGGTAACTTAATACAAAATAAAGATTTCTAGAGCATACACTTTCAAAGAAATGAAATCTCATTTACTGAATCACTATCCTGTGTTACATCTGCCAGGTTTGAGATGCAATAGAATCATAGGTGTTCCTTCATATTGACAGAAATACCTTACATGTACCTTTTAACATATAATTTAGCACAAATCTCCTTTTCTTAAACTTTTGTTCATTAATGTATCCAGATTCCAAGTGGATAATCAGGAGGTTATAAGGCTAGGGCTTATGTACCACGAATTGAAGCCAGTTTGAGTTGATAGGCATTGCTGCTTAGAAGTATAGGTTATAGATCATAATAAAACTATATTACATTTATAAAGGAATTAAGTGGGAACGAGTGCAGCGAGTGAACCACTTAATGACTTTATAGTTGAAATTTATAATCTATGACCTAATTAATAGTTTTCTCCTTTTTTTATGACTGCGCCTATGGAAATGGTCGCATTGACCACTCTAGGGATTTACTTAATGATTTACTTAATATATATTACAAATATTGACAAAATGTGTGATTAAGTTGGCCAAAAATTTAGATTTTTGTGCAAACTAATTGGTTGTGAAGCACAGGAAGGGGCGGAGTAAACGATAAGAGTAGTTATCATCCATGAAAATGAGGAAACCTAGATTAATTCTGCAAGTTATGAAACAAAGCATCAACTATTTGACAGCCTTGGTCATCTTCTCAAAATTTCTTTCTCCTGTTGAGGCATATATAAATGATCTTGCAGTGGTCTTTCAATATGAAATTTATAAAATAAGCTTAAGCTTGACCAGGTCATACTCAATAGGTTTCTAGACTCACATGATTGCATTGGAAGATTTATTCATGATTTAAGGAAAATTTAGTTTATTTTCTAATTGGGAAATGGGCTGTATTTGGTCCCTAATAAAGCCCAAGGTATTCATGAACTGTTCAGGAATGAGTAGCTAATTACAAAACACTGTTTCACTGTACTGACATATGCCTAATCACATAGGGCTTAATAAGCAGTCTGGTCAGTGTATACAATTTTTACCAATTATTCTTTTCATTTAACAGACTTCGCATCTGAGCCGTGACACATGATTTCTAACAATGTGGCAGTTTGACAAGTGTAGACCCAGACGAGCATGTGCAGCCTTCCTTTAAGCTTAGAACCTCCAAAAGCTGTTCGTTCAGTACCTTAACACTCAGAATATTCAAGCGACGAGCAAAGGCTCTGATCAGACTGCGCATATGCGCAGGTTGATCTGAGCCTTTGCTGGTGGCACATATCACATTGTTGGAAATCTCATGCACTGGCCCATTTTAATAATTAACCCAAGTCACTTCAATAACAGTTTCATTATTGCTTATTTAACTAAGACTGCACAAAATAACTTATCATTCAATCTTCTTGGAAAAACGAATTCTCTTATATTTCCCAAACGTACATGAGACATGCATGGAAAAGAAAAACAGACATGCTAATGGAAGCATAAGTGGGTGCAATTTGCATTTCACACACATAAACTTTTTAGACATCCATGTTTTCCACAATCAATCAACTTGAAATGTGCATGTCCATGTATCCAGTGGGACTGTGTGTCATGTTTCTGGTCTGAAACATCTAAACATAGCGTCAAAAATTAAGCACCACCTAAATTTATGCTGAAATAATGTTCAAATGTCTGTGAAGAAATTTTTAATCTGTTATGAAACTCTGTATAATTATTTAAATGAAATTTTAAAAATACATGTGATATCAGGATTTTGTTTCAAAGTCAAATGTTTCAGTGACATATCAAAATATCTCAATATAGCCTAGGAATCTTCAAGAAATAGTCCCCTAACATCTTGAACAAAATTTCGTGCCTTTTTCACACAAAAGTGTCAACATATATACATGTACACATCGTTGCAATGAAATTAAGTTGACCCCTATCTGCTCTTTGTTGAACTCACGATCACATACTTGGGCAAACTAGTAATAGTATTACACTTTCTTATCCTTTTATTTTAAACTTATCTTTATTTGTAAGGTTTGGTTACATTGCATAATTGTGCTTAAAAAATTAGCTACGAAGTTAGCGGTGCTTATCTTTTGACGCTGTGTATACTTTCATTAATGTAACAGTCACAAGAAATTTAGCATGCAGTCTTGGTCTAACCCATCAATAGCTTCAAATAGAGGATCTTGATTTATTGAATTTATTAAATGAGTTGAGGAAAAGCAATAACATGCGAGGCTTTTCGAGCATGTCATCGCTTTTTCGCAATGACTTAAATAAATTCAATAGTACAGGAGCACATATGTGAGATTCTTTTTATCATATGGCCTTAAACTACTTTGAAGTCACATATTTCAGTGGAATTGTAAGATTTTACCATATATACACAAAGGCCATCACTACATAACGTTACCGAAATATGTAAACTACTCGTGGTTTAATTAATTTAATGCATGGCGTTATATCACTCCCAGAGACGACGCCATATGACTGAAGCTTTTTTTTCAATTGTATCCGAAGAATTACTACAACAACAACAGGTAGAAATGGTTGATATGTTTCGCTTAAGGAAACTTGGCCTCAAGTTGTTGCATGGTAGAAAAGTAAGTGTAAATTTAACCTTAAAGATGTTAACTGGAATGTTATTTTCAGCGTTGACAGTAGCAATAAGTTCACGGATTAAAAATACTGCCGACTGCACATGGCACTACAATGGCTACTGTTGAGATCTATAGATAAAATAACTGAGCCGTGACATGTGATTTCTAACAATGTGGCATTTTGACATGTGTAGACTCAAACGAGCATGTGTAGCCTCCGTTTAAGCTTAGAAACTTCAAATGATGTTCGGTAAGTAGCTTTACTCTCATAGAATATTCAAGCGCAGGCTGATCTGAGGCTTTGCTGGTCGCACATACCACATTGTTGGAAATCTTATGCTGGCTCATTGATGCTGCATCAAGCCTTGACAATGCTTTTCTCGTGTGTCTTTTTGTGATTAACCCTGCTTTAGTAACAGCAGCATGACTCAGCCCATTATTGCATCAATCCGAAGTGCCTCCACCGATTCTGTGGAATTTCGTGGAATCAGACCTCGGATATACATCGAGGATCTACTTTGATACCTTGACGCTGACGTTACATAATGTAACGCTGACGCCACAGAAACCATGTTAACACAATAATAAGTGTTACTGCAGTTAAAAAATGGTTATAAACGAAGTTTATAGGGGGGGGGGGGGTATGAAAAATCATAAACTTCATTTATTATGTTGATAAAACATTTCGGGTTATCGAAATAATGGATTTTAATGGAACTGGACCCAGAAGCTACAGTACTATTTCCTTACGCCAGCTCCGGCTAATAAAATTGAGCTAGTTCATACATAGCACTACGCCTTACATACATCTGAGGCTTGATTCTCAAATTGAGGGGAAATTTTTCGATTAGAATAATTGCATGTGATACTAGCTATGAAAAGGTTCATGTGACCATTTGCAAATGTAGCCTCGCTGAAATATCGCGTAATACATAATGCGGCATTTCATCAGTGTCTGCAATGTTTGCTAGGACAAGACCGATCTTCAGAGAAAAAATAAATCATAGCCTTAGACCCCTAAATATATAAAATGGATCATCCTGACTTACACTGTTGTAGCTAAATGGAATTTTCATTTGTCTGAACAGGGTTAACAAGTGGCTTTGTGGTCACCTGCTGTGAAAGGGCTGACCTCTTGGCTCTCGTTTGTGGTGTCTTACTGTGAGTTTGTCACTTTCCCATTGGTATCCTGGGTCAGGTGTGGTACTAGATTGTATCGATTCCTAATCTTGCACCCTTACTTACTTAACCCATACGTCAAAAGTGCCATTTTAACCTTTAAAGCGCCAATCACAACTGCATCAGACGACAAATTTTGTGACATCTTTACAAATTTTCGAAAAAGTAAGGTATTATATTTCATGAGAATTGTCTGCCATCAGACAATTCTCAATAAATATCATGCCTTATTTGTTATTTTTGAAAAAGCAGTAAAATTTTTAATTGTCGTCTGCTGCAAATTGTAGGTGGCGCTTTAAGGGTTAATGGCATGGCTCAATGACAATTGCAATAACAATTAAAACTGCAACATCATTCGACGACGCAAATCCTCGCATGCTAAACCCAAAAGCTCATACTATAGATAAGAAAGCTACAAGAGCATAGAAAAAGAGTCTTTACTTGTTCAATGGGTTAAACGTAATATGTGTTTGATTGCTTGATATTCAGACGCGTTCACACATAAAAGGTATTATAAAATATAAAATGTTGGCATTTCACTGAGTCAGGGTTCCCACAGAAATTCAAAAACACAATTCCATGATTTTTCCATGATTTTCCATGATCAGCAATGTAATTTCCATGACTATTTAATACACTGCCTCCAATTTCCTCTTTTAGCAGTATCTTCACCACTTTGAGCATAAATGCAAAATGCAGCAACAATAGCATGCTTGTAGACAGACCATGCATACATTTTGAAATAATTAAAACTTGAAACCATTAGTAGCCAGAAAACTGGCTGTCGGACACATGTGTCCCACAGCTAGTTTTCTGGCAACTGGTGGTTTCATCAAATTATTTCACAAAATTCCATGATTTTTCTATGATTATTAATGGTTTTTCAAAAACCATGATTTTTCAATGCATGGAACTTTTTTAGTGATTTTCCAGGTTTTCCATGATTTCCAGAGCTTGTGGGAACCCTGCTGAGTAGGCAGAAATTAAAGGCAGGAAAAAATCCAAATTTTAAGGTAGTAAAATACTTTTAGGTGGGGGGTAACTTACTGGATAGGTGGGAAACCACAAAAAAAAAATTTATTTAGGCCTTTTTATCTAGCTTGTCGAGCCTGATCAGTTAGCTTCAAAGTGCTGCCAGATAAAGAACTTTATCAGTTACCTCTCATATTAACTGCAGTGTTACGCTGACCTAATAAACGTTGACTCTCTCCACCAGGTGTCTTTATCAGGTCATCATGACGTTGCACTTTTTGAATAACGTCGCAAATGACGCTGAATCGACAGAGAATCGATAATTACGTCATAATGGCTAGTTTGAAGAGTTAAGTAATGCGTAAACTGATCAATAGAATACCAGGTTCTCGTCTTTTGATATTCAGTTTACCAGGCTCTGCTTTGAGAACGCATGTTAAATCGCTTGGTAAGCCTCGCGATTCACCAAGCGTTCTCAAAGCCTTGCCTGGTAAACTTGATATCAAAAGACACTCACCTATTATTCTCTTTTTAGTGTTATCATATGACGTCACGTCTGGGAGTGAAATAACGCCATGCAATAAAATCGATAAACCAATAGTGGTTTACAGATTTTCGGGAAACGTTATGACGTCCATTACAACACTGCGTACATAATGACAAAACTATAACGTTTTTACGGCAGAAATGAGATGTCAAAGTTATCTTAATGCCATACGATAAATTGAATCTAACTTTCGTGCTCTTGTATTATTGAATTCATTAAACTCGGTGCGAAAAAGATATAAAATAGTTGGCAAGCCTCGCATTTTATCTATTCTCTCCAAATCGTTTAATAATTTCAATGAAACATGAACACTCATGTAAGATCCTTTATATACATGTCCAGGTCACAAACACAATTAATTTATTTTTACTGGTTATTAGATCTGGTCTTTGTATTAGTTTCGGCACAACAAAGGCGAAGAAAATATATACATCTTTTAATCCATCAAAACTATCAAATATCAGAATTAATATTCTTCCTCATAAACTGGAAGAATAAAAGAACAAGGCATTTGCAAATTAAAAATGGAGCTTCTCAGAACTGACAAACTTTTCAAACCGGTAAAAACAAAACTTTCAATTATTGGTCACACCCTAGGCCTGGGTAAAGCCAGAAATGTAAAGCCAGACATTGGTGTTATTGTCATGTTGGTTTTGTGAAGGAATCGCGTTGCTTTTTCATGGGAATTGCGCATTGGTTTTTGGTGGGAATCACGTTGGGTTTTCGAGGGAATCACGCTGGATGTTCGATGGAAACACGTTGGTTTTTTGCAGGATGGTATTAGTTTTTCACAGGAATTATGTTGGATTTTTTGGTTGTTGGCAATAGCAAAATAAATCTTTGATAACTGTTTCCATTATAACTGCACTTGAGAAATTTTAGATTTCCAATTTCCACACACATGGCTCTTATAGATAGCCGTCCCAAAATTGTGGAGGCAAATAATGGGTACATCCAAATTTTAAAATAGATTCATGTAATTTTCCATTTTGGGAGGTAAACTGATGGATATATGTTCTAAAGTTCAGCTAAACTCTGACATGGGAGCAGATCTTGAAAGATAATTTATTAAAATATATCCTACAGAATACCTCCAAAAATATATATTTGAATTTGAATAACAACATTCCAATGTACTATTAATCGTTTTTTAGGCCAGAATATTTTATTAGTTGATTTACGGGAATTTCTTTTTCATATTTAGGGTCGAGGGGACGAAAAAAATAATAATAATAACTCTGAAAATGACCAGTTAACTGGTCATTTTCAGTTAACTGGTCATTTTCAGAGCTTTTTTTTTCCTTTTCAGAGCTTTTTTTCAAATCTCCAGAAAAAAACAGTAAAACTAGTATGGTAAACCAACAGCCTGTATTAAATCTTTATATATTATCATTTTCCTAAAAATCTGGACAGGACAATCACTTTTTACAGTGTCACTCTCAAAAATACAGTTTTTCAATAAAACAAATAATATTTAGAGTCGGCAGATAAAATATATAAATAATTTTAGAAATTAAATTTCATTTTATTTCTACTTTACGGAAAAAAACAGTAGGAGGGTTCGTAAATCAATTAATTAAAAAATTCTGGCCTTAAATTACATTTAGCCAATATGTAAAATGACAAAAGTATAAGCTTTCACGAAAAGATTGGTCTATGCCATGCATATATAAAATTGTTATTATGAGCAAGTCATATTTAAAGCAAAGAGGAACGTAGGTTTGTGATATGCAGGGCAGTGCATGGTCAGACCTAGAAGGGAAGGACGAAAGCAATAAGTGTAATTTTGTCATGCAATGATTTGAAGACAATAGCAGTGCTAACTAGAACAGCAATCGATGGTACATCATCACAAACAACATTGAGGTCAAGGTCACACAAATAGCTGTCCAGTACCCTCTACACCATGTGACCTATGTGCCTGCAAAGTTTTAAGTTGCTACGTGTGAGAGAGTTTTTTTTTTTTGGAGACGTATTTACAAGAAAATGCTTTATTTGACCTTTGATCTTGATCTTGGATGGTCAAAGTCACATAAAATGCTGCCCAGTACCATCTACATCATGTAAACTATGAACATGCAAAATTTGAAGTTGCCATGAACTAAGGTTTTAGAGAGGATACATTTACAAGAAAATACCTCATTTGTTCTTGAGTCAAGGTCACATGAAATGTTGCAAAGTACCCTCCACATCATGTGACATATGCACCTGCAAAGTTTGAAGTTGCTATGTGCGAGGGTTTTGGAGATGCATTTACAAGAAAATACAGTTCTTGACCTGATCCTGACCATCAAGGTCACACAAAACATTGACAAGTACCCTCTTCATCATGTGACCTATGCAAAGTTTGAAATGGCTACATTCAACAGTTTAGGAGGAGGTGCATTTAAAGGAAGATACAGTATTTGACCTTTTGAACTTGACCTTAGGGTCAATTTCACATAAAATGTTGCCCAGTACCCATTACATCATGCATGTGACGTATGCAGCTTCAAAGTTTAGAGTTGTTAAAACAAACGGTTTACAAGAAAATACATTATTTGACCTTTGACCTTGACTCACACAAACTGTTGTCAAGTACCCTCTACATCATGTGACCTATTTATGCAGGCATAAAGTTTGAAGCTGTTCATTTAACCCTTAATGCGCCAATCGCAACAATCTGTTTTCTCGTCTGCTGAAATGTTTAAGAAACCTCTATAGCAAACAGTGTGGACCCAGATCAGACTGCTCTTATAGGAGTAGTCTGTTCTGGGTCCACGCTGTTTGCTTGTATACTTAATTCGTCAGTAGTGTTCGGCAAAATATTTGCAGCAGAAGACTTCAGCAGACGACATCTTCAGATGCTTTTTTTTTCTTGGCGCTTTAAGGGTTAACAGTTTAATAGAAGATACATTTACAAGAAACGTGACGGACGGATGGACACACAGATGCACAGTCATACTTACAGGAGGGACGTTTTGAGGTTCCTAGTGGTCTGTAGTCATTGCATATATATGGGGTTAACCTCACAAGGTAAACCTCAATAGCCCATTTAACCCCATAACACCATGCTATACTAACCTTACCTAGCCCTAACCTAATTAAACACGGACGTACAGAATGCGAACCTCATAATGTATCATGGGCATGTACAGACAGACTGACGGACAGACAGATGGAAGCTCTCACAAATGGATTTTTGTTGGGTACTTTCTATGTTAGTAAACGTTTCCGACAACATACCTCCCAAAATGAAATTTTGAATACAGTTATCCCCTTACGTTTGCTCTGAAGTGCTACTTAGTAAGGTCACAAAGAGGAAAGGCTCATTTACAACAATCAATGGAATTGCATAAAGATCGGATTTTTGTAATAGTTTCAGCATGACAGATGCAGAAAACATATACATCGCTTAATCCATCATAACTATCAAATATCAAAACTAATATTCTTCCTCGTAAACTAAAGGAATAAAAGAATAAAGAAAAACTAGCAAATCAAAAATGGAACTTATAAAACCTTGGTTTCATTGTCATGCTGGTTTATGGTTGGCATGTCATCCATTTTTTGTCCAGAATCTCGTTTATTTTAGCCTGAATCGCTTTGGTTATATGCGAGTGTTTTTCCTGGTACATGTTGGTTATAGGTGAGAATTACATTTGTTTGGTTTTTCTTCGTATATGTTTGGTTATAGGCCAGACTCCCGGTTATGGGGGGTGGGTCTTTTTTTCTTTTTTGCTGGTATGTTTTGGTGTATGTCGGTATTTGGTAGGGTGTTTGTGAAAACTATGTTGGATTTTGGTGGGGATCGTTGTCTACAGCTATATTCCTAAAAAATTAAATTAAATACTTTGCAAAAGAAAATGAGAAAATACAATAGCTCTGCCATTTAAAATACTGAAGAAGAAAAAACAGTTTATTTTTGACAAAAAATCAAACTAAACCATCTTTAAACAGGTACGTTGAACATTTCTCGTATTCGAACTATCATACCAAGTGTAAATGATTGTTTTGACATGTTTTCTGAAAATTACAGTTGGAAAAACCAGTGATCCCATTTGGGATGCCAACAGCTCCTTGTATCTTCAGAAATGTGTTTCTTTATATGTAACTAATGGTTTGGCGTCAATTTGTGACAGCTTTCAGGAAAATTGATACCACTGTCTTAAAAGATTCATTAAAGTCTTCTGATATAAAACAAACACAACCTTAGAGACAGATCATGAGATTTTAGTCCTTATGGCATAGGTGAACAACGAATACTCAGGTGGGCCTGCGCATCCTAGCTGTCCCACCAAAGCATTTGCTTGGCTCAAACAAGCAAAGTGGACCTGAAGGTTTAGACTAAAATCTAGACATTGCATGGATTGTTGTGGGTGTGCATTAAATGATTTGACTTTGTGCCTATTTGGTGCTTGCCACTACATTTTTGATTGGTCTGTTTGATTTATTATGTATCGCCAGTAGCAAATCTTCCAAATATTGTATGCAGTGTTATAGGTCATAGAGAACTACTTTTAAAATGTCAATCACCACTACATTAGGACGGAATGGGTCACGCCTGGTGTTACCAAGGATGTCAGGACTATAACTAACAACATATTTGGTATCGTTCATTTTGTGCATGTCCCACGAAGTGCCAAACACGCTCTTTCCTTATTCTGAGCTTACTCTTATATGGGTGGAAGAGGTCATACGAAGTACATAAAATACATTCATTAGTGTTACTTGCAAAACCGCAGGGCACTATACGCGTGTAACGTATATGCGTAATTAATAAACATATACATACTATGCTCAGCATAGTTAAAACTGATGGGTTTCATTTGATCAAACTTGTTAGGTCTTAAATCCCCAATGCTACATACCAAGTCTCAAGGTCATCAGCCTTCTGGTTCTGGAGTATAGAAGATTTTTAATTGTTTTTTACCATGTATGGGCGCGGCGGCCATCTTGGTCATGTGACCACAATAATTTGCATAAATTTTGGCTAACTTCTCATAAGGAGTCTTCACATGAAATTTTAGTTCAATTGGGCCAATGGTTTGTGAGAAAACTATGTTGCAATATATTGATGGGACTCCAATATGAGCGACCTAAGCTGAAAAGTCAAAGTTCAACCTTGACTTTTGGAACTTATTTATAGACATTGTCTCATTAGGTTAAACATATCAAGTGAGAATAATGACTAAAGCTTCCACAGTTTTCAAAAATATCAACTTTTCAGAAATTTACCCATTTAAATGCATTATATAGGAAGCAAATTTGACCTTGACGTTAAGTAGGTCAAGGTCAACCTAGGATCATCAGTTGAACAAACTTGGTAGGCCCCACAACCCCAATGCTACATACTAAGTCCCAAGGTCATCGGCCTTCTGGTTCTAGAGTAGAAGATTCTTGAAGGGTTTTTACCATATATGGGCGTGGTGGCCATCTTGGTCATGTGACCAGGACCATTTGAACAAACTTTCGTTTCCCCATCCTAAGGAGTCTCCATATGGAATATGAGTTCGATTGGCCCAGCAGTTACAGAGGAGAAGATGTTTGAAAATGACCACGGACGACGGACGGACGACGTACGCCGGAGTCACTGGTATACTATTAGCTCACCAATGAGCCTTCGGCTCAGGTGAGCTAAAAATATAGTTTTCTTATTTCTCAACAAAGACATGATTATGTTCTGGTTGTGAGTACTCAAAAGAACCATCTCGGTTCTCTTGAGCCCCCAAAACTTATGTTAAAACTGATGGGTTATAAAAATACAATTTTACGCTCAGATGTTGTTTTTCTAAACATATGATACATGTTTTTGTTTTCTCTGTGTGTGTGTGTGTGTGTGTGTGTGTGTGTGTGTGTGTGTGTGTGTGTGTGTGTGTGTGTGTGTGTGTGTGTGTGTATTTTGGTTCAGATCATTACATGAAATTGATCATTTTCTGCAACTAACACCAAAGCTAAATATACCAAAGTAATGAAAACCAGTGTGGTCACAGATGTGCGTGAGCTACAATTAATCGGCGCTAACGATTTGCTTGTATGTTTAAGTCCTGTTCTGTGCTGGAAACATGCACGCGTCCTCCGGAGAGAAATATATTAACCCACATAAGCATGTACTTTTATAGGGCTACGGAAATATGAAAACAACTCTCAAATACTTTAGAAACAAAACACTAACTTCCCCGTATATCTTTCAAAAGAAAGTTCAATGTAACCTCATTTTCTTCTATGACGTACTTAAGTTTTTGTAAAAAAAATCGTTTTCTAAGTAACAGAGATATGGAGATTTTAGACGTTGAATGAAAGGGTACATGTGTATGTATCAGCACACTAGCACCAAATAAGCAAACCTGAGGTGAGTTCACCATTGCGAGCAATTTACTGAAGTCAGGCTTAATACAAGGTACCAGAACAACGAGCGCCCGCGGACTCTCGCATTGTTGAACTCGCCTCTGCTGTACCGCATACCTGCCAATCGATGAAGCGGTTCTTTTGAGCTACCAAATTTGGGTTAAAACTGATGGATAAGAGTAACGTGATTTGTTTCTTTTATACCTTGGCATCCAATTAAGATTACCTTGCACCCCCCAAGGACAATTTTTCATGGGTGCCAAATTGTTCATTGGGACCCCCTGGATGGGAAACGAAGGTGTCCTCAAAAAAAATTTGGTTTGGGCTATGTGACATTGTATGGTTTCTATGGCAACCCATAGCGATTTTGAGAAGGGGGGTCTGTCTACAAAATTACTCATATCTCAGCTGTTACTTATCCTAGACTACTAAACTTAATATCAAATTAAAGCTTAGACATAGGCCTATTATCCCCTTGTTGCATATACAAATTATCTAATTTGCATATTCATAAATATTTATGAAAACATTAAAAATGTGGTTCACGAATTGGGGTATACGTACAAGATAAATAATATCTCAGCTGCTTTTAGTCGTAGATTACTAAAATTTGTACTAGAATAAAGCTTAGACATAGGCCTTTTATTCCATGGTCAAATATGCAACGTACCAGATTTGCATAATTTGCATATTCATGAATATTAATGAAAACGCTAAAAAATAAGGGAAAATCAATACAAATATAAATAGGCTGATTTCATCCCAATATTGTTATTGTTGCATGTTTTAATATAATCAATGTTACAATTGGACAGGTCCAATCATCCAGTGGTCCTATAAGAATATTATCTCATTTGAATATTTATGAAAATGCATGAAAACTTAAACAAAAATAGGGAAAATCGCGTAAAAACTATAAGCCTAGGAGAGGGGTTAAGGTATGATCTATCCTGCACTCATAGGGCCTTTTAAATTCATGCCAAATAGTTCAGTGGGACTCTCGGAATGTGAAACGAAGTTCTCCTCAAAAGAAATTTGGTATGGGCTACGAGAAAATGCATGGTTTCCATGGTAATAATTTTGTAGGCAGACCCCCCTTCTCAAATTCGCTATGGGTTGCCATAGAAACCATGCAATTTCACATAGCCCAAACCAAATTTTTTTTTAGGACAACTTCGTTTCCCATCCAGGGGGGTTGCAAGGTAACCTAAATTGGATGCTGGGGTATTATATGTTGTAGTTGTTTGTTGTTGTTTTCTTGTTTATCTTCACTTATCATGTAGCTAATTGCGAAGGCAAGTCGTATGGGTAAAAGTTCAAAATTTCCAAAATCCTGAACTTTAGAAAATCAGAATTTAAAACTTGCTGTATGCTTCCAAATTATCAATAATTCCAAGTTTAATGGTCAAATACCCTTAGATAACTGAAACTAAATAATATAAACGCTATTATTACCTGTAGAATTCAGCATTTTGAGGCTGGCTTTCCATCTATGGAAAGTCAGTCTCAAAATCCTGAATTCAGGAATAATCCTGAAAACTTTCACCCATGAACTTGAAGGTGATGCATTACCTTTTTTAAATGGTAAACGACTGCTAACAAAGTCTATTTCTCATTAGTTACATATAAAACTGCCCGTACTCCGCCCTCTGGTGTGCAAGGAGTCTCACAACTACTTTAACATTCAGGTAGCTTTCGACTGAAGTCATGAGTTCTACAGCAAATTTTAGTTTAACCTTTTCAAGTTTGCTCAATTTAGCTCTCTGGTGTGTTAAAATTCTGGCGTAAGGAGTCCCAAAACTGTAGCCTTAACAAAAGTCGTGTCTACCTGTCGACAGCTATATCCGTTCTAAAAATACAGATTGATAAGATATATAACAAATTAATTGTTGCATTCTCTTTCGGTTAACATCAAGAATTGTCAACCTTTGAAAATGATGTCCAACTCAGCTTCGCCTCTGGTAAACAAAAAAGTGAGTATGATCAGGAAATACCATAATCACAAACTGCAGACAAACCCATGGCAATGCGTGGAAGCGCCATCCAACAATCACGAGACACCAGGAAGACAAACTAAGCAAAGCAGCCAACTCTCTCTTCCCCATCAAGATGATTGCAAAGCTAGAATGGACATAAAGTAACGCACAACAAAACATGGAACAATTGCAGAATCCCATAATGGGAACGAATCAACAACAACAACATAACCGCCCTGGTGTAAACCTCGTAGAAAACACCATTTGTATAAAGTCTATGCGTAAAGCTCAACGATATCATTATGAGCTGTTTAAAACGAATGTCAAGATGACCCTTGCAACATTACATCATGCACAACCGCCATTCTCTTTATGCAAATGCAATTACTAGGGAAGCACGATATACGACATTGTTTGCATTGATGTTAGCGTGTCAAAACTTAGTCTCAATATGAGACAAATACATTACTAAACCAACCGTTACAAAATCAGATGTGCATGCGCGGATAGTAGTGGGGAATGATTCTTTATAATCTAGTTGTTCCTGTTGTTCCAAGATGGTGGCCTCCATGAAGCGATTGCACAACCTGGTGGAATGGTAAAAAATGGCGGAGTACCCATTTCCGGTTCCTGTTATTGCACCACATTGCGTCAGACGGTAAAACAATAGATCTAAGATGGCCGCCGATTTCACAACATTGCGCGAGATCGAAAAAAACAATTAATATCAGTAGCGCAACTGATCAGATTTTATGATTTATAAGTATTATATATATGATCATCGTCACAAAAAATCCAGTTTAATGTCATTGCAAAGAATTAAGAATAAAGGCGCTGATCAGCTTGCGAATTTTAGCACCTTGATCGTTTGCTACTTAGATAGTATAATTACTATGGTTTCTCTTATTAATGTAAACCATGTGTTATATTCAGCAGGCTGGTTTGAGTCTTTAATCAGTCCGAAACACCCGAGACGGTTTTCTTGCTACACTGCTGTCATTGTTGTTGAAATACTGTACACCTGAATGAACTTTAACTCATTTTAACCTTGTCTCGGATGTCATGATAATTGATGCAACCAACGAGATTGTATTTTTATCGAAAAGCTTCATGTTTTGACAGTGGGGACTCTGATCAGGCTAAATATTATTATACACTGAAGAACCATTTTAAGCCCCCTTAACCATATTGCACGCTAGCAGAGCGGGTTACAAGAGTATTTTACTATAAAAGAAAGAAAGAGGGGCAAAAAATTTTTCTTGTTTGTCTATATACAGTGACTGATACTTTTCCTTTCATCAGCATATCAATTACACAGGGAAGATACCATTGCACTATGGTTTATGACTCTTTCAACAATATTTGAGTTGTATTGGGGTGGTGATGCACGTGTATATTTGGCAGATTATGTTGGTCAGACTGCATTTTAGTGAAAGTTTTTGTACAAACTCTTACAAGCCTTCGCTGCTCGCTGACACAAAGTATGGATGTAGATAAAGACTCGGTCAAAAAGTCAGACCTATAGCCCCACTAGATAGCTTCGCGTAGCATGACTATACAGATACGCGATAAGTACCGTGGTTCTTTCATGATCTGGTCCCAGAAATGCTTAGGCGAGCCTACGCAAATGCGCTATCGCCCTCAGACCCTTCGCTGCTGGCATACACAAAAATGTATGTAGGTAAAGACTAGTCAGAAAACTAGTCCCCACATCGATAGCTGCGCATACACGTTTTTGTTATCGGGTTTGAAATACTGCCAACTATTGTATTGAAAGTTTATATTATATCGTTGTGCAATATTTCAATTGAAAAAAAAAATTGTCTTGTGTCAATAATAGGGCTCTCAAGTAACATGATATGGCTGTTTTGTTACTACATATAGAATGACTCATCAAAATGGCCGCCAAAAGACAAAAGATCTAAGCATGACGTAGGATATCCGTTTTTTTAACAATTTAAAGCAAATGAAAACGCTTTCATACTAATTTCAGTAACGCAACTGTAAAGACTAGGAAAAATTATCTGCTTTATTATGGATAGAAAGGGTAGCTGTGCCACACTTCTTAGACTGCCGCTCGCGCAGAATAATAAAAGAAAAATAGCAGACGTTGATGAAAACGCCAGCGATGGATACGACCAGCCTGGTCGTCTTGTGATAGAGACTAGTAACAACTGTTCGGAGAACATGCCTGCTAATGACTGGTCAGAACACTGGATGAAAACTGTTAGTGGCCGAAAAGGAGACCAACAAGAACAATTGTGCCAAATAGATCTCGGGAATCAGTGTTATGTTGTTGGTAAATTGTTTAAGGGGCAAATGTTCATACATGTAAGAAGGTATGACAGAAGAGACGATGGGACATTATTTCCAACTAAAAAGGGGATCGCTTTAAATCTTGAAAAGTGGAAGAAACTTCAATATTGTTTCTTAGAAAATGTTGACAGTGCTGTTGGCCAATACCAGGATTCTAAACCGGTGGACTTGTTTATACACTTGGGTGGAAATTATCACGTTTCTGTGAAAAGTGGATATCCCCTGGTAAACATCAGACGCTGGTTTGTTCCAGAGGGCCAGGAGACACTAACCCCAACGAAAGCTGGCATAGCCCTAACGTTTCTACAGTGGGAGAAACTAAAATCGGCTATGCTGTTAGTAGAACTCTTTTGAACGGTGAACTGGACAATGTAAATTTCTGTGAGGAATCTCATCAGAATCAAATAGGGGCTCTGGCATGTTCAAACTGCAACCCCAATGACTTTATGAACCATTGAGAAAGAGTGACAATATATCAGCATTTACAAACATATGTCTGTTTTTCATATGTTTTAACCCATATAAGCATTGCGTCCTTTTGGCGGACATAGACAAACAGTGCAGACTCAAATCAGACACTACAGAAAGTGGCGTCTGATCAGGGTCTCATATGGTTGCTTTCAGAAGGTTCTATTAAAATTTGGATAAAATTAAAACTACCTACTGGAAAACCCATAAAATGAAAATGGACTAGTCCAAAAATGTGAAGAGTATGAAATTCTATTTTGGCTTAAATGAGTTTGAATGATGATCAATTTAACCTGTATTTTATTGCCGTATATATGCTTACAAAAGTTACATGTAAATTGTATATATGCAAAATTGAATTAATGATATATTATATTTTTGTTGATGTCTTATTTAGCTTGCAATAATGTAACAAGAACACGAACTCTCGAAATGAAAATACGAATATGCGCGTTTTAATTAGTAATGACACTCACGAAGTTAATGCGCAGTAAGATTCTTTTCGATATATCATGTTTTTGTTACAAAATATCCCCCACCCCCAAGAAATCGCTGGTCTGGCCATCACACATCACAAAATCATACTGATTATTTAAAACAACAAAAACACCTTGAATAGCTTAACTCTTGGTATCAGATTGGGAACATGTATATCCGAAATACTGATGAGAGGTCATAGAATGCATTCAGGCCATCTCAATCTTTTAGTCAAATATTATGCATACATCACTTTCCCAATGTAACTGAAAAAACTGTTGAAATGGTCATAAAACCACATTGAAAGAAAAAAAGTCACTGCATACTGTTGAAAGGGCCATTAACATAAGAATGAAGTCCAGAAGATCCATAACTATGGCCTGTAAATTTATTCAGTTATTCTCATTGGAACATTAGTAAATGGAATTTCATGTTGTGCGCTCTATAAGTTAAAAATCGTTAAAGCCATTTGAAAAAAATTTTGTATCCTTGTAAACCACGATGAGACCATGTGTCATGCATAAGAAACATATCTCTGGCTTATATATATTAGATTTATACCCCTTTGATTATTTACTAATTTTATAGTATATCTCCTATATTATATGTACAATACAATTTCCTTTCTTGCACCTGATTGGCTGAAAACAAAAGGAAGTGGGCGGGGCAAATGCATATGCTTTTTTTTCTTAGGATCCGATTTGCTGAAAACAAAAGTGGGAAGGGTCATGGGTTTAATCCATATAATCTGTGTAATACTTCGCTGTGTGCCTATGCATTTAAGTGTCTTATCTATTTAGAGCAAAGCAAGCGAAAGCTTTGACTTCTCAACAGTGTAGGCAGATTTGAGTAATTCCTGTTAACATATGCTCCATAATATAGGAACTGACGTTCGTTGATTAAAGTGCAGTCATGTTATAAATGTTGAAACACTGTTTGGCTAAACCTCATCCATATTATAACCATTATATGTGCAGAAGAACTATATCTCTGGCTAAAATGCGATCTTTCTGACAACAAAAATTGGGAGGATATGTTCATTTTATGACCAGAGGTGGTGGTGGCTATGCTCTGGTGCTTATAACCCTTTTAAAATGATTTTTTTAGTAGTAGATGGGGTAGAAGCTCGATTCTGTCACATAACTATGGTCAAACCAATCCATTTCATCTTGTGGTATCCATTAAATATGATACATATAATATAGGAGATATACTCTGGATATGCTTGAAATAGCTTTTTCACAAATGAAAATACTTTTTTTTTTACAAACGAAAATACTTTTTTTACAAATAAAAATTAGTTTTTTCACAAATAAGAATTCTTTTTTTACAAATAAAAATACTTTTTTACAAACGAAAATACTTTTTTTACAAATAAAAATTAGTTTTTTCACAATAAAAATTCTTTTTTTACAAATCAAAATACTTTTTTTACAAACGAAAATACTTTTTTTACAAATGAAAATTAATTTTTCACAAATGAAAATTCTCTTTTTACAAATGTTTTATTTTTAGAATATTGGGATTCCCCCACTTAAACGATTGCCCCTAGGAAATGTTTCAAGCCTTTTTGTCTTCTGCTGATGTTTTTTCAAGTGTCAAACAGTTCGGGTCTAGATCAGGCTTGACATTCTGTTCAGTCTGATCTGGATCCAAACTGTTTGACACTTGAAAAAACATCAGCAGGCGACGCTAAGAGTTCAAGCAACACGTTTATTGTATAAATTTAACAAAATTTTGCAGGCAAATCTATTTTACACATTCTAAAGCTGTCTGATCCAAGAAAAAAAAAAACTATTTTTTCTGTTAAATGTTATATTCAATAGGGGAAAGCGAAACTGTTTCTTTGACTTTGATACCCCATCTTTTATGATAATACCTGTGCGACGTTAGAGAACAGGGTACCAAAGATTTACCTGTATAGAAAGAAAATTCGTCTGCTTTGGATTCAAGTATTGAAAAAATATATTACTTTTATAGGTGAGAAAGTGTTGTAATCGGTATATTTAGCAAAACATGTCTCAACTTGATCTAAATTATACAAAAGAAGTGTAAAGAAAGAGCTGCACAATGGGAAAACAACCTTTATAGCCATTCTGTAATCACACTTACCATATATCATGTGCCCAACTTGGCAAATGATAGCTTTTTCGAAGATAAACAAACATATTGCGTTAATATTCAAGCGCACCTACTAGAAGCAGCCTGTTCCATGTCTGTGCGCTGTCCACTCCAGCCAGTGCAGAAGCTTTACAGTATTTACCCCTTTCCCTGGTGTAAAATACTTAAACAGTCTTGGCTTAAAGGGTTAACTCTTTGCATGCAATTTAATTTTGCATGTTTTTATCATATGGCAGTTCGTTTCAAACAAAATGATTTTGTTGTTTTTCATTGTCAAAATAAAAAGTATTTTATTTTTGAAGAAAATAACTTTCATATGTAAAGTAACTAATTTCGCTTTTTAAAGAAGTATTTTTCATTCTGGAAAAATAGTATTTTAGTTTTGATAAAAATCTTGATATGTATTATATGTTCGCTTTGATGTTTATTAACGTCCTATTTAACAATTTTTCAGTCATGTCTGGACGGTTTCTTGTCTTCCTGGGTTGAATAAGTATTATGTAGCCGATAGAATGTCTTGCTCAAGGACAAAACATAGTGATTTTTGGCTGTAAGCACTACAGCATAGCCTCCACCACCTCTAATCATAACATGAACGTGCCCAGTACTAGTGCCATTCAACTAAAACACTGTTGAGAGGGCTGAAAAGGTAATCAAAATACGTTTAAAAGAACCTAAAACAATATATTGCAGCCAGATTCCCTCATAAAAATGTAATGCTCTTGAGATGGCCGTTAAAAACAGAACATGAGGTATATACCAGATGTAAGTGAAATTAGAACTTGCTTTTTTCCTCCAAATTAAGAAAATAAGATGTTTCTCCATTTTGTTGTTGGAAGGATAGAAATATCTTAGGCAGAGTAATAGTTCTTCTACATCATATATCATCACATAATGCTTCCAATATGGATGAAGTTTCATCAACATATCTGCACAGCAACCGTTTTCAAATTTTAGAGAGGACATTGAATTGCAATTAAAATGATCAATGGGACATAACCCAAAATGTACAAACCAGGGTTATAGATCTTGTGCATGACCAGTTGACTCACGCGCCTATAAAATGTATTGAGTTTCACCAAAGTATCGTTGAACGATTTTCAAATTATAGACAAGACGCGAAATTGTGTTTAAACTGATCAAAGGAAAATAACTCGAAAAAAGATACAAGTCAGAGTTATAATTCTTTTGCATGACATGTCTTCTCATAATTCTTTACAAATTATCAAATTTCATCAAATATCTTCTGTGTAGACATAGAATTGTATTAAAATAATCAAAGGGGTATAAATCTAATATATATAAGCCAGAGATATGTTTCTTATGCATGACACATGGTCTCATCGTGGTTTACAAGGATACAAAAATTTTTTCAAATGGCTTTAACGATTTTTAACTTATAGAGCGCACAACATGAAATTCCATTTACTAATGTTCCAATGAGAATAACTGAATAAATTTACAGGCCATAGTTATGGATCTTCTGGACTTAATTCTTATGTTAATGGCCCTTTCAACAGAATGCAGTGACTTTTTTTCTTTCAATGTGGTTTTATGACCATTTCAACAGTTTTTCAGTTACATTGGGAAAGTGATGTATGCATAATATTTGACTAAAAGATTGAGATGGCCTGAATGCATTCTATGACCTCTCATCAGTATTTCGGATATACATGTTCCCAATCTGATACCAAGAGTTAAGCTATTCAAGGTGTTTTTGTTGTTTTAAATAATCAGTATGATTTTGTGATGTGTGATGGCCAGACCAGCGATTTCTTGGGGGTGGGGGATATTTTGTAACAAAAACATGATATATCGAAAAGAATCTTACTGCGCATTAACTTCGTGAGTGTCATTACTAATTAAAACGCGCATATTCGTATTTTCATCTCGAGAGTTCGTGTTCTTGTTACATTATTGCAAGCTAAATAAGACATCAACAAAAATATAATATATCATTAATTCAATTTTGCATATATACAATTTACATGTAACTTTTGTAAGCATATATACGACAATAAAATACAGGTTAAATTGATCATCATTCTAACTCATTTAAGCCAAAATAGAATTTCATACTCTTCACATTTTTGGACTAGTCCATTTTCATTTTATGGGTTTTCCAGTAGGTAGTTTTAATTTTATCCAAATTTTAATAGAACCTTCTGAAAGCAACCATATGAGACCCTGATCAGACGCCACTTTCTGTAGTGTCTGATTTGAGTCTGCCAGTTTGTCTATGTCCGCCAAAAGGACGCAATGCTTATATGGGTTAAAACATATGAAAAACAGACATATGTTTGTAAATACTGATATATTGTCACTCTTTCTCAATGGTTCATAAAGTCATTAGGGTTGCAGTTTGAACATGCCAGAGCCCCTATTTGATTCTGATGAGATTCCTCACAGAAATTTACATTGTCCAGTCCACCGTTCAAAAGAGTTCTACTAACAGCATAGCCGATTTTAGTTTCTCCCACTGTAGAAACGTTAGGGCTATGCCAGCTTTCGTTGGGGTTAGTGTCTCCTGGCCCTCTGGAACAAACCAGCGTCTGATGTTTACCAGGGGATATCCACTTTTCACAGAAACGTGATAATTTCCACCCAAGTGTATAAACAAGTCCACCGGTTTAGAATCCTGGTATTGGCCAACAGCACTGTCAACATTTTCTAAGAAACAATATTGAAGTTTCTTCCACTTTTCAAGATTTAAAGCGATCCCCTTTTTAGTTGGAAATAATGTCCCATCGTCTCTTCTGTCATACCTTCTTACATGTATGAACATTTGCCCCTTAAACAATTTACCAACAACATAACACTGATTCCCGAGATCTATTTGGCACAATTGTTCTTGTTGGTCTCCTTTTCGGCCACTAACAGTTTTCATCCAGTGTTCTGACCAGTCATTAGCAGGCATGTTCTCCGAACAGTTGTTACTAGTGTCTATCACAAGACGACCAGGCTGGTCGTATCCATCGCTGGCGTTTTCATCAACGTCTGCTATTTTTCTTTTATTATTCTGCGCGAGCGGCAGTCTAAGAAGTGTGGCACAGCTACCCTTTCTATCCATAATAAAGCAGATAAATTTTCCTAGTCTTTACAGTTGCGTTACTGAAATTAGTATGAAAGCGTTTTCATTTGCTTTAAATTGTTAAAAAAACGGATATCCTACGTCATGCTTAGATCTTTTGTCTTTTGGCGGCCATTTTGATGAGTCATTCTATATGTAGTAACAAAACAGCCATATCATGTTACTTGAGAGCCCTATTATTGACACAAGACAATTTTTTTTTCAATTGAAATATTGCACAACGATATAATATAAACTTTCAATACAATAGTTGGCAGTATTTCAAACCCGATAACAAAAACGTGTATGCGCAGCTATCGATGTGGGGACTAGTTTTCTGACTAGTCTTTACCTACATACATTTTTGTGTATGCCAGCAGCGAAGGGTCTGAGGGCGATAGCGCATTTGCGTAGGCTCGCCTAAGCATTTCTGGGACCAGATCATGAAAGAACCACGGTACTTATCGCGTATCTGTATAGTCATGCTACGCGAAGCTATCTAGTGGGGCTATAGGTCTGACTTTTTGACCGAGTCTTTATCTACATCCATACTTTGTGTCAGCGAGCAGCGAAGGCTTGTAAGAGTTTGTACAAAAACTTTCACTAAAATGCAGTCTGACCAACATAATCTGCCAAATATACACGTGCATCACCACCCCAATACAACTCAAATATTGTTGAAAGAGTCATAAACCATAGTGCAATGGTATCTTCCCTGTGTAATTGATATGCTGATGAAAGGAAAAGTATCAGTCACTGTATATAGACAAACAAGAAAAAAATTTTGCCCCTCTTTCTTTCTTTTATAGTAAAATACTCTTGTAACCCGCTCTGCTAGCGTGCAATATGGTTAAGGGGGCTTAAAATGGTTCTTCAGTGTATAATAATATTTAGCCTGATCAGAGTCCCCACTGTCAAAACATGAAGCTTTTCGATAAAAATACAATCTCGTTGGTTGCATCAATTATCATGACATCCGAGACAAGGTTAAAATGAGTTAAAGTTCATTCAGGTGTACAGTATTTCAACAACAATGACAGCAGTGTAGCAAGAAAACCGTCTCGGGTGTTTCGGACTGATTAAAGACTCAAACCAGCCTGCTGAATATAACACATGGTTTACATTAATAAGAGAAACCATAGTAATTATACTATCTAAGTAGCAAACGATCAAGGTGCTAAAATTCGCAAGCTGATCAGCGCCTTTATTCTTAATTCTTTGCAATGACATTAAACTGGATTTTTTGTGACGATGATCATATATATAATACTTATAAATCATAAAATCTGATCAGTTGCGCTACTGATATTAATTGTTTTTTTCGATCTCGCGCAATGTTGTGAAATCGGCGGCCATCTTAGATCTATTGTTTTACCGTCTGACGCAATGTGGTGCAATAACAGGAACCGGAAATGGGTACTCCGCCATTTTTTACCATTCCACCAGGTTGTGCAATCGCTTCATGGAGGCCACCATCTTGGAACAACAGGAACAACTAGATTATAAAGAATCATTCCCCACTACTGCGGATCCAGAAATTTTTGTCAGAATGTTAAACTTTGACAACGTTTTTTTCTTGTTTGTGTTTTGTTTTTAGTTTATGAGAATGCCAACAAGCGGACTATCATCGGGCTGTCAGCGAAACGCCATTAGAATGGCGTTTCGCTGGCGTTGCGATAATGGCCCAACATTGAATTCTGGCTTTGTAGCTTTGTGATTTTTATTTCAGGGGATCCGGACCAGTATTGCTAAGAAACCCTAAATTTTTGTGATTTTTTAGGGGGGGGGTCCGGACCCCCTGTCCCCCTCTCTGGATCCGCGCATGATGTGCGCCAAACGCAAACTAATATGATGCTGATAATTCGACCAGTCGCATTCCAGCATTCGCTACATGCGCGCAATGAGTAACTCAGAAGGTATAATTTCTCCATGCGAACAGTGAATACTCTGATCAACCTGGGCATACCCAGGCTTATCTGAGTAATCACTGGACGCAGAGGTCATTTGGCAGGTTAAGCCATGCGCTGGAGCCCTCCTATAAAACACCGAGTCGTAGTTTATCCTGTGACATTTAATGCGCTTTCATGAACTTCAGCGCACACGTATTACGACCCAGACCAGGCATATTGAGAAAAGATTAAGCAAGAAGCCACAGTCTAGAGCAGTGTTGAACCGCAAATTTCACACTTCGTTAGTTTCACACTGTGTAAAATTGGTACCAATTCCTCAAAGCATGTGAAAAATTGGTATCAAAACGTCACGAATTTCGTAACAATTTCTCATACTTAGTAAACAATACGCACAAAGTCAAATTTAATAGAACATAAAATCGTATTCTTCACATTGATAAAAATCTGCTGCATTTTGCATTCGATTCCAATTCTTCACAGTTTTGTTACTGACATCTGTGACAATTAAGTACTAGTTCTTCACATCTGTGGAAATTTGGTACCAATTGAATGTAGGTGACCTTAATGTAAGGTTTTACAATGTCAAGATCAATCTAGGATAATCATTTAAACTAATTTTGTAAGTACCATAACCCTAACGCTGCATAACATTGGCCAAATAGTTCCGGAGATGAAAAGTTTTCAATAGATTTTACCTGTTATGGCATTGAAGACATTTTGATCATATGGCATGGACTTTAACGTGACAACACAGGCCACCATATAAGAGTACGTATTGGAAAATTATTTAGTTTATTTCTCATCCAAAACATATGTTGTGGGTACTCAAAGGAACCGTCTCAATGAGACGATTCTTTTGAGCACCAAAAACACATGTTTAAATTAATGGGTAAGAAAAAAGATAAAATTTTACGCAAATAAAATTCCCTTATCTGGGCCTATGTAACATGGGTAAGATAAGATTAGCGCCCAAGGGTAAAAGCTTGGCTGTCTGTATCCGGTGTGCTGTTAGGAAAGCATAGAGCAACTTGAGTGTTTTCAGTCTTGTCTGGCATTTGAAATTCCATTGACTTTTCAAAACTTCGTCTTTCATTTTCATGTTGAAAGTTTAAAATTTACTAAATCCTAAACTTCAGAAATTCTAAATTTTAAACTTGCAGGATGCCTTTAAAAATGAATAATTTCATGTTTAAATGGTTAAATATGTTTAAATCTGAAAATTAATCAGAGAAGCTATTATAATCTCCATTATTCAGCATTTTGAGGCTGACTTTCTACAGAAAGTCAGCCTCAAAATCCTGAATTCGGGAATAATCCTGAAAACAATTCACCCAGGAAGTCACTGACACTAATAAAGTGGGTATAAAATCTCGCTCTGGCGTAAAAATGCTAATTCTGAAATTTATTATCAGAAATTCACAGTAAAGCATGAATCAATATAATTTACAATTCATTATAGTGAATTACATTATATAATAAAACCTGTGTAAAAATGCCACTCAAAAATAGACAAAACAAGTAAAGTTATGACAAATAGTAGCTCAATGAATAGTGAAAGTGTTGCAGAATGCTCCTCTTGGACAATTCTGCAATACTTATGTACTGCATTAAGCGATAATTGGTCTTGAAAATCAAATTTTGGTCTTTTTGAGAATGGCTGTTCAGTTTTACACATGTTTTACTGTAATTTACAATTGAGTCAGTGCATGAGATTTCCAACAATGTGGTATGTGCGACCAGCAAAGGCTCAGACCAGCCTGTGCATACGCGCAGTCTGATCAGAGCCTTTGCTAGTCGCTTGAGTATTCTATGAGTGTTAAGCTAATGACTGAACTTCATTTGGAGTTTCTGAGCTTAACAGGAGGCTGCGTTGGCTCGTCTGAGTCTACACTTGTCAAAATGTCAAATTGTTGAAAATCTCATGCAACGGCTCAATTCATTATAGCGAATTACATTGTATAAAACATCGTGCACACTTTCACGCACAACGTCAATTAGCCGTTCGCTGAATCTAACTGTCAGTAAACGATACAATGATATCTAAAATGACAAATAAAATGATTTTATGACTAAAACGAGCGATAAAATGGGAAACTAGGGTATCGATTATAACGATCTACGACGTGAGAAACGTACCCTAAGTAAAGTACACCAGCAGGGGGCAATGAGCCTGTGGGACAAAGTTGAGAATAAGGCAAAGATCAGGAATCGATACAATAAAAACATCACATACAGGAGAGCCAAGAACTCAGCCTGAATAATCCAGTTCAGCTTCCATAGGATGCAAGTCGTACAATACATGCGTCTGTATATACACAGGTACACAAAATGAGTGAAAGTTAAAAATTTAAAAAATCATTAATTTTGACATTCAAATCTTAAAATCTAATTGCAGTATGGCTCAGAATATAAAACATTTCAATTTTAGATGGTTATGTCACTTTCGATAATCTGAAAATTAATCAGAGAAATTATTGTCTAGCCTAAAATCCTGAAAACTGTCATCCATGTACACATATCGGGTTATTATATTTTGAGATTAAATGGCGTCTTTGCTGTTGTATGAAGTGATATAGTGTAATTGCTTTTGCGCAAATAAGGCTATCGGCAACATGAACTAGGTAAAGCCCTTTTCTGAGTATTTGCAAAGATACCTTTGATTGTCAGATTTAAACCCATTTAATGACATACGGGTTCTGAATTTCAAGTTAAAGGTGTGCCAATATTTATCTATTTCAAACACCGCTGCTAAATGCGTCGCGCTCTTTTAAGCGTCCATAGTATTATGCATGTCTTCTGTAACGAGTTACTCGGTGCTAATCAACATGCGTATCAAGGCAGAGAGCAAACAATGCCTTTAATTCTATTAAACCTGCTAGTTATCGACGACATAATCGGAAAACAAACTCCATTCTGCTTTGCTGTATGTTATATTAAATGGGTCGTGTATCCGGTGTTTGTGGCATTGTCGTCTGTCTAAAATCAATTAATGAGCTTTGCATTCTGGGACATTTTACATGCTTTTTGTCGTCTGCTGAATTTTTTCAAACTCATTTTTTTTCAAGGAATACTTTCAGAGTGGCAAACAGTATGTATCCAGTTCAGGCCGGATCCAACCTACCCAACAGTGCCTTCCCCTGGCGGTCATCCTTCCCTCTGAGGGAAGGATGCCCGCTAGAGGACGCCACTGTAGGGGAGTTTGAGGGAAGGGTGACCGCTAGGGGACGGCACTGTTGGGAGTTTGAGGGAATGATGACCGCTAGGGGACACCACTGTATGAGAGTTTGAGGGAAGGATGACCGCTAGGGGACGCCACTGTGGCGAGTTTAAGGGAAGGATGACCGCTAGGGGACGCCACTGTTGGAACGTTTAAGGGAATGATGACCGCTAGGGGACACCACGGCTGGGGAGTTTGGGGGAAGGATGACCGCTAGGGGACACCACTGTTTGGGAGTTTAAGGGAAGGATGATCGCTAGGGGACGCCACTGTTGGGGAGTTTGAGGGAAGGATGACCGCTAGGAGACGCCACTGTTGGGGAGTTTGGCCTGATCTGGCAACAAGCTTTTTGCAAAGGTTATAGGCAGACGACACTATCAGACGAAGGGTTAATTCTATACGCTGGCGTTTTGTTCTGACAATGTTCTTGAGCGATGGAATGTGACCACATGGGAAAATGCTATCCTAAAAATAACAATGGTTTCTTTTTTGTTTTTCTTCTGCACATCCGGTGCGGGTTAATTCGAGAGCATATGACGTCATATGGCCATGTCGCCAGAACACATGACGTCATGTGGACCATAGTGCGAACACGATTAAAGTCAAGATGCATCCCTTCATAAGTGAAGTTTTAGTGCAATACAACATATGTGTCCATAAATGTCATTTGAAAAATATCAAGTTTTTAACTTAGGAATCGTTTATCTTATAATGGAGGCCCGTGCCAACATCGAGAAGTTTAAATTATCATATCTCCATTCTGTGATTTTTATGAAAATCGTTACTTAAGAAATCCACCTAAAAGATGATAACACTTCAACTTAACAAGGGGTGTTAAGAAAGTTCGCGGAAAAGTGCTATTACATGAAATTGCTTTTATCGATTGCAATTTAAATTCATAGATATAAACTACCATTCATAGCAAGTTGATTGCAATTGAAATTTAGAAAATGTGACGTCAGACGTATGAGCACGAGGCGCCGCTGTGACGACATTTCGCTAGAACCGGCCCATATGTACCCCTGGGTTGCTTCTCGGGGCTTAAACTCGTAGTTGTGTTTTAAATTGATTGGTATTTTAACGGGAAGTAATGTTCCGTCATTCTTTGAACATCATATGAGGTTTCTATGTTATTCGGCTGCGCTATGTATTCAAAATAATAGGTTTCAAACCGAAGGGCAGGCCTAAATGCGTCAATTTTTCAAGTTTTTGTAAATTTTAAATAAAAAAAGTATTTTCTTGTCAGTGCCCATCACAAAAATTATAATATCGGCCTTAACTATCAATATTAGATATACTGTTCTGAAAAGGATATTTTTCGAAGTGAACAAATAGTTAATTTTAAAGAATTGACATGCCAAAACAGGCAATGGGTTCATAGAAAGTGAATGCTTTTCCTTTTGACAGCACTGAACATTATTTGACAAAATTTTACAAAACGTTAAAGTTTAATTTGCTGTGTAGTAAAACGTCAAAATGCAATGTAAAATGGGCTGGTTCGCGCTATATAGCCTTGCCTAGGCGACAATTGTTACGCATGCAGACAACTAGCATCAAGCATGTTGTAACCGATCAACTGCATATGTGTTGCAGTATTGTGTGTTGTAATTCAAGCTCTATTGCTCAAACGATGTAGAAATGACAACTATTTTCCGCGAACTTTCTGATCCACCTCGTATTTACTGTTACTTGTAATATTTTTACTTTGCATACCGAGATAAACTTGTTATAACCTCAGGTATTATTCAGTATCAATTTTATTGGCTGTAGTACTTTGAAATAGCGCTAAAATGAAGCCACGACAACATAGCTTTGTATTTCCGTCAGTGACCAGTCCGGTTATACTGGGTCCAAGGTGAGACCAGGGACACACTATATCAACGGTTCCCTGGTGAGACGTGTCAGTTTGTTATCAAACCCAAATTTGTCATCAACTGATTTAGAGAAATTCTCAGTAATTTCAAACCTGCTCAGCGTGAAATCTATATTAGATAAATATCTCTTAAGCAGACTGTGAACATAATCAGACAATTCCATTTACCGTAAAACGTACGAAATGCCCCCTAACACTCAAGACGCAAATATGTCAGACAATCAGATGAGAAATTTAAGCATATTCTAAGGATTTTCTAACTAGTTTTTGAGATATATTTATTACAAATTGTGAAGTCCAAATTTGCTAAGGACAATTATAGTCTATGTCGAATGGGCATCCCGTGTAAATTTTGTGACGATTTTTGGTGACCTATACCAAAATAAACTTTGGGTCATATGTAACAATTTGAACCAGTTCGCCCATCTGAGTTCCGCGTCTGGTCCGAGGAATGACGTCATCAAAATTGCCGCCATAGTGCTACTTATGTACACATATAAGACATCGTGTTTAAAGCAATAGTTGAGGGAGAATTTGATGATTGAAATGATTTTTCGTCTTTATTTAACTGATTGGACGTCAAACAATACGAAAAAGATGTGCTCCTTTTTTCAGACGCCTAGAGTCCATTTGGGGCTCCAAAATCGATAAATTTGACCCAGATCCCATTACTTTTGTTGCAATCCTGTAGAAAGTTCGTGCTAAAATTAAGTGATTTATGTTCTGGTTTAGTTAATTAGGAGCCATTCTATACAAAATATGAAGTGAATTAGGTTTCATATCTCTAGAATGGAAAAAATCTATTTTTGGGGTCCTTAGTTCATTGAAATAGGCCTAGAGCCGAATTATGGAGCTGTTATCGTACACGACATTTGACCTTATAGTTTATGTCGAATGGGAGTCTTGCGTAAATTTTGTAACGATTTTTGGTGACCTATATCAAAATAAACTTTGGGGCATATGTAACGATTTAAACCAGTTCACACATCTTAGTTCTGCGTCTGGACCGAATGATGACGTCATCAAAATGGCCGCTTAAGTGCTCCTTATGCACATATATACATAAGTAATTATATTCAAAGCACTAGTTATGTGGGAATTTCTTGCTGGAATCAATTTTTTGTCTTTATTTGATCGATTTGGTGTCTTCTGATTCGACAATGACGTGTTTCTTTTTTTCTGATCCCTGGAACCCGTTTTTGGGCTTCCGACTCAATAAAATTGACCCAGAACCAATTACCATACTAAGTATTGTTATCCTGTAGGACATCATGCTGAAATTGAGTGTTTTTTGTTTCCTTTTGTTTATTTGAATTTTTGTTTGTGCTTAACGTCCCTACAACAGCTAAGGTCATATCGAGACGGGGCCACAGCTTAAATTCTCATCTGACAGACTAGTGAAGTCGGAGATCAAACGCACGACCCCTGGTTTACAAGGCGAGGAGTACAGCGGCTCCTTTGCTTTGATGAATTTGAGACCATACTATATAAATATGACTGACCCTTGGAGCTATTTTGGGATACTTTTGTTTTGTGTTTAAAGTCCTAGTCAATTGTCATGGCCATGTCGAAATGGTCAGTTAACCTAACCGCGCTTTTCTGGGGCAGGCTTAGACTAGGCAGTTCTTTGTGCACACGCTTCGCTTGTAACTGACAATATCCCTTCTTAAATCACTGAAAGAAGGAGAATGGCAACAGAAAATATTTCATGATCAACCTCCACCAAAGTATTGGACCCGGATCAACTCACCATCCCTGTATCAGCAATCGAACTCACTACCGATTGCTCTACAGGGCCAAGTCATTTTGGGGTTCCTATTTTATTTGAATTGACCCTGAATTCAGTTTTTGCCCTATTTGATTGTTTTGGAGCCATACTGTATGAATTATTGATTGCTGGGCTCATTGACCTGGTCTGTCAGTCCGGTGCATATGAGGCATTCGCAGGGTTTTTTTTGGTGAACAAGGGAAAATGGCATTTATTTCAGGGGAACAGAGGAAGAAACAGAGACAATATTGGGGAACAGGGAATATAAGACCACCCCCTCCCTGAGAGGGCTTCGCATATCACTTAGGCGACAGAATACTACCAAAGTATGGCATACAATATTACTCGAAATTCGCCATTGCAATACAAGCAATGATGTTCAAACAAATGCTAGTGCATAAGTTATTTGTGGTGAGAAGCGACGTAAGCAGATTTACTGCAACCATTTATTACTCCTTATTTGGAGGTAATGTTGTTGTAATAGGAACATAAGTGTCAAATTATCAACTCCAACATGATTTTCGTGTTTATGAATGTTTCTTGTATTCTTGTTACTTTCCCATGTGGTATCCTGGGTCAGGTGTGGTACTTGATTGTATCGTTTCCTGATCTTTGCCGTATTTCTTACTTTCAAGCAAATGTATAGTGAGAATTGGCTCCATTGTGGATTTCCATATGATGCTCTGATACTGAGATCTTTTGACACTCTGAAGAAGTGGAAGTTTAGGTTCCTACGAAACATCCACTATCTTAACCTAGTAAAATTTCCAATGGTTGTTCCCGGCTGACAGGCAGGCATATATATATATATATTGTTCGAGAGCATTCTTAGTCCCGTCTTCCAGTGGGACATGGCCAAGTTTCCTGAAAGCTTCATGGACAGAAGAATCAGCGTTACTGAAAGCTTTCCAACATAATATTTTACCTTGCTGGACATTAATCCAGTAAAATCAGCAACATCTATTGACAGAAGTGAACGTAAAGATCTTTGCATGCTGACTTTGGCTGATCTAGACCATAACCTATAATCATCGCATCAGCAAGTTCGCTTGCTAAGTATATCTCATCCTGACCTTTGACAATAAAGATCAAATCGGCAAACCGAAACCGTTTTTTCAGCTACACACCCTAAGCAATAAGTGTGCTAAATATGAACACCTTCCATCAAAAATGAAAGAAGTTCGTGTTACGAGTTGTAAGACAGATTTCAAGTATACTTGACCTTGACCTTTGACTCCGAAATTATATCAGTAATCTGAAAACCTTCGTTTTCATCTAGACACCATAAGCAATCAGTGTGCTAAATACGAACACCTTCAGGCAAAACCCAAGAATGCAGTTGGAAGGGCAGCTATATCCCTAACCGTAGAACGATAGAGTGGTTGGACTTGTAGTAGTCGAAGAGACCGCGTCACCGAGCGATTAGTGCACCAAAGTGTGGATCACAGCGTCCAGGTGACCTATACATCACCTCATTGCACTCAGCTTTTTAGCCATCCATCCATTATCATAGCATGACTAAAATACTGTTTTAAAAGACATAAAATGGCTAAGGCAACCATGCATGTCTTTGGTTGCTGAGAGCAAAAGTCATAAGCCCCATGACTGGTACCATGAACGGTAATGGACATGTGTTCTGCGCATTTTCCTTAACTTAGGTCAATATGTAACCAGAGTTAAACGAATATCCGTCAAGGCTCGGCATGGAGTTAGGACACTGACCTTGAGCCCGTATAACGGAGACATGTGTTCTGTACATCTTCTCGCTGAAGAAACCATTTTTGTTTAGCAAATTTAAAAGAAACATAATGCAAACATGAAATCAAATGTTCAAATTATTGACCTTCAACTGTGACCATCAGTTGGCATGGATGAAACATAATGCTTGCATACAGTCTCAATGAGTTGAATATTTGACTAAAGTTGAAATGAAAATCCTTCTGACATAAAGGAAGGCATTCAAAAGTTCAAACTTGTGACCTTATTTTTTTACATAGAGCTTTAGCCACAGTGTTGTCATACATTTTGCATATCCTCTCACTAAACCGGACATTTCACCTATATTTTATGAAATAATTTCAGGGTAAAGGCGATAGGGTGCGGATATAGAATTGAAGGCTCAACTTTGTGGTCACCACTAGTGACCACGACCTTGTGGTCATGGTTGAATTACACGCTTCGCACATCATCTAACTTATAAAAATATTTGGCCGAAATTAAATATAGGGTGGAAATGAAATTCAATGATCAATCCCATTACCTTCAATTGTGACCTTGGCCTTGAGTTTGCATGATTGAGCAATGGGTTTTGCACACCCTCGCACTGAGCTGAACATCTTATCAAAGTGTAATGATAATCCTTCAAGGATCTGAGGAGATTTGGAGCATACACGCAATTGAAGGCTAAATTCCATCACCTGTAACTGTAACCCTGACTAAAAGTCTGCGTAATTGAGTCATGGGTTATGCAAATCGTCTAACTGAGGTGAACATGTGACCAAGCTTAGAGAATTTTTAAAGGTTTAATGAGATACAAGAGTTATGGATAAACGGATGAATAGACTCTTGGGGTTGGTGGATTTATGGATTGTGGAGTTTGCTTTAAGAGCTGTTGTTAGGCAAATTTTTAATATATTTGACCTTGATCTTTGACTCCAGAGTCATATCGGTGATCTTAAATTTTTGTTGTACTCTACACACCACAGACAACCATTGTGCCAAATATGAACACCCTTAGTCAAAACATAAAAGAGGAGTTCGTGTTACGAGCCAAAAGTCAGCAAGATTCTAAGTATATTTGACTTTGATCTTCTTTAGGGAGCGCAGTGGCTCAGTGGGAGAGTGCTTGACTCGAGACCGAAGGGCCGCGGGTTCGAGCCTCACCGGCGTTACTGCGTTGTGGTCCTTGAGCAAGACACATTTATCCTAGCTTAGTACTGGTTCAACCCAGGAAGACCCGTCCCTATATAACTGAAAGATTGTTGATGGGACGTAAAGAATCAAATCAAACAAACAAACAAACTTTGATCTTCGATTCCAGGGTCACATCGATGTTAAGATCTGAGACCTTTGTGATAGTCTACGATTGATAACCAATTACTGTAACAAATATGAATACCCTCGGGCATGTGCAATATTGTGTAAATGTAGTTTCTATTTACAATCTGGAGCGGCACGAGCACTAAACTATAAAAGACTTTGTCTGGCTAACATACTTTAATACATATACTATGAATATTCGTATCAATAGCGCGGTGACCGTCATTTTGATGACGTCACTATTTACCCCAGAAGCGCATCTCAGATGTGTGAACTGGATAAAATCGTTGCTAATACCTCAAAGTTTAATTTAATATAGTTCGACGAAAATCGTCACGAAATTTACACGGGGCCAAATTTTGTCCTTTTCGACATATGCTACAATGTGACTCATGCCCTATGCTCATGGGCAAGATGGCCTATTGCATTTCAAAGTAGAATTCTGTGTAAATATTGTTTCTGTGTAAAATCTGGAGCAGTACTGGCATTAAATTTATTAACAAAAACGTTTATTTTGCCAACGTACTTTGATTTTTCTTAAATACATACGCGTTATAATTGTGCGATGGTCGCCATTTTGATGACGTCATTACTCGGACCAGACGCCGAACTCAGATGGGCGAACTGGTTGAAATTGTTGCAAATACCCCAAAGTTCAATTTTATATAGGTCGCCAAAAATCGTCACGAAATTCTTTGCTTCCAAAGGATACCCTTTTAAGAACATATTACACGGGACCATTTTTTTGGCCCATTCGACATAGACTATTACTCAAAATATGAAAAGAGCAATTACTCAAAAAAAATACAATAACTTTTTTTGTTATTTTCACCAGGTAATCTACTGATTATCCTCTATCGACTGTCCAAGTTTGAAGCTCCTAGCTGTAATGATTTTTGAGATATCAAGTTTTCTATGTCCAAATTTGCAGAGGGCAATAACTTAAAAAATAGAATAACATTTTTTTAAACTTTCAACAGGTAATCTACGGATTATCCTCTATCAGCTGACCAAGTTTGAAAATCCTCGCTGTGATAGTTTTTGAGATATCTTTACTAAAAATTATATTACGACCCTTTAAAAGGGGCTTTTAACTCCACAAAGGGAGATAGTCCAGAATTTAGACAAAATACGGGTCAGTTATTTTTTTTTGATGAGAAATCTATCTATGAAATTTCAAAACCCTATCTTAATATTTGTTTGGACGGACCGAGGGACAAGCCAAAAGCAATATGCCCCTTCAACTTTTCAAAGCTTGGGGCATAAAAAGGATGTCAGAGTTGCATCCCCTCTAACGAAACTTTCTGGGTCCGCACATGCAAGATAACACCATACACTACATATGAGGGACCTCTTCGTATGATAAGTCCAAGAAAACGATATTAAACAATCACATTGAATTTCTTGGAAAGAACATAAAAGATCCATTTTATTCATTTTCGCAGTTTTGTAAGGATTCGCTAGCTGTCAATTTCAACATAAGAGTTCCAGATTTAGCATCACAAAAGCGAAAATGAAAACTTACAACACAAATAACAACTTGTTAAAAGGTCGTGTCATAAATATGTTACCTATAGATGCCCACATGTGCGGATCCAGAAGGTTTTTTTTCAGAGGGTGTCCAACTTTTTTTATAGTTGATGGCGGAAAAGAGGATGCAAATGCCGATCAGCCCACCAGCGAAACGCAAATAAAATTAAATAGCTTTCACTGGCGAGCCGATGGTGGCCCAACATTGAATGCTGTCTTGGTAGCTTTGTGATTTTTAAAACAGGGGATCACGACCAGTATTACCAAGAAACCCTATATATTTGTGATTTTCCAGGGGGTCCGGACCCCCATGTTCCCCACCTTTGGATCCGCGCATGACCAACATGATCAAACAGTAAGTTCAATAGCTATAGCTAACTTGTTTATAAAAAGCCAAATAGTGTTGGGGCCGTCGCCTTTCTGGTCAACGTGTGCAGAGATTCTCTTGATTTACCATGAAACGCTTTGCACCAAAACCTAGGCTGGCTCCAGTCCTTAAAAAGTTTGTCATCAATGTGCCATATCATATACTTGTAGCCAGTCTAACTCTGATGGCTCTGTCTTAAGACAGAGCCATCAGAGTTAGACTTGCTACAAGAATAATAAGACAGAGCCATCAGAGTTAGACTGGCTACATGTATATGATATGACATATTGATGAAAAATTGTTTTAAGGATGGGAGCCAGTCTAACCGAAACCCTGCTCTCATGTTTCAGTTGAATTATTGGCCCTCAGCGTCTGAGAAGCAATGATATCAAATTATGTATTTGATTGCTTCTAGAAAAAGTAATATCATTTTTTTCTAACAGACTTTGAAAAAGAAATACATGCATAAACGATAAGAAAGGGAGAGTTTTGCTCTAACAACACATTGAGCCTTAACATGAGATTTCCAACAATGTGGTACGTGCAGCCAGAAAAGTCTCAAACCAGCCTGCGCTTACGCGCAGTCTGATCAGAGCCTTTGATAGTCGCTTGAATATTCTATGAGTTTTAAGCTACTGACTGAACATCATTTAGAGTTTCTAAGCTTAAAAGGACGCTTCACTGGCTCGTCTGAGTCTATTAATGTCAAAATGCAACATTGTTGTAAATCTCATGTCGCGAATCAGTCATATACATCTCAAGACGAAAAAGAAAAGCAGGAATTGAGTACTTGCTAACTGGCCACTGGATTTCATCAAAAAGCTGTTGGAAGTTGACATCACTTGCTATTTTAGCAAATAAATAGAGACTGCTAGGTGAGTGTCATTTGATATCAAGTATACTAGGCTCGGCTTTGAGAATGCCTGTTGAATCCAGAGGGTTGCTGAGCGTTTCAACATGCGTTCTCAAAGCCGACTCTGGTAGACTTGATATCAAATGAGGCAAACCTGGTATTCTATATATGCAGGGATGATCAAAACGTTCTTGGTCCCTTGTACTTCTGGCTACCAGGGAATTAAAATTTGACCATTAATTTTAACATAATCTCCCTTCAAGGAAATGCACTTAGCCCATCTCTGCTAGATCTTTCTTATCCCTTCAAGATAGAAGATCTTTTCCTGGTCCCCCAAGAACTCGTTTACTGTCTCTATGACGCAATCACTGCTTCCAAACTGTGTACCACGAAGATGGTATTTCAGTTTTGGGGACAGTTAGAAGCCATATGTCATAATTCCTAATAGATTGGATCCCAACGTTAAGAGGAAGGGAAAGATCAGGAATCAAAACTACCCAAACTAAAGTACTGTTAGATAAGGTAAGCTTTCCGTATCAAAATATTACTACGTGCTTAACGGCCACTCTCAAAAAGTGTTTCAAGACCAATTATCGCTCAATGCAGGTCAAAAGTATTGCAGAATGCTCCAAAGGAGAGCATTCTGCAATACTTTCGACCTTCATTAAGCTTCCATTTGTCATTAAGATCTTTGTTTTGTCTTTTTTGGAGTGACCATTTTACACAGGTTTGACTGTACATGTCACGATGAGTATTGAGTTACTGCTTTCAGTGCCAACTCATTTTGATCCACTGTCATAATTCTGAGATAGCACATAAATGGGTTAATTAAAAACATGCCGTTTGGTATTGAACTCGTTCACAACAAACTAGAATTTTGAATGAAATCAGAGCTCTAAATCAGTGAATTTTCAACATTTACTTTAATTCCATCTTTATTTAATATATGTCCTAAGAAATGTATTTCCTGTTTAGTAAGTGCACACCTCTAAAAGCAAATACAAAGCTTAGAGTTGAGATGATATAACTTAAAACGTAAATGGGCTGCAGCAGCAAGGACACCATGTGTAAACAATATCTTGGTTATATCACAGGTTCAGATAAATATTTTTTTCAGCATAAAATTGTAAATATATACTTACCCATTAGTTTTAACATATGTTTTGGGTTCTCGAAAGAACCGTCTCATTGAGACGGTTCTTTTGAGTACCCACAACATATGTTTTTGTTGAGAAATTAGAAAATAAAATTTTCGTTACGCATTCTTAACTAAAGTCCTGCTATATCTAGTGTCAATTCATCATATTAAAACTTTTTTACTAAGAAAGTGGCACACAGGCCAAATTAATCTGCTCCTTTTGACAGATTCATCTTCACATTTACAAATTTCACCCTTTTTACATCAATGTGTTTCAGCTTGAGAAAAGGGTAACTTAATACAAAATAAAGATTCTATAGCATACACTTTCAAAGAAATGAAATCTCATTTACTGATACACTATCTTGTGTTACATCTGTCAAGTTTGAGATGCAATAGAATCATAGGTGTTCCTTCATATTGACAGAAATACCTTGCATGTACCTTTTCATATAATCATACCTCATACATGTGACCTATGCAGCTTCAAGTTGTTAAATCAAACGGTTTAGAAGAATATACATTTACAAGAAAATACATTATTTTACCTTGGGTGACACAAATGGTTACCCAGTACCTATTTATGTAGGTATAATGTTTGAAGTTGTTATATCTAACTGTTTAGGAGGAGATACATTACAAGGAACGTGAGGGAAGGAGGGACACACAGTCATACTTACAAGAGGGACGTTCTGTGGTTCCTAATGGTCCGTGGTCATTGCAAATTTATGGGCCTAACTTCACAAGGTAAATCTCACTAGCCCATTTAACCCCATAACACCATGCTGTACTAATCTTACCTAACCTCACGAAACACGGCAGTACAGAAATGTATCATAGGCATGTGCAGACGGACGGACAGATGGACGCTCTTACAAATGGATTTTTGTTGAGTACTTTATATGTTAGAAAATGTTTCCGACGATATACCTCCCAATATGAAATTTTGAATACAGTTATCCCCTTACGTTTGCTCTGAAGTGCTACATAGTAAGGTCACAAAGAGGAAAGGCTCATTTACAACAATCAATGGAATTGCATAAAGATCGGATTTTTGTAATAGTTTCAGCATGACAGATGCAGAAAACATATACATCGCTTAATCCATCAAAACTATCAAATATCAAAACTAATATTCTTCCTCATAAACTAGAGGAATAAAAGAATAAAGAAAAACTAACAAATCAAAAATGGAGCTTATAAAACCTTGGTTTTATTGTCACGCTGGTTTATGGTTGGCATGTCATGTATTTTTTGTCCAGAATCTCGTTTATTTTAGCCTGAATCGCTTTGGTTATATGCGAGTGTTTTTTCCTGGTACATGTTGGTTATAGGTGAGAATTACATTTGTTTGGTTTTTCTTCGTATATGTTTGGTTATAGGCGAGACTCCCGTTTTGGGGAGATTTTTTTTTTTTTTTTTTTTTTTTTTTTTTTTTTTTTTTTGCTTGTGTGCTATGGTTTAAGCAGGTATCTGGTAGGGTGTTTGTGAAAATTATGTTGGATTTGGGTGAGGATCGTTGTCCACAGCTATATTCCTAAAAGATAAATTTAAATTACCAATCCTTTGCAAATGAAACTGAGAAAATACAATCACTCTGCCAATTAAAATACTGAGTAAAAACAGTTTATTTTTGACAGTAAAAGCAAACTAAACCGTCTTTAAATACGTACGTTGAACAGGTCTCCTATTCTAACTATCAAGCCAAGTGAAAATGATTGTTTTGACATGTTTTCTGGCAAACGCTACAATTACAGTTCGAAAAACCAGTGATCCCATTTGGGACGTCAACAGCTCCTTGTATCTTCAGAAATGTGTTTCTTTATATGTAACTAATGGTTTGGCGTCAATTTGTGACAGCTTTCAGGAAAATTGATACCACTGTCTTAAAAGATTCATTAAAGTCTTCTGATATAAAACAAACACAACCTTAGAGACAGATCATGAGATTCCAGTCCTTATGGTATAGGCGAACAACGAATACTCAGGTGGGCCTGTGTATACTAGCTGTCCCACAAGAGCATTTGCTGGCTCAAACAAGCAAAGTTGACTTAGCCTCGAGGTTATAAAACTTCAGTTCATTCTCAGACTCAAAATAAAGGGCAATGATTGGCTGCTTGCGGACTAGTGTCCACAAGCAGCCAATCATTACACTTTATTTTGAGTCTGAGACTGCACTTAAGTTTTACACGTACAATATGGATTGATCTGTTTGATTTATTATGTTTCGCCATAAGCAAATATTCCAAAATTTTGTATGCAGTGTTATAGGTCATAGAGAACTACTTTTAAAATGTCAATCACGACTACATCCTTTGTAACACCACGTGACCCACTCTGTACCCGGGACGGAATGGGTCACGCCTGGTGTTAACAAGGATGTCAAGACTATAACTAACAACACATTTGGTATTATTCATTTTGAGAATGTCCCCCGAAGTGACAAATATGCTCTTTCCTTATTCTGAGCTTACTCTAATATGGGTGGAAGAGGTCTTACGAAGTACCTAAAATTCAATCATAAGTGTTACTTGCAAAAACGCAGGGCACTATATCATTCATTCTACGTTAACTTGGCCAATTGTGAAATCAGAAAAGTTGAAAATCGAATACTCTAGATTTACTATATGAAGTTTGTATCTGATAAAATAACGTTTTAATATACGGAAACAAACTTCAGTGTACCCAAATAAAGCTTTTTTGAAAGAAAAATATTGACGTAAACAGGTGTGCTATCTACACAACGTAAGATACGTTACAGTATATATAAGGATAAAATACTCAGTGTAGTCAAATATTAGAGAATGCAAACTATGTGATTTAAATACCTTCAGGAATAATGTATAGCTATATAATAAGCGTTTAAGAATAGTGGTCTTCATCATGTGGTACTGCGCATGAAGATTCAATTTTTAAATTGAAGAAAATATTTTTTATTAACATTATCTTTTATTTTAATCGATAAAAATCAAATTTTCCTTTTAACACATGACATTTTTGTATAAT
The DNA here is from genome assembly GCA_964019695.1 of Loripinus fragilis. NCBI lineage: Eukaryota > Metazoa > Mollusca > Bivalvia > Lucinida > Lucinidae > Loripinus > Loripinus fragilis. The sequence goes on along the minus strand of OZ026530.1, from coordinate 43,414,212 downwards.
TTCTAAGTTGCAATGTTATATGATTATATCAATTTGATTTCATACACACTATGTTTTCTATATAACCACAATAAGCATTATGAAAAACAGACCATTTTGTAACGTATCTTACACATGTGAAGTCTCATCTGTTTATACAATGTACACCCACTTTATGCCATACCCTGAATCATCCTGTTTGATTAAATTGACTAGTAGTGAGTCTAGTACAATAACTAATGAGAAATGTTTATCCTATATATATTAAAATAATCAATTCAAAACCAGCAGAGCACACAATACAGATAGGATACATAAGTGCAGGGTAAAAGCTGTATTTATAGAAAATGATGTAAAATATTATCAGTTATCCTCGTGAATCAGAACAAACACAAACTAATTCATAAACTATTATTAAACTATCGAAAGTCAAACAATTAAACCAATCATTCCAACGGTCATTCAAGCAAGTGTCTACAAAGGGGTTGTAACGTATCTTATGCTTTTGGCTAAAATGTCACTTTGATTACTTCAATATCAGATTTTGATACCCCAAACTGACGCTGACGCTTTTCAGTTGCAACATGTTTGACAATGCTACACATATCTTCACCATGAGTCGCAAATTAAGGACATTATCTAATCAGACGTTGGAATACATTTACAGGTACATTTAAATAGCCTATTTTACACTCTTAAAATACTAATATGAAATACAAAATATTCATATGAAGAACTTGGGTTATTTTCATTTCACTGGCAAGGAAATATTGTGACAAAAGACAACATCACTTTTAACCAGCCATGACATCTTTTGCGTCAATATTTTCTTAAGTTGTGACTTCAGATGACAGGAAGCGCTGATTTCATTAGATACGTTACAAAAACATAAGATACGTTATGCAAAATAATCTGAACTCAAAGAGCCCAGTATACTATTTCTTGATTTATCAGCAAAGAGATGCAGTCTTCTAATTGAGCGTCACGTATCTTATTTTAACGTATCTTATTCCAATAAAATGTTTAAGTCCATTTTAGCCAGGTTTAACTAGTATTCCACAAATGCTTTATTACTTTCCATTTAGTAAACATTCAGCAGTATTGTGCGGGCAAGAGTTAGAGTAAAGCTTTTCAATAGACTGAAGTGCACTCGAAAAACACTGTCACGTATCTTACCAAAATATTTGGTGCTTTTGTATCCTGGATGAAACCTTTGTATTTGTTTTTATTAAGATAAATCACAGCACGGTTTTGTGGTTTAAATCTTTTATACTGATATATTAGCATCTAAAATATTCAGTTGCATATTAAAAATAAACAGAATTTTGAAATGCTAAGACCCAGAAAAAGACTGTAACGTATCTTACTTTAAAAATAGGGACAAGTTATTATAATTTTTCATCAAAATTTCTATATCTGAAACAGGCAAAGAGTATCGACAGTCTATTTAATCGTATCTTAGGTTTACACAAAAAACTTTGTTTTGATATAATACATGTAAGTGGGCCTATAAAATAACTACTTTTGAAGAACGTAAGCCAGGGACACGAGAATTTGGTAGATTTAGAAGCATTGTCTATTCAAAAATTACATTTTCCTATTCATAATCTAAACTTTTTTATGTAAGAAACCTCACACAGGTATTAGATCAGTTATACAAAACCCAATGCCTTAACATATCATGCAATAAGAATATTTTACAAGCGTGGGACAGTGTATTTTCATAATTTAACCATTTAACGTAGAATGAATGATATGTGCGTTACGCATGTACGTAATTAATAGTCATATACATACTATACTCGGCAGAAAAAGAAAGCTTACAGCTTTTTTATAATAGTCTGGACTGTGTGTGTAATTGACTGAGCCAAATTAGCATTTATATGATGTGAGAGACATCCGCATGAAAAATGCAAGAACCCCTCTTTTAACCCTTGCTAGATGTTTTCAAACAAAATCTGTACAAAGTTAGCTCTGCGCATCATTATATCCTTTGTTGTCTAGACATTAAGAAAACCATCATAAATTGGTAATTTATACTGATTCTGGCTCAAAATTTGAGCTTGACATTGATATTTTAGCAAATTATCCCACTTTTGATTAAAACTTTAGTAACTTTCAATGCATCATTTCTTTTTTTATCCATACATGAAATAATATTAGAAATACTGCACTTTAAGTGCCTGAATGAACAAATGGCAGTGATTGTATTGTTATTCAGTCAACATTTTAACCTTTAATCTTTGATTTTAGAAAATTAGCTCTCTGACATTGAAAGCCTCGATAACATCACCATAAGATGGAGTGCAGTGGCTTAGTGGTAAGGTGCTTGACTCGAGGTCGAGGGGTTGCGGGTTCGAGCCTATGTGCCTTTGTTGTTTTAATTTACAACAAAAGCACCTTTTCTCACGACTAGACTGAGCTCCAACGATAACAGCTACATAATAAATAGCGATATTTCCTGCAAGGCAGTTATATTTGGAGAAATCATGTTACGTAATTGTATAAGTCAGATCTTACAATAGTGCCCGATGATCTCAAAAATGATATATCATTGATTTCAGGCGCAGAAGAAAACTCAGTTCTTTATATCATTTCGGTATTCCTCATAAAATTGATTGATTAAATTGATCCAAAACAAATACAAAAATATATGCATTTGCAACATGATAGTTGTGTGTGTGTTGTTGTTGTTGTTGTTGTTGCTGTTGCTGTTGTTGTTGTTGTTGTTGTTGTTGTTGTTGTTGTTGCTGTTGTTCCTTGTAATAGAGAAATGAGTAGTACAAATCGTTTCTATGTTTCTATGTAAGGCTAGAAACCTTTTGAGAAGTCTCCAAAACACAAAAACAACAATCATCGGTAAGTTTGCTACTCTAACAGCTTGGGTTCCCTAGGCATCACATACATTGTATATCAGCCAATATGTCCATATCATATCAGTAGTCTCCGCAACCTTAACTAGGTCATATACTAGAAATTTGTCAGTGTGACACAGATGCCCTCGCCCAGGGCCATTGTATGAGAGAAAAAGTGTCCCAGATATGACTGATTCACTAAATATTGACAAAATCTAGGCTGGTTTTGTAACGTGTTAATATGCCAACATTTGTGACAGAGATTGTCATTTATTCTTGTAGTAAAGAAAGAAAAAAAATTCTAACATGATTTAATGCTACGTTCACACTATGTTCCAGGCAGTCACGCAGTCACGCTAGCCAAAAACGTAGCTCGTCGTGGTGGTTTGGTCATTTTTGTCTTCGTATTCAAGTTCTGTTAAGTCTCAGTAAGTTTTCTCACGGTCTCTCAAGGTATCTGTGACAGAGGCTCGACGGCGCACTACGGTCTGCCACGGATGCAGCATTGCTTGTACGTTTCACCCCCACCTGCAACGTTCGGTTGGGACCTGTGGTTCCAGGAGATATTGTTTTAAGATATTTCTTATCCAGAGATCTGGCGACCACCTTGTTCAGCGGAGCGGAAACATTTAAGCAATTTTGGTAGACGGCCTAAGAAGACACATCCGTGTTACGTTCCTTTAAATTTGGACCAGTGGTTTAGGAGAATATGCCATTTAAAGAAAACGCACCACGGATGACGCACGACAGACGCCGGAAGCGAAACCTCACCTTGAGCCTATGGCTCTGGTGAGCTAAAAATTGTAAAAACATGCATTATTTTTTAAATACGTCAAACAGAAAACATACTGTGAAAACTTTTTCTGGCTTAAGAGGTGGCCTAAACAGCTCTTCTCCATAACCTTTAAACAAAACAGCAAACCGGAAAATTGAAAATTACATGGAATGCGCTTGATTGGAGTGGTACAGCTTGAAAATGTATTTCATCTATCATACAAATTAGTCCCCGCCAAGCCTTGCTTATATTCGGCATAAAACAAGAATTTTATTAGCGAACATGGAATTGCTTCGTGCCAATACACATATACTGGTACTTTAAAATCTTGATCATGCCTTTATCATTATACAGAGTTTAATGGCCATGAAATTCGAAGCAATGGACTGAAAGCACACCCATTTTAGTTTGTCTTCTTTTGCATAATTGGAACAGCCTATTCGATAATGGCACTCATCGGCTATTAGATAATGTCATCCCTTCGTGCACATACAGCTATACCGTAGGCGTACCTAGATAGAGTATATAGGCTCAGCAGGGGATTTTCTGCCCTTCTCTAGGGGCGGAATTTCGGTCCCATACCCAATCGAAAATAGCCACCTCTTTTCCCAATACCATGTCCGTTTTTCCCAAATAAAGAAAAGTATTTTTTTAGAGACCAGTACTACTTATGAGAAACAATGACCCATATCAGAATGATACTTAAAAACTTGTGCTTAAGTGGTATGCTTAGCATAATACAATCTAAACTAACTTGATTTTGAGGATATAATTCTACCCTTGTTATGTTCTATGCCGTTAATTTCTCCCCATTTTGATGTAAAGTCGATCATTTTTCCCCATTTTGGCCAGGGGCCTTTTCCCAAATTGATGGAAAAAGTCCTGCTCGGTCGCGAATCAGGGATAAACTTCAAGCCTCAGCGTGAGAAAAGGATATTTCAATTTAATGTTTCTTGACAGTTCGGATGTCTGTGCTTAGATGAATGAAAACTACTTATTGCATCAAACCAAACTGAGAACGAAAATTAAAAAATGGTCCACAATGAAATGTTAAATCACACTTCCGTACGTAGCATATTTGTGTTTGTAAAAATTTATTGTTTAAAGTTTCAAGTACGTACCCTGTTTTGACATGTTCTTATCAAACAACAAATAAGAGAGTGAAATAGCCCTTGTTCGCTCACTTCAGTTTCTTTGACAGATCAACTTCGTTTAGCTATTTATGTAGCAGACTTGGGGTGATCACATGTAAATGTAATCAATTACATTTACTTTCGAATTTTATTGATTACTGATTAATACAATTACTATTACTTTCAATAACATTGGAAAATAATCATAATAACAAATTATAGTTACCCCAAGTTATATAGATGGTCACTTGTTAACCATCTTGACGAACTCAGATATCAGCAGCGACAATTTTAAAAGTTTCTTATATAGGTAAATAAGGGAAACAGGCCGCAACGCCTGGTGTTCGTATTTGTCAACTGATCAAACAGTGAGTATGACAATGAAATGCCACAATCACACACTGCAGATCGTCAGATGGAGCCATATTTAAGCTAATAGTCACGATACACCACTGTCCAGACAGACAGTTAAAGTAAAACAACCAACACTCTCTTCCTCAGCAATATGATTGCAAAACTAGAAAGGACACTAAGTACCGCATAAAGAAAAAGGACCAAACACAAACGCCCACAAACAATGGGCCTAAAAATATTTTCGTAGGTCACCCTATGACCTCTTAGAATTTTATCAGTAGATTTAAAGGTGAAAACCAGAGTTGGGGTCGATTACATGCAAATGTAATCGATTACAATTACAATTACTTTGAAATTTCATGATTACTGATTACAATTACAATTACTTTTTTTTAAATGTAATCGATTACAATTACAGATTACATTACAAAGTAATCATGATTACTTTATGATTACTTATGATTACTTTTGAGCAATAAATTAACTTTATTATATTTCAAGACTTAATAGAATGTTATCCTGAAGAAAGGAAATTTAGCAATGGTTCTCAATTTTACTTACAGAGCTACAATATTTACTACATTGTATATGAAAAAAAGAATAAAACAACAGTATTCAAAAAATCCCTTATTATTCTAAATATAAGCATGGGTACACATTTAATTATCTCATTTATCTTACATGTATTTGCAAGATATCCCTAGTACAACCCAAATAGCCATATTTGGCTGTTTTAAGTTCAGTAAGGTCAACCTCAAAATTTGACCATTGTTTTACATGCATCATAAATAACACAGTTCCATGTGCTTCAGGTTTGTGTTTCTATGGAAGGAGAAATTAAAAAAAAAATATTCAAAATATCTTTTTAGTAGTGTAGAAATCAGCTACAACTTAAGATGTTTACAATAATAAATATAAAGCACCTAGAACTCTGCTATTTAAAATGAAATAGCTTTTAATATGACTATACACTTTTCTTAATAGTATTTTTGTTGATTTCAATCTTCATGTGGACTTGTATGGAGTTCTTATTTAGTTGACGAAACTCTCTCATATAACTGTTTGAAGCTCAGAGTTGTTCATGATGAGAAAATTTAAAATTAATTTGATCATATACTTTATAATGATTTTTGGATTTTATCCCTATTTTATCATATTCAGAGAACATGTCCTCCTGAAGTAAATTAGTCCAGCTTCCATTATTACCTAATATTTTGGATATTCTTTTATTTCGTTTAATTTAATCCTGATGATTGAAACACATTTATTATGTTTCATGTATGTCTATAAAAAGAATGACAAAATTATGTAGAATCGGATCTTCTGCAGATCAAACCAAAAACTAAAAATGAATTCATATTCAGCAGGAAAATGGTCGAGATTAAACACTTGCTGAAAGGTGTTAAAATTAAACTGTCATAAAATAAGGATTAGACAGACACTTAAAAAAAAGAGTCCTTATTACATTTGACAGCAGAGCAAACAAAAAAGTTGACCAATACTGTCATTCAGTGTTCACAATTATTATAGATAAAATTTTCAGAATGAAATCGGACAGGGAAAGCTTTGACTGTAAATATGTGTCTGATGAGATAATGTCAAATCTGAGCTTGGCTCAAGACTATCAAACTGTATTTACCATACAAGGGACCTTTTCCTGCCTTTTATATTTGTTTGCTAAACTTTTATCTTGCTAGATAATTTTGCATGTTTTTGTCATCTCAATTTTATTCAGAATTACCCTTCTTTTGAAGCAAAATCTTTCAGGGATCGCATCAGTATCAAAAATTTTGAATTCAGATCTGGCCCAACATTTTGTTGGGCCTGATTGAGTTCAAACTGTTTGCATAGGATATCAGCAGATGACAAAAGTTGTCACTAGCAGGTAACAGGTTAATCTACTAACCCTTTCATTGCTTTAACATAAGGTGGCATTTCATCAGGGTCTGGGCTATTTGATAAGATACAAACAATCAAATAGTTTGAATTCAGAACTGGCCCAAATCTTAGTTATTTTGGATTAATCTTTGATATCTTTGATCTGTTGGTAGCATATTCACATTCCTTGTTTCAAACATCCATTATTCTCTTTGATCTGGTACCTTACAACTGTTTTTTAACCAGTTTCATATTTTTGTGTCAAAAAAGCAAAAGTAATCATAAAGTAATCATAAAGTAATCATGATTACAGGCTATTTTGCAATGTAATCGATTACATTACGATTACTTGTAATCATAAAAATCCACGATTACAGATTACTTTATGATTACTGAAAACAAGTAATCGATTACAAGTAATCATGATTACAGATTACGATTACCCCATCTCTGGTGAAAACGTTAATAGTTTTAACAATTTTAACACATGATAGGCTACTTATGATTGTGGAAGCAAACCCTATGAGCCCTGAAGGAGCAGTCTGATCTGGGTCCATATTGTTTGCAAAATAGACTTCCGAATTGTATAAAACCTCGGAACTAGTATACATACTGTGTCCGAGATAAAATGGAGCATGAATGGCGCCAAAAAGGTTAATGGTGAATATGGCAATATTTTAAAGATGCATAGTTTGTAACTTTTGATCTTCTAACTTTAGAAACAATGTTTCTATTTTTCAATAACACAGCAAAAGTACTCAAATTCAGGACCATTTTTGTAAATCTTAATAAATTATCACTATCAAAACAACAGCATTTATGTTAAAACAACTGTCCAGAATTATTGGAGGGACGTAAATAATTACAAACAAGAGAAAAACAAGAAATGTCACAAACACGTGACGAATGCCCCCAAAGGAATTGGTCTAGCACAAGACACATTTGAGGAAAGATAGCTATAATATAGCAAGAAAAACCTAGAAATGAAGCCAGAAGTCAATGTCAAGGTCAAAATGACTCAAAATTGTATGCACCACTCCGCCATCCCAAGAGGAATCACCACCCCAAATTTGGGATTCCTACATCAAATAATATAGGAGATATGCTCTAGACACAATAATTCTTGAAAACTAGGTCAGAGGTCAAGGTCACAGTGACCCAAAAATGGTTTGTGACACTCAGGCATCCCAAGATGCATTTACATACCAAATTTGGAATTCCTATTTCAAAGAATATAGGAGATATGCACCAGTTTCTAGAAACTAGGTCAGAGGTCAAGTTCAAAGTCACAGTGACTAAATTATGGTAAGTGACACTTCATCATCCCAAGATGCATCCACACACCAAATTTGAGATTCCTACCTCAAATAATATAAGAGATACGCTCTGGACATGATTATTCTAAAAACTAGGTCAGAGGTCAAGGTCACAGTGACCCGAAAATGGTACATGACACTCCCCTATTCCAAGATGCATCCATACACCAAAATTGGAATTCCTAACCCAAGGAATATATGAGATATGCTCGGGACACAATAATTCTTAAAACTAGGTCAGAGGTCAAGGTCACAGTGACCCAAAAATGGTATGTGACACCCTGTCATCCCAAGATGTATTTACACACCAAAATTGGAGTTCCTATCTCAAAGAATATAGGAGATATGCACCAGACTCAATGTAGTTTCTAGAAACTAGGCCAGAGGTCAAGTTCAAGGTCACAGTGACCCAATTATGGTACCCGACACTTTGTCATCCCAAGATGCATCCACACACTAAATTTGAGATTCCTACCTCAAATAATATAAGAGATATGCTATGGACAAGGTTATTCTAAAAACTAGGTCAGAGGTCAAGGTCAAGGTCACAGTGACCCGAAAATGGTACATGACACTCCGCTATCCCAAGATGCATCCACACACCAAATTTGGAATTCCTAACTCAAAGAATATAAGAGATATGCTCTGGACACAATAATTCTTAAAACTAGGTCAGAGGTCAAGGTCACAGTGACCCAAAAATGGCATGTGACACCCCGTCATCCAAAGATGCATTTACACACCAAATTTGGAATTCCTATCTCTAAGAATATAGGAGATATACACCAGACTCAATGCAGTTTTCAAGAAACTAGGTCAGAGGTCAAGTTCAAGGTCACAGTGACCCAATTATGGTACGCGACACTTCGTCATCCCAAGATGCATCCACACACCAAATTTGAGATTCCTACCTCAAATAATATAAGAGATATGCTCCGGACACGATTATTCTAAAAACTAGGTCAGAGGTCAAGGTCAAGGTCACAGTGACCCGAAAATGGTACGCGACACTCCGCCATCCCAAGATGTATCCACACACCAAATTTGGAATTCCTACCTCAAAGAATATAGGAGATATGGACCGGACACGAAAGCGGGACGGACGGACTGACGGACGGACGGACGGACGGACTGACGGACGGACGGACGGACAGTGCGATTACTATATGCCTCCCAAAGTTCCTTTGGGGGCATAAAAAACAGCTGTTTTTATAAGATAATTCCCTTTTCCGTGCAGTTTTCAGCTGTACTGAACATATTTATTGTGAAAACATAACTTAATTCTATTTTTACATATGATTAAAATGAAAATAAAAAATTTCGAAAAATGTTCAAAGTTACAGACTTAGCCTCTTTAACCTACAGAAACAAGGTCATTGAACAAATTGAAATATTTACATTTCCACTGCGAGTCTTTAAATGAACCTTTACATTTGAGATGTGGTTCATACCTTCATGAACAAATCAATTTAAGCCACACCCGCATACGCGCCGTTTGAGCGGGCTAACGTCAAGTCTGCTTGTTTACTGACGTTTGCGTGACGTTGAACACGTATCGCCATGACGTTAAGCGCGGAATTTTGGCGTTTTGGCTATTCCAAACACTGCGTTATGTCTGATTTAATTCAAAATATCTGGAAAACTAGCTAAGTTAGGTGAAAATTAAAAATTGATACTTGACTGATAATATAAAATGTAAATATAAGTAATAAATTCAATTTTTGGAAGGTTCATGGAATCATGAATACTTCGGGTCTCTTGCAAAGTTAACGTGAAGCCCTTCGGGCTTCACTTACTTTGCACGAGACCCGAAGTATTCATGATTCCATGAACCTTCCAAAAAATGAATTCATTTCTTAAATAAACGAATGTATGGGACTCAGATTGGTTCTGGTCATGAAAGAAACTCATTTTCGCGACAGAGCTCATGATCCCTAGCTGAATACCAATATACCGAAAGTAATCCCAAAGGTCCGAAAGTAATATAAACTACACACAAGTGAGGTACAGAAAACGAATTTCAATCTTCCATGTTCTCAATTTAATAGGTTTCGTACTTAACGTTTTAATCATTTTGCTAATTAAAATGAAGGAGAAATATGTTTCGCTGTGACGCGACAAGTGCTATTAGTTGAAAGATACTTTAAGTCTTTGACTACTAGTGTCGCCTGCTGTGAATTTTTGCAAACCGTGTGGGTCCAGATCACGCTCGACAAAATGTCTGGCCTGGTCTGGATCCAAACCATTTAGCAATCTGGTGGTATTCCTGAAATAATTTTTCGAAAAAATGTGATTTTGAAAAAAATCAGCAGACGACAAAAAAGCATGCACAATTACCCAGTCCCCAAATTCAATATACCGTGTAATCATTAATAGAGTTTGTAATAAACGTGAGAATCAATTTTTTATTCATTAAAAGGAAGACCTTTTTCGCTGTACCATGACAAGTAGAAAGAATGAAAGACTGTGAAATGTGTTGGCCAGTGTGTATGATGAGGAAATGTCACATATACAGACCAGGGACCAACGAGGAAGAGAGACAGAACACTAACCAGGGATTTGTTTCAGTGTTCGGCCCCTTCCCAATGGAAGTTTTGAAGAAAAAAAATCCCAATCTTCAAAAAAAAAATTCTTTTTTGAATTTTCATTCAGTCACCACTTACGCAAGCTACATGGTGACATTCTACTACTGTTGCATCTTATTATACCCGCTTTTTTCTTTAGACAAAAAGGGTATATTAATTTCGTGTCAAAGTCGGTCCGTCGTCCGTCCGTCCGTCTGTCCGTCCGTCTGTCCGTCCGTCCGTCCGTGCGTACGTCCGTCCGTCACGTTTCTTGTAAATGTATCTCCTCCTAAACCGTTAGAGGTAGCAACTTCAAACTTTGTAGTTGAATAGATCACATGATGTAGAGGGTACTGGGCAACATTTTGTGTGACCTTGACCCCAAGGTCAAGGTCAAAGGTCAAATGTTGTATTTTCTTGTAAATGTATCTCCTCCTAAACGGTTAGATGTAGCAACTTAAAACTTTGTAGCTGAATAGATCACATGATGTAGAGGGTACTGGGCAACATTTTGTGTGACCTTTACCCCAAGGTCAAGGTCAAAGGTCAAATATTGAATTTTCTGGTAAATGTATCTCCTCCTAAACGGTTAGACCTAGCAACTTCAAACTTTGTAGCTGAAAAGGTCACATGATGTAGAGGGAGCTGGGCAACATTTTGTGTGACCTTAAGGTCAAGGTCAAATATTGAACTTTCTTGTAAATGTATCTACTCCTAAACGGTTAGACCTAGCAACTTCAAACTTTGTAGCTGGATGGGTCACATGATGTAGAGGGTACTGGGCAACATTTTGTGTGACCTTGACCTTTGTGTGACCTTGACCCCAAGGTCAAGGTCAAAGGTCAAATATTGAATTTCTTGTAAATTCTTCTCCTCCTAAAGCTTTTGACGTAGTAACTTCAAACTCTGTAGGTGCATAGGTCACATGATGTAGAGGGCACTGGGCAACATTTAGTGTGACCTTGACCCGAAGGTCAAGGTCAAATAATGTACTTTCTTGTAAATGCATTTTCTCCTAAACTGCTGGACATAGCAATTTCAAATTTTGCAGGTGCAAAGGTCATATGATTTGGAGGGCACTGGACAACATTTGGTGTGACCTTGACCCATAGGTCAAGGTCATATAGTGTATTTTTTTTGTAAATGCTTCTTCTCCTTAACCATCGGACATAGCAACCTTAAACTTTACAGGTGCATAGGTCATATTATGTAGAAGACACTGAGCTACATTTTGTGTGACCTTGACCCCAAGGTAAAGGTTATAGGTCAAAAAGCGGGTATTTGCGATGGTGTACCATCGACTTCTGCTCTAGTTTCTCCTTAATTTAATGGCAATAGTAAGTGTAATAGCTAATTTGGTTTTTAATTCGCCGAAAATAACGTAATAGCGAACCACAACAAAGGGGTACGTGCATTAAGGTGCTAATTTGGCCCCCACTAGAGCCAAAAACTGAAAAATGCTTTTCACCAATTTCATTCAATTGGTGTATTAGAAGAATGGTTAAACTGTAAAATTCTGGCGTTTATTTAAATTTAATGGTAGCTATGTAACTAAAATGGCCGCCAAAATAGAGAAATTGCCATTTAAGGCTAAATTTAAGGCTTTTTCAGACCGATTTTTTTAGAATTAGATATCAGCACAAGCGAATACCAAAAAAAACTTTTAACATATTGTAAGCCATGATAATTCTCACCCTCTGTTAAAATATCTTTTTGGTATTTGCTTCTGCTCTATGTTCACACTGGTCAATGTAAACGTACTGGTGGTTGCTACAACGAGCTGGTGGTTGCATTTTTCAGCACAGGTGGTGGCGTAAAAGGTAAACAAATCAATACCTGTTGACTTTATTGTCTATTTATAAACTTGCATTTATTTTATTTGTGATGACACCTGGCGCACAGACCACCGGTAACATTGCAGTTTATGGCTCTGCCAAGCAATTGGTTATTTAATTCATGGTTTGGACTGTAAATCCAACAAAGTTCTGGAGTTTTGCCGTGACAGGTGCTTTTTTATAGTGTTACTGCCTAAATGTAGGGGAATATGCATGTCTAAGCACAGCTGTTATCATATTTACATGTAATGACATCCAAAAAAGTATTACCACTTTGTATCTTTTTTCTTGGTAAACTAGTTTACGTTTTATTGAGGAATTTTATTACAACGCACTGGGAGCATTTTTAGACGCATTGATACAACGCACTGATGGTTGCCTAGATGTGCCATGGTTGCTGGTGCAGCCTCACCACAGCATTCACTGTTCTTATAAACGGCACATAAATCGTTATTTGAGCCAGAACATGATATTTCAGTACCAGGACGAAGACTCAGGTGAGCCTGTGCAAATGTACAGACTCACCAGAGCCTTCTCTGCATAGAAAAATAGAGAGTAGTAATCGTTTTTGGATGTTATTTCATGGGACTATGATAACATAGCTGCAGCTGTGCTTAGACATGCAGAATTTCCATAAGTTAGGCAGTCACCATAGAAAAAAGCACATGTCACTGTCAAACTCCACAACTGTGTCGTATTTGTCGGTCAAACCATGAAGTAAAATGCCAATTGCATGGCAGAGCCATAAACTGCAGTTTTTCTGACGGTTTGTGTGCATTGGGTCATCAAAAAAAAATAAATGCAAGCTTATAAAGAAATCATAAGTCAATAGGCATAAATTTTGTGTTTTTTTGTACACTGATGAAGGCTCAAGCGTGACTCTGCAAATGTGTAGCCTCATCAGAGACGCTCCAGAGCTAGCCCTGTTCGCACTTTGAGAGAGTGTCCGCCTATTTTTCAGATTGGCCCCAAAACTTTTAATTTAATGAGATTGTTTGTCCGTTATGATACATTACAATAGTTAAGAAGCCTCTATGCGACCTTAAAACGTTTGTGCTTCAACAACAGCAGAATCTAGGGCGAAGATTTGGTACCAGTAAAATGCAATTTTAGCACCCCAGAGATATAGGCTGCTGTCTGTTATAAGGCGGTGATTCTGTTGTTGTTGATTCGTTGTTGATTGTTACTCCCATTACAGGATTCTGTAATTGTTCTATATTTTGTTACTTTATGTCCATTCTTGTTTTGCGATCATCCTGATGGGGAAGAGAGAGAGAGCTGGCTGTTTTGCTTAGTTTGTCTTCCTGGTGTCTCTTGATTCTTGTGTGGCTATTCCTCTCAGTGCCAAGGGTCTGTCTGCAGTTTGTGATTGTGATACTCACTATTTTATGGTGTCATTCATACGAACAGCGATGGCTTTGGCGAGTCTGCACATTTGCTTGGTCTAGTCTGAGCCTTCACCACAGTTCAAAATTCTCACGTGGTGACTCAAATGGCGATTGAATGCCATTTTGTGCGAGCAGCGAAGGATCTGGCGAGTATGCACAATTGCACAGGCTTACCTTAGCCTTCGTCACTGTACAAAATCTCTTGTGCTGCCTTAAATGGCGATTTGTGTGCTATTCACGCCAGCAGCGAGTACTCCCGCGAGTTTGCACATTTGCGCAGGCAGTCACTGGACAATGTAATAAATATCAAGATCTCTTGTGCTGGCAGCAAAGGCTCTTGGGAGTCTGCACGTTTGCACAGGCTCGCCTGAGCCTTCTTCACAGTATCGAAATATCATGTGCTGGTTGAGATGGCGATTTTTGTAACGTTTATGTGAACAGCGAATGATGTGGTGAGTTTGCACCAGCAACCACAGGACGTCTGTGCAACCATCAGTGCGTTGTATCAATGCTTTAAAAAATGCTCCCAGTGCGTTGTAATAAAATTCCTCAATAAAACATTTGCTAGTTTACCAAGAAAAAAAATACAAAGTAGTATTTGTTTTTTGGATGTTATTTCATGGGAATATGACAACAGCTGCGCTTAGACATGCAGATTTCCATCAGTTTAGGCAGTTACACTAGAAAAAAGCACCTGTCACGGCAAAACTCCAGAACTTTGTTGGATTTGCAGTCCAAACCATGAATTAAATCACCAATTGCTTGACAGAGCCATAAACTGCAATGTTACCGGTGGTCTGTGCGCCAGGTTTCATCAAAAATAAAATAAATGCAAGTTTATAAATAAATAATAAAGTCAACAGGTATAGATTTGTTTACCTTTTACGCCACCACCTGTGCTGAAAAATGCAACCACCAGCTCATTGTAGCAACCACCGGTGCGTTTACATTGACCAGTGTTATGTTGATTTCCAAGTCAAATGTCTTAAATTTGCTCCAAACATGTCACTTTCCTATTTTCAGCCTATTTTGGCAGCCATTTTGTTACCATTGCAACGGTAAAAATAGAATAAATCCCAGACTCTTACACTTGGACTATTGTTCTAATAAACTAGTTTTCCCAATCTGAAAGGTCCTAGGTCCCAAAATTGCGACAAAAAAACTGCTAACAGTCACAATTAAAGTAATTAAAGCAACCGGCTCTCTGTATTCAGCAAGATAGGTGATTGCATAACTAGAAAGGACTGCATTACAAAACAAGGACCAAGCATTAAACCCCACAAACAAGGGAAGCAGCAGTAAAAAATGGTTTATCAACAACAACAGAACCACCAACTAAACTAAAAACAAACAGCGCTCAAAGGCATTTAACACCGTGATTTATCTGTCTGTTTTACACTAGTTTGACCTTTAACATGGTTTTTAATGATGTGATTGTCACAAAAGACAGTCAAATTGTACGTCAAATCTTAAAAAGACAATCAAACATTAAAAACGGCTGTTATTGAAAAATAGAAAAATATGTCAAAGTGATCTTATTGCATAATGCAAGCTTGATATATGTTCTATTTCAACCATCATGGGTTTGTCTGTTTAAACCTTAGTTGTATCTTTAGCAGAGTTTTTCGTTGTTGCAATCATTTGAAATGTCCGTGAAAATGTCTGTAAAATATGCTGAACGATCACAACCACTTTTTAAAATAACCTGTATTTTCTCAGATTTAGCTGTTCTAGCCCTTATTTTGTACCATTTTGTTCGGTTTTGCATACTCTTTAATACAGCACCAAACAAAAAGAGAAGTGCTACCTTAAAAATCATTAAGTTGCTGATAGTGTTTGTCTTCATGCTATTACGTAGAAGAAACAAAGGATCCCATTGGAGCAAAACTTTTGAAGCTTATTCTTCTTAAACCACGACAATCAGTAACATATCCAACAAATAAAATTGTAATCGAATAACGTCTTTGTGGAATATTTTATATTGTAGAAAAAGTGTGACTTTTTGAATTCAGGGTACATAATTAGTTCTGTTTTATCAAATGGCGTCGCAAGCAACAATGTTTTCAAAAATTAGGTAAATGCATAGAGCGGGGAAACCTGTGTATATTCGCTTTGTTCAGGCATTTAAATTTTGCTTATTTTTGCTTGTTTTATGCTTCATTTTTATTTATAGCTAATACGCCTACTTATTATCTGCAGGTTTAAAATGTAGCTGGTTCTACTATATCATTTTATGGAAGACTTATTTCTATCTTGAGATACTGATTATTTCTATCTTGAGATACTGATTAATAAGTACATACTTGGGAATCGACTGTTTTAAGGTTTAAAGTACTTTAAGGACATATGCTACTAAATACTCCCCATATTGAAATATGTTCAATACTTTGCATACAGTTGATTTTATGCATGGGCTATCCATTTATCAAATAAAAAAAGATATGTCACCGTGCTTAATTTTTCAGAATCTCATATTGAAGTTTTCAGCATTTGACCAATTTTCTAAAAATATAAAATATAAAATAAAAACACTAGTCCTAAATATCGAGCTAAAACGGTTGTAATCTTCAGCCAGCTTCTTTCTTTTAACTTAAATTACTGCCCATAACCTCAAACCTTTTAGAAAATGTGCAAGTTTATTTGTTATCCCATGCTGAGACAAAATACTGCATGATACATTTTGGCAATTCGTCAAAAATTGGAATTTGTTTTTTGGAATAAATCATGTATTATAAAATCTGATATTGAAAATCTTAAAAAATTATTTTTAATTCATAGACTATTATAATACCTTTCAGAAAAAAGAATAAAAATCTGGGGTCACCGAACTAATTCTCTGTCAAGAGGGCCAAATTTAACCCCACACCCACAGGTTTCATACGTAATTCAATATAAAAAGTTCAGGAATGACCATTTCGGTCGTTTTAATGATGCCATTTTACTAGTATAAGAAGCATTTGAGCATTAAAATGTTAAAAAAGAAAGAAAGACACACTGAAGATATGTGCGCACCAGGGAATCGATCGTGGTCCTCTGGCTTCGTAGCCAGACACGCTAACCACTAGGCCACGAGGTCAGGTCGTGCGCCGCTCAAAATAACCATACAAATAGTAGAGACTCGGCCACTATCGTATTCGTAACCACGATAATTGTGAACGTCGTTTGATTTCGACTAAGCTATATTTATCTGTCTTTAGTGCTGAGACGATCAGTTCTAATAAGATGTCAATAGATATTTTGGACACACTTTAATCACTTTAATTTGCCAAGAAAATGTTGGAACACCGATATGACATAAGAATATCAGAAAGCTATGTTGATCCGAATCCGTTAATGGTAGAAATACAGGACCCAGACAACTTTACCCGTTTCCAGACGCGGGAAAGGTGCGCATTGGAAATAGCCGCATATGTCTTTAAATTATCTTACCTTATTATATGTGTTGTGCTTGTATGTATGTATACTTGAATTAATTTGTAAGTCGGTAAATACCTATTCAAAGCTAATGTTATGCAATTTGTATTTCCGCCTATATAAATAAATTTTGTATTGTTGTACTATTTATCATATGATATTGTGAATGCTTGGAATATCATTTCTGGCGTAAAAAGTTATGTTGTGTCATTATGTGCGCAACGTTGTTATTGACGTCATTTCATAAGGTTACCAAAATCTGTTATTTATTTCACTACCAGACGCGACGCCATTTGATAAAACAGAACTATTTATGTAGACAAAGATCAATTGTGGAAATCGTTGGTCGCAAATTCGACACACCAGCACCCCTGATATGTATAAGACTATACAGACACGCTAATAAACGAATTTTATTGACACAGTTTCCATCGATTTCGAATAAATCTTCATTTATAAAAAGAATAGAAAATGATTTATTGCACAAGTTCATCAATATTTAATATGGTAGTAAAAAGTGAAAGTAAATACAGAGAACGAAAAGGCCACATTGACAAGCTTTAAAATACTAATAATGAAATAACTGTTTTATTACACAACCCTTTTGATGATTTCTTGAATGGAGTTATTGTAGACGATGCGGTTTTGTTGCAAAACAGAAAATTTCACCAAATCTACTCAATTTTGGTCTCAAAATGTTCCGCTCGTTCTAACTAAGAAAACGAGTACCCACATTTTATGTTTCTGACAATAACCAACGAAGTTATTGGAGTTCAAAGTTGCCAAAGCGTGGCTTATTTTCACCTTTGTTGCACAACGTCTCCTTTCATAAACGAACCGTACGCGCATCGTTGTCGCGCATGTCGATAAGCGCATGCGTGTTTTAACAGCGAAGCGGGAAACCAGGCCATGGTATAGTGCCAGTCAATAGTCCGAAATATTGACTGGTCAATAGTTCAGTGACTCATGGCATAGCAAAATTAGACAATTACATCGTATATAGACGGTTGGGTAATAATATCTTTTAATCTGTGCAACATTAGGAGGGAAACTAATTTTCACTGAACGTGTCCTCAAGCAGCCAATCGTTGCGCTTTATTTTGAGTCTGAGACTACACTCAAGTTTTATAACCTCGAGGCCTAGATAAAGGTTTAGACTAAAATCTAGACATTGCATGGATTGTTGTGGGTGTGCGTTAAATGGATTGACTTTGTGCCTATTTGGTACTTGCCAGTACAATATGGATTGATCTGTTTGATTTATTATGCATCGCCATTAGAAATATTTCAAATATTGTATGCAGTGTTATAGGTCATAGAGAACTATTTTTAAATTGTCAATCACGACTACATCCTCGGTAACACCAGGCGTGACCCATTCCATACGGGACTTAATGGGTCACACCTGGTGTTACCCGGGATGTCATGGCTATAACTGACACCGCATTTTGTATTATTCATTTTGTGAATGTCCCCCGAAGTGCCAAACAAGCATTTTCCTTATTCTGAGCTTACTCTAATATGGGTGAAAGAGGTCTTACGAAGTACCTAAAATTCATTCATAAGCGTTACTTGCAAAAACGCAGGGCACTATACGTGCGTTACGCATATACGTAATTTATAGTCATATACATACTATACTCAGCAGAAAAAGAAAGCTTACAGCTTTTTTTATTATAGTCTGGACTGTGTGTGTAATTGACTGAGCCAAATTAGCATTTATATGATGTGAGAGACATCCGCATGAAAAATGCAAGAACCCCTCTTTTAACCCTTGCTAGATGTTTTCAAACAAAATCTGTACAAAGTTAGCTCTGCGCACCATTATATTCTTTGTTGTCTAGACATTAAGAAAACCATCATAAATTGGTAATTTATACTGATTCTGGCTCAAAATTTGAGCTTGACATTGATATTTTAGCAAATTATCCCACTTTTGATTAAAACTTTAGTGACTTTCAATGCATCAATACATGAAATAATATTAGAAATACTGCACTTTAACTGCCCAAATGAACAAATGGCAGTGATTGTATGGTTATTCAGTCAACATTTTAACCTTAATCTGTGATTTTAGAAAATTACCTCTCTGGCGTTGAAAGCCTCAATGACATCACCATAAGAGGGAGTAAAGTGGCTTAGTGGTAAGGTGCTTGACTCGAGGTCGAGGGGTTGCGGGTTCGAGCCTATGTGCCTTTGTTGTTTTAATTTACAACAAAAGCACCTTTTCTCACGACTAGACTGAGCTCCAACGATAACAGCTACATAATAAATAGCGATATTTCCTGCAAGGCAGTTATATTTGGAGAAACATGTTACGTAATTGTATAAGTCAGATCTTACAATAGTGCCCGATGATCTCAAAAATGATATATCATTGATTACAGGCGCAGAAGAAAACTCAGTTCTTTATATCATTTCGGTATTCCTCATAAAATTGATTGATTAAATTGATCCAAAACAAACACAAAAATATATACATTTGCAACATGATAGTTGTGTGTGTTGTTGTTGTTGTTGTTGTTGTTGTTGTTGTTGTTGTTGTTGTTGTTGTTCCTTGTATTAGAGAAATGAGCAGTACAAATCGTTTCTATGTTTCTATGTAAGGCTAGGAACCTTTTGAGCAGTCTCCAAAACACAAAAACAACAATCATCGGTAAGTTTGCTACTCTAACAGCTTGGGTTCCCTAGGCATCACATACATTGTATATCAGCCAATATGTCCATATCCTATCAGTAGTCTCCGCAACCTTAACTAGGTCATATACTAGAAATTTGTCAGTGTGACACAGATGCCCTTGCCCTGGGTCAGTGTATGAGAGAAAAGTCTCCCAGATATGACTGATTCACTAAATATTGACAAAATCTAGGTTGGTTTTGTAGCGTGTCGATCTGCCAACATTTATGGCAGAGTTTGTCAAGTTCCATCCATTTATTCTTGTAATAAGAAAGAAACAAAATTCTAACATGATTTAATGCTACGTTTACACTATGTTCCCGGCAGTCACGGCAGCCAGAAACGTAGCTCGCCGTGGTGTTTTGGTCATTTTGTCTTCGTATTCAAGTTCTGTTAAGTCTCACTACGTTTCCTCACGGTCTCTCAAGGTATCCGTGACAGAGGCTCGACGGCGCACTACGGTCTGCCACGGATGCAGCATTGCTTGTACGTTTCACCCCGATCTGCCACGTTCTGTTGGGACCTGTGGTTCCAGGAGATGTTGTTTTAAGATATCTTGAGCTCTGATGGCCATCTTGCTCAGTGGAGTGGAACCATTTACGCAAATTTTGGTAGACGGTCTCAGGAGAAACATCTGTGTGAAGTTCCTTTAAATTTGGACTTGTGGTTTAGGAGAATATGCCATTTAAAGAAAATGTTTACCCACCACGGATGATGCATGACAAACGCCGGAAGCGAAACCTCACCTTGAGCCTATGGCTCTGGTGAGCTGAAAATTGTAAAAACATGCATTATTTTTCAAATATGTCAATCAGAAAACATACTGTGAAAACTTTTTTTGGCTTAAGAGGTGGCATAAACAGCTCTTCTCCATAACCTTTAAACAAAACAGCAAACCGGAAAATCGAAAATTACATAGAATGCAATTGATTAGGTGGTACAGCTTGAAAAACGTAATTCATGTATCATACAAATTAGTCCCGGTCGAGCCTTGCTTATATTCAGGCATAAAACTAGAATTTTATTAGCGAACATGGAATTACTTCGTGCCAATACACATATTCTGGTACTTTAAAATCTTGATCATGTCTTTATCATTATACAGAGTTTAATGGCCATGAAATTCGAAGCAATGGACTGAAAGAACATCCATTTAAGTTTGTCTTCTTTTGCATAATTGTTACAGCCTATACGATAATGGCACTCATGGGCTATTAGATAATGCCATCCCTTCGTGCACGTACAGTTATACAGTACCAGGCGCATAGCCAGGCGGAGGCCAGAAAGTATGTGCTTCAACATCATATGGTCCTCAGCATTAAAAACCCTGACTTTGTTGCCTGCATCAAAGGGAATTAACTCCAAAAATGTGCAAAGCATAGTTATGGTTCTTGCAGTGCATAACTTTGGTTACGTGTTACAACCGTATGAAGTTTCATTAAAATAGCTTTCAACAGTTCAAAACAGTTTTCAATTTACAGAATGGACACAAAATTGCATTTACTAATAATTTGAAATATACAAGCAAGAGTTATGATTCTTGTGCATGACACGTCGTATCAATGTTCTTTACAATTGTATGACTTTTCATCAAAATATCTTTAACGGTTTTCAACTTACAGGGTGGACAAAAAATAGCATTGCAAATGATCAAAGGGAAATAACTCCAAACATTTGCAAAGCAGAGTTATGATTTTTGCACATGACACATCTTATTAGTGTGGTCTACAACTATATGAAGTTCCATCCAAATAGCTTGAACAGTTTTCAACTTACATAATGGACAAAAAATTGCATTTACTAATGTACCAAGGGGAATTATTTGAAAAAATATACAAGCAAGAGTTGTGCATGACAAGTACTGCATAAGTTTAACGAAAAAGGACCAAACACAAACAATGGGCGTAGTAATTTTTGTAGGTCACCCTATGACCTCTTCTGTACAAGTATTTTCAGTGCATTTGAACGAGAAAACTTAAATCTATTTGACAATTCTAAAAATGTCAGGCTACTAATGATTGCGGAAGCAAACACTATACTATGACCCCTGAAGGGGCAATCTGATCTGGGTCCATATTGTTTGCAAAATAGGCTTCCAAATTGTATAAACAGAAAACGGAGCATGAATGGCGCGAAAAAGGTAAACGGTGAATATGGTAATATTTTTAATTTACAGAATCAAGGTCAGATGATTGAACAAATTGAAATAAACGACTGTATGGGACTCAGATCGGTTCTGGTTATGAAAGAAACTCATTTTTCGCGACAGAGCTCATGATCCCTAGCTGAATAACAATATACCGAAGTAATCCCAAAGGATCCGGAAGTAATAAAAACTACACACAAGTGAGGTACAGAAAACGAATTTCAATCTTCCTTGTAATCAATTTAATAGGTTTTAATCATTTTACTAATTAAAATGAAGGAGAATTATGTTTCACTGTGACGAGTGCTATAAGTTGAACGATACTTTAACTCTGCCTACTTGTGTCGTCTGATGTGAAATTTTGCAAACAGTGTAGGTCCAGATCAGGCCCGACAAAATGTCGGGCCTGATCTGGATCCAAACCGTTTGACACTCTGGTGGTATTCCTGAAATAATTTTTCGAAAAAGTTGATTTTGAGAATCTCAAGTTGATTTTGAGAATCTCACGCTAGTGCTCCTGTGTTATTGAATTTAACTCGTTGCGAAAAAGTGACAAATGCTCGGCAAGCCTTGCATTTTATCACTTTTCCCAACTCGTTTAATAAATTCAATAACACAGGAGCAATCACGTTAGAACCTCTATTTAAAAGGAAGAAGAGCATTTGTTTCGCTGTACTGAGACGAGTGCTATTAGTTGAGAGAATGAGAAAAATGTGGGGAAAACAGTGAAGAGACAAGTGAGTATGATCAGGAAATGCCATAATTACAGACCATGGACCAACGAGGAAGAGAGACAGAACACTTACCAGGGATTTTAAGTGTGTGTGTTTGGTCCCTTCCCAACGGAATTCAGGTGATTTTTCTAAATTTAAAAAAAAAACAATCTTAAAAAAAGCATTTTCTTTTTCTTTTTAGAATGACCATTCAGTCACCACACACGCAAGCTACATGGTAACATTCTACTACCATTGCATCTTATTTCTCCTTCAATTTGATGGCAATAGTATATGTAATAGCTAATTTGTTTTTTAATTGACCAAAATGTGAAAGAAGTATTAAGTCATTTTAATTGAAATAACTTGCAGAGTCTCAACACAATCTTGGTATATTTATAGTAGCATGAAATTTGTATGATTGAATTTTTCCTTTCTGAACTAGAGTAAAAATGTAAGATGACCAATTAGAACTTTTGTTCAGGGTATATCAGCACATAGTCTGCAGCTAAATACAATCTCCTCGTTGTTATATCGGGGTTCTTACATGAGTGCTCATGTTTTATTGAATTTATTAGACGAGTAGAGGAAAAGTGATACAATGCGAGGTTTAATAAATTCAATAATACAAGAGAACGAATGTCAGGTTCTATTATCTTATGACATTGTGAATACTTTCAAATCTCATTTCTGGCCAAAAACGTTAAGATGCTGTCAATATGTGCGCAACGTTGTTTTTTTTTTTACATCATTTCATATCGTTACCAAAATCTGTTAACCATTATTTATTTCACTACAAGACGCGACACCATTTGATAAAACAGAACTATTTATGTAGACAAAGATCATTTGTGGATAGCTATACAAGTTGGCTGCGAGTTCAAAACTCACTGCACCGCTGATATGTATATGACTATACAGACACGCAAATAAACTAATTTTATTGACACAGTTTCCATCGATTTCGCATAAATCTTCATTTATAAAAAGAATAGAAAATGATTTATTGCACAAGTTCATCAATATTTAATATGGTAGTAAAAACTGACAGTAAATACAGAGAACGAAAATGCCAGATGGAAATGTTTACAATACTTTACAGCCAGACCAAATTTTTGAGCGTAAAATTGGAAATATTTTCTTATCCATCGATATTAACATGTGTCTGTGGTGCTTAAAAGAACCGTCCCATCAAGACGGTTCTTTTGAGTACCCACAACATATGTTTTGGGTCAAAAATAAGAAAATCATTTTTAATTATGCACACTTATCTATAGGCCTGCAGCAAGTGAATTCCCGATATAGGCTGAGGCTGCCATCTGTTCTAAGGCGATGCTCCTGTTCTGTGTTTGTTGTTTCTCCCTTTCTGATTAGGAATTTGTGTTTAGTCCTGATTATTGGACTAAGTTCTCGAGTCCATTCTAGTTTGTCATTCATCTCGCTGAGGAAGAGAGAGCTCGTTTAACGTGTTTAATTGTAGTCTTGTTTTATGTGTGTATCTTTGTCTGGTGGTGGTGAAAGATTTCAATCGATTATAGTTCCGGTTATTTATTAATCGATTATAGTATATATTAATAGGCACAACATTAATCGATAGTGTCTATTAATCGACACAACATCAATTGATTGTATCTATTAATCAGCACGACATTAAATGATAGTATATATTAATGGGCACAAAATTAACCAATGGTATCTATTAATCAGCACAACATTAATCGATCGTATCTGCTAACTGTCAAAAACAACATAAATCAATAGTATCTATTAATCTGTACAAAATTAGTGGATAGTATCTTTACTCAACTACAAAAGAAACTCATCAGTCACTTCTCAGGGCAATTATGGAAAACAGAATTGAGAAATGAAAATATATTTATACCATATTCCTTAAAGCTGCATACTCTGTAACTATGAACATTTTTCGAAAATTTTTCTTTTCTTTTTAAATCATTTGTAAAAGTAGAATTAAGCTATGTTTTCACAATAAAAATGTTCAGTACAGCTGAAAACTGCATGGAAAAGTGAATTATCTCATCAAATAGGTGTGTTTTTCTCTTGTTGGTAATTATTTGCATCCCTCCAATAATTCTAGACTGTTGAATTTTAACATAAATGCAGTTGTTTTGATAGTTATACCTTGTTAAGATTTACGAAAACGGTAAAATGTTTACCTGAATTTGAGTATTTTTACTGTGTTCTTGAAAAATATAAACATTATTTTTAAAATTAGAAGATCAAAAGTTACAGACTATGCAGCTTTAACTATTAGCTCTGCATCAATTCATTGAATAATGTGACAGTTTTACTTAAATCTGTTCATGCTGTTCGCCAGCTTAAATCTGTTCATGCTGTTCGCCAGTGTTTGGACAAGGGGTGATTTTCAAAAATAACAAGTTTTTAACTGGAGAATGAATATCTCGTTCTCGTCTAAATCAGTTCACTTGAGTTAAATTTACCAAAAACAGACAAGCAATAAATGCCTCATAACGAGGTCGAATCCAAAGCTTAACGTCGCACAACGTTCTTTGGGAGCCGTGCTCATTCTTTATGGAGAGCTACCTGAAGCTGTCAAATATTCCGAGGTTGCACTGAACGATCCCGGATGCGTCGCCAGAGCTCATCGGACTGAGATCCGGGCTTACTAAACAAGCGGGGTTTGTTTTGTCTTTTGCACACACTTGATGGACTCGTCAGAGAGGGACATACCTGTTCTTGGACGAAGTTAACTGATTTAGACCAGAACTCGAGAAAAAAACAATTGTGGAAACTTGTCATTTTTGCGGCGGCTTCGCCGACGCTCTATTATATGTTATGTAAATTTTCGCCAATCAGAAGTATTCCTAAATTGTAATATTCATCACACCAGCTAGAAAACAATGCCCTCATTGGCTAATACTCAGACTGACCACACGATCTTATTATAGATGCAATTAAACTTGAAAATTTCCATGTAAATGGCCGAGAACCAGTCTGTGCACTAGTCCTAACAATGGACATTGATCTTGAATATAGGTCAACTCCCGCTGTACAGCATTTCTAATATGCTTTATTACCATTCTTTGCATGCCTTACTTAATTGCACATAGTAAATAAGTGCAATATAAAATAACTCACTTAATCCTAAAGGACTTTAACAGCATTATATAAAGCCAATCTTTGTATTTTTTATTTAAGCCATAATGGTTTCCCTAATCAAATGCGTTACAGGATTACAGTCTGTTTCATAAATTTCGACAATAGGTCTAGTCTATTTCTAAAACAAATATAACAAGTGTATTTAATGTGTTACATTATAAGGGCGTAAAATTCATCGCGAATTAGAGAGTAACCTTGGGGTTCAGGCGAGTAAATATGTGCCAAGCTTGCTCTGACCGGCAAATGCATGTTCTTACAAAGACAGTGTAGCTATCTGCAGTCTCTTTAATCAGACAACATGGTACGTTATAAATAGACAGCCAAAAAAACACGTTGTAATGTCTATTAATAGCGCTTAACAAGATACATCTTTTTAAAAAAAGATGTATATTAAAAAAAGAGGTTATAATGGGGATGGATTTTTAATGTAAATAATGGCACATAATTTCCTACGATTTGAATGTGCCCGCAACCCACAATCCTACACTTAGACTCAGATCAACCTGCGCAGTTGTACATGTATCAGCGTATTTTGCTATTTCCTTTAGGAAGATGACAAGCACAAGCTCTATTTGCTTTAACTACATGTATGTCAGACGAACATGTATTATATAAGGCTAACTTGCAAACAGCCAGCACCAAATCTCGGGCCACTATGGGCCCGCCAGCGAAATGCTTTTTGGATGGTGTTTTTCTGGCGGGCCGAGAGTGGCCGGATTTTACGTGCTTACTGGGAGCTAGTCGATCAGTTTTTGAGTCTACATGCATTTATTCCCCAACCTCAGCTATGGCGAGGTGCCACAGGAAATAGAAAGGTTATAGGAAATAGTCCCACACAAAAACGATTTGGTATATCAGCATTTTTCTGTAAATAGAGACATTAGAGTGGTGGAAGTGTAAACCATTTAAGACTTGAAAACTACTCCAAGTTGAGATCCAAGACGGGCAGAATCTAGCCTATGTGACAACAACAACAACAATATGGCATGTTTTTTCTGGGTTTACAGTTTGTTTCAGTACATACATTTATCGTCAAAATCTCCCGTTTTCTTAAAAACTTTAGGACTAATAACATTGTTCCCTAGCCTTTGCTGATGAAAGGCCTAAAATTTGGAACGATTCAGGTGCATATCGCTCAGCGAAAAGAGCACCAAGCAAAAGAGAGACCAGAAACATAACCACAACTTCCAAATTCGCTGGTTTTAGATGGAACATCCTTTTCCAGCATGCAAAGACAGGGGATATAAGGAGATTTCGTCATTTAGTTGTGTTAAAATTGTAAGTATTTGAGAGCCGCCGAATATCTTTTTTTAAGATATTTCTTGTTAGAAATGACCCCTCGTCTACACACTGGCAAACAGCATGAATGGGTTTAAGTAAAATTGTTACATTATTCAATATTTTGATGCCTTATTGATTGTTAAAGAAATTGATATGAAATGTATTTTCATTTCTAAATTATTTTCCCATAATTGCCCCAAAAAGTGACTGATGGGTTTCTTTTGTAGTTTGGTATATTAATCGACACACATTAACCAATAGTATATACTAATCACCTCAACATTATCCAAAAGTATCTATCCATCCGCGTATTATTAACCAAGAGTCTATATTAATCGGCGCAAAATTAACCAATAGTATATATAAATCGGCGCAACATTATCCAATAGTATCTATTAATCAGCGCCACATTAACGAAGAGTATCTATTAATTGGCGCAACATTATCCAATAGTATCTATTAGTCGGCGCAACATTATCCAATAGTATCTATTAATCGGCACAACATTAACCATTAGTATCTATTATTTGACGCAACAGAAGCCAATAATATCTATTAATTGGCACAACGTTAACCAATATCATCTATTAATCGGTGCTACATTAACCAGTAGCATCTAATAATCGGCGCAACATTATCCAATAGTGTCTATTAATCGACACAACATTTACCAAAAGTATCTATTAATCAGCGCAATAATAACCATTTGTATCTATTAATTGGTGCAACATTAACCAATGATATCCATTAATTGGCACAACATTTACCAATAGTATCTATTAATCGGTGCTACATTAACTAATAGCATCTAATAATCGGCGCAACAATAACCAATATTATCTATATCATCTATTAATCGGTGCTACATTAACCAATAGCATCTAATAATCGGCGCAACATTATCCAATAGTATCTATTAATCCGCGCCACATTAACCAAAAGTATCTATTAATCGGGGCAACATTAACCAATAGTATCTATTAATTGGCAAAACATTAAATTACGAGGGAAAATAATTTCCACTGAAACAACTAGGGAGTGTAACCAGAAAATGCCACAATCACTGATCGCAGACCAACCCATGGACCATTCTGGAGGCTGCATTGGAGCACATTCAAACAAAGACACAAAAATGTATTACTAACATGCGCGGATCCAGAAAGTTTTGTCAGAGGAAGTCCACCAACATTGAATATTTTTATTAGTTGATGAGGGGGCGGGAGGATCTAAATCCCACTAAAAGTGGGCCTTCATGGCGTGCCGATGATGGCCCAACATTGAATGCTGGCTTAATAGCTTAAATTTGTGATTTGTAGGGGATCCGGAGCAGTATTGCTAAGAAACGCCATTCAAATGACGATTCGCTGGCGTGCCGATGATGGTCCTACATTGAATGCTGGCTTGGTAGCTTAAATTTATGATTGTTTCAGGGGGAACCCAGCCCCCTGTCCCTCTCTGCATCCGAACATGACTAAGGTAAAGCAACCAGCTCTCTTCATCTGCCAAAAACTAGAAAGGGCACAAAGAACTAGAATATGTTTCAATATCAACGGTACTTCAGCAAGCCTACAGATAACAGTGCGCAATGAGCTGCGACATGAAATTTCCAAAAATGTGGCATTTTGACACCTGTAGACTCAGACGAACCTTTGCAGCCCCATTTTAAGCTTAGAAACTCCAAATGATGTTGAGTCAGTAGCCTAAGAATCAGAGAATATTCAAGCCAATAGCAAAGGCTCTGTTCAGACTGCCCATATGCGCAGGCTGGTCTGAGCCTTTGCTGGTGGCACATACCACCTTGTCATGGCTCATATGTTATGAGTACTCAAAAGAACCGTCTCAATAAGATGGTTCTTTTTAGCCCTGAAAACATACATTTAAATTGATGGGTAACAATGACACTTTTACACCCAAAATGTTTGCTATGGTACTACTTGTAATCAGCATGAACTTTGAGCACTGTATACCAAATGCCAAACTGAATGTCATACTGAACACATTTTACAGGCCTTTAGATAAGAGTGCGTACCAAAAAATTAACTTTCATATTTGTCATTCAAAACATATGTTGTGGGTACTCAAAAGAACAGTCTCAATGAGACGGTTCTTTTGAGCACCCAAAACATATGTTAGCACTGATGGCTAAGAAAATATTTATAATTTTACGCTCAAAAATTTGGTTAATCTAAACCTATGCAGTCATTGTCATTAAATCAATTTAAAGACAGACAAAACAGCAAAACTAGGAAATCGTGCCCATTAATTCTCAAACGTGCTTATGTCATCTCTTTTAATTTCCTTGTATCAGATTACAATGTCATTTCCAGAAGACGCCATGTTATTCAAAAATTCTATTTACTGCTACTTTAAGTTCTGCACACTATTACATGCACCAGGATATGTGTCCCTGCATGTGCATCATCTAAATTGGTTCCGACATCCTTTATTTTGGTTGCTTTCTTTCTCTATACCTGTCTTAAGCAGCCACTCAAAAAAAAGAAGACAAAACAAAGATCTTAATAACGAATGGTAGTTTCATGATGATCAAAAGGATTGCTGAATGCTCCTCCTTGGAGCATTCTGCAATACTTTTTACCTACATTAAGTGATAATTGGTCTTCTTTTTTGAGTGGCCGCTTAAGACAAGTTTTACTGCATAATCAGCAGTCAAAATACATATATGCATACAGTGTCTGTGTCAGTGTGTAGGTAAAGTACACTACCCAAATGTCAACTGTGGTTAGTTTGGGCCCATCATTTCAGAAAATGACCCACCATTTTTTGCTCCTTGGGTCACTTCGGCCAACCAATCTTGAAAAAAAATCTGAAGCCCTGTAACATACAGAATAACACTGTATGTTGTTTAAAAAATATTTCTATTTTAGCTCTGGCAGTCATTTTATTCAACCGAGCAAAACAGTTTGTGCAATTTTAGTAGAGGGATTTATGGGGAACACTCATGTGAAATTATTTTTAATTTCAACCAGTAGTTCAGATGGAGATGTCATTTTAAGTTTCTTCTTAGAAAAAGATTTTAGCGACAGTGGCCATTTTGTTCCGCGAAGCTGTTCCAGTTTGTGCAATTTTGGTAGAGGGAAACATTCGTGTTAAATTATTCTAAATTTGGACCAGCGGTTCAGGGGTAGATGTGTTGTTTAAAGAAAAAGTTTACCAATGGACCACGGACAATGACTGAGCACAATAGCTCACCTTAAGCCTTCGGCTCTGTTGAGCTAAAAACAACTGATGTAAAACTTATTTTGGGTGGTACATATAATATGTATAAAATAATGCTAGAATATATCTTATAGCTCATCCGAAAGAATTCTAACACCTAATTGTTATTCATGGGTTGGAAATTTGACATCATTTTCTAATCCTGCCTCCTCCCCTCTGTTGGAGCAGGAAATATTCATTGAATCTGAAGACTGGGAATGAAATATACTAATTGAATCTCAAACTGGCAGTAAACTATATATTCCTTGAATCTCAAACAGGTAGTAAAATACTCATTAAATCTCAAACATGCCGTAAATATTCATGGAATTTCAAAACATTAGTAAATACAAATTCAATCTAAAATCTCACTAAATCTAAGTAAAATACTCATTTAGTCTAAAATAACACTCTTTATCTCATGACAGTAGTCAAATACTCAATGAACCCCCAAACAGTCTGTAAAATTTCACTAACACCCCCCCCCCCCCCCCCCCAAATAAAAGTCTGTAAAATATTCACTGAACCCCAAGCAGTCAGTAAAATACTCAACCCAAAGATAGTCAGTAAAATACTGAATGAACCCAAAAATAGTCAGTAAAATACTCAATTAACCCCATACAAGTCAGTAAAATACTCAAAGAACACCAGACCAGTTAGTAAAATACTCAATGAACTCCAAAACAGTCAGAAAATACCCAATGAACCCCATATGAGTCAGTAAAATACTAAATGAACACCAAAACAGTCAGTAAGATACTCATTGAACCCCAAAACAGTCAGTAAAAAACCCACTAAACCCCAAAAAACAGTTAGTAAAATACTCACTGAGCCACAAAAATAATACCTTAGATTTATATACTGTATATTTTTGCCATGATAAAATGTGAAATCACACTGTAACATTTTTTTATACAAATGAGCTCTCCATCTAGTTTGATCCAATAAGTTTAATTGGGCAGGTTCATTGTACATTTTTGTTTGTTTGTATGTTTGATTTGATTCTTTACTTCCCATCAACAATCTTTCAGTTATGTAGGGAAGTGTCTTCCTGGGTTGAACCAGTACTAAGCTAGAAATAATGTGTCTTGCTCAAGGACACAACACCGTGACGCCGGTGAGGCTCGAACTCCCGGCCCCTCAGTCTTGAGCCAAGCACTCTACCACTGAGCCACTGCGCTCCCTGACATTGTATATATCAAGGGGTCACAGATTACAATTTCCAAACAATGATGCATTTCCATCTCTTGCTTTATCATAGCAAACCGTATTCACAAAGAAAAGGCATGCTGTCTTAAAACTATTCATTAATGTTTGTGACACCTCTTTTCTACAAACATACAACTGTGAGGACCCATAGCCTGGGTCCACAGTCATCAATATTTTTTGTCAATATTTTCTTAAGCCAATATTCTAAAAAATAATATAATTAAAGATAACACATCAAAGTATTGGTAGTGACTAGTCTGTGATATTGACTGCCATTTTTGACTGACAAACGGAAAAATAGGGAATCAGACTGGAACCCAAGCTAGGGACCCAGGTCAGACTGCTCCTAGAGAAACAGGCTGATCTGGGTGCACCCATTTTGCTACAGAGACATTTAACCCTTAAAGCACCAAGAAAAAATGCATCTGAAAATGACGTCTGCTGAAGTCGTCTGCTGCAAATAATTGCCTAACATTACTGACAAATTAAGTATAGAAGCAAACAGCGTGGGCTCAGAATAGACTGCTCCTATCTGGGTCCACACTTTTTGCCATAGAGGCTTCTTATACATTTCAGCAGACAAGAAAAGCAGACGACTTTTGTTGCGATTGGCGCATTAAGGGTTCAAATGGACTTAGTCTAGCAGATGATACAGCAGACCACATTCAGTCAAGATAAGCAGCCATAGATAACTTTCAGATGAAACCATCATGCTCATAGCAACTTATCAAAGGGATATAAGCATGAATCTACTATGTTTAAAAATGATTCCCTAGTTATGCAAACATCAAAACCACTATATTTGTGTAAAATAGGCAAACAGTGCATACCCAGATCAGACACAGAATAACATGGCGTCTGATCAGGGTCTTCACTGTTTGCTTACAGGATAATCTATTCAAATTTGACTAAAAAATAGCACCCAACAACCCTTAAAACTGAAATGGACTGCTCCAATTGACAGGAGTGGGAAATTCCATGGCTTAAATAAGAGTAAATTTCCTTCACAAGAAGAGGCGGTTCTTTTGAGCACCCAAAACACACGTTTATATTGATGGGTAAGGAAATTATTACAATTTTATGCTCATAAATTTCCTTATCTGGGTCTATCTTTAAGGTTTGAACAATTAGCAAACAGGGTGAACAATTTCAGGCTGTGTCTTGAAGGCAAGAACAACATGCATCTAAGAAATAGCCTGAAAGTGTTCAACCGTTTTGTTTACAATTGGATTATTATCATGTATTTGTTTGGAGTTCATAGAGGTCAATAAATTTGATTTGATTTGATTGACCTAGTTATGAACCACACCAAATGTTTTGTGGCAATATAAATCCAGATCATCATTTTTGGGTTGACTGGATACAATGTACCTTGTCTAGGGCTATCAGGGTTCATACAGAAAAGTTCATGTAAAATTCAAGGACTTTTCAAGGGCTTCATAAGACTTTCCTACTGTTTTCAAGGACTGAAAACTTATGAAAAATACTGATTTACACGTTAAAATTCTACTTCTAAAATGCTAGCGTCCATTGCTTAAGATATTAGTTTTAGAAAATCATTATAAAATTATGGTGCCTTTATTTGGTGCAGTATAATATACTGCACCAAATAAAGGCAACACAATTTTATACTGATTTAGGGCTCCAAAAAACAGTGTTGAGTCCTCTTGCAAATGGTAAAATTAGAGGACTTTTCAAGGCCTTTGAGGGTTTTTCAAGTACTTTTCATGGCAAATTTTATTTTCAAGGACTTTTCAAGACAGTACTGTATATTCAAGTACTTTTAAAGCCTGTGCGAACACTGGCTATATAAGAGAGATGCCTGAACAGACAGACAGACAAATGAAATACATATTAAAGCCAGTTCATGAAATTTTGTTAATGATCACAAAAGTGAGTTCCCAAATTAAAGGCTCAATTGAGCCTGCACACTGGCACAGCCTAGACAGAGCCTTTGCTGCTTGATCACACAAACTTATGCCAGAGGCTCTGAGCTGATGGTGTTGACCATAAGTGACAACTCATGCATCTACAGTAAACCTGTGTAAAACAGCCACTCAAAAATAGACAAAACAAAGAACTTAATGACAAATGGTAGCTTCATGCAGGTCGAAAGTATTGCAGAATGCTCCCCTTGGAGCATTCTGCAATGCTTTTGACCTGCATTAAGCGATAATTGGTCTTGAAAACCAATTATTGGCCTTTTTGAGAGTGGCCGTTTAACACAGGTTTTACTGTAGCTTCACTAAAATAGCTTTACATACCTGTACTGTTTAAAGAAGAATTTTATGTAATATCAGAGATCAAGATAAGGAAATTTTATAAGCGTAAAATTGTATAATTTTTCTTTACCATCAATTTAAACATGTGTTTTGTATGCTCAAATGAACCCTCTCATTGAGACGGTTCTTTCGAGTACCCACAACATAGGTTTTGGATTGGAAATAAAGAAAATAGTTTTCCAATACACACTCTTATCTGGAGGCCTGAATATGCAATTAAGAACCATTCTGTTATGAACTCGTTGACCTAGATAAACATAAAAATTAGACAAAAAATGTGAATATTTTCTTATAAATTTATACACTTGTTTTGTTTTGGGTGCTCAAAAGTATCGTCTCATTCAGACAGATATTTTGAGTACACAAAACACATGGTTAAACTGATGGATAAGAAAATAAATACAATTTTACACTAAGATATTTTGCTTATCTGTAACTATGCTCCAAGGGACCTCCCCTGTCTCTACCCTGTCATTGTACAGTGGTAAAGAGTTTTTATCACATGGGTATTATATAAACTACATAAACACATATAATGCTACTCGTAATACATCAAGGTTTGTACAGACAACTTTTCAAGGACTTCTAAAAGCCTCTCCAACAGTTTTCAAGGACCTAATGTTAATGAAAATACTGATCTAAGTGTTAAAAGTCTACTTCAGAAATGCTAGACTGAGACAATGGAGACATTAGTAGCGGAAAATTAGTATAAAATTGTTGTGCCTATATACTTGGTGCGGCACATGCTGCACCAAATAAAGGCACAACAATTTTATAATGGTTTAGGAATCTATCAACAGTGCTAAGTCCTACATATAATAGTAGAATTCAAGGATTTTTCAAGGCTTTTGAGTGATTTTCAAGTACTTTTCAAGGCAGATTTAATTTTCAAGTACTTTTCAAGCTTGTGCGAAACCCTATACATGCATAAATCCAACAATTTTTCTCAGAGAGATGGGGGTGAGGGGGATTCTGCTGACCACCTGTCCCCAAATACATTACTGCTTCTTTGGACTATCAACCCTTGCCCTGCTGAACCCAGATTTATCTTTTTTCTTAAAAAAAACACTGTACATCCAGATCAGCTGGCTTCTTATAAAGCCATCTGATCAGGATCAACACTGTTTACCACTCTGTTTGAAAATGCATGCTTACAACTCAGGTGTGGATCCAAGATTTCTTTATAGGGTTCAAATTCACAATGGGGGGTTAGATTTGTGAATTTTATCTGGTTATTTATTGATTTTTCCTGGTTTTTCGAAAAAAAATCTCCACGAATATCAAATAATTCTGTGTCCCCTCTAGATTCACCACAGCAACTGGTGTGCTGCGGGCTAACATGATGAAAATTAGGAAAAAGTGAAGTACATAGAGGATCTTACATGAGTGCTCATGTTTTATTGAATTTATTAAACGTGTTGCGAAAAAGCAATACAATGCTAGGCCAGCCTCGCATTTTATCGCTTTTCCTCAACTGTTTAAAAATCTAATAATAGAGGTGTAAGATTCTATTTATCATATGAAATTAATCCTATTTTGAAATCTCATTTTCGGCATGAAAACGTTAGGGTTTTTGCCATACGCATGACATTAAAAGCGTCATTTCATATTAATGTGACTAGAAAATCTGTTAACCATTATTGTAGTAATAAAATAATGGTTTATCAATTTTAATACATGGTGTTATTTCACATTATATGATAAATAAAATTGTTATATGACTGGAGAGAATCCTGTCTCCTGATTGGCCCAATTTGTCTTCATAAATCTTTATGTCTACCTGGAAACTAGTCAGAACCGGTCCACAAGTTAATATTGCATGAAAACCCCCTTGAACTAGTTTCCAGAAGTTAATATTTTTGACACTTCTGCAATATTACCCTCTAGAGAGCTAAAAATAGCATGATGAGTGTGAAACTAGCATGTGCTGCATGAAAGGACCTCGGACAGATTCCTATTCAATCTGCCCAAATTTTGACAGCCTCTGGCTAGGATAATGCATAACTGACAACTTTAGTTTTGGGCTTAAATCAAACCTTTACATTTAGTGCACCTAGGACAATAAAAATATTTTGAAAA
The DNA here is from genome assembly GCA_964019695.1 of Loripinus fragilis. Classification (NCBI taxonomy): domain Eukaryota; kingdom Metazoa; phylum Mollusca; class Bivalvia; order Lucinida; family Lucinidae; genus Loripinus; species Loripinus fragilis. The sequence goes on along the minus strand of OZ026530.1, from coordinate 43,377,980 downwards.
TATTGCATAATTATGCCAGGACTCTAGGGCTTAGGGGGTGGGGGTATTTTTTGTGACCAAATTTTATTTCACAGAAAGTCAAAGTTTCGTCGAGTATTCACCTAAATACATGTAAATATTATGTTTGCGGCATAAAACTTGAGACAAAAGTGATGAGTTTGCATAAAATTCGGGTTGAGAAGATTCCATTATTTCATCTAAAGAAGTGTGCTGTCAATTACTTTTGACTATTACCTGTAATGTTTCAAGATTGTGCACTGAGGTGTATTATAACTGCATACTGTATGTATCACACAATTTACTAGATAAACACATTTTTTGAGCATAAAATTGTTAATATTTTCTTACACATTAGATTTAACCTATAATTTGGAGCTTAAAAGAGCCGTCTCATTGAGACGGTTCTTTTGAGTACCCGTAACATATGTTTTGGTTGGGAAATGAGACAATTAATTACTTTGTAAGCACTCATAACTAAAGCCCTGATACATGCCACTGCATATTGATATTTACCTACAGGCTTTTACAAAATAAGTTCCTAATACGTTTTTATACTAAAGTGTTTTTGAGCATTTTGAAAGCGTTCCCCCCCGTGACCATTCATGCCGTTTTTATATGATGTGTGAAATGTAAAATTACAACTGTATGCAAAAGGGTTAGTTTGGTCACGGGGGGAAAGCACTTCAGTAAAACTTTTTCTATTTTCTATAAGTTGAATAGCAAAAACTGAGTTTTCAACCCATATTTTTCAATTGGTACTTGTCCAGTGAGAAAACGGCTTTTGTGGATAAGTCGAGGGTTGAACCTACTATCTTTTTTATAGAAAAAATATTATTTTCTCTGAAACTTTTCTCTGGTTATTTTTATGGGCAATCCTTCACTAAGACTGTCCAAGGTCCTTGACATGTTTTGCTTTCACTTACCAACAGGTAAATTAAAGACTTTCATGAAGTTTTACAACAGTTTTGTTTTGTTTTGTTTGCTTATTTATCTTTGTTTGAATAAACAAACTGTAAAAACAGTTTTATGATAACATTTTATATTCCCCACTAAGAGTGAAAATGCAAAATACTAAATACTAATATTTTAATAAAAGTTGCTAAAACTTGTGAGAAAGTCTTAAGATGTCTTAGAAGGTTGAACATGTCTTTAACAACAAAAGTGAAAGTAGCAAAATTTTCACTCTTAAATAAAGTCATATAACAAAACAGTTATTGACTTCAATTTTGGTAGACATAAGGATTTATCTACCCTTAAAAGTGATATTCACCTCGGCCTAGTGGCCTCGGTGAATTATCACTTTTTCAGGTAGATAAATCCTTATGTCTACCTCATTGAAGTCAATAATTGTATAATATTCAGCATGACAAGGGTTAAAGTATTTGCTTAATAAGTGTTATGCCAAGAAATTCTAAAGTAACTTCACTTACTTGAGGAACTTGAGATTTCCGATTTCCACAGACATGGCTCTCACAGACAGATGTCTCAGAATGGTGGATGTGCGGCACAGCACTCTAGATGCGAATAATGGGTACATCCAAATCCTGTAATAGATTCGTGTAATTTTCCATTTGGAGTGTTAAATTGATGGCTATATGGTAGGAATTTAAGTTTAACATTGATATGGAAGCAAAGCTTGAAACATACAGTAAAACCTATGTAAAAAGGCCACTCAAACATAGACAAAACAAAGGTCTTGATGACAAAGGGATGCATCCAAGGGGAGCATTCTGCAATACTTTTGACCTGCATTAAGCAATAATTGGTCTTGAAAACCAATTTTCGGTCTTTTTGAGAGTGGCCGTTTTACACAGTACTGTACTCTGAGTGGCCAATTTTAACTCAATAGAGATCTGGCCCTTCTGAGTCTGAGTTCAATAGGGTTTAAAACCATATCCAACGGAATACCCAAATCAAATGAACATTATAAATATGGTTACCCCTTCCAATGTACTATTTAACATTATTTAGCGGGCTGCATAGGGCAGTTGGTAAAGTGTCTGGCAAAAGATGCGAATCTGAATGCAGATCTAGGGGTTGTGAGTTCCATCCCTGCCCGGTCCCATACTTTCGTGGCTAGTGTCTCCTATAATAATAATGTTTGAGTTATGGCAAGCTTCCGGCTCATAGAGCCGCTAACCGCTCTATTAGCCAGTAGCGGCTAGTACTTGCAGCTCTAGAGCTGCAATATAGCTGCTAGCCGCTACAATTGGCTTTCTTCTGGCTAATACTTATGACTCTAAAATTTTATTGCAGCTCTAGAGCCGCTACATTTTCATTTCTGTAAGGGAACTGCTTGTTCAAGCTTGCCCGCGGAAAAAAGTGTGGTTAGGTGAACTGACTGTCCCGCCACGACCATAGCTGTTGACTTGGGATGCGAAGCAACAAAACAAACAAAAATTTAACACAATTTAATCATAAATTTACTATGGTGGGTCTAGGGTCAGCTGCTGACAGCTGTATTAAACTACATTTAAGCTATGTAAAGCAATATTACATATATGTAATAGCATCTAGTGGCTGACACTATATACCAGTAGCAGGATTTACTGTTCACAATTGTTTGTGTTTAACAGGCCTCTGGATAAGAATGTGTAATTTTGTTTATATCCCTACATCCCAGTCAACAGTTTTTCAGTTATGTTGGGACTGGTCTTCCTGTGTAATGAACCAGTATTAAGCAGAGGATAAAGTGTCCGATTCCTGCTCAAGGACACAACCCAGTGTCTCTGGTTGGGCTCCAACCTGCAACCCCTAGATCTCAATCGAAATTACAATTTTATGCACAAGATCTAATTGTGAAATATCTCTACTATCCAAAAAGATGTCATGTACATTACATTGCATTTAGGTGCATAATCATTTCATTTTTATCCTGCTTGAACTGATCATTTGTTTTCGATCTAGTTCAGCTGCATGATTAGGCCAAATAAAAAAATATGTGTGGTTCAGGTTACATCGTGAAAAAAATTCGGGTAGGTAGGTAGGCAACTTTTTTTTTTTAGAAAACATTTTTTTTCTTGGAGAGTATAGATCTGTTTTGAAATGTATTAAATAAGTCAAAGCTGCTATAAAAGAGTCCCTCTATTTCCAATACTAAAGAATGAATGCATAGAAATTTAGTTTTCGATTCAGATGAGCATTTTGATACATTTTTTTCTGATATTTTTTTTCAACTTCAAAACTTGGTGAAAAAAGTTTAGGGTAGGGGGTAAAAAATTAGGGACGGTCGGGTAACCTGAACCACACCTATTATTTTATTTGGCCTTACATTTATCATGATTACATGTATCACAGTAGATTGTTCACAAGCAACTTGTCTAGATCTACGCTGTTTCTTTAGGATATTGGATTAGGCCAAAACAAAATACCTGTGTAAAGTGTAACCTAATCCTACCTAAATTTACTGGTGAAACCTAGAATTTTAGCCAGATTTTCAGGAAAATATATAATTTTATGCATTTCGAAAGGCGAAATGCCTTTCAAAATGCATGAAATTATTTTTTTTCCAGATAAAAATAATAAAATAAATGTGTGTGCCTACCCTACCTAAAATTTTCAGACCAATTACCCTAAACACACTTATTTTTTTTTGTTTGGCATATGGTGGTTTTTTTCGTCCATATTGGTATTATCCAGATAGATATTTTTAACTATTTCCTTGCTAGCGGCAACTCTTGTCATCTGCTGATAACCATTGTAAAACAGTTTCAACCCAGCTAGTACAGCCTCAGGACAAACAGAATGTCAGTCCCTGTCTAAATCCAAACCACTAGTTATCATGGAAGGACTTTTTGAAAATTTACTTTCGCAAAAAAATCAGCAGACCACAACAAAAAGCATGATTAATTAACCAGCATGTGGGAAGGTCCACAACACAATTTTAAGGGATCACAGATTTATTTTGTTTAGAGGTTTGAATACTTAAAACTGGCAATCCTAAATTTGGCAAACAAGAGAAATCAAGATGAAATGATCGAATGCCAGTACAGTAGATAGATATATTTTGCTTTGACATTTAATGATTATAACCGGCCAAGTGGGATTTTCTAAAAGATAAAACTTGTTGTATGTCAAGATTGAAACAACTCAATAAACTAAGTAATTCGGCAAATCGTTTCGATGACAACACATGCATCTTTGAGAATTATACTTGAAGATTACATTTGACAATACTAACACTTGAAAATGATATCTAATATGCTAAAATACCTTTTTAAAACTGATTAATTTGGCCAATTTATCTTTCACCGGTGTTTTGGTAAACACATTTGTCAGGTTCTACTAAAATTGCCTATGATAGGGTACTCGATTTCAAATGAGGAGGAAACCCGTCAATTTAGGTTCCTATAAACACCGAAATACAAGTCATGCCTTGATCCCAGCTTGCAATCTATCCTGGGCTGGCCCATGTAAATAAAATAAAATAAATGGTAGAAGCATGGGCGGATCCAGGATTTCTTGCTAGGGGGTTCAAATTTACAAAGGAGGTTTCGATTTGAAAATTGTACATGCTTATTTGATAGTTTATTCCGATTTTGCTTGAAATTCTTCATAAAAATGGAATAATTTTGTCTCAAATGGGGGTTCTACATCTACATCTACATGGTTACACGCTGCCGTCAATCATGACTTCTGTAGCGCGGGTGGTTGCGACTTAAAAAGAGTAAAGAGAAACGATAGGAGAGTCAGAAGTGAAAAAAATGAACATTTGATTGTAAAGGTAGAAGGAAAATAAAGTTTGACCAGATGCATTTCTTTCCTTCAATCTTATCCAGTCTAGCTTCCTTGGAGGTGCCAGGGCACACAAGTTCCCGCCAGTATAGCACAAGAACTCATTAGGCCTTACTTACATCTGGCGGGGCCTGCATTGTTTAGAATGATACCTTAGATAGCTCCCGTTTGAAAGGTACCAAACCGGGAGGCTCAGCCACTATGGCTGGAAGGGAATTCCAGTGACAAACTGTTTGAGGAAAGGAGCTGTGCTTGTAGTAGTCACTGGAAGTGGGAATTTTTCTGTATTTAAGAGAGTGACGAGAGCGAGTCCGTGTAGATGCTGGTGTCAGGTACTTGTCTGCAGGTATGTCCACAAGGCCATGCACAATTTTGAAGAACATGATCATGATCAGCTGAACAAGCGAACCACATGAATCCCCTCTGTATCAGCAACTGTAGAAGCTAGCCAAGCATTAAAAACAATGAAATAAGTTTATATAAAGATGATTATATCATTTCTTTTTTCTTTATGGGACTGTTATATGGGACCCATCTGGGCAACCCGCATATGGGCTAACCCATAGGGGACCCATGCGGAACCCGGTTGCACTCCCCATATGGCTAGCCCATATGGGACCCATATAGGCATGTTTGCTGGGATTCGCGTACCATCCCAAGAAACGTTTTAGCATGCTCACAGCTGATAGTGGTTTAATGCGCTACATTTACTCATTTCACAAATAAAAGTTTTTTTCAATTTGCATGGAGCTTCTTAAACGTTATCCCCAACACATGTCACTGTTGTGCACCGTCACATTTTTATCCTCGCCGAGAAGTCTCGTCCCAAGCATTGCCTTGGAAAACGTGTACATGTACCGAACCATTGATCAGTACTTGTTCAAAACTTTCCTTGAAATGCATGGGTAGTCTATATACTCTCATACATACCAAGGACTCTCTAATTGTATAGAAAGTCTCTGTACGTATTGAAACTGTGTTGGATTTTTACACATTTATACTATAATACATTTTCCATGGGTGGGATAACGAAATGTAGCCTGCAAAATAAATCTGCGCTACTTTCGTTTCTGGCATCTACCCTCATTAGGCATCTTTACATGTAGTTATACAATCACCTGATGCAAATTAACTTTTTCTACCAGATGAAATGAAAATAAAATCCAGACCAGCTAGCTAGCCAGTAGACTATTATAAGAATAATGATAATAGCTAGCTGGCTTGTCCATAAATTTAAATGCATATGCTCCCCGAATTAAAATCGATCTTACGGAAAATTTGTACGATCAAGGTTTGAATAATGAGGTGTTGCTGAAGTTGAGCTGCCAAGATTATAGTAATTTTAGTTATAATAAATAATCCAAAGCCTCTAATTAGTACTTGTTACTATAATGTTGTTGTTACCCGCTTTTAGTGTAAATTTTGTTTGATCAACTGAGGCCAAAGTTTCCAAAAAGTGGATCTTACATGGGTGCTCATGTTTTATTTAATTTCGAGTTCGGGGAAACCGATAAAATATGAGGCTTGCCGAGCATTTTATCGTATTTTTGCAACGAGTTTAATAAATTCAATAATGCAGGATCACGAATGTTAGCTTCGGTTTATCACATGACATTACAATTAATTTTGGCACGAAAACGTTATGATTTTGCCATCTTATTTGACGTCACTACGTATGTTACTTTACTAAATAAACATTTTGAACATGTTGAACATGTTTATCCCCATTCTAAAGCAATGTATGCAGTTTTGTCTCAATTGAAGCGTTGCAGGTTGCATAAAACCGAACGTCATCCAACGGAATGCGATGTAATTAATGACGTCAAACTATTTCAGACATCAATATATACTGTCGCAAATTTTCGAAGTTATCGGATCAAACATCGTGTTACAAAAGCAAGTGCATAAGATATATAAAGAATACTAGGTGAGTGTCTTTTGATATCAAGTTTACCAGGCAAGGCTTTCAGAAAGCTTATTGACATCGCGAGGCTTCATATCAAAGACACGAACCTGGTATTCTAAGTTTACAAGCTGATTCACTGTTCAAACTAGTGATTGTGACGTAATTATCGATTTTCGTTTATAACGTCATTGACAACGTCATTCAAAAAGTGCAATGTCATGATGACCTGATAAATGCACATGCCATGAGATAGACAACGTTTATCAGAGCAACGTGTAACAATGCAATAATATGAACGGTAACTGATAAACTGGTTTATCGATTGTATTGCATGGCGTTATATCACTTCCAGATGCGACGTCACGTGATAATAACAATAGCTGTTTTATGGATGTGTGTTCTTCGAGAAGCATAAAATTATTTATTATCGTCATTATTACATGTTTTACTAAAATAGCGACAAGTTATCCGATCAAACGTCGTATTACAAAAGCAAGTGCATTAGATATATATAGAATACTAGATGAGTGTCTTTTGATATCAAGTTTACCAGGCAAGGCTTTGAGAACACTTGCTGACATCACGAGGCTTGCCGAGCGATTAAACATGCATTCTTACAGCCGAACCTGGCACAATTGATATCAAAGATGCGAACCTGGTATTCTATTTATCAGTTTACAAGCTGATTCACTGTTCAAACTAGCGATTATGAGGTAATTATCAATTTTCGTATGTAATATCATTGACGACGCCATTCAAAAAGTGCAACGTCATGATTACCTGATAAAGGCACATGCCATGAGATAGACAATGTTTATCAGAGCAGGGTGTAACAATGCAATAACATGGGCGGTAACTGATAAAGTGATTTATCAATTTTACTGCGTGTCGTTATATCACTCCCAGATGCGACGTCATGTGACAATAACAATAACAAATGTCACATGGCACAATAAATGACAAGGACACTGACTTGATGTAAGGAATGATATTTCAGAAAAAAAAATTGCATATTTTCCTATAAGTTTTTAGCCTCTGGTGCCTAAATCTTAGGTATTAAGTAATAGATGATTATGAAGCCCATGTACCTTTTTTACAGATGATATTATTAAACTTTTTTCAATATTTCCTTATATGTATAATACTAAAATGTAGATAGAGCCTTGAGGGATATAGAAATTATTAGTTTCACATTTAAACAAGACACTTTTGTAAATGTGCCTTTCAAATGTATATATTCTTAACTAATCCCTTTTCAATGCATATGCAATATCCATTATTTTTGCTTCTCTGGCAAAATAATTGTCCACCTCATCTCATCAAATCAAAACTGGTAGAACCATCAAACAGTATTTTGACTGCAAGCTAAGTAAGGGCCTGCTCCATCCCAAACCCTTTTGGAATTCTGAAGTCATATTCTATCTTATATAACAATTCAAGGTGCATTGATTAAGAGATGTTTGCACTCTGTAAGCTGGGGTGTTAGCCTGTATCAGCTTGTTAGACAAACTACTATAGCAATTTGAGAATTAGTGAATTGAAAGTTTGAGCTACAGAAAGAAGACTTTAAAACTTTATAATCAATTGACATTCTAATAATCTGCATACTGGATGCATTTACTACATTCAGAGCTGTTTAACATTAACACGGCTACCTGTGTTTTATTTGCGCTACATGGACTTAATTACAAATCATAAGCGGTAGTTGTGGCTATCGTCATTAGTTTAACAACTGCTCTGTGTTGGTTTCAAACCATTTCTAATTAGGTTTTATAAACATATACTCAATTGACGAAAATACAAAAAAACAAAGTTTGCTTTTCTATCTTTAATATATTGTCTTATATGAGCTGATACAAAGCCCTGCCCAGGGTTTTACTGAGGAGCAACTTTTGTCATTATCGTTTTAGTAAAACACATGTCATGTTAAACAATTGCAGCATGTCGATATTTTGCATTTTCTTAGATTGCCTTGCTCATATAGTTGCAAGATGTCACAAAGTTTCTAAGATCAGGACACTTTTTTAAAATGTAACATCTATAACATGATGTAATCAATGAGCAATGCAAGTGTCTGATGTAATAGCTATTTCAGAAAGAACCAATTTATTTCACATCTCAATGGTGCTAAAACATTTGAAACTATATTCATTTCTGATTATCAAGCACATTGACTGCTGTTACAGATGTTATCATATCAAAAAACTTTTGACTCATTTCCTAATACTGTGAATATAATGCTAAATATAGAGCCACAAATAGAAAAGATAGTTTTACATTTATACAAGACAATACAATACATGTTTCTGTCTATTGTAAATGGTCAAAACTAATTCTCATCCAAGTAAAGTAAGTAAGGAGGCAAATTTCAGAAATTGATACACCCAAGTACCACAACTGACCCAGGACACCACAATAGAACGTGACAAAACACAATAAATCATCACGCACAAGAGAGCCAAGAGATTAGCTCTTTCCCAGCAGGTAACCACAAGGCTGCAATGAACAGACAAGAAAGCATGTCAAACACGAAACATAATTAACAAAAACTATCAACAAAAGAAACATATTTACACTCATATTAAACGTTTGTCGTTGTCCGCTTCTGGGGTAATCATTATTACCTGCCTCCTTGCAACCAGTAGAATCATCACACAGTATTTCAATCATTTCCTGTTGTATACTTTTACAAGCAATCCACTTAAAATCAATAAGCCATCATCGTCAACTTTCCAACGATGCAATTCATGGATTGGCACATTCGGAAACTGATATGAATGCCTGATAATTTGCTCTTTGAACATGCATTGTAAGTAATACTCTGCAAGTAGGAGACAGACTAAAGCTATACAAGGAGGTAAAAGATGACATCAAAAGCAATGAGTGCCACAATGAGTATCTGGCCTGATGTAACTTGATATTTCTGTGAAAAGAATCATATCTTAGTTTGTTTACTTTGATAATGTATGTAGCCTTTCCATATATTCAAAATCATGTTTCACCTAATAATGTCTCCGAACACTCATTATTATTCCCCAAGCATTGAAAATCATCTATGCAGTCTTTTCACTTCTGACATGCTGAAAGAGAGGTAACTGAGCAGAGCACAAATTAGATCCTTTCTCTTCAAGTTTCTAAGATCAGAGCGCTTATTAAAGGATGTGACACATATACCTTGACATATTAAATAAATGAGCAAGGGAATTGTTTTGACATTATCCTTTTTGATTACACCATCAGAGGCAAGTGTTCTCAATATTAGTCTTTTCAATGGATCATAAAATGGGACAGCCTTATCAACTTGTTTACTCTGTATAAATCGTCCATTGAGCACAATATATACCTAGTGGTTATCCTATTCTACCCATAGACTAGTTTTCTTTTTCGAATGCAATAGCTGATGACATGCCTGCAAAAAATGAGAAATCAAAGGATTTACATTCTTTTAAGGCTTGTTCCAAGGTACTGACAACAAAAATGAACCAATAGCAAACATAATTGATGGTAATGTCCAACTATATGTCCTTTCTCATATACCAAATAGCTTTCAATGTGTAGCAGAAATGGTATTTGACGGTATGCAAAAATCATCAAGAGTTGACTTTGCTACAGATACGTATATTTAAGTGTCAGGGGGGGACCGGCTAAAATAAAGGGGGGGGGTCATATGAATTTCCATGAAACTAGTATGGGGGTCACCTTTAACTTTGACTTCCCAGCAGGGGGATCATGTTTAAATTGTTCCAATAAAATCATTAAAAATTTCCTCGCTCGCTTCGCTCACACCATTTTTATAAATTAAAACTCTTATATTTACTTAGACAGACCACTGAATTTCGCAGTTTTTAATTTTGCAAGTGTAAAAGTTATTTTGTTTTGGTGGTTTATTAATGCAACTTTTATCATGCTGATTTTAATAGAAAATGGATTGAGTAATCAGGCTATCAAATGGGCCCTACTTTCGCTACTATTCCCCTACTTTATGTTTTGTTCCTACTTTTCCCTACTTTTGCTCGAAAATGTTCCACGATCCCTACTTTTTCACTCTAAAATATCATTTACAAGATAAAAATACAGAATTTTTTCCTTGCTCGCTCGGATTTTAGAAATAAGCTATGATATTGTTCCAGGGAGCAGACAGCTAAAACACCTCATTTTTTTATTTTTAACTAAAAACAAAATTCTCTCTGTTTTGCTAGTTTTATTGTCTCATCTATCATCATGCTTATATATTGAGTTTAACATTTCTTATTTGATGTTTTTCTAACAACAACTTATAGTAGTGATTTTGTACTTGGAAAAGCCCTACTATTGCTACTTTTTTCATAGTTTTTCACTTCTTTTTTCCAATTTTTAATTCCTTCTTTCTTGTTGACTTGACAGCCTATTTACTGTTTTTTTTATGAATTATGTGTTTGAAAAAGCCCTTCTATCCCTACTGTTTTACATCCAAAATCACTACTTTTTCACTCATGATGTTTCAAAACTTTTATCACTTCTCTTTCCCAACTTTTTTGTGGAAGGCAATTGAAAGCCTTTTTAATCTGCAGCTTTGTACTGGTTCAACACAGGAAGACCAATCTCGACATGACTGAAACATTGTTGACCGGGTCGTTAAGAATCAAACAAACAAAATAATCATTATCTCATATTTAAAATATTCTTAATGGTTCATAAATGATGGTCAAAACTTGTCAAGATTTAGAATTGAAGCTCATAGTAACATATAATTCTATACTAAGCATAGCAAATCATTGACAGCGTAACTTGGAGTTATGGCTCTTAAGTTGAGTTCTGATCCATTTTTAAACTACATGTCACTTTATATGTTAGCAATAATCTAGCATTATTTATGGTGACTGACAGAGTGTTAAAAGCATTTCATGAACGTAGAATATGAAAACAAAATAGTGCATTATTACAATATAGTGTAAAATGTGTGTATGGTGGGGGTCAGTTTAATCTCTTGTGGTTTACAGGGGGGAGGGGTATTGTATTTACATCTTGTAAGGAGGGGGATCATCCAAAATTTGGATAATGGATCGAAATTTAAGCCGCCCCCTTGACACTTGAATAATGAGCGGTCCCTAAAGAAAATTCAATTAAGTTCTTTGTGTGCAAACAACATCGAACATCGAAATATATTTGATCTAAGACCATAAGACTTAAGCACCAAAGGACTGGAAAGGTTCCATGGCAAATGATGTCAAGAAAAAGCAGCCTATCAAATTTCTGTTTGGCCAACGTCAGAAATCTTAATATATGCTAAGAGGTACACAGTAGAGACATATATTTTCCAAAATCAGAGCAATGCTAACACTTGACTAGCACGGATGCAGAGGCAGATGCAGTAAGATAGCTCTCGCCACTTCACAGGAAGAGACGTATACCAGAGTCACACTCCATTTTATGCATATATGTGATACAACACCAAACACTGCCCATATTTAATTTAGTGTTTGATCCTATTACACTGACATGTTATGCTGTTTCTGCTTTTGAAGATTGCTAAGGATTCATGTTATATAGCTCAGTCATTTTGTTTAATACTGGCACAGGCCACACATACAAATAAAGTTCAATTAACTCCTTTGAGGTCAAAAGATGAGGAACACAGGAAATGCTTATAAGTGGTGTTTGTCAGATGTACCAATTTTAAAAGGTAATTTAAATTAATGTAACACATATAACACCATAAGCTGTATTTTTGTCTAAAAAAGCTTTCATTTGTTTGTAAACCACATGTATAATTTAAATAGATAGATAGTTTAATGTCTTCTTTCTGTAGGTCAGACTTTCAAGGACCTCGGACAGTCCTAATGAAGGATTGCCGATAAATATGGCTAGAGATAAGTTTCAAAGACAACGATAGTTTTTTCCATAAAAAGATAGTAGGTTCAACTCTCAACTTATCCACAAAAAATGTTTTTCTAATGGACAACTACGAGGGCTGTTCAAATATGAATGCAAGTAGCTTCATAACTTTCTTCCCATATATGCTACGACAAAATGTCATACCTCTCTGGACAGAACTATTTGTCGCCTTTAAATGACACCAAGCATAAAGAAACTCTCACTATATTTCTCGAGTTACAGACCCTTATATAAAGGACATTCCTGTATACTGAAGTTTTTCTGAAGCAAATTGCATACACGATTTGGTACATGTGCGGATATAGTGTCATATCTTTGTAAGTTTTAGACAAAATGGCACCAAATTTTAGATGCAAGTTTAAGTATCAATCCAAAAGTTGCTTGCAGGATAAAGTTTATATAATCCTGTTTCAATCTCGAGTAAACAGACACGTTTTTGACGTCATTAAATTTATGATAAACGTCATTTTAAGTTATCTACTGGTGATGTAATAATGGACATCGCTGTGTCGCTTTCTTTGCCTTTTGCTGAAAACATGCTTAAGATGTCATAAGGGAGTTTTCAAAATGCGCCGTCCTCTATTTACAGAGCAATCACATTTAAAAGCATTTTCAAGCATTTTTCTGCCGCTTAATGACTTGTTTACATTAATTAAAAATATGTTCAATCTGTCCAGCCCTCAAGACCAAGTGAGTAATTTTATTGTAAATAATGCCTATAGTGGCCAAACTTAAAGTTTACGTTCAAATTTAGAACAAAGCCGCAATGTTATGACCGAAAAAATAAGTATAAATTCTATAACCCCCTCACTTAAGGTATTTTTGACTTAAAAAAATACTTTTCGGTGTTTAAAAATTACCCACTATCCATCAATAATTTGTATCAACAACTCAGTCTGAGCGATCAACATATTGTCTTTGAGTTAAAACTAGTTTAAATGTTGTTTCGTGCATTTTGTTAGAGATAAGTTTAACTGAAAACTGAAAGGTGGTGTTTTGTTTACCATTTATTTGCAAACATAAGGAGACTTAAATAGTGAAAACTATTCGTTGTAACTTAACAAAAGCATGTCGGATTTTCACAACTTTCACAGAATCATTATATAAGAATATGGGGTTACTTCCTTAAAAATATCAAGAAATTTCATCTATTTATCGAAGAATTATACGCTCGTCTATATCACTGGTATATGTTCGAAATATTGAGTTTGTTAGTATGGTAACGTGACCCTCATTCAAAGGGCTATAGCTCAATAAGTATACTGTATTTTTATTTATGTCTGGTGCCAGTTTAAAGGTGACATATAGTCCTTTACGTAAACGTTTACCTATTTCTTGTAGCATATATGTGAAGAAAGTTATGAAACTACTTGCATTCATATATGAACAGCCCTCGTACCTAATAAAAATATGGGTTCAGGGTGGGTAGTCACGTGGTTTCTGTTAGGATACACTGTACGGAAAAATGGCGGACTCCTTTCCACACCGATGTTTTAAGCAAAAACAAGTAGATATTTCTGCGTGTTTTTTTTCATCTTTACACAGAAAGTTATACACCATTTTCCAGCCCCCATATTTCCCGATCTAACGATGCCAGGATATTCTCATAAAGCTTCTTACTTTGGGTACAGACTCTGTCACAAAAATTTAAGCGGCTAAGATCGGGCCTGAATTTGGTAATAAGCTGTACGGACAACATTTGTGACTGAGTTAGTACTCAAAGTAAGAAGCTTAAAGATGCTATCCTGGTAGCGTTTGATAGGGGAAAATGCGGGCTGGAAAATGGTGTATAACTTTCTGGGTATAGATGAGAAAACATAGAGAAATCTACCTACATTCGATCAGAATGTCCGTACAGTGTATTCGAAAATCCGTACAGTGTATCCAAGCAAAAACCACGTGACTATCCACCCTGTGGGTTGAAAACCCTGTTTTTGCTATTTTAACATATAGAAAATAGATTTTTTTTTACTGAAGTGCTCCCTCACCCGTGAACAAACTGATCCTTTTGCATACTGTTGTAGTTTTACATTCCACACATCATATAAAACGGCATGATTGGTCACGAGGAATGCTCAAAAACAATTTATAAAAAAACTTATAAGGGACTTATTTTGTACAAACCTGGCGGTTAATATCAATTTACAATGGCATATATCAGGGCTTCAGTTATGATTGCGTACAAAGTAATTACACGTAATTGTCTTATTTTTCAACCAACACATATGTTTTGAGTACGCTTTTAAGCAACAAATTATAGGTTAAATCTGATGAGTAAGAAAATATTTATAATTTTAAGCTAAAAAATTGTGTTTATCTAGACTATGACAAATACAGTATGCAGGTATGATACACCTCAATGAACAGACCAGCTGAAATTGATACAGAACTTTTGGATAGCATACTTATTTAGAAAAAAAGTGATGAAATCTTCTCAACCTGAGTTTTACGCAAACGCATCACATTCATTTCAAGTTTTATTCCCCAAACATTATATTTCCGTGTATTTAGGTGAATACCCAGCGAAACTTTGCCTTTCTATGAAATAAAATTTGGTCACGAAAATACTTCCACCCCCTAAACCCTAATGTCCTGGTATAATTATGCAGTCTTTCAAAATGTATTTATTTTGCTATTACACTAAATGTAAGTGTTTGATTTAAGCACAAAATATAGTTGTCAAATCTGCATTATCCTAGCCATAGGCTGTCAAAATTTGGGCAGATTGAATAGGAGCTTTGGAGGTCCTTTACTTATTCTTAATTTGATATGGTAACACATGTAACAGCTAGGCTGCTACAGGCTAACCCTCTGGTTTACAGAGTGCAAAGATCTCTAATTAGACGCAGCTTGATTTTTTCTTTTAGATAGGATATCTCTGCACAATACTCAATGGGGTTGGATGGAACAGGGCCGTTCTTAGTTTGTAGTCCTAATACTATACGATGATTCTACTGGCTCTGGTGAAACGGGCGATTATTTTGCCGCAGAAGCAGACACAATGATAGACATTGTATTTGAGGTTGACTTGAATAAAGATTGATTTTGAATATTTGAATTTAATAGGGACATTTATTAAATCGTCTTAATTAAATGTGAACGTATTATTTTCTCTTTGCATCTCTATATATTTGAGTATCATACGCATTAGGAAATATGTGATAAAAATGTTATTTATAACATTTGTAACACAAGTCCATAGGCATTTTATCAGCATTGACTATACTTCCTAAGATTAAAGGTATATATTTTGTGATATATGGAATCATTAGTGAATTTACTGATAAGGGACAGTTTCAGTATCTCACAAACTTAAAGGGGTCTCAAGAGGGGACTTACCTGTATACAACACGATTTCTTTCACTAAGATAAAGATCAATATTTTATCTGAAAATACCTAATCCCTTCATGGGACCACTTTATTGCCCCCTGTAAGGAAGTCATAATCACCTAATAAAGATTAGCCTTTGATCTGTCCAGTATGACCCCTGGAGAGAATCATAATGAGTGGTACCAGTATTATTGCTAAATTTTCTATGTCTTTAAGGCACCAGAGGCTAGAGATTTATAGGAAACGCCTGAAAATAGTATTTTTCTGAAATATCATCTCATAGGGTTGTTTAACAGCTCATTTTAAACCTTTTCTTTTCTACTAGTCAAATGAGTATATTAGTAAACTATGATAATAAAAGTTTTGAAAAAAAACTGCACAAATAGCCTGTAGGCTGGCTTTCTAACCTCTTCATCTTGTGTCACACTCCTACTAGTCTTTGATGAACCATGGTTGTTACAGTGCTCTGGGCGTGGTTTGGAGGGTTGAGGGCATTGAAGACAGCCTGCAGGCCCGTAGGAATAGGGGGGGCACGGGGGGGGCCGTGCCCCCCAATAATTGGCACAAATATCCCCCCCCCCAAAAAAAAATAAAAAAAATGGTCTGTCATTTTAAAATTTTTTATGTGTGCCCCCCCCCCCAATCTGTAATTGCTTTTTATGTGTGCCCCCCCCCCCCCCCCCCCAACCCAACCTGTAATTGCTTCCTACGGGCCTGACAGGAAATATCAGACTCCACTGTACGGATGTGACACTTGTATTAGCTACGTACCATTTAGTTGCATGAATACCGAATGACGAGAGGTACATGTACCTCCATCCCCAGTTGGGTCAGGGGATTACTCTCAATTTTCCTAGCTGCGTATGCTCAGTTGATAAAGAAATTCTTGACCTAAAATTGAATGAAGAGTCACTTAGTATGATCTCTAGTGATAAAATCTTAGGTGTCTTTGTTGATCAGAACTTGACCTGGTCTTATCATATCAGACACCTAAGCAAAAAGATTACTTCAAGTATCTGGCTTCCCTCGAAAGTAAAGAAATGTCTCTCTCAATAGCGCTGCACTCTTTTTTATAAGTCTTATATTCAACCCCATATTGAATTTTGTAATAGTGTTTGGGTAGCTCCTCTGAAACAAATAAGCAGAAAAATTACAGAAAAGAGCTTGTCGAGTTATTTTAGATTGTAATGTGGAAGACTCCTCCCAAGCAATGGATACTTTGAACATTCTCTCTATATATGACAGGTTATATCTTAGAAAAGCCAAATTTATGTTTAAAGTGTACCAGCATATTACACCTGATTATATTTCTGAACAGTTTACTTTACGAACTAATATCAATACATCTGTTGACTTAATATCTGCTGCAGATTGCTGTTTTATTCACCAAAGCCCAGAACTGAATATTACAAACACAGTTCAAGATATTCAGGATGTCTGGTCTGGAACAGGTTTGAAAAGACAGAGAGACTAAATACTTTCCATAACGGATGTATAACATGGTTAATCAAATGAAAACATATATGTATGTTATTCAGATTTGGAAAATAGTCACTCAATCCAAATATGTTTTTTCATTTTATTATTCTTGATTACATCATGTAAATATATTTGTATAATCTGTTATGATTATAAATATATTTCCTCTTCTAGTAAGCTAGGTTGGAAGCTTATTACAACTGAGCCAGTGCATGAGATTTCCAACAATGTGGTATGTGCGACGAGCAAAGCCTCAGTTCAGCCTGCGCATATGCGCAGTCTGATCAGAGCCTTTGCTAGTTGCTTGAGTATTCTATGATTGTTAAGCTACTGACTGAACACCATTTGGAGTCTCTAAGCTTAACAGGAGGTTGCACAGGCTCGTATGAGTCTACACTTGTCAAAATGCCACATTGCTGGAAATCTCATGCACTGGCTCAACTATGTAAAAATCTTTTGATATTGGGAACAAAAGAACGTCTTGATCAGCCAGCTTCAGAATGAATGTGTTAGCTGAGCAGAGCCTTCTTTTTCATGATAATAGAAGACTATCTCTAACATTAAGTAAACACATCTGGTATTTACATCTTGATTTATGTATAGTTTGTGATCTGCTTATATTTTATAAATGTATATAAAGTATATTTTGAGGGCTTCGTGGTAGATTAGTTATTACATTTGTCATTATTTGTATACAGTAAATGTAGTCAACCTCGTTAAATAAAGCCTTTACTTACTTTACTTACTTACTTAGTCCCAGTATCTACTGTTTACAAAAATATCAGGCATACTCAAAACACATCTGAAATTTTAGCATTAACCCCCCCCCCCCCCCCCAAAAAAAAATAAAAAAACACACACACACACACACACACACACACACCACACACCACACACACATCAAACCAAAAACATTCCCATGCTATAGTTTGACCTTAAAGAATACCAGTAACATAGAAATGACTCACAAATATCAACAATTACTTCCTACCCACCCCCACCCCCCCCCCCCGGAAAAAAACAAACAAAACAAACATAAATGTCTGAAACAAAAAAAAAATCAAATACCCTCACTGGGAATGTTCCTTTCTTATTCCATGCTATAAACGTTTTAATTGGCTATCATCTGCACGAGAACTGCCATATTTGATATCATTTTGGTCAAGGAAAGTTCGTTTTCTCTGATCATAATTTATGGTAATTAATATACCACTCTCTACTTCTAATGGACGAAATGGCGTTTCGCTGGCTGTTAGATGGTTGCCCTCATATAATATTATTAGTACGGACCCAATCTTCCCCCCACCCCTGACTATTTAAAACAAAAGAAAAAAGTCTAAACTGTCAAATTTTCTGGATCGGGGCATAGGATTTATGCAATTCTACTAATGTTAATCATCTCTGCATCTGCCAAACGCTATAAAACTGCATACTCAAGATGAGTTATTTACCAGCGCTGAAGCGCTGGTGATATACGTTAGTAAACTTCCATTGGGCGCGTGTTCGATTCGGGCCTGTTCCATTAGCAAGTTGCGGAAATGGATCAGGTGTTAACTCCCCAACAGCAGTGTCTTTTACAGTTCTTTCTCATACTCTCCTTCGACCAAGTTACTTCCAAAATTCCATCATTGCTTGAGCGATGTTGATATACTTTGGATACTGGATTGCTTCTAAAAGCGAAAATGCCTAAGCGAGAATCCCGATCAAACATGGGCCCTTCGGATATTCTACACTTTGTTTGTTTGTTTGATTTGATTCTTTACGTCCTATCAACAATCTTTCAGTTAAACAGGGACGGGTCTTCCTGGGTTGAACCAGTACTAAGCTTGGATAAGTGTGTCTTGCTCAAGGACCACAACGCAGTGACGCCGGTGAGGCTCAAACCCGCGGCCTCTCGGTCTCGAGTCAGCACTCTACCACTGAGCCACTGCGCTCCCAGATATTCTAGACTAAATGTGACGAAATATCTAGATGTAGATGGGTCAGTTTCAATATGCCCCCTAGGCATTATGTGCATTGAATTCGATTGAGGAATACGGTTGAATGACCTAATATATACTGCTGGGGAGGGGTTAACCCTACAATTATTCAGTGTGTTAATGAGCAGAGTCTTACTGGAATATGCATATTTCCTGTCTTTTATTTGCTTCCAATGGATCACCTAAGTACAAATCGTTAACTAAAACAAAAAAAACTCAGAGCTTGAAGCCCATGAAACACTGAAAAGAGTGGCTTCAGCAAATGCAATAATAAAACACTATAAAAGTTCTTTAATAACTGTAAAACGCCATGCGATGGTTCTAAGCTTTTTTAAAAGCTAACCTTGTAATACTATACCTTTATAAAGTTTTATTATACAACTTTTTTGTGCTCTTGCGGTTGGTAGGCCTACGTGAGTATATGGTGGTGCGCTCTCTGCTGCAGCTTTAGGAGAGATGGCACGGTCATATTCGGCATGTAAGCAGGGTGAAAGTAGCTTCACTTTAGGCAAATTTGTGTGGGTCGGGGTCTGTTGTATATGCCTATACCATTCATCTTGTATTTCTTTCTCCCTTCAATTACGTCTTAACCCCCGTGAGGATATCAGACGGGTATTCCGGAATACCAAGTGCTGAGGGGGTAGTTGAAACAAAGTGATAGAAAAGGTGGTGAGATGAGTTTGTACAGTACAAGAAGGAGTGTCAGTATAGATGAAAGATAAAACCAGGGGTTGGTATTCAGTGGGACACATGGATCACCCTCGGGCGGGTGGGGGGGGGTAACTTGGGAGTAATTTTGATGCGGATGCGCGAGCTAGTTTTTTGAAACCTACCCCAATCATATACTTGGTATTCGACAATAAAATGAACTATTTATATACTTGATTGAAGAAAAATGTTAACATATTTGTATACGGCTCTTTGATTTTAAATACTCTCTTTGCTGTCTGTTAACAAAGTTTACAAGTAAATATTACAATTTTGGTCTCACAGCTGAATATCTGAGCAAAATATGTCTATTTTCAAACAGGGATGTCAGAAAACGGGACCATTCCTATATCAATTATCAATTATCAATTATATACTTTTTCTTGGGGGGGGGGGGGTGTGGGGTGGTATTCCAGTGGATAATAGTTCTGGGAAAGAATTTGAACCGGTCCGGACTCCCTGGACAAGTCAAGTCAAAATTGTTCTGGACCCCTAACCAGTGTATGAGAATACAACGCAACAAAATCACAAGTTCTATAGGTTTCTATAGGATCCCCCTCGATCCTTGGAACCCCCACCCCCGCACCCTGGAAAATATTTGACCCCGAACCCCCTTCTGGACTCTTTGAAAATTATAGTAAATTAAACCCATAAAACTATTAGACCCCCTCTATAAAATAAGTTGAGGACTAAAATAGACCCCCGGGTGCGCGCTGATTTGAAAGCGTTTTGAAAGCTACTACTTGTGTCAAAAAAATGCGATGCAGTGGTGCGTGAACTGTGTCGCCTGATCTATATTTAGAACAGTGAGTGTTGACAAGCAAGTTGACAGCAACGACAAGTTTAGGAGCTGCTGAAGTTGTGCAGGTATTTCAGATTTGATTTAGTTCTTGTCAGTATTTGCATATCTATTTGCACATTTTGAAAATATTGCAGCTGAACAGCGAACCCGCTGGTACCTGTAGAATTGTCAACAACTGCACTACGGTGACTGCTGATAGGTGGGTGGGGTAAATGTTTATTTTACAAGTCAAAGAGCACTGGTACTGGTACTGGTACTGGTTCTAGTAGAATAGGATGAGTTCCGTAACTCGTCTTCTACATCTCTTCTTTTCGTAACTTATAGTAAATATTCCGACTTCCGGGTTTAAAATGTCAATATATATATATGATCTGACAGTCGTTTATCAGTAAGTAAAGTTCATTATAGTTTGTTAGTAGATTTCATGAGTGATGTATTTATTGAATCCCATAAATCTGTCATATTTGGTTTTAAAACACAAGACTGTTTTAGAATTCACTATATCATCAGGTAAACTGTTCCATTTATTGATTGTTCTAACACAAAAAGAGTTCATCCTAAATGTTTTCAGGGCTCTAGGCTTTTTCAGTTTTTTTGAATTACCACGTGTTTGGGTGTCTGAGAACTCGAATAGTCCGTTCATGGAAATATCATCTATATTTTGCACAATTTTGAAGACTTGTATCATATCCATGCGATTTCTTCTATACATCAAAGTTGATAGAGATAGCTGTTTTAATCGTTCTTCGTAACAAAGATTTGATAACTGAGGTAGTATCTTAGTAACCCTTCTCTGTACATTTTCAATGGCTCTAATATCCTTTTTTAATGTTGGAAACCAAATGAGATTACCATAGTCCAATATTGGCCGAATCAGAGTTTTGTAGAGAACTAGTAAAGTTCCTTCATCCAAGTAGGAGAATGCGCGCTTAATTAGACCAACAAGTCTGTTTGCTCTGTTAACTGTTAAACTAATATGCTTGTCAAATTTAAGATTATCTTGGACATAAACTCCGAGGTCCTTTTCACAATTTACCACAATAAGATTCGTGCTGTTACCATCTTTATCTTCCATTTGGTAGTCAAAATTTGGGTTATCTTTACCAATGTGCAAAATTTTACACTTATCCACATTGAAAAACATAAGCCACTTAATGGTCCATTGGCATAATTTATCTATATCATTCTGAATCATTTCAAAGTCTTCTAGGTTTTCCAGATCTTTATACAATTTGGCATCATCCGCAAATAGCTTACAGAAAGAACTAACTTCAGATGGCAAGTCATTTACATACAATATGAATAATAAGGGCCCCAGGACAGAGCCCTGAGGTACCCCACTAGATACTTCAGTCCATTCAGATGATATACCATTTATGAGCACACGTTGTTGGCGATCTGTTAAAAAGTCTTTAATCCATTTCAAAAGATTTCCAGATATTCCAAGTTTTTCAATTTTCATAAGTAGCCGCTTATGCGGTACACAGTCAAAGGCTTTCCTAAAGTCCAGGAAAACAGCATCCACTGGTGTGTCTGAGTCAATAAATTTCGACCAATCGTCAAATACTTTCAGTAACTGTAGTATACACCCTCTTCTCTGTCGAAACCCGTATTGTGAATCTGAGAATATATTATTAATATTACAATGGTCACAATGTGTTATAAGTTGGACTTGACATCTCAGTCATCATGGAATTTCAGATGGAAGGGTGGTAGCTCCTCAGTGGTTAAAGGCACCTGCCTCTGGTGCAAGAGGTCCCAGGTTCGATCCTCGCTCTTGGCAAGGAAAAATTTGGTGTACGAACACGCTTTCTCTAGTGTCATTTCCAGGAATGACATAAGATAAGCACATCGTCCTTGGGATCAAGACGTTAACTGGATGTCCCCTGCGCATAGAGAGTCACCCCCTGTGCAGGTTAAAGAACCCTACGGTAATTTAGATATGGTTACTTGTTGGTTTTCACAGAGCTCTCACTAGGGTTTCTAGTCAACTCGTACCTTAGTCAACTCGTACCTAAGTCAACTCGTACCCATTTTTGGTCAACTCGTACCTAACCTTTGGTCAACTCGTACCTACCCAAAGTCAACTCGTACCTGAGTCAAAAAACGGGACAGAGTAGAGCATGATAGACGGAGAGTTTGGTAAGTCTATGTCCTAACAAGCCTTTCCAAACACTAAAACATCAAAATTTACTATCTGTTCTTAGGTTAGGTTCGGGCCAGCCTGTTCAAAGATCCAAACTCTTATGCCTATGGGGCGGCGTTCTGGGAGCTTGCTCAATCATACATATTCATCACAATTTAGTATTTGCGATCGGACGAGTGGCAAGTTCCCTTACCTTTTCTCTATGGGTCGATGTTCGGAATAGCCTGCTTAAACGACCAAATCAACGCAGTTTTGCTATCTGCAATAAGGAGAGATTCGGGCCAGCCTGTTCAAATACTAAAAAAAACACTATTCATTACGACCTGTGAGGCTGCGATTAGGGGAGTTTCGGATCTGCCTGTTCCAATATTAGCCCTTTATATAATGACGGCTCCGCAGGGTCTTCTCTGCCCGTGTACACAAAGTTTTGAATTTCGGACATAGGTCTGTTATGATAGCATGCAGTGTTTTTTTTTTCAACTAGCACTAAAATATTAGGAGATATTTTGAATTACTCATTCCAAATTAAGTCAGCAGACGACAAAACAAAATGCAAATTTGGAGTAATTTAAGTGGCAAGTAGCGAAGGCTCAGATGAGACTGCATGATGAGAGACTCACCTGGACTTTCTAAATGAAAGAACCAAACCCTCTGACGTGAGCTGGGTTTATTTTTAAAATGTTTTAATCAGTTATAAACCAAAAAGATTTCATGTTTTTACATTGCAATTCCGAATTTTCTTTAATAAGATTGTACTATTTTTTTTTTTAATTATTCAAGCTTTACACTGTCAGACAATGTTAATATCTAATTACAACTTAATTAATACAATCACATACATGTATTTATCATTGTACTGCTTTTCACACCCTACCAATCACCAGCACGTTGCTGTAAAGCGGCTTAATGTACATAAAACCTGCGCCACGAGAAAACATATATTCAGGGGTTAGCTACCCTATAAGGACGCATCCAGCATGCTCAGTTACAAAGGCTAGGTTCAATTTGAATAGTGCGCATAGCAAGTTCAGCTATTAAAGTTGTTGAGATTGAATAACAAATGCGCTGATCACACTGCTTGGATGCTCTGATCGGTCTATCTCATCGAGTCTGTACCTTTATTGTTTCCATGCAACAAAACCAGATTTTATTATTTCGATGGGACCAGTGCTATTTGTAAAGATAAGTTTGCAATGTGCTATCCTTGTAAGTTAACACTAAAAGAGGTGGCTGCATAGTTGCCACCCATTTTTGATGTCAATTTAGCTACACTTTCATACTAAGACGACGCTACCAGAGGCTAACATTTAACCAGTGATAGTTGTTTAACAGTTATCCCTGTTATTACAAAACAGCTCATAAGTTAAACGTCAAGACCAGTGGCAGTCCAGCTGCCACCAAAATGGGTGTTAATTTACACTTATTTCTTTTACAATGTAGAGCCATGCTATTTCTTCATCTACTGTAATTTGTAAGAGCGAGCAACACCCGGGCAGTTTACTGTATTACCCATTTGTAATTGAACGCTCCTTTTGAGTGCAGAATTCGCCTAAGTTGTTACAAAACTTATCATTTTGCTTTTGTCATGAGTAATATACTTAGACAACGGCATAAACTCATCCATATTCTATTATAAATAAACTATGGTACGAGTTGACTTAGGTACGAGTTGACTAAGGTACGAGTTGACCAAAAATGGGTACGAGTTGACTAAGGTACGAGTTGACTTAGGTACGAGTTGACCAGTACCCCTCACTAGGATTTTGAAAACAGGCGTCCCAGAGCCGTCTTTGCCAAAAAGTGGGAGTCCCACCAGGCAAAAGAACATAGCCTCCTTCAAAAAAAAAGGAGTCCCAGCACCAAAAATGGGAGTTCAGGACTGCAAATCAGCAGTTAGTGAGAGCAGTGACCTATATAAGAGTTAGTGTTGTTCGATTATTGGATTTTCATAATCGATCATCGAAAATAATCGGTCAGGAAGTTTCGATTGATGATCGATTATAATCGAAAATTATCAAATGAAAGGGAAACACAGGTTCCATCCCATAGAATAACTACCCTTGTACTGCTTGAAACTCTTATCTTTATAAAAATGTTAGCGTCAGTGTCATGCTATTTTATGTACAGTATCAAATACCACAACTGGTCCTAACAGCAAACTCAAATTAACAGCCATTGGCATTTTAACCCTTTATACACTCATGGATTTTTCCTTCTGGTTTGAAACAATAAACTTGGGATAGTCCATTGTAAACATCAAGGGGTCACAGGTTATCATTCCCAAATAAATATTTCTTTCTCATAAGATATTTTATGTCCTTAATAGCAAACAGTGTATACCCTGATGAAATGCCTCATTTTGTGGCATTTCATCAGAGTTTTCACTCTTTGTTAAAGTACGTATTTAGAAGTCATTAGCATACAATGTGTTAAGATTGCACTGAAGACTTCTTAGTCATGATTTTAAAGGGGATAGACTACATGTACATAGCAAACCAGGCTGCAGTTTATTTCTTTATTCCTCACATTCTATAAACCTTCAAATTTATGGTTTTCATTTTGTTGTAGCAAAGTTGCAAATTGAGAATAGTAGCCTACAAGAGGGTCAGGTGTGAAATTTTTAATTATAATTGATTATTACCAAACACAATCGATTAGTAGAATCAAAAGAAATTTTCGATTGATCATCGATTATAATCAATCATCGATACAACACTAATAAGAGTGACTAGAAACTCCAACGAAATACCATTACTCAACTCAAATAACACTGTCGGGTATCTAACACAGGTAAATGAGGGAAACTCGATACCGTTTATCTACACGATTGGCTTTTACCGCTGTTTTGGAATACACAGCGTAATTTATCTATCGTTAGCTAAACTTTTAACACCTTTATAAACACCGAAATTATATAAAAACAATAATTATGATTTGTTGGACATCTTAGTTTATGAATAACTATAAATCTAGAAACAGACAAAGCCATGTTTGAAGCTTTATTCGTCAGAGTGAAAGAGGTATTTTTGATGCCATTTTTGCCGATTTCCGCAACTTTCTTAAAATCGGCCGATATTTACACGGTCATAACTTAATAGGATTAGTTTTTACATTGCAGAAACATAGCATTTAGCAATATTTCATATATGTTTTTTCGATTGTTATTAACAATATGTACCAATAAGTGATATTTACGACGAAGTACGCTCTTTAATGTACCTATAAATGCAGCCGTCAGACAAGCTGCATCGCCATTTTGAGTGTGTACGATAAAAGGCGCACCAGGCGTATGTCACGTGACACATGCCACGACATACCTATATGGCTGAAAAACGAAGTGTCCAGTCACTCTAATATAGGTCACTGGTGAGAGCTCTGATTTCATCCTGTATCCTGGAGTGTACAGAGTACACCTGCTGATAATACTTGAAAGAGTGTCTGGCAGTATATAGAGAAAGAAAGATAAAGAAGCCTTATTTAATGCCTCTTATAAGTTATCTTGAAACAGAGAACATTAGCTCACGACATTACATTATGCTTAACAGATACTTACCTGCCTTACTCTAGCTTCCTAGCACATCCATTTTTTTATACGAGGGTCAGCAAGGGAGCTGCTAGTACTATTTTTTACACCTTTGGTATGGTGCCGTGGCCAGATTCAAACCCACGACCTCCCACTCTGAAAGCGGACACTCTACCAACTGAGCTATCGGGGCAGTCTTTCAGTGCTGTTGCAGGCTGCATGCACTCTGCACCATTGATTTGCAACCATGCCACCCCAGTGTCAGGATGAGGGCATTATGGTGTTTGAGTTGACAAGCACCATAATTTTACCTAAGGGTGTCTAGGCTCTTGATTCTCACTAAAATAGGTGAGAAAATAGCAATAGAGGTGTTTTTTGTCATAACCAAGATTTTCTGTGACATTAATCGTTGTTTTGCTGCGGTAAATATTAGGTTGTCATTAGCTTTTCGCGCAATTAACACATTCCTGCAGAATTCTGGTACGTCTTTAACACATGAAAGGTAAATCTGACAAAAACTAGAGAAAAAAACTTTCTGACCTGGCATTTATACCACAAACATAGGAATCCTGGTGAATGGCTATCTTGCACATGACATTTTCCAATTTTCGATTCTCTTAGTATTAAACCTACATGTAGGTTAGTATCTGTTAAATGTTTTTCATATATTCAAACTGCGATTGAGCATCAGAGTTTTTGGTAGACATATATATTAATGAATCAGCTGGTCTTCTTAAACACTGTTTTTCATACACATACAATTATTTTTTGTCAATATTGAATTTGCACCACTGAGCTGAACTTTTTGAGCATGAAAAGAGGGTTATTTTCTTAGCCATTAGTTGAAACATGAGTGTTAAGTCTTCAACTAAGAACCGTCTCTTTGTTGTTGTTGTTGTGAATGTGTTTAACCTCCCACCAACAGCTAAGGTCATATGGAGATGGGGCTGCTGAATCGCCTCTTTAAGACAGTTCATTTGATTATCCACTTTATTTCATATTTGTTTTGGTTAAGAAATGAGAAGATAAATTTCAATTGGAGGCCTGATGTACATGTTACATGATTTCAAAATGTACATATAAGGAACCATAGGTTTAGATAAACAAAATTTTTGAGCGTAAAATTGTAAATATTTTCTTACCCATCAGTTTTAACATATGTTTTGGGTGCTTAAAAGAACCGTCTCATTGAGACAGTTCTTTTGAGTAACCACAACATATGTTTTGGTTTCGAAGAAAGAAAAATAATTTTTTGGTACGCCCTCATATTAAAGTACAGGGAACTCATTATGTGCTATGTGCTAATATATTTGAGGTCTTTAGATTGCATTTAAATATCTCATGTATGCATCAATTTTCTTAATTCTCAACCGGAACATTTGTTTTGTGTACTCAAAAGAACAAGAAACCCCTCCATGAGACGGTTCATTGGGTACCAAATTTTGAAACCAATTGTTTATATAAAATTATGGATAAAGATGATGATTTAAATGCTCAACATTGTTATTTAACCCTTAAATTGCCTGCCAGCGTGCATTTTGTAATCTGCTGATGATCGTTGCAAACAGTTTGAAACAACATCAGGTCTGACTGATCCTGACTTTCTGTCTCGGCCTGATCTGGATCCAAACTGACACTCTGATAATGGTTCCTGAAAGAGAATTTTTCGAAAAAAGTTAATTTGAAAACATCAGCAGACGGGAAGTCCTAAAATGTTTTGAAATGACCCCCAAATATAGTCAAGTTTTGTGATGACCCCCATAAAATATCCACAGTTTCATCATAACCCTAAAAATATTCATTTTTCTGAAAAAAAAAATGAATGAAATTCAAATTTTTGAACCCCCAAAAATGGTCCGAGCCTACATACTAGTCAATATCAGAGATCCTCCCCACTGGGGTTCACATCTGACTAGATTTTTCGTGGAAGCAAACAATATGAACCCTGAGCAGTCTGTTACATGTTTGCAGTATAGCTAGGCTACCTAAGGACGGGGCAGACAACAAAAACTGTGACTGGCTAGCTAAAGGTTAATTGGTTTATGTGATTTTTTGTGGATGATTAACAGTATGGATCCAGATCAGCCATTAGAAGCCAGCCAGCTGATCTGAAACCACACTGTTTTCAAAAGTGGGGCAATTTTATAATTTTGAAAACTTTACATGTACATTAAATCATACATGTTTTTTATGTTGAATACTGTAGTTATAGGTTTTAGAACACCTTCTGTATGTCCACAGTCCCAGCGCTTATTATTCCAACACATTTCCAGACAAATTCCTCATAATTGGCAGATATGACTACACTACAGCTCCTTTATGAGAAACTAGCTTTTTTGTGCTAGAGGCTAGTAAGCCTGCTTACAAATACAGTCTATCGTTAGGTTCCTAGAATGGGGGTAGAGTGCTTGACTTGAGACCGAGGGGTCTAAGGTTTGAGCCTTACCAGCGTCACTGCATTGTGTTTTTGAGGGAGACACATTAATCTTTGCTAAGTACTGGTTCAACCCGTGAAAACCGTCCTGACATTAATCTTTGCCTAGTACTGGTTCAACCCATGAAAAACCGTCCTGACTTAACTGAATAGGTGTTGACTGGGACATTAAGAATCAAATCAGACAAATACTAGCACCTTAGATCATGAAGATTTGGACTCATCACAAACCACAAAATTTTGTTTTCTTATGACATGGCTGTAATAATTGCGAGCACAATACTCCAGAACTGATTATTATTACATTGACCATCCATAAGAAAAGGTCATTTATCACATCCGCTGAGTCTTTACTTTTAAATGTGCATAATAAGCAATAACATTTGTTGAGACCGGTGTATATGTAATAGTTACACCATGGGTTGTCCGCCTGTACGTGGAGATAATCCACGAGCTTTAGAGAGTGGATTATCTTACGTACAGGTGGACAAACATGGTATAACTATTTTATACCACCTACATCAGTGTAGACCTTGCACATCATGAGATATTTCATGCTAAAGTTGGTAAGGGTGGTATAAAAGCAGATCCCATTGCCACGACACCTCTTATGTGCAAGATATTTCAAAAACATGTAGGTGGGATAGAAACAAATCCTGATAATGACGAATTTTTGATCATAGAATTATGAATATGTTTTAACCCTTTGTATTCTGATAGATTTTCCCATACATACTGGTACGTATTGAAACAATAAGTTATAGGTCTGTCCATTGTGTACTTTAAGGGGTAACAGGTGGCATTTTCAATTGTGATGTATTTCTGTCCCTGAAGATTGTTTTACTCTTCACAAACAGTGGTGATGCTGATGAAATGCAGAAATATGCTGCATTTTATCTTGAGCTCCCCTGTTTTCCAATGTACCCATTTCCCGTACCTCAAATTCCGAAAGATTGCGATGGTTTACAATCAAATACGAAGAAAATATTGAGCGGGGTATTGGGACATTTTTTACCACCCATATTTTTGCCATTATGATTAAGAAATGAACCAAAACTCGGGATTGCAGAATACAAATAAAAGGGTTAAAAGACTTCTCAGCCAGGGTCCGTCTGTATGTACATGTATCCTTTTAAAAATGTTAATCTATTTTTATATCATATGATGTAGCGTCTGGGAGTGAAATAACGCCATGTAATAAAATTGATAAACCACCAGTGGTTTACAGATTTACGGAAAAATTATGATGTCCATTACAACGTTGTGTACATAATTACAAAATTATGACGTTCTTACGACAGAAATGATACATTTGTATTTAAAAGTGATCTTAATGTCATATATGATAAATAGAATCTAACATTCATGCTCTTGTGTTATTGAATTTATTAAACTCATTGCGAAAAAGAGATAAAATGCTCGGCAAGCCTCACATTTTATCTCTTTTCCCCAACTTGTTTTATAAATTCAATAAAACATGAGCACTCATTTAAGATCCTCTATGAAAGATTGTTTTCTTTTTGATTTTGCTTGTTACACCTGTATAAACAGGTTATCAAAATAAAAACTTATGTATTCTTAAAGCCATTGTACTGCTGAAACATGTAAATCCTCTTTCCCAAATAGTGTATATCCAGATCGGAAAAGTGATTTCTTATCAGATAATACTAACAAGTACAATGTAATGAATGTATCTGGAGTTCTAAGCTTTTAACATCTCCATTTAATACATATTTTGTGAGTAAATTGTAAATTAAATTGCTTACTTAAGGAGCTGCAGTCTGATCTGAGTTTTCAGTCATGCTCATTTTAGCTGAACTTTTACAGTTGAGACATTATCTGTTCTGAGATGATTGAATCAGGGATAATATAACCTGTAAAGTCCAGACAAGTATCCGGGAAATTTGATTAAAGAATCCTGTAACTTGATGTCATATCCTATTTATGACAAAGGCTATAAACCTTATTCTTTAGCTCTTTACATACTAGTTTTGTCTGCTGATGACCGTTGCAAACAGTTTGGAACCAGATCAGGTCCGACAAACATTGGGCCTGAAGGTAAAATCACAGCTCTTTTCCTGAGGCTGGGGAGAGGGGGCTTGGTTACAAACGACCAGTACATAAGGTAAAAAAGTAACATGCCAAGTTTGTGGACATATTGAAGTTATAGAAACTGTACTCAAGTACTGCTATTTAACACTTTGTATTCAGGAAACCCCTAAATGTGTACTTTTACAAATTATGAAGACCCTGATGAAATGCCCCATAAAGCAGCATTTCATCAGGGTATACACTGTTTGCAAAGGTAAAAAGGTTCTTCAGGCAAAAAATACCCTTTTTAAGCTAACCTGAGCCGAAGGCTCATGGGTGAGCTAATAGTTTACCAGTCACTCTGTTGTCGTCCATCCGTCCTTCAACATTTTCAAACATCTTCTCCTCTGAAACCACTGGGCCAATGAAACTCAAATTTCATATGGAGACTCCTTAGGATGCGGGAACGAAAGTTTGTTTAAATGATCCTGGTAACTTGGCCAAGATGGCCACCACGCCCATATATGGTAAAAACCCTTTAAAAATCTTCTTCTCCAGAACCAGAAGGCTGATGACCTTGGGACTTGGTATGTAGCATTGGGGATGTGGGGCCTACCAAGTTAGTTCAAATGATGATCCTTGGTTGACCTTGACCTACTTAACGTCAAGGTTAAATTTGCTTCCTAATGCATTTAAATGGGATTGTTTTTTAGAAAAGTTGATTTTTTGAATACTGTTGAAGCCAAAGTCATTATTCTCACTTGATATGTTAAAC
Organism: Loripinus fragilis; assembly: GCA_964019695.1. Taxonomy (NCBI): domain Eukaryota; kingdom Metazoa; phylum Mollusca; class Bivalvia; order Lucinida; family Lucinidae; genus Loripinus; species Loripinus fragilis. Next base: position 43,346,258 of record OZ026530.1, on the reverse strand, counting down.
CTAATGAGACATTGGCTATAAATAAGTTTCAAAGGTCAAGGTTGACCTTTTACTTTTCAGCCAAGGTCGCTCATATTCTCAAATTTCATATGATGACTCCTTATGATAGGTTAGCCAAATTTTATACCAATTGCACTGGTCACATGACCAAGATGGCCACCATGCAAATATATGGTAAAAACCCTTTAAATATCTTCTTCTCTGGAACCAAAAGGACGATGGCCTTAGGACTTTGTATGTAGCATTGGGGATGTGGGCCCTATCTGATTTGCACAAATGATGAATCTAGGTTGACCTTGACCTACTTTATGGCAAGGTCAAATTTGATTCCTAGTGCATTTATATGGGGAAAAATCTTGAAATGTTCATTTTTCTATAACTGTTTAGGCCGAAATCATAATACTTGCAAGAAATGATAATGAGACATTGGTTTATATAAGTACCAAATGTCAAGCTGGCCTGTGACCTTTTATCCAAGGCCACTCGTTTGGACTGCCACATACCTATCTAAACATCTTTTCCTCAGAAATCACTGGGTTTGTTTGATGGAGTATTCATTGGATTGTTTAGGTCACTTGACCAAAATGGCTGCAACCCCAATATGTTATAAAACAAGATTTGTTTCATAATAATATAAGCTGTAGTTGACCTTGAACTAGATGAGCGCCTCAGGACCTTTTTGTAACTTATAACCTGACACCCCTAGATATGTACAATGGACTATCCCATCTTTGAAATATTTAACCAGAAGCCAAAATGCATTAGTATACAAAGGGTTATGGGATAAAAATGTACTGTTAATAATAATTAACCCTTAAAACGCCACATAATTTGCAGCAGACAACAATTTCAAATTTTGCCGCTTTTTCAAAAAAAGGCAAATAAGGCATGATATTTCAGTAGAATCGTCTGCTGGCAGACGATTCTCATGAATACCATACCTTATTTTTTTTTCAAAATTATGAAAAATTTCAAAAAAATTGACGTCTGCTGCAGTCGTGATTGGCGCTTTAAAAGTTAAGCTATATAAGACAGTAGTCTGAGCCTGGACATCCTGTATATGCCTTAAGGCAGATCCTTAGTATATTGCAGCAGTCTCTATCTGAGGCTGAGCGCTATAATCACCAATTGTGTATTGAACACATTGCATGCTGGGAAATTTTTCATGGTTCAGGTTGTCTGTAACACATGTAGTCAGTCATCTGTTTTCTTTTTAGCTCACCTGAGTCGAAGGCTCATTGATGAGCTAATATACTCAGAAAAACAATTGAAGGATATTTAGATTCAGTCCCATCTCAAACATTCAATACAATAAAAACTTTACTAATTATGCACGCATTTCATAGTTCCAGACATCTGCAATAAAGATGTATGCTTTATGTTAGTCACGCTTCAATGGTTTAAGTACAGTACAAATCCAAATGGTTCAACCCTCTATACTGAAAAGTCACACACGTTCAAAAATAATTGAAACCCATTTCTATCATTTGTATTCCATAATGACTGGCTCAAAAATCATGGCTGGCTCTCCCTCCAAAAAATGGCACCTAATTTTGAAGCTGTTTTCAGTGTTTTACTGCAAATTTGTTGTCAAATTTACCTGGGTATGCCATATTTGTGTATTTTTGTTGAAGAAGTTGTCCCATTATTCGAGGCGATGACCAATAAATTGGTGTTAACCATTGTCTGTGGTCGGAATTAGAACATAAGCAATGACCTGGTAAAGGTTGCAGCAAAAAATTTGACCGCTAATTTTTTTGCTTGTGAACTTTGGGTAGAGAGGGTCGGTACATTTGGTGTAGTACTGTATCGTAACCAATGACCCGTGAATTTCAATTTTTCATTTTTGTGAATTGCATAGTGATAATTCAATCAATGACAAAAATAATTTGTTTGAAAATTAAATTCCCAAATGTTATAAAGTCAAAAGAATTTTAATATCCTTCAATTGTTTTTCTGAGTATAGTATACCAATGACACCGTCGTCCGGTGTCCATCGGTCTGTCGTCTGTCAACATTTTCAAACATCTCATCTGAAACAACTGGGCCAATTGAGCTCATATTTCATATGGAGACTCCTTAGGATTGGGGAACGAAAGTTTGTTCAAATGGTCCTGGTCACATGACCAAGATGGCCGCCATGCCCATATATGGTAAAAACTCTTCAAAAATCTTTTTCTCCAGAACCAGTAGGCTGATGACCACGGGACTTGGTATGTAGCATTGAGGATGTGGGGTCTACCAAGTTTGTTCAAAGGATGATCCTAGGTTGACCTTGACCTACTTGTCGTCAAGGTCAAATTTGCATCCTAATGCATTTAAATGGGATTGTTTTTTGAAAAGTTTATTTTTTGAAAACTGTTGAAGCCAAAGTCATTATTCTGACTCAATATGTTAAACATAATAAGACAATGGCTATAGGAAAGATCCAAAGGTCAAGATGGGCCTTTAAACTTTCAGTTGAACTTGACCTATTTTAACATTATTAAGGTGGTCAGGTGAGCGCTTCAGGACCTTCAGGTCCTCTAGTTTCAAAATTAGCTTATCTTCTTTTAGGAATGCCAATTTCAGTGTGTCAAACAGTTCGGATCCAGATTAGGCCTGACATTCGCTGAAATAAGAATGTCAGGCCTTAATCTGGATCAAAACTGTTTGTGTCAGGACTCAGTTGAGCAATCCTGGACATACAGGTACATTGTTGATGGTACACCATTCCAAATGCCTGCTTTTTTACCTTTGACCTTTACCTTGGGGTCAAGGTCACACAAAAAGTTGCCCAGTACTACCCTCTACATCACGTCACCTATGCACCTGCAAAGTTTGAAGTTGCTACATCCACTGGTTTAGGAGGAGACGCATTTACAAGAAAATACATTATTTGACCTTGGGGTCAAGGTCACACAAAATGTTGCTTAGTACCCTCTGCATCAAATGGCCTAGGTACCTATAAAGTTTGAAGTTGCCATGTCCAACTGTTTAGGATATTCATTTACAAGAAAATACATTATTTGACCTTGACCTTGAGGTCAAGGTCACATGAAACGCATCTAGTACCCTCTACATCATGTGATCAATGCATCTGCTAAGTTTGAAGTTACTACATTCAACTGTTTAGGAGAAGATACAATTACAAGAAACGTGACGTACGGAGGGACGACAGAGAAATTAATATACCTTATTTTTCTATGGAAAAAGTAGGTTTAATAACTCTACTCATAGCTCTAGGAGACTAATCAACCAGATTGCATAGGAATGTTCAGCTTGTGACTTTCAAATTGCCAAAATATAATTGATCTGTCTAAAATATGGTCATGCGGGGGGGCCCCCCTAAGAGAAACTTTAAAACAAAAACATTTTCCTCAAACTGCACGTCAGAATTGAAACAATTCTTTGTTAGCCATAAAAGAAATTTTGTCCTTTAAAAAATATGAATTTCTAGTGAAAGTTTAGTTTTGTAAAATGAACAGGACTTTATATAGTTAAGAGTGTGTAACGAAAATTTAATTTTCTTATTTCTCAACCAAAACATATGTTGTGGGTACTCAAAAGAACCGTCTCGATAAGACGGTTCTTTTGATCACCCAAACCATATGTTAAAATTGATGGGTAAGTTTGTTTTGTTTGTTTTTGTTGCTTTACGTCCCATGTCAACAGCTATGGTCATTGCGGGACGGTCAGTTCACTTAACCACACTTTTTCCTGGGCAGGCTTGAGCAAGCGGTTAACCAGTAATTTGTGCACATACTTTCGCTTGTAACTGACAACAACCCTTCTTGAATAAATCAGCGGAAGGGAGGAGAATGACCGTAGAAATTATTTCATGATCAATCTCCACGAAAGTATGGTATCGGGCCGGGATCGAACTCGCGACCCCTGGATCTGATGGGTAAGAAAAGATTTACAATTTAATGCTGAAAGTTTTTGTTTATCTAATTAAACCTGTGAATGAATCTGTAGAAGACAAAAAGCCATTGTCATCGACCAGAAGCATTTTATCAAATACTGACCTGTCTGATTTGAGCACTGTGGGTACTGTGACATATTTGTTTACGAAATGCGTCACAGAGTCATGTGATTCGCCCGATTGGCTGATTCAATATTGTTTATCAAGCGCATCATCACATGTCACTGAAACGGTTGCCTTGAAAATGCCATGCAGAGAATGTTTTCAAAAATGTTTTAATGCATACAATATGATCAGTCTATTGCTGAATAACATAATACCTATCATGGTTATGATTTGGCCACCCAAAATGACTAGATATCTCCATTGAAGGATTATCTAAAGGCATTTAACGCTTGTTACTTTTTAACGTAGGTGTTTTGAGTAATGCGTACTGCGTAACAGCACAAACCCGAATTTTCAGTTGTGATGTCCCATAGCAGACAGGTTGATTCTTTAGTATTGCACCTGCGCAAGACAATGGACAAAAAGCTTGTGAAATTTCCCATCATGCAAGAATTAAAAACCAGATTTTATCAATACCTGCCAATCTAATGGGCGTCTGACTGTGCTAATATAGGCCCAGCAAAAAAGCTATTGCTTTTCCTATGATGATCGACTGCTGCAGGAGACAAGGCTATGACATCTTTAAGCTTGACTGAATTATGCTGTCAGTGGAGCGATGATTCACACAAATTATCCATTAACCTTTGTCCAGCTGAACCAAGATTTAATATTTTTGAAGATTTTGTAGATCCTGAACAGTTGACTTCTTCAGAAGTCCAGGATACACACTGTTTTCCGCTCTGTTTGTAAATACATGTACAGTAAAACCTATCTTAAGCAGCCACTCAAGAATTAACAAAACATAGATCTTAATGACAAATGGTAGCTTAATGAAGGTTGACATGTGTTTTTTGTACAAAAACTTTTTCTTTAAATAACATCTTGTCCAAATTTTAAATCGTTTCACAGGAATGTTTTTCATATGCCCTCTGCCCAAATTGCCAGAGCTAGAAATAGAAATATCTTAAAGCAACATCTTCTTAACTATAGACCACAATACAAAATAATTCCAGAAATATTCCTCATAGTGCCCTCTATCGAAATTGCACAAACTGTTTGGCTCTCCTGAACAAACTGGCCACCAGAGCTAGAAATATCTTAAAGCGACTTCTCCTTTTTAACCATTTACCAAAATACAAAAAAATTCCAGAAATGTTCCTCATAGTGCCCTCTACTCATATTGCACACACTGGAACACCAGAGCTAGAAATAGAAATATCTTAAAGTAACATCTCCTTCTTAACCATAGACCCAAATACAAAATAATTCCAGAAATGTTCCGCATAATGCCCTCTACTCAAATTGCACAAATTGTTCCGCTCTCATGAACAAACTAGCCACCAGAGCTAGAAATAGAAATATCTTAAAGCAACATCTCCATCTTAACTATAGACCCAAATACAAAATAATTCCAGAAATGTTCCTCATAATCAAGCTACATATCCTTCTTAACCATAGACCGAAATACAACTTAATTCCAGAAATGTTCCTCATAATGCTCTCTACCGAAATTGTGCTAACAGTTCTGCTCCTGAACAAACTGGCCACCAGGGCTAAAATACAAATATCTTTAAACAACATTTCTTCCTGAACTAATGGTCTAAGTTCAAAATAAGTTTGCTACCCTGAACAAAATTGCCACCAGAAATAGAAATAAAAATATCTTTAAGCGACATCTCCTCCTGAGCCACTGGTCCAGTTTCAAAATAAAATTACAGTTATTTTCCACGTAGTGTTCTCTATTAAAATTGCTCAGATGGTTCCACTCGGCTGAAGAAAATGGCCACCAGACCTAAAAATAGAAAAAAAATCTTTAAAACACAGGCCTCGAAATATCTTCAAATAGGCACTTGCCCTGCATCAAAAAAATTATTGGCATATACCATATGGGTAAAAAAAATAAATTTCACTAAAAATATCAAAATTTGCACTTGCCCTGCAGCCTGAGGCACTCGTAAATACGAGCGGACGAGTGCTATTTTCGAGCCCTGAAACAACATCTCCTCCTGGACCACTGGCCAAAAATCAAAATGTTCCACATATTAAATGCCCTCTACCACAATTGCACAAAACAAATTGTCCACCAGAGCTAAAAATATGAGCCAAGACCCAGGTGAGCCATTCAAGGCCACAGGGCTGTATTGCTTCATAATTAGCTTTTTCAAAAGAAAATCTATAGAGTCAAAAAGATTTGTATCCAGATCAGGACTAAAGATCTGTTAGTTCTAATCTGGGTCCAAACTATTTGCAAAGGTTATCAGCAGACAACAAAAGTAAGCAAGGAAAGAGCTATAAGAGGCAATAAAATTTGATAATGTTGTCTGCTACCAATTTTTGGTGTCACTTTAATGGATAAAAATTCTATGGTACTTGAGGGATAAACTGGCCATCTGTATGCAGTGTTATGGTTACAACACGCAGCGTTATATTTAGCTGATTTCCCATGATGCACTATCGCTTATTATATTGATGTAGATTTTACGTGCGGATATTCTATATAAACTTGATCTTATCAACAATTGTTGTATTGGATTATTAGGATCTGGTATGTGACATTACTATTTGCATGCTGGGTAATTTTTAAAAAAAATTGTCGTCTGTTGATTTTTCAAAATTATCTTTTTCGAAAAACTCTTGAGGATTACAGTAACCATCGCAGTGCCAAACAGTTTGGATCCAGATCAAACTGTAAGTATTTGCAAACATTATCAGCAGACGACTGAAGTCGTCACTTCTGTTGTCACGAGCAGGCAAGACCCCATAGAAGGTAGAATACATGTAACTATTTTTATCATATGACGTCACGCCTGGGACGGAACATAATGCCATGCATTAAAATTGATAAACCACTAGTGGTTACAGATTTTCGGGTAAATGTAACGTCATAACAACATCGCTGCGTATTTATGGCAAAATCTAGACATTTTAATTCCAAAAAATGCGATAACAAAAATATTTTTAAGTCATATGATAAATAGAATCTAACATTCATGCTCCTATATTATCAAATTTGTTAAACTTGTTGCGAAAAAAGTGATAAGATGTGTGGCATTAGCCTCGCATGCCTTTATACCGGAAAAATCTTACAATGTTCATTTTGCTATAACTGTTTAAGCCGATATCATAATACTTTCAAGAAATGTTTATGGTTTTATATAAGTACCAAATGTCAAGCTGACCTGTGACCTTTGATCCAATGCCACTCATTTGGACTGCCACATACCTATCTAAATTTTGGTTTCTTAGAAATCACTGGGCTGTTTGATGGAGTATTAATTAGGTTATTTTAGGTCACTTTGTAACACTCTGACAAGGTTCTTTAATAAATACTGAAGACGTTGTACATTTCATACATTTAATTTTGTTGTTTAAATATGCCAAATATTCTGTTCCAAATTCTAAAGCCAAAATCTACCCATCAACTGAGAACTGCCATTTATATACTCAGAGATCATTTGATTGATAAAGCAGACAACATGCTGTAAAAGTTATTCGATCTTATCAGGTGATTGATGTTCTGGGCTCCATCTGGACAATTGTAATATATGATTTTTGATCTGCAACGAACTTTATTTACAATAACATAGCAGCAGTTGTACAAATATAATCAAAATCAAATTAGAATCTAATCGTCCAGTCAAACAGCCTTTAAAATACTTGTTAGCATCACGAAGTAACGGCACACCATCTATATAAATAATGATACATGCTAATGTGAATTTGATGGTCTTAACAGACACTATTAAAGCGTTTGAACTAAATATTTCAAAAGAATCTTAAAGTAAGTATGCACATGTCCAAGAAGCATTATATCATTATGGACATCGGACAGAGATTAATACTCGCGATACTAGACATGAAAGGCATATTAAAGTTAGTTACAATTGCAGATATCTATTCAGTAAAGGTATCGTAGTGAACAAGAATTCTCAAGAAATTGATATAGAAAAATAATCATTTAGACATGATTGTTTTACATTTCCTCCCCATCTTTAGAATTCTTGATACGTTTTCTTGTAAAATTGTACCTTGCTTTTTGATGATTTTAAACATTGCCGTAACATTTCTATGAATAAAAGCATGCAGTTAAGTTTGAAAAATCTTACATGCATTAAGGTTAATTTAAAGCGTTCCTCACGAACGAATCATTGTCACTGAAATATCCTACACAAATACATGATTAAAACATAAATATAGCACGGTATCCAGTTCAGATCACACATGTCTCAAATACAGTTAGCAGTATAATTCCATTTTTCACAATATATACGATTTGTTTATATACATATTTACATAATCCGGATTTCACAATTATTTATACGCAAATGCCATGTCCTTACGACACATCGTCGTCACTGTCAGAAATCATTTCATAACTGTTGTAACTAAGAGGAGAGTTACTGTTACTGTCCACCTCGCTTGGTTGTGCGTTGGTCGTTCCGCTTGGTCCCGGTACAGGTGACGTCAAGTTCTGGTTCTGGTTCCCAGCTGCTGCTGCGGAATTTGAAGTGGTCTGTGGCTTAGCGAAGCTCTCGCTAAACCCAAGCGGCGTAACAATACAAACGGGCCGTTCCTTCTGTTTTTCTGGATTGCATTGGATTTCCACATCCACCCCTTCGTACTGGGTCGCCGCGTCGTTGGTAGGCACTGGCGAAACAGTTACATGTCCACTGGAGTGGGAGTTATCTCTAGAGCTCATTAAAGCTCCCAGCGCGTCCAGGTTGGTGGTGACCTCAGTCGCGACGGCTTCAGGGTTCATTGGTGTTTCCCTGTGCATATGTGCTGTCAGGCTCATTAACACTTCATGATATATGATAAATGTATCCATTATAAAAAGATATCCAACAATTTAAAGTTCTCTGCTGTTTGGTGTACGTTGTAGAAGCGGTTAAGGCGTTGTGGTGGAATAATGGTGTGGCACATAATTTGGTTCTTACATATAATTTTCAATGTTTTGATTCAAAACAGTTTAGGATTCAAAATCGAAAATGTTCCTTTGATGTCAGAGTGTTCGTGTTCGTTTGTAGATAGTGAGTTTCGTCTTGTCCCTTGATGTGGATATCATTAGCGATAATCAGCATCTCAGCCACTGGTTAGTGGATTATTGTTTGTGAAAGTGTTTATATAAACAAGTAATGCCGCTCAAATTGTTTCGACAGATAGGGAACCGGCGAGGTAAAGCAATGAAAGCTTCATTAAAGTCTCCAATTAGCAAGCAACAGTCAATCACACATAGTCACTGATTTCGTAGTTATGGTACAAATTGGTACATATAGCATTTACTTCTTCAGAACAATCCCAAGCCTGGGATAAAGGTTACTCGTCCCTTCGTCGTCGCTAGGAACATCCGTCGGTTCGGGGGTACGTTGCCCTCCATCAGTCGAAGTCAGACCTTTCTGAGCGGGAACCGACCTCTCTCCACAGTTTTGAGCCTCGATTTGACTCAAATCACGACTAGCTCGAATGGCTAAACAACTAGGGTACCTCAAAAAGTTCCGGTATCGTATCATAATTACAATTACTACCCCCAATAACAAGCAAACCCCAGTAATGATCGAAAACATAGCCCATGCAGGCCAACCCCCAGTTTCGGTATTAACCTTAGACAACGGAGTCAAACTTTGAATAAACTGCCCCAAAGGTATTTGCTTAAGTTTCCTCAGACTATCGGGAAGAACCATTTTCGTTAAATTTGGAAGTTGCCTTTTTAGAGGCGCCCAGATCAAAGATTTCGAAATTTTCGATAACTGCAAGATTTCTGCTTCCTTATTGACGACATTGTAATTGCTTTGTCCATCGAAATATGACGAAAGCAGCATGTTTTCATTCGACCCTATACATGTTTGTTTTAGATGCAACACGTCTAAGGGTGCCCTTATTGTTATCGTAGGTGTTGCTCCGGTTTTACCGTGACATACAATTGTGAAAGTTAAATTTGTTCGAGACGCAACTGCCCATTGGCCGTTAAATAGGTAATGTGCGCTAGGAAGGCGAGTGTTGATAGATACCATTGCCTTGCAGTATCGTTTTATTTTTCTTTCGTTTCCAAAGAATAAATTAACCACACACAATTTGGATAAGTTGATTGGAAATATCGGGCTCCTTTGAGTACAATAATTTTGCATTGGATTTCCACATACAGCCAGTTCTTCGGATGAAAGTAATGCATATTTTGTGCGCTTATTATCGACCATTAGTCCTTGAGCCTCAAGAGAATATTGTGCTGTTAAATCGGTTGAATTGTAACCGCCTGAAACGGGCAAAGGGATATTAAATATCTCGTAAACCTCTAATATGTCGTTCACTTCAAGAAGAGGGATTGCCATGATAATTATTAGCTTGTTGCCGTCCAATATGGCATTACAAGACAGCTTCTTGTAAAATGACCAAATGTCTTGATTATGGTCAATGGGGAAGGTAAGTGTGGGAGGAAGATGCGATTTTACGTCACTTAACACGGACCGTAGATTACTTGGGCTAACGGTCGTTGGTGACAAGTGGTTCAAGCTTAGGAGGTTAAGATGCATGCGAAGGGTTTTTAAATGGAACATGGCACGTTGCATCATTGTTTTGAGTTCTTCAACAATCACGTCAAGCTGAAGGTATATTTCCAAGAAATATTTCAGCCCAAATATTTCCTTATTTAGCATTTCGACAGCCTTGTTCAATTTTATATCCAATTTGTGCAAGCTCTTTATCAATTCAAGGATAGCTTGTCGATTTTCTGCAATTTGAACGCGAGAAACGTTTAGGACAGATAAGTTTTGTTCAACCAGATGCAAAATGTTTTGTTGATTGGCATTAAGGCTTGATATTGCACTGTGAATTGAGCTTAAATCTTGAGACGTCAGGGTACCAAATGTAAATGATAGTATTTTCCCGACAAAGGGCAGGATCGAACGCTTAGTAAGACTATGCAGACTTTTATATTCCATCAAACTGCTCTGAATGCTCAACTGAGTTTCATTTAAGTGCTGCACTTCCTGAAACAGACTCCCAAATATTGCACTGTATTCTTTTTCACCAGTGTGTTTGTAGTACGCTGTGGCCGTTTCAGCAAAGACAGCAGCATTCTTTATATCTTCCTTATATAGTTCGATGAACTGACTATATGGGTATAGATCAAGGACAAATGTGACCAGCCATTTGGCACGCGTAGTCGAAACATCATTTCTTTTGTAAAATACTACATTGTCTTTAACAATTAAGGACCTAGTTAAGACAAAGAGTAGTGTGATTGTCGCCAGCAGTTTCATATCTGAAAAATAGATAATTTATGATAATTTACGATCCAAATTTATTATTGTCATTACTATTTATTTATTTATCTATTTATTTTTGTTTACATTTCACCCGGTATAACACGCTACCACGTATAATACGCATTGCTGTATAAGACACATTTATGTATTATCCGCATAAGGCATTTGAGGCTTCATACTCTTTTTCTGCATACGTTATTGTTCTTAATATTTGAATAGACACCTTGTATTTTAGGCTTTTGACTTACGGAGACACTAAGTACTGAAAGGATCACTGACTATTTACATTTGCAAATGCCCATGATTTTTAGAAAAAAAAAATACCGAAAGGATCTTTGACTATTTACATTTGCAAATGCCCATTATTTTTAGAAAGAAATAAAAGTTGGTCAATTGTGCTTTTGTGCACAGTTTACCTTTCCTGGATTTAGTACTTGATGATAGTGGAGTTAGTTTTCATTTTTTTATTGTCATATAGTCTAGATTTTGGGTTAAACAATCGTTACTACAATGAAATATATAGAAATTAGGAAAAGTTGTATAGAACATTGTTAAATAAATCAATGTTTATGGGGGGAAATCATTTAGGAACCATTGAAAAGTTAAACCGTTTGCTTAGCCATCAAGTAATCTTACATTCTACATTCTCTTTCAACATTGAAAGGTATTAGCTATATTATTAGCCTTGTCAATTTGATGTAATGCATGACGCCCAAAATTCTGAAGCCTTTATAACATATCAACAACAGCAGTCAGTAGGTTTATGACTTTCCTTGATGTATCTTTATGCTTGAGACTTCCTGCTTGTGAAATAAAATTTTCAAGAGGAGAAGCGTGGACTTCATCAATCAACATTTCCTCAGGATTTTCCTGATCCTCTTGATTGGAAATTGAGTCCTCCTCTTTGTCACTGATCCTAGAGTCTGAGATATCACTTTCCTCTTGCGATGATATTGATGCAGGAAGTGATCTTTTGCCACCAATATTTTCTCTTATTTTCTGTTTTTTAATGCGCTTTGAAAGTTCCATGAGAGGAATGTCATCCTCATCTTCAGACTCAGTTCGTTCTCCACGATTGCGCTTGGCTATCTTATCAGTGGGCGATTCTTCCCCAGAAGATTCATCATTGGAATCTGATGAACTATCAGTTGGTGGAACAACAAATGCAGTCCTTCGAACAGGTCGTTCGGTATCAGCCTCAGGCAATGGCCATTCATCAATGTGTGCCAGCCGTATATTCTCGGCATGCACATCCACTGTGGTCCCATCTAATTGATTTCTAATGACAAAATTTACAGGTGATGTTTTCTTAATGATACGGTAGTAAGGATACCAACGTTTTCCTTCAAGTTTTCCTACAACAAAATTTTTGTAGAAGACCGGATCTCCAACATTATATTCAATGTTTTGAGCATGCTTGTTTGCATATTTTGCTTGTCTCTTTTTGGATCTTCTGAGATGTTTGTGCACTAAAGTAAATGCTTTATGCTGCTGTTCCAAAGCAATCTGGTGCATGTCTTCCCCCATGTATTTTCTCCTTGGTTTGAGTATGTTATCTAGAGGCAAAACAACATCTCTGGCATATAACAGAAAGAATGGTGAAAATTTTGTCGATTCACTAACATTGAATCTGATTGCTGCAAGTGTCTGATTAAGATGTAGGTCCCAGGTTTGGACATTGTCTTTTAGTTTCTTTGACAACACATCATGCAGAGTCCGGTGGAATCTTTCTACCTTAGCATTCCCTTGGGGATGATAAAATGAGGTTGTCACATGGTTTATGTTTAATGCCTGAAGGGTCTCCTGCATTTTGTGATTCATATTCTCGCCCCCATTGTCTGTCACGATTTCTAGCACAGCCCCATGTCTTGGAAATATCTCCTCTATAATGAGGTGCACAACATTGTCAGCACTTTTATCTGGAACAGGGAAAGCTTCTGGATAGCCACTGTAGAGATCAATAAAGGCTATTATATACTTGTTACCAGACAGAGATGTAGGGTATGGCCCGGACAAATCTAGCCCTATTTTTGCAAACGGATAAGGTGGTATGCCTGTTTCTTGCACAGGTGCTTTTATTTTCCGCATGTTGCGTGCCTGACAGGTAATGCATTTTTCTACATATGCATACAATTCCTTGTACATATTTGGCCAATAGTATTTCTGCTTTATGGTTTCGAAAGTTTTATCGATACCCATATGGCCATTGTGGTCATGATATTGAGTAACCACATTACCTTTTAGATTTTCTGGTATGTACAGTCGCAATGCCGGGTCATCATCAACATTTGATATGTAATACAGTACACCATCTATCACAATGTGCCTTTTCTCAATTGAGGATGGAACTTCATCCTTTTTAAGGGTCTTCATAATTGCTACTATTGCTTCATCCTTAGCCTGCTCCTGAACTATATCTATATCAGGGTCAAGTTCTGCCTTTCCAATCTCTTTAGGCAATGGTGCCTTACTTACTGCAAAATCCCTTGGTCTAAAGCAGTTTGAATTCAATGCATTGATTTCGTAAGCATTGTCACTTACATCAGGCTCATCTAAGCCTTCATCTTTAATTGTTGTACCATTTTCAGGTACCCTTGACAACATATCAGCACACGAATTTGAAGAGCCTTCAATGTATTCTACTCTACAGTTGTATCCTGAAATTCCCAAGGCCCAAAGTTGTATTTTCTTATTCTGCATTGGGGATTCAAGCATATACTTCAGGGGTTTGTGGTCTGTGCGTATGATAAATTCAGAATTATGCAAGTAATGATCTAACTTCTGTAATGCAAAATGGATTGCATATGCCTCCTTTTCAATAGTTGACCATTTGACCTGTGATTTACTCAGTCTGTGAGATAAGTAAAAGATTGGTTTTTCATTTTTCAGACCCCTGATTTCTTCTATATTCTCATCACATGGCTGTGTGAGGCAGGCACCAATGCAAAGGTCACTAGCATCTGTATATAGCACATATGGTTTTGTTGTATCTGGATATGCTAACATAGGAATAGATGACAACTGACCCTTCAAGAAATCAAATGCTTTTTGACATCGAGCATCCCAATGAAACCTTGCATACTTTCTTGTAAGTGCAATGATGGGCTCAGCAATAGATGAAAACTCTGGAATGAAGCGCCGGTAGTAGCTACACATACCGATGAAACTGTGAACCTCTCGCACACACGTTGGAGGAGGTAAGGCTTTTATAACCTCAACTTTTTTTGAATCTGGCTTTATGCCATTTTCACTAATAACAAAACCCAAATAGCTCGTTTCAGCTCTCATGAAACAACACTTCTTAAGCTTCAACTTAAGACAATGTTGTCTGAGACGATCAAATACCTCTTGGATGTGTCTAAGATGTTCCTCTAATGTCGAGGAATAGATAAGAATGTCATCCAAATATGCCGTTGCAAAGTGGTCCAGACCTTCCAGCACCTTTGACATCAGCTCTTGGAATATTGCTGGAGCAGCAGTTAGGCCAAATGGCATGACATTAAATTGAAACAGACCCCGGTGGCATGCAAATGCTGTCTTTTCCTTATCATTTTCGTCCATAAGGACTTGCCAGTATCCACTTTTAAGATCTAAGGAAGTGAAATATTTGGCTTGACCTAACTGTGCCAGAATATCATCAATCAGAGGCAATGGATAAGAAATGGGTTTTGTGATTGCATTCAACTTGCGAAAATCAACACAAAATCTTTTTGAGCCATCTTTCTTGTCAACAATTACCACAGGGAAACTCCATGGAGAACTTGACCTTTCAATAACTTTAGCTGAAAGCATTTCATCTATAGCCTCGTCAATTACCCTTCTGTTATTCAAGGGTGCCCTATATGGTCTTAGTTTTATTGGAGGGTGGTCTGAAGTATCTATTTTCATTTTGGTGGCATTTGTATGACCTAATTCTGAATCCTTTTTGGCAAATATATCGGAGTTTCTTGTTAAGACCTCTTTTATTTTATCTGCATATTGCTCAGGTACATTAATTTCTTCAAAGCTTAAAGGCTGTACTTTTCTGTCCTGCTTAACAACTTCATTTAGAGACATAACAGGTTCATCTTCGATTTTTTCTAGTTTTGCTAAGACACACCCTTTTCTAATTTTATATGTTTTGTTTGTGTTGTTTACGATCATGACAGGTATATTCCTATTCTTGCCTAATTTTGCTATTGAATTTGATACCATTACACCTGGTTCGTTGCTCAAAAAACCAATCTCAGTGGGAGCAATCTGATACAACTGTTTTTCAGGTAAGTCAGGGGTCGATCTCGCCTTGCACTGGCATAATATTGTTGTTTGGGGTTTCATAAGAAATTTGTTTTTAGCTCTTAGTGTAGAAGTAACATGTATGTCCATTTGTAGTGGAACATATGTACCATTGACCCTTAAGCACCCAAGGTCATGATATGTTCGCACCCCATTTTCAGTTAGCCAGTCATTTCCCAGTATTACCTTTCTGTTCATATTTCTTGACACATAAAATCGTTGAGTCATAGTTGTTCCACCAATAACAAATTTTAAATAGATGTAGCCATCAATTTTCAGTGGATCCCCATTTACTGATTGAACATTAGTGTGTTGTCTTATCAGTTTTGGTTTCCCTCTCAAAGAGTCATAAACGTCCTGCCTAATCAATGATATATCGGCTCCAGAATCTACTAAGGCCCTAAATTTTTGTTTTTCAACCTTAATTAAGCAAGAATTAGGATTACCGGCCAGACAAATTTTGTATGTTGATACGTTTTTACCCCTCCCATCGGCCTCTACATGGAAGGAGCGGTTGCGTTTCCCGAAGACCCGTGGTACCACCTATTTGGTCCCTGGTTCCCATAACCATTGCCTTGTTCTTGTCTGCAGTCTCGCAGAATATGCCCACGTTTATTGCACCCCCAACATATTATATTGGAAGCCCTTGCATGTTGATTTCCTTGCACTACATTAACCTTGGGTTTAGCTCTGCAGTCCCGTGCTATGTGGCCTTTTTTATTGCATTTGAAGCAACGTTGTGCTGGGCGTATGTGATCTTCTTCCATTGGTTGGTGGCCAGAAGAATTCCCCCATGTACCTTCACTTTTACCAGACCTTAGATTGAAACGTTTCCGTAGGTTTTGTTCAGTTAGGGATACGTCAACTGCAGCTTGGAAATTGCGTGGGTTATCGCGCATTACTTTCATTTTCATAAAGTCTTGGGACAGCCCATCAGTGAAAAATCCAATCAACTGATCCTGAATTGCTTGATTTTGCATACCTTGCCCCCCAAAAGCATCCTCAGCTAAAGACATTATTCTTTCAGCATAAACTTGGACTGATTCCCCTTCCTTTTGACGCACCTTCCTGAGCAGCATTAATGCATGTTGCGGATCAGTAACTTCAGAAAATCGAAGAATTATTTCTTCCTGTAGCTGTTGCCATGTACGTCTAGGATGATCTTGCAGATACCGTTTTATGAAATCACTCA
This sequence comes from Loripinus fragilis, assembly GCA_964019695.1. NCBI lineage: Eukaryota > Metazoa > Mollusca > Bivalvia > Lucinida > Lucinidae > Loripinus > Loripinus fragilis. The sequence continues at coordinate 43,329,520 of OZ026530.1, read as the reverse complement.
CTGCCCCCTTACTAGCCTGATATGCAACTAATTTCCTTTGATCTTCTCCTAACTGTGTGAGAATTGCATATTTTTCTATACTTTTTAGCCATTCCTTACATTGCTTGGGATCGCCCTGGTATGATGTGATAATTTTTGCCACCCCTTGTGCCCCGATAGTTGTATGCACCCCGGAAATTTCTTGTGCAACGTTTCGGAACAAATGTATAAGTTCAGCCTCTTGCTGCATTGGTTGAGGTTGTTGTTCAGCCATTCTTACAGATCGAGATAATACCAAATCTAAACTCTCACCTGTTTCAATCAGTCGATTCAGCTCCTACTTAGTCAAGTCCTCTTTGATTATCCAAGTAACAAAGTCTAATCTTTAATTAAATCCACTTGAAATTTAACTTTTGTTAGTTCCGTTTTTGTGTTCTTTTCAACCCGTTCGAATTTGTGTAATAATCCTGGTCACGGCACCAAAAGAGAGTTGTAACACTCTGACAAGGTTCTTTAATAAATACTGAAGACGTTGTACATTTCATACATTTAATTTTGTTGTTTAAATATGCCAAATATTCCGTTCCAAATTCTAAAGCCAAAATCTACCCATCAACTGAGAACTGCCATTTATATACTCAGAGATCATTTGATTGATAAAGCAGACAACATGCTGTAAAAGTAATTCGATCTTATCAGGTGATTGATGTTCTGGGCTCCATCTGGACAATTGTAATATATGATTTTTGATCTGCAACGAACTTTATTTACAATAACATAGCAGCAGTTGTACAAATATAATCAAAATCAAATTAGAATCTAATCGTCCAGTCAAACAGCCTTTAAAATACTTGTTAGCATCACGAAGTAACGGCACACCATCTATATAAATAATGATACATGCTAATGTGAATTTGATGGTCTTAACAGACACTATTAAAGCGTTTGAACTAAATATTTCAAAAGAATCTTAAAGTAAGTATGCACATGTCCAAGAAGCATTATATCATTATGGACATCGGACAGAGATTAATACTCGCGATACTAGACATGAAAGGCATATTAAAGTTAGTTACAATTGCAGATATCTATTCAGTAAAGGTATCGTAGTGAACAAGAATTCTCAAGAAATTGATATAGAAAAATAATCATTTAGACATGATTGTTTTACAACTTGACCAAAATGGCTGCAACTCCCATAATGGTAAAACAAAATATGTTTCATTATAAGCTGTACCTGTTTACCTTGACCTATTTTAACATTATTATGCCCCCAACTTTAGAAAAGTTGAAGGGGCATATTGCTTTGGGCTTGGCCATGCGTCCTTCCCACCCAATGGCCATTTAGTTGGCTAAGAGCTATGTGTCTAAAAACATTATGCGTCTTCGAATTTTAAGTGGCTAAATTCTGTTGATTTGATTTAAGTGACTATATTTTGGGGATGATAATTTTTATGAGGCTACATTTTTAATTTAACCACCAGGGGCTCAAACTGCAACAGATTTTTATTTTCATTATATCAGGGTTACCCCCCTTAGAATAGCTTTTTGACAGTATCAATTGACAACAAAAAAGTATATTTTTTTTCTATTTAAGTAGGCATGTAAGATCAAGGCACATAGTGTATGGACAAGACACCTGGTACATGGACATATTTTACCAAGCCACATTATGTAGATGGATGGTGTTGGAGGTCCATAGAGATGAATAATTTAATATCCAAATTTGAGTGTGTTTTTTTCAAAACTTACAGGGGTTACCCCCCTTAGTTAATTTATGTAGTTTTAAACAACTTCTTATGTGACTAGACACGTAAGAGGTTTTAGCCACTAAAGTGTCAAAAATACCAGTTATTAGCCACATAAGTGGTCATTTGTAAACACGGTCACCGTCCGTCCGTCTGTCTGTTATGCTATCTCCTCCTAAACAATTGGGCGAAATTCAACCAAATTTGGTGTGAGAGTTACGTACATGAATGGGCGTGCAACGTCAAACTTTTTTTGGCCCCGCCCCCTGGGGCCCTCTGGAGGGGTCAAAAGGTCAAATATCATTTAATTTCAATTACAAAGTCAATTTCAAAGATTTTTATACCAAACTTTGTGTGTGTTCTTACAAATAAAAGATACAAAACATATCAGACGGGATTTTCATCCTGTCCCCTGGGTCATGCCCCAGGGATGGGACTTTGGGACGCTAGAGATGCCCAGGGGGTCAAAATTTTTTTTTTTTTTTCAAACATGGTCATGTGGTATATCAAATCGACCGTGATGACAAGCAGAACAGAATGCAAGTAAAATTTTTGTCCTAGGGTCAAACTGGTGACCTTGGGGTGAGGTCTAAGGTCAAATATCATTAAACTTCGATTACCATGTCTGAATTTCAAAGATTTTTATACCAAATTTTGTGTGTGTTCTCACAAATGAAAGCTACAAAATATATCAGACAGGATTTTTATTCTGTTGCCTGGGTCATGCCCCAGGGGTGGGACTTTGGGGCACTGGGGGTACCCAGGGGGTCAAACATTTTTTTTTTCAAACATGGTCATGTAGCCTATCAAATGGACGGGGATGACGAGCAGAACAAAATGCAAGTAACATTTTCATCCTAGGGTCAAACTGGTGACCTTGGGGCGAGGTCAAAAGGTCAAATATCATTAACATGTCAATTTCAAAGATTTTTATACCAAACTTTGTGCGTGTTCTTGCAAATAAGAGATCAAAAACATATTGAACAGAATTTTCATTCTGTTTCCAAGGTCATGCCCCGGGGTGGGACTGCGGGTGCTGGGGGAGTCAAAAACTTTAGCATGGGAATTTGCGATGGTGCCCCATCGACTGTGCACTGTTTTATTTTAGTTCAAATTAGGTCAGCTGATAGAGGATGATGAGTAGTATAGCTAGAAGCTTAAAGCTTAAATCTTAATACGAACATTGTGTTATTAAAACTTAAGATGACCCTTGTGTTATGAACCCTTCTTGACAAGCAAAGGGTTGGGGGCATAGTGTTTCATAAACACCATTTCTAGTTAAATAGATCAGGTGAGCGCCTCAGGACCTTGAGGTCCTCTAGTTCTATTTTGTGGTAAGAAATGGCCTTGATATGTCTAGGAGTGTGGGTGTGTATAGCATTTACAAAATTCCCTCAGGGCTTCATAAACTTATGAGGAAATTCAATAGCCTAGCTGGGATTTCATAAAATCCATATTTTAATCATTTTCTTTAAATATAACTAAACATTCACCATGCTGGATATTACACTCATCCCCTCAATTTTATCCAATCAGCTGTCAGGATTTCAGTTATTGCATTTATATACATAAATAAGCAGAGTGGAAAACAGTGTAGATCCAGATCAGCTGGCTCAGAAGCCAGCTGATCTGGATCTACACTGTTTTCGAAAACAGAATATACTCAGGTTCAGCATGATAATGGTGAAAATGAAGCATCAAGATCTTGTAATTGACAAGTCTTTAGATAAGATTGCGTAAATAAAAATAGTATTCTTATTTTTCAACCAAAACATATGTTGTGGGTACTCAAAAGAACCGTCTCAATGAGACGGTTCTTTTGAGCACCCAAAACAAATGTTTAGGCTTCCCGATAAGAAAATATTTACGATTTTACACTCATATATTTCGCTCATCTCGACCTATGTATAATTGAATGAAGCATGTAAGTATCTGATCCTGTAGAAATTATTGAAAAGAATTCATTTTCTAGAAATAGAAAATTTCTGTATATTTCCGGCATTGGGATAGTCTTCTTTCATAAGCTTTTAATTAGATTTGAATTCAAGCCATAAATGATCTTAAATGCCAAACGCTAAAATGTGTCTAAGGGCTTGAGCCAGATCAGGGGAAGCGTGGTAGCTCAGTGGTTAACACAGTTGTTTCTGGTGCTAGAGGTCTGCAGAGGTTCCATCCCCACTCGCGGCGAGGAAAAGTTTCATTGGCAGAACATGTTTTCCTTAGTGTCACGAGTCATTTGCAGAGATTACACTAAATAATGCACCGTCCTTAGGTTCGGGACATTAACTGATGTCCCCTGTGCAGGGAAAGTAACCCCCCTGTGCAGGTTAAAGAATACTATGCTAATCTTTAATAGATATGGTTACTTGTGTGCTTTCATTCTGCAACTGTAAGTGTACAAAGTACATCCCTGCTGATAATGTCAGTGAGGGCGTCAGGCAGTATGAAGAGATAGTAAGAGCTTTTCGATGTTTTTCAGTTGGACCTGGACCCGGCCCCAACCCCTGAAGAAAATATCTGGAGCAGTGCATGATAGTAATATATCTTTGGGCGAAGATAAACAGGTAAAAAAATCATTTCTACCATTGCTGAGGAAAATTAATTACAATTAAGTACTTAATTGCTACCTAAATAGTTTATGGTGTGATATCCCACTTTTTAGAAAGCTCTTTCTTGTTTACTTTCAGTTCCAGAGATGGGTGACACACCCACTCACACCTCCACAGATTATGACTACCTCATCAAGTTCTTAGCCTTAGGTGAGTTGATCCCCTCCGAGGATCTTACATGAGTGTTAAATAAGTTGAGGAAAAGAAAAAAAATGTGAGGCTTGCCGAGCATTTTATCTCATTTTTGTATTGAGTTTATAGCTGCATAGTCTGTAACTTTTGGTCTTCTTATTTAAAAAATAATGTTTTTATTTTTCAAGAACACAGTAAAAATACTCAAATTCAGGTAAACATTTTACCATTTTCGTTACAAGTTATCACTATCAAAACAATTGCATTTATGTTAAAATTCAACGGTCTAGAATTATTGGAGGGACGCAAATAATTACCAATTAGAGAAAAAATCACCTATTTGAGTAGATAATTCACTTTTCCATGCAGTTTTCAGCTGTACTGAACATTTTTATTGTGAAAACATAGCTTAATTCTACTTTTACAAATGATTTAAAAAGAATTTTTTTTTTTTCGAAAAATGTTCATAGTTAGAGTATGCAGCTTTAATACAGGAGCAAGAATGTTAGTAACTTATCACAGGACATTAAAATTACTTAACAATCACATTTTAGGTGTGAAAACGTCATTTTGCCATCTTTAACGCAACGTTATAATTAACGTCATAACGTAACTTTACTAATTCTAACACATCTCGCCTATAGAGTCAATGCAGAAAAACATCATAATAAAAGGATATAGTCACACTAGCTGACGTCAATTGTAACTGCAAAATGACATCAGTCATGGTAGCATCATTTTTACGCTTGAAAGATGCTACATATTCATGTAAACGTATGCGACACAGTCAAAATATTGTTGGCATTTGTTCAGTGCAATGGCGGAAAGTTTAATGAACTTGAAGGCTTCAAATGTGTTTTCGTCTTTCATTGTGTGTTAGAATCAAATAGTTTGTTGGTCATTTGTACTAAAATAAGTCACTAGCGCTGCCCACTGTGTGCTTGTGATTTGATCTTCTTTACAACTGACCTCCAAACAGTGAATTATTATACGAGTGCTTTGGGAAAAATCACTTGCACTTTCTAGGTTTCACTCGAAACTACTAGCAGGTGAGTGGAATTCTTGTCCCCTGGTCCCTATCAGTAATGTCAGAGTAAAATGCTAAATACTTGGTCTGTATTTCAAGAATCCAGAATAACGGTATATTTTCTATTGTCAATCAAACTTAATATCAGGTTACTATTTCTAATCTCAAACCCATATAAAGGCGTTTATTTTAAACTGCTCTCTGATAACCTAGCTGCTGTGGCTATATCTCTTGTTTCCCTAAAAGGAATTTTTGCCACTGTCAATCTTCAATAATAAGACGATACTTGAAAGCCCTTCTATCAGTCTAAGCCAGCCCCCAGATAAAAAGGGGTAGTTATAAGCTAGTATTTTCCTTTTCCAACTAAAACATTTGGTGTGGGTACTCAAAAAACCCATCTCAATTAGATGTTTTTGGGGCACCCAAAACATGTTAAAAATAGTCTAATTGATAAGAAAAAAACAAACAAAATTTTAACTCTATACTCGCTAGTGTCATCTGTTGATGACTTTTGCAAACATTTTGGAACCAGATCAGGCCTGACAATTGCAAAATGTCATATCTGACCTGGTTCCAAACTGTTTGACACCCTAATAATATTCCTGAAAGAATTTTTGGAAAAAGTTAAGAAAAAATATCTGCAGACACCATAAAACATGCAAAATTTCACAGCAAGCAAAGAGATAATTTAAGCTGAAAATGTTATGTCTATGATCAAGTTGACTCAAGCCATCATGCTCAGCTACAGTGACTAGCTAGAATTTTATTCTTTCAATACAGCTAATTACAATGTATCTAATCTGACATTTAGTTGTGAATGGCTGATCCGTATTGTGGTTTTTGAATGGTGTGATTCATTTTGAAACAGACAGAAATTTTGGACTATTTTCTTTACGCCAGTTTTGGGCTAACAAAGCTGAGCTTTTCAAATAGGGGGGTGGGGGGGACATAATTGTTTTTGGCCGGATCCTGTCCGCATCTCAGTCCACAATGCTTCATTTCCCTGTGTTATCTTCTGAACCAGTTGATGGATTTTGACCAAGCTTGCATAGATACATTGTTGGGAGGGCAGAAAGAGTTGATTAGATTTTGGTGATCTTGGTCACCATCCGATAAAGACTGTATAAATCAGTCATTTCAGCACACTATCTTCTGAACCTGGGGGGTGAATTTTAACCAAACTTGCATAGATATATTGTTAGGAGAGGGTTAAGAGTTGGTTAGATTATGGTGACCTTGACTTTATTTACAAGGTCACACCAGCACTTTGAAATGTCAAATTTTGACCGAAATAGGGTTTCTGTATGATATCTCCTGAATTGAAGAATGGATTCCAATATAGCTAAACTTTATTTATTGTATCTTGTGGCAAAATGAAGAGTTGATAGGATTTTTGTAACCTTGACCTAATTTTCAAGGTCACCATCCTTTGAAAACTGTAAAAATCAGCCTTTTCTCAGCTTAATGTTTTGAACCAGTGGATGAATTTCCACCAAACATAGATACATTGTTTGGAGACCGTCAGACGGAAAAGAGTTAATTAGATTTTGGTGACCTTGACATTTCATTCAAGGTCACTATAGCACTTTGTAATTTCAAATTTTGACCAAAATTGTGTTTGTGCATGCTCTCCCTTGAATTCAGCTTTATATATTGTATCATTAGCTGAAACATGCTTGCCGACTCAATTTGTGGTAGGGGAGACATACTGCTTTAATTCATATGAATTCTATGCCTTACCTACATTCGAGCCCTGCGAGGAGTTCTGATTAATTTCTTAATTAGCTGTAATATTGAAAACTTAACTGGAGCTATTATTGAGATATTGACATTTAAGCATTGTCCTGCTGAGCTCGAATACACCTTCTTTAGAAACAGTGTAGACCCAGATTAGTTGGCTTCTGTAACAGCCAACTGAAGCCAACTGATCAGGATTCACACTGTATTCTGTCAGTGTTAATAAATATTGTATGTAGGTATGTGGTATGATAATATTAAAAGAGCTAATTGGAAATATGGAAATTGGAAATATAGCACATATTTAATTCAGGGGGACAAAAGTAGAATTATTCCAGCATAAATCTGACTTTCAGAATACTGATATATTAACTCTTTGCATGCAGAGTAATTTTTTATGCTCTCTGAAGAGTGAATAAAAATTTAGCTGCTGGTTTGTCTGTCCATCTGTTTGCCTATCCATTGTATTGATCCTACTTTCCATACGCATCCAGAGGTATGTGTTAGTGGCTTTCAAATTGGATACGTAACCTTAGTATACAATTTTGTGAGTTCAAAATGCATTTTATACCATATATGTGAGCAAGCTGCACTGAATTATGTGGCTCTTATGGGAGAAAAGGCCACTTATGTGTTCAAATTGCCAATAGATTTGAAAGCCACACAAATTTCCATTTGTTAGACCTTCGTCTGTTTGGTAAATCTTGTTTGCTTGATTTCTTAACAAGTACTGACCGGAATTTGACCAAGATTCATTGGCACCATCTGTATCAGGAGTAGAGATACTCATATTGCCAGAATATTATGTTTGAATTGATTTTTTTTTATTGTTCCATATTTAAAGATATTACAAAAAATTATTACGGGTACTCTTTGGAAAGTTGCTGAGCATGTGTCTTTAGGGAAAGACTCATTATCTTTATTTTATTGAAGTTCCTATAGGCTAGATTTTTTTTATAAGTTGATTCACGGGATTTTTTTCAGATAAAGAGTGGGAGGGGGGAACTTGAAAAAAAAAAAGCTCTGAAAATGACCAGTTAAATGGTCATTTTCAGAGCTTTTTTTTTTTTAATATCTCCAGAAAAGAAAAAAAAACAGTAAAACTAATAAGGCAAACCAACAGTCAGTATTAAATTTTTAAATATTTTATGGTTTTCCTAAAAATCTGGACAGCTAGGACAGTCACTTCTCAAAAATACACAGACAGAACCTCAAAAAAATATTGTTTTTTTGCAACGAAACAAATAATATTCAGAGTCGACAGATAAAATAAAAAAGTTTTAAGAATTTTTTTCTACTTTCCTGAACAATTGGGTAGGAGGGTTTGTAAAACAACCAATAAAAAAATTGTAGCCTAACTGTCATAATGGATATTTTTCTATCTTTCTACAGGAAACTCCGGTGTGGGGAAAACCAGTTTCCTTAACCAGTACACAGATAATGTCTTCACCGGGAAGTTTATCTCAACAGTTGGTATAGACTCAATATCTTCAAAATATTGAAGTTCCTTAACTGTCATAATTGATATTTTCTCTATCTTTCTACAGGAGACTCCGGTGTGGGGAAAACCAGTTTCTTATACCAGTACACAGATAATGTCTTCACCGGGAAGTTTATCTCAACAGTTGGTATAGACTCAATATCTTCAATATATTGAAATTTCTTAACTGTCATAATGGATATTTTCCTATCTTTCTACAGGTGACTCAGGTGTGGGGAAAACCAGTTTCTTATACCAGTACACAGATAATGTCTTCACCGGGAAATTCATCTCAACAGTTGGTATAGACTCATTATCTTCAATATATTGAAGTTCCTTAACTGTCATAATGGAAATTTTCCTATCTTTCTACAGGAGACTCCGGTGTGGGGAAAACCAGTTTCTTATACCAGTACACAGATAATGTCTACACACGGAAGTTTATCTCAACAGTTGGTATAGACTCATTATCTTCAAAATATTGAAGTTCCTTAACTGTCATAATTGATATTTTCTCTATCTTTCTACAGGAGACTCCGGTGTGGGGAAAACCAGTTTCTTATACCAGTACACAGATAATGTCTTCACCGGGAAATTCATCTCAACAGTTGGTATAGACTCATTATCTTCAATATATTGAAGTTCCTTAACTGTCATAATGGAAATTTTCCTATCTTTCTACAGATTACTCTGGTGTGGGGAAAACCAGTTTCTTATACCAGTACACAGATAATGTCTACACAGGGAAGTTTATCTCAACAGTTGGTATAGACTCATTATCTTCAAAATATTGAAGTTCCTTAACTGTCATAATTGATATTTTCTCTATCTTTCTACAGGAGACTCCGGTGTGGGGAAAACCAGTTTCTTATACCAGTACACAGATAATGTCTACACAGGGAAGTTTATCTCAACAGTTGGTATAGACTCATTATCTTCAATATATTGAAGTTCCTTAACTGCCATAATGGAAATTTTCTCTATCTTTCTACAGGAGACTCCGTTGTGGGGAAAACCAGTTTCTTATACCAGTACACAGATAACGTCTTCACCGGGAAATTCATCTCAACAGTTGGTATAGACTCATTATCTTCAATATATTGAAGTTCCTTAACTGCCATAATGGAAATTTTCTCTATCTTTCTACAGGAGACTCCGTTGTGGGGAAAACCAGTTTCTTATACCAGTACACAGATAACGTCTTCACCGGGAAATTCATCTCAACAGTTGGTATAGACTCATTATCTTCAATATATTGAAATTTCTTAACTGTCATAATGGAAATTTTCCTATCTTTCTACAGGAGACTCCGGTGTGGGGAAAACCAGTTTCTTATACCAGTACACAGATAATGTCTACACAGGGAAGTTTATCTCAACAGTTGGTATAGACTCATTATCTTCAAAATATTGAAGTTCCTTAACTGTCATAATGGATATTTTCCTATCTTTCTACAGGAGACTCCGGTGTGGGGAACACCAGTCTCTTATACCAGTACACAGATAATGTCTACACAGGGAAGTTTATCTCAACAGTTGGTATAGACTCATTATCTTCAAAATATTGAAGTTCCTTAACTGTCATAATTGATATTTTCTCTATCTTTCTATAGGAGTCTCTTGTGTGGGGAAAACCAGTTTCTTATACCAGTACACAGATAATGTCTTCACCGGGAAGTTTATCTCAACAGTTGGTATAGACTCATTATCTTCAATATATTGAAGTTCCTTAACTGCCATAATGGAAATTTTCTTTATCTTTCTACAGGAGACTCCGGTGTGGGGAAAACCAGTTTCTTATACCAGTACACAGATAACGTCTTCACAGGGAAGTTTATCTCAACAGTTGGTTTTGACTCATTATCTTCAATATACTGAAATTTCTTAACTGTCATAATGGAAATTTTCCTATCTTTCTACAGGAGACTTCGGTGTGGGGAAAACCAGTTTCTTATACCAGTACACAGATAACGTCTTCACCGGGAAATTCATCTCAACAGTTGGTATAGACTCATTATCTTCAATATATTGAAATTTCTTAACTGTCATAATGGAAATTTTCCTATCTTTCTACAGGTGACTCAGGTATGGGGAAAACCAGTTTCTTATACCAGTACACAGATAATGTCTTCACCGGGAAATTCATCTCAACAGTTGGTATAGACTCATTATCTTCAATATATGGAAATTTCTTAACTGTCATAATGGAAATTTTCCTATCTTTCTACAGGAGACTCCGGTGTGGGGAAAACCAGTTTCTTATACCAGTACACAGATAATGTCTACACAGGGAAGTTTATCTCAACAGTTGGTATAGACTCATTATCTTCAAATTATTGAAGTTCCTTAACTGTCATAATGGATATTTTCCTATCTTTCTACAGGAGACTCCGGTGTGGGGAAAACCAGTTTCTTATACCAGTACACAGATAATGTCTACACACGGAAGTTTATCTCAACAGTTGGTATAGACTCATTATCTTCAAAATATTGAAGTTCCTTAACTGTCATAATGGGGATTTTCCTATCTTTCTATAGGAGACTCGGGTGTGGGGAAAACCAGTTTCTTATATCAGTACACAGATAATGTCTTCACAGGGAAGTCTATCTCAACAGTTGGTATAGACTCATTATCTTCAATATATTGAAGTTCCTTAACTGTCATAATGGATATTTTCCTATCTTTCTACAGGTTACTCTGGTGTGGGGAAAACCAGTTTCTTATACCAGTACACAGATAACGTCTTCACAGGGAAATTTATCTCAACAGTTGGTATAGACTCAATATCTTCAAAATATTGAAGTTCCTTAACTGTCATAATGGATATTTTCCTATCTTTCTACAGGAGACTTGGGTGTGGGGAAAACCAGTTTCTTATACCAGTACACAGATAATGTCTACACAGGGAAGTTTATCTCAACAGTCGGTATAGACTCATTATCTTCAATATATTGAGGTTCCTTAACTCTCATAATGGATATTTTCCAATCTTTCTACAGGAGACTCGGGTGTGGGGAAAACCAGTTTCTTATACCAGTACACAGATAATGTCTTCACAGGGAAATTTATCTCAACAGTTGGTATAGATTTCCGAGAAAAACGAGTCGTAAGTATTGTTATGGTGATAAGGAGCAGATTGCATTAGAGTTTTTTGGGGTTTTTTGCAGAGCACAGTTGCTTAGTTAGTACAGCATTAGATAGAAAATGGAAGGGTTGCTAGTTTGTGACTCAGTGAAGGAGTCATTGTGTTGTGCCCTTGAGCAAGCTGCTTAGTACTGATTCAACCCAAAAAGACAAGAAATTGCGCCAACATGACTGAAAAATTGTTGAATGGATGCTATAAGGCATCAACACAAACAGTAGAGAGCTAATTTTTGCCACATACTGAAGCTATAAATAAATTAAAAGTTGCTTTTCACAAATTGTCCGATTGGATTTAGAACAAGAACTTGAGTTTAAAAGTCTGAATATGTATAGAGGATCTTACATGAGTGCTCATGTTTAATTGAATTTATTGAACAAGTTGAGGAAAAGAGATAAAATATGGGGCTTGCCGAGCATTTTATCTCTTTTTTGCAACAAGTTTAACAAATTCAATAACACAGGAGCACAAATTTTAGATTCTATTAATCACTGACATTAAAATTACTTAAAAATTGCATTTTGGGTGTAAAAACTTGAAGATTTTGCCATTTTTATGCAGCATTTTAATAAAAGTCATTATGTAACATTACTGAATCTGTAAACCACTAGTGGCATATTGATTTTATTGCATGACATTATATCACTCCCAGAAGCGACGTTATGTGATAAATATCATTATTGTATTGGATTGACTAGAACTGTTTAGTTTAGGTCAAATGAATAATCTGTTCTGTTATGTTCTGAATGGGTAGCAAAGGACCCAAGCGTTCTTCATGCAGCCAATAAATACACGCACGAAACAGATCTGAGCTGAAGCCTAGGCTGATCTGAGTTATCTGATGACACACAACCTCATTGTTTTCTGATGATATGGCTAATATTATTTTTTGGGCATTTGCTTATTGAATGTGAAATGATTTCCAGGTGCACAGAGTATCAGGTCCAGATGGTGGGGTAGGGAGAAGTCAGAGAATACACCTTCAACTCTGGGATACAGCTGGCCAAGAGAGGTAAAAGTCTACAGTAAAACCTGTGCAAAACAGCCACTCAAAACTAGACAAAACAAAGATCTTAATTACAAATGGTAGCTTAATGAAGGTCAAAAGTATTGCAGAATGCTCCCCTATTCTGCAATGCTTTTGACCTGCATTAAGCAATAATTGGTGTTGAAAACCAGTTTTCAGTCCATTTGATAGTGGTCGTTTTACACAGGTTTTACTGTACCTGTTTTCTTTGTCAATCATCAGCTGGTACTTGTGGGAGTGCAGTGGCACAGTGGTAGAGTGTTTGACTCAAGACCAAGGGGATGCGAGTTTGAGCCTCACCGCCATCACTGTGTTGTGTCCTTGGGCAAGACACATTAATCCTAGCTTAGTACTGGTTCAACCCAGGAAGACCCGTCCCTTTATAACTGAAAGATTGTTGATGGGATGTAAAGAATCAAATCAAACAAACAAACAGCTGGTACTTGTCTCAAACATGATCAGAGAAGGTTCAGGAGAGCATGTTTATCTGCGCAATTTTGTCAGGGTCTCACTGCTCACTAACACAAAATCTTAAAGTGGATGAAGTCTCACTCCAACCAAGTTAAATTTTTAACATCTAGCCTCACTATTTGAGTGTGTATTATGTCATGTGATTAAAGATACTAATGTGTGATAGTTAAATTTTATTGCTACAATACCAGATATTCTACCACATAGAAACCTGTTGAAATTTGCACAGGTTTCATATTTTGTACAGTTCATGCCTTTGTACTATTGCGTGATAAGTAATGCGACACACAACTTGTAAACACTATCATTTTAAATGGCAAAAATCCTTGTATTGAAGACCATAATATGGCAAACTCATTGGTGAAAATTTTCAGGATTTATCCTGAATTCATGATTTTGAGGCTGACTTTCCAAAGAAAGTCAGCCTCAAAATGCTGAATTATACAGATTTTGATAGCTTGTCTGATTAGTTTTCAGATGATCTAAACACAATTAACCATTTAAACATGAAATTATTCATTTTTGTAGGCATCCTGCAAGTTTTAAAAATTAGATTTCTAAAGTTCAGGATTTTGGCAATTTTGAACTTTCACCCATGCAAACTCTTATCACTTTTTCTCAGCTCATTTAATAAATTAATTAAATCACAAGCATTCATGTAAGATCCTCCAAGTAATAATTGAACATTATTTTCAAAGTATTTATGTTTGCTAGGGCCCTCTGCAGATGTCCAAAACCTCAAGCTTTGCCTCAATATTTATAATCTTTCTAGGGACCTATCGAAAAACTTACATATAATAATGCTCAAATTATTTATTTCAGATTTCGTAGTTTAACAACAGCCTTCTTCCGTGATGCCATGGGATTTTTGTTATTATTTGATTTAGCTAGTGAACAATCTTTTGTGAATATTAGAAACTGGTTAACTCAGTTACAAACTCATGCGTACTGTGAGAATCCAGATATAGTGTTGTGTGGCAATAAGGCCGACCTTGAGGATAAGAGGCAAGTCTCGGAGGAGAAGGCCAAGGAAACAGCGGAAAAATTTGGGTAAGTTACAATGCTCTGCAATGGAAAAGTTTGAAACAGCGGGAAAATTTGGGTAAGTTACAATGCTCTGCTATGGAAAAGTTTGAAACAGCGGAAAAAATTGGGTAAGTTACATTGCTCTTCAATGGAAAAATTTGAAAGAGAAGAAAAAATTGGGTAAGTTACATTGCTCTGCAATGGAAAAGTTTGAAACAGTGGAAAAGTTTGGGTGAGTTACGAGGGTCATTTTTTACGTTCATAGAACTGGTTTATATCTACCTTCAAAAACAATTTTTTCAAATATGTCCTATCAAATGTGTCAGGGTTCGCACAGGCTTGAAAAGTACTTGAATATACAGGGCTGTCTTGAAAAGTCCCTGAAGATTAAATTTGCCTTGAAAGGTACTTGAAAAACACTCAAAGGCCTTGAAAAGTCCTTGAATTTTACCTTTTACAGGAGGATTCAACACTGACTTTTGAGATCTAAATCGGTATAAAATTGTGGTGCCTTTATTTGGTGCAGCTTATGCTGCACCAAATAAAGGCACCACAATTTTATACTAATTTTCTGAAGCTAATATCATTTGTAATGCAGTCTATCATTTCCGAAGTAGAATTTTAACACTTAGATCAGGATTTTTTATAAACTTTTAGTCCTTGAAAACTGTAAGAAAGTCTTGAGAAGTCCTTAAAAAGTCCTTGAATTTTACTTAAATTTGCCTGTATGAACCCTGAATGCTCTGCAATGGAAAAGTTTGAAACAGAGGAAAAGTTTGGATGAGTTAGGAGGGACATTTTTTATGTTCATAGAACTGGTTTGTATCTCCCTTAAAAAACGATTATTTCCAATATGTCCTATCCAATGTGTTTGGGCAAGAGGTAGGTCTCTGAGGAGAAAGCTTAGGAAACAGCGGAAAAATTTGTGTAAGTTACAATGCTCTGCAATGGAAAAGTTTGAAACAGCGGAAAAATTTGGGTACGTTACATTGCTATGCAATGGAAAAGTTTGAAACAGCTGAAAAATTTGGGTAAGTTACAATGCTCGGCAATGGAAAAGTTTGAAACAGCAGAAAAATTTGGGTAAGTTACAATGCTTGGCAATGGAAAAGTTTGAAACAGCGGAAAAGTTTGGGTGAGTTACGAGGGGCGTTTTTTATGTTCATAGAACTGGTTTATATCTACCTTCAAAAACAATTTTTTCAAATATGTCCTATCAAATGTGTCAGGGTTCGCACAGGCTTGAAAAGTACTTGAATATACAGGGCTGTCTTGAAAAGTCCTTGAAGATTAAATTTGCCTTGAAAAGTACTTGAAAAACACTCAAAGGCCTTGAAAAGTCCTTGAATTTTACCTTTTACAGGAGGATTCAACATTGACTTTTGAGATATAAATCATTATAAAATTGTGGTGCCTTTATTTGGTGCAGCATAAGCTGCACCAAATAAAGGTACCACAATTTCAAACTAATTTTCTAAAGCTAATATCAGTTGTAATGCAGTCTATCATTTCCGAAGTAGAATTTTAACACTTAAATAAGGATTTTTCATAAACTTTTAGTCCTTGAAAACTGTCAGATAGTCTTGAGAAGTCCTTGAAAAGTCCTTGAATTTTACTCAAACTTGCCTGTATGAACCCTGTGTGTTCTGGGTGCTTAAAAGAAACTTCTCACTGAGAACCCAGATATAGTGTTGTGTGGCAATAAGGCCGACCTTGAAGATAAGAGACAGGTCTAGGAGGAGAAAGCCAATGGAACAGCGGAAAAATTTGGGTAAGTTACAGCGGAACAGAGGAAAAGTTGGGTAAACTACATCCAAACAGCGGAAAAGTTTGGGTAAACTACACCCAAACAGCGGAAAAGTTTGGGTAAGTAACACCAAAACAATGAAAAAGTTTGGGTAAGTTACAGGAAAAGAGTGGATAAGTTTAGGTACATGTAAGTTATGTCAAAACAGCGGACAAGTTTTGGTTAGTTACAGCAAAACAGCGCACAAGTTTTGGTAAGTTATAGCAAAACAGCAGACAAGTTTAGGGGATATCTGTATTGAAAATTTTCATTTGGGAAGGTTTATTGTTAGATATACTGTCGGAAATTAGTTTTACCGCAAAGGATGAGTAGAGCAGTAAAGCGTGATTTCAGACCATATATCCCATGATATACGTTCCCAAATTAGCATTTTGATTATAGCTGACTTCATTCTTATGTACTTTTACGCTTGTTTACCTTAAAAATCTTTGTTACATCTTAAATGGGAATGTTGCAAGCCAATCCAACGAAATGCGACAATTACTACAGTCTGTACAAAAAGAAACGCAAACTAGGCATACTTTTAGATAAAAAGAGCCCCTTTAAAGATAATCATGTTCAACTTGCAGGATACTTCGATTGTAATGTCTATTGTCGGTAAAACGAATTTCTTTATGTTTCCGGCACTTTCACGACATGTTTTCTTTCGACATGCAAGGGTACCCATAAAACAAAAAGTCACAAACACAATATGTGATGACCAGACGCCATTTGCCCTTTCACATTTTTGAACGATTGTAAATCATTTTTCAAATGTCCGTCTGATATCGTGACAACGTTTGCAAGTCATTCAGACAAATGGGCACTGTTGAAGTCATCGCCAAAAATATTGTAAAGAAGATAGGCAAGGAATAGCCATCTAGCATTTTATAGAGTAGGAGTTAACGAGAGTCAAAATGAAAATATATCGCTCTCAGCTGCATACGCTTACGGTTACAACTTTCTCTAGGAGAATACTGATGTCCAAAACACAATTGCATACTGTCCATAAAAAGTAACGTGCCAAAAATTTTAGGTTAGTGGACAAAATTTAAAGGGCTTCTAAAATTTACAGTTCGTAGAATTAAGAATTGAAATCCATGCATAATAAATGTCATAAATGAAAGAAAATTTGCGTGTTATTGAATTGAAAACATTGGCTTTAATGGCGACTTTATTGCCTTGAAAAATGCTATTCTATAAACCGGAAGTTTCTTAAATCAGTTGTAAATTTGAATCACGGAAAAGCATTTAGAGGAAGGGTGTGATATAGGCTTTCATTACATTGTCGCAAAAAGCTCGTCAATTAAGAGAGAAAAGGTGAAATAGGGAATTTTTAAAAGCACTGGTGATTTTTAAGAAAATGAGTTTATTTAAGATCCCAGTAAAGCCTCCAATTTTGCAAAATTTAAACCGTTTGCTGCTTTAATTATTTGCTAGGTCAAGAAAAACACATTCAATATTAAATTTTACAAAAAAAGTCTTTTTTGGGAAAATTTTGGGGTAAAAGTCATAATTTTAGATTTTCAATCCCAAAACGGAACTCAAATTTATAATTTTGGCAAAACTCTGTTGTAAAGGTCTTTATTGAAGGACAAAGCTACTGATATTGAATCATTTTGAAAATCAATAATTTTACCCCCCCCCCCCCCCACCCCCCAAAAAAAAATTAATTTAAAAGTTTGCGTTTCTTTTTGTAGTGACTGTATAATGATTTCAAACTATTCCGACAGTATATCTACTAAAGTTATCCAGTCAGATGTCACATTACATTAGCAAGTGCTTAAGATTTCATTTTTAAAAAGATTTCAAAGTAATATTTCAATATCATTGCATACCGGCCCAACTTTTTTCCAAATGGGTAATTACAGGATGTTTTTATGCCCCAAAATTTTTGAAGTTGGTAAGATAATGTCTATCTTTGTTTACAAATGGAGGACTTCGAGAACTAAGTTTTGTCTCCCAATCATAAGTACTTTGAATGAAAGGGAGTTTGTCATTAAATAATAGATAGCCTTAAAAAATTATTATTTCCCATATTTTATATCGAAACGTGTTCTGACTGAGACATTTCTTTTAAGCTACCAAAACATGTTACGAGGGTCAGTCAAAAATAACTGAGCCATACCTCATAACATTTTTGTTTGTTATTGTAGACAACAAATATGATTATTTTCTATAAGTATCGTATGTCATCGATGTTTTGACTCTTAAGAATTATCCTAGTGAAGCTTCTATTATGGTTGCTAGGCAACTGAAGATCTCCAGTCAGATCGATGCGTTCACGTTCTCAGCCACAATGAATATACAGTATGTCTTTAAAAAAACTTGTGTGCTTGATAGTTTTTTTTGGAAGACATATTTGACATTTATTTGAATATCATAAATCATATTGTCTTTTCATTACATCTAGTTCGTTAATTTTTACATAAACATTGATTGTATGCGTTGCCTACAAACAAAAAACAACAAAATTCCACAAATTTTCAAATACACGAGAATTGTGTTGCCATGGAAACAAAATTGTGAATTTAAATCAAGGAACTTAATTTGTCTGAGGGTTGGTTTGTGTATGCAGTACTGTTAAAGCATTATTAGGCTAATATTTTATGTTTTCTATTAAAATTTGGTAAATTTGAATATGGGTGGGGTGAATTATAGGACGTCATTGCATGTTAAAATGTGATAAATTCTGAAATCAAACTGCCACAGCATCTATAATTTGGGTTCAATTGGTTTCTGTTCTGTGACAATGAGTAGGTACATGTTAAAGATATCAGGCGACAGTGAATAAAGCCTTGCTTTAACATTACTGTTTCCATAGCAACGCTTAGAACTAGATGTATCACAGCGTGAACGCACCTCTTTGACAGGTCATATTCTGTTGCCTAGCAACTGTTACAAAAAGCCTACCAACGGAAACAAATTAGATGATTAAATAGATTACATATAACTACAATGAAATATTATCTAATTTTATGTCCATTTTGCTTGATTCAAATTTTATGAGGTAGGGCTCAGTTATTTTTGACTAACCCTTGTATGATTGGAAATTATCAAAATAGTTCATAGATAGGACCAATGTATAACAGATTAAATTCAAATTAGTGGTACTTGAATTATCAGAGTGGGAATTACATGAATTTTTATTATACATCTATTTGTCACCTCAACCTTGCCACCAATATACCTCATAAACTGCTGAGGAGTGCCGTTGCTCAGTGGTAGTGTGCTAGACTTGAGATCGAAGAGACACTGGTTCGGGACTCACAGGAAGCACTGTGTAGTGTCCTTAAGCAAGACTTATTATCCTCTGCTTAATACTGGTTCAACCCAGGAAGAGAGGAAATCATACTGATATACATGTAACTGAAAAGTTGTTCACTGGGGCGTAAAGCATTAATACAAAAAAACAAAGAAAACTGGTAGTATCTATAGGCTTGAAACCTGGTCAGTAGCACAGGCCTTTAAATAAGCGCATGAAATTAAAAATTAATTTTCTGATTCCTCAACCAAAACATATGTTGTGGGTACTCTGAAGAACCGTCTCAATGAGACGGTTCTTTTGAGCACACAAAACAAATGTTCAATCTGAAGGATAAGAAAATATTTACAATTTTATTCTCAAAATTTTATTTATCTTGACCAATGTATTTGACGGGTTATCATAGTTTGAAACAAGTGCCGCTACTGGTCAGAACGTAGCAAAAGCTGTCGAGTGTATAAGAATAAAAATGCTTGATTTAAGATTTTTTATTTTCTAAACCAAAACATATGTTGTGGGTACTCAAAAGAGCCGTCTTTATGAGACGTTTTTTTGAGCACCCAAAACAAATGTTTAAACTGAAGGATAAGAAAATATTCACATTGAAGGATAAGGAAATATTTACAATTTTTTGCTGAAATTTTTCCTTTATCTGTACGTATGGTTTTTACAGGTTACCGTACTTCGAAACAAGTGCCGCTACTGGTCAGAATGTAGCTAAAGCTGTTGAGTGTTTGTTAGACATGGTCATGTTACGCATGGACAGATGTGTAGATAAAACACAATTTCCCGGTGCTAGGAACGGAAGGTCTCAATATGAAATGGACGAAGTTACCTACGATAATGGAGGCTGCTCTTGTTAGAATTTTATCACACTTGAACATGACTGCTTAACCCATGCTAGGAATGGAAGGTCTCACTATGAAATGGACGAAGTTACCTACGATAACGGAGTCTGTTCTTCTTAGAATTTTTATCTCCCCTGAACATGACTGCTTAACCCATATAAGCCTGGATGAAGTTACCTACGATAACGCAGTCTGTTCTTCTTAGAATTTTTATCTCCCCTGAACATGACTGCTTAACCCATATAAGCCTGGATGAAGTTACCTACGATAACGGAGTCTGTTCTTCTTAGAATTTTTATCTCCCCTGAACATGACTGCTTAACCCATATAAGCCTGGATGAAGTTACCTACGATAACGGAGTCTGTTCTTCTTAGAATTTTTATCTCCCCTGAACATGACTGCTTAACCCATATAAGCCTGGATGAAGTTACCTACGATAACGGAGTCTGTTCTTCTTAGAATTTTTATCTCCCCTGAACATGACTGCTTAACCCATATAAGCCTGGATGAAGTTACCTACGATAACGGAGTCTGTTCTTCTTAGAATTTTTATCTCCCCTGAACATGACTGCTTAACCCATATAAGCCTGGATGAAGTTACCTACGATAACGGAGTCTGTTCTTCTTAGAATTTTTATCTCCCCTGAACATGACTGCTTAACCCATATAAGCCTGGATGAAGTTACCTACGGTAATGGAGTCTGTTCTTCTTAGAATTTTTATCTCCCCTGAACATGACTGCTTAACCCATATAAGCCTGGATGAAGTTACCTACGATAACGGAGTCTGTTCTTCTTAGAATTTTTATCTCCCCTGAACATGACTGCTTAACCCATATAAGCCTGGATGAAGTTACCTACGGTAATGGAGGCTGTTCTTGTTAGAATTCTTATCTGTCCTGAACATGACTGCTTAACCCATATAAGCCTAGAGTCCTTTTTATGGGACCTAGGCAAACAGTGCAGACCCAGATCAGACACCGCATAATGCGGTGTCTGATCAGGGTCTTCACTGTTTGCTTACAGAATGTTTGATTAAAATTTTGGGGAAAAATGAAAATACCATCCAACACCCCTAAAATGGGAAATGGGCTCACCTAGGCAAGTCAATGCGGCTTAAACGGGTTAAAGTGAGCTATTTGATCAGTCCATGTTCGGCATCTATCGTACGTCATAAGTTTTAAATGAACCAATTGTTTGCAGATGGCACAAAACATTTATCTCTTGAGCTCAGTGGCTAAGTTGGTAGAGTGTTAGACTGGGGATCGAGGGGTTGCTAGTTCCAGACTCATTGTCGGCCGAGACACTGTGTTGTGTCATTGAGCAAGACACGTTATCAGCTGCTTAGTACTTGTTCAACCCAAGAAGACAGGAAATCATCCTAGGGAGCGCAGTGGCTCAGTGGTAGAGTGCTTCACTCGAGATGGAAGGGCCGCAGGTTCGAGCCTTACCGGTCTCACTGCTTTGTGGTCATTGAGCAATACACATTTATCCTAGATTAGTACTGGTTCAACACAGGAAGACCCGCCCCTGTTTAACTGAAAGATTGTTGATGGGACGTAAAGAATCAAATCAAACAAAAATATCTAAAGATGCTTGCATTCTGTCACATCCAAAATTGGAAAAATATAATTATTGATGTTAGTCAGGCTTTTAGTTAAGAGTGTGTACCAAAAGAATAATTTTCTCATTTCTCAACCAAAACATACATTGTGGGTACTCAAAAGAACGGTCTTAATAAGATGGTTCTTTGGAGCACCCAAAACATGTTCAAACGGTTGGGTAAGAAAATATTTGCAATTTTACGCTCAAAATTTTTGTTTATCAAAACCTGTGTTAGTGCAGTAATCAATTAAGTGTAAGTGTTCTAAAATTTTGAACACAAGTTGCCTGCCAAAAGGCCTATACAAACAGGGCAGACCCAGATCAGAGCATTTCTGAAGAAGCAGAAGCAGTCTGATCAGGTTCTTCCCCGTTTGCTATTCTGACAAGCATTTTGTGAATACCAACTACGATAACCAGCATTTAGTGCAGAACTAAAAGAGAAAGTGTTCAAAATTTTAGAATGTTTTCTGTAAATTTCTATTCATATCATCCAGCTCATGAGCTTTGCATGGGTGTAAGATTTCGGAATTTTTCTTGGATTCAGGATTATGAAGCTGACTTTCTATGGAAAGTCGGCCGCAAAATACTGAATTTAGGAAAATTTTAATAATTTATCTGATTTATTTTCTAGTATCCAAAGACATTTGACCATTTAAAATTGAAATTAACATTTTGTAGGTCTACTGTAAGATTTGCATTTCTAAAGTTTAGAATTTTCGAAATTTTGGACTTTCACATCTATTGATTTGATACTTAATGAGACGATTCTACATGTGTTTAAAATGATGGATAAGAACTTTCTATAATTTTACGTTAAAAAAAAATAGTTTAACAATTTTGCTGCCAAATACCTCAAAAAAGCTATACCTCAGTGCCAAGAATGTTTCAAGGACTCCTGAATATTGAGGGTATATGGGTTCTACAGAGAGTATCTCCAGGACCATTAAACCTATTGCTGTGAAACCTTCACAGAATGTTGCTAATATATAAAACTTATTCTCACCAACAATGAAAAAATAGTCATGTGACCTTTGGTGGCCATTTTGGAAGCCATATTGAAAATATGAAAACTGTTTATAAACAACTATTTTATTCAAAAAAAAAAAAATAGATAAAACATCCATCTACATTAGAATTAATTTTGATAAATAGTATTATCAGAAATAAATCAAAATATAGCAGTTAAAGGGCTTAATTTGTCCTGTATGTCATTCTCTTGGACATGTTTTCGTTATTTTTGACGTCCGAGAAATCTAATGACATTACAAACATTTTGTAAGTCCATTATTGTACAGAAAGTTGCATACGATATAATTATGTCCCCTGAACATTTTGAAATAAAAGAACAAAGAGTTGAATCCCTAATAACGGTTAAAAATAGACAGCTGTTAACTTTGCCTGTAAATTTCGACTGTAGTCGCATTTGGCAGTGAACGGTAAATTCGACTTCAGTCGTGTTTGACAGCGAAAGTGTTAATTGGACCTATGATGAAATTAGGTGAAGGTGAGCAATGGCCATGTTATATTTTATGGTGTGCCTAGTTCCATGAATTTATTTTTACATACTATGGTTCAATTGCTATAATTATATATTTATATTTTTCTGTACAGCTATTGTCCTGCCAGCCAAGAGCAACAGTGACATCTTGTTTTGTTGACAAAGTTATTAGGGACTTAGAATCGATTGATCACTTGTGTCTTAATCCTATCCACAGGATAGGATTAAAACACAAGTGATCTCTTGGTTCTCGTTAGTTCAAGAGGAATGTACAAGTTAATGTTTTACTTAACAATCGTAAATAAAATATTAAGTCACTGTCACTCGTGGTTGGCACGACAGTATTTTTCATTATCAAGGTAATTGAAATCCTGTGTATTTATAGGTAGTTGAATTTCTGTTTATTTCATAAATATTTTAATTCTTATTTATTTCATAAATATTTGAAATTCTGCTAATGTCATGATTATTTGAAATCCTGATTACTATATAAACATTTGAAATCCTATTTTTATTTCTGAAATGTTTAAAGTCCTTTTTATTTCAGTCATATTCATAAATATTTGCAATCCTGTTGATTACATGAAATCCTATATACTTCATGAATATTTGAAATCCTTTTATTACATAAATATATGAAATTCTATATACTTCATGAATGTTTAAAATCCTTTTTATTCCATGAATATTTGAAATCCAATTTATCTCCTATTTATTTAAAATTGTTATTTTCATCAATTTTGAAATCCTATTTATAAATACCCGGTTGGGGTATTTAATAAAGTTTTCACTTTTCCCTTGGTCCATTTGTTTTGTTTTGTTTGATTTGATTCTTTATGTCCCATCAACAATCTTTCAGTTAAACAGGGATGGGTCTTCCTGGGTTGAATCAGTACTATCCTAGAATAAATGTGTCTTGCTCAAGGACCACAACGCGTTGATGCCAGTGAGGCTCAAACCCGCAGTCAAGCAGTCTACCACTGAGCCACTGCGCTCCCCTATTGGTCCATTTGTATGTACAGTAAAACCTGTTTTAAGCTGCCATTCAAAAAGAAGACCAAATTTGGATTTCAAGACCGATTATTGCTTAATGCAGGTCAAAAGTATTGCAGAATGCTCCAAATGGAGCATTCTGCAATACTTTGAACCTTCATTAAGCTACCATTTGTCATTAAGGTCTTTGTTTTGTCTATTTTTGAGTGGCTGCTTAAACAGGTTTTAGTGTATGTTTGTTCGTCTTTCTGTCCTGTAAAGTCAAAAGTTTTTTTGTGTTTGTATTAGAATTTATATTATGAAGACCCTAAGATGGATTTCATTCATATTGGTGCTGATGGTAGATACAAATATGTTTTAATCAGTACCATCCCCACACCAGTATGTGACCTTGAGGTCAAGGTCATGACATAGAATTTTCATATGAAATTCAGTTTTTACTTTTAAGGTTATTTTTCTATATTATCTGGTGTATACAGGGTTCCCACAAGGTCTGGAAAATCACTAAAAAGTTCCATGCATGGAAAAATCATGGAATTTGAAAAAAAAAACACCTGAATAATCATGGAAAAATCATGGAATTTTGTGAAATTATATGACAAAACCACTTTTTACCCATTATATACTAATGGATTCTTCCTTCTGGTTTGATACAATAAACTTGGGATAGTCCATAATACACATCTAGGGATGTCAGGTTATAATATTTGCTGTTTATGATCTTTTTATTATATTATTGTCTCAATCTTTTGCTATATATTCTATTTTTACACACTGTTGTTCAAATGCTATTATATATTAATTAATATTTTTGCTGTACAGCTGTTTGTTAGCTCTTGTCATGCTGGATAAAGCAACATTCCACATGTTCCATGCTGGATAAAGCAACATCTCACACATTCCATGCTAGATAAGTCAACAGTATGCACATTCCGTACAGTTATAGTTAACATTCTACACATTCCATGCTGGTTAAGTCCACATTTCATGCTGAGCAAGTAAACATTTCCATGTTAGATAAGTCAATAGTATGCACATTCCATGCAGTTATAGTTAACATTCCACACATTCCATGCTGGTTAAGTTCACATTCACACATTCCATGCTGAACAAGTTGACATTTCACACATTCCATGCAGTTATAGTTAACATTCCACACATTCAATGCGGGATAAGTCACCATTTCACACACCCCATGCTGGATAAGTTAACATTTCACACATTCCATGCTGGATAATTCAACATTACACAGAATATTTGTTGCATAAGTCAACATTACACAAAATCCATGCTTGATAAGTCAACATTTCACACATTCCATGTTGAATATGTTAACATTCCATGCTTGATAACTCAACATTACACAAAATATATGCTGAACAAGTCAACATTACTCAAAATCCATGGTGGATAAATTAGCAATTAACACATTCTAAGCTGGATAAGTCAAAATTTCACACAATCCATGCTGGATAAGTTAGAGATTCACACAATCCATGCTATCACACCTATTCTGGACAAATGAACATTTCACCCCACCCATTCTAGATAATTGAACATTTCACACCTTCCATGCCAGAAAAGTGAACATTCCACACCTTCCATGCCAGAAAAATGAATATTTCACACCTTCCATTCTGGGTAATTGAAAATTTCACACGATCCATGCCAGAAAAGTGAATATTTCAGACCTTCCCTTCTGGATAATTGAACATTTGACACCATTCATGCTGAATAAGTAGATAAGTTCACAATTTCCATTCTGGATAAGACCACATTCAGTAGCCTAAGCTATCTACAGTAACCAAAAACAAGTCAAAACCATTATATTTCATCCAGTTCTGCACTGTTTACTAAGATAAAAACACTCTTCAGGGACTGAAACTATAGGGCCCACACAGGCTTGAAAAGTTCTTGGATATACAGGACTGTCTTAAAAATGCCTTGAAAATTAAATTTGTATTGAAAAGTACTTGAAAAACACTCAAAGTCCTTGAAAGATCCTTGATTTTTTTACCATTTACAGGAGGATTTTTAAACACTGTCTTTGGAGACCCTAATCAGTATAAAAGTATGTGCCATTTTTGGTGCAGCATAAAGGCACCACAAGTTTATACTAATTTTCTAAAAACTAATATCTCGAGAAATGCAGTCTAGCAATCCAAAGTAGAATTTTAACGTGTAAATCAGTATTTTTCATAAGCTTTCAGTCCTTGAAAACAGTAGGAAAGTCCACCAGAAGTCCTTGAAAAGTCCTTGAATTTTACACAAACTTGCCTTTGCTCTAACCTGTGAATCTGTGATATGAACAATGAACCATACCTGGCTCATTGTAGCAAAACCAGATGAAAAATTCACTAGTATACAAAGGGTTCACTGCCTACTAGTGTCGTCTGCCGATAACCTTTACAAACAGTTTGGACCCAGACCAGGTCCGACAAAATGTCGGGCCTGATCTAGATCCAAACTGTTTGACACTCTGATTGTATTCCTGAAAGAAAGTTGATTTTGAAAAAAAATCAGCAGACGACAAGAAAACATGCAAAATTTCACAGAAGACTAAAGTTAACTGCCAATTCTCATGATATATCATTCCTTATTTGTAAATTTTGGACAAGCAGCAAAATTTGAAATTGTCGTCTGCTGCAAATTATAGGTGGCGCTTTATGGGTTAAGACACAAATTCAGCATGACAAGGGTTAAATTTAGAGATCTATGCTGTTTATTTTTTGACCAATTCTATTGTTGCTCTTTTTATTATTGCACTTCAATTTTGAACAATGCATGTATAGCTCTTATACATTATCTATCTATTAAATATATTAAACTATATATACTATATTGAAGAAGATATCTTTGTTTTCTTTTTTTACTGCCTTTGTAGCTCACCAGAGTATAAAGTGTTCAAAACGCCCTATGTGATCACTTATGTCTGGCCTCAACTCGTGGGCGCCATGCATTTGCGCACTTTTTGCAAGTAGCGATGATATCATTTGCACACATTTTGTGATTTCAATTGCGCACTATGCTCGCACCCCAATCAGGAGCAAATAGTGGCTGTGAAACAATATAACTTGTACAGGTAACCATGCCTGTGCAATGAACTCAGTGACGTTTTCATTCACTGATGGTACTTTTAAATGTTCTTTCTTCAAATGTACAGTATACACAGATGTTCTTGCCCTAAGATATTTATGTGAAAGACGTAATTTAACCCTTGAACCTACCACCGTTCACAAAGACTTTATAGTAGCTATCCATACAGTGTTTAAGAATGCTCAATGCACC
Organism: Loripinus fragilis; assembly: GCA_964019695.1. NCBI lineage: Eukaryota > Metazoa > Mollusca > Bivalvia > Lucinida > Lucinidae > Loripinus > Loripinus fragilis. Next base: position 43,301,859 of record OZ026530.1, on the reverse strand, counting down.
TTTAAAACAAGTTATAACTAGCTGTGACGATTTTCTACCACCTTTATAGCCCATAATTTATTTTTAATGAGGTGTGAAAAAAGTACGCAAATGAAGGAATCAAAGTGCACAAAAGATATACTGAAGTGCGCAAATGAAAAGCGCTGCAACTCCTATACCACTGGTCTAATTTTAGCTAAATCAAATTTGATTGGTCAAAAACTATGCATGTTGCCTCACATCAGGTTTTGGTTTAATTTAGAAAAGTTTGCACAGTGTGCTTGAAAGGTCAAATATAGTATACTCATATTATCAAGACAGGAAAGAAACTAAAACACAAGACAATCTTTGATGATGGTATATTTTAATAGAAAAATCTATATACAAATCATTTCATGATTAAATCATTAATAAATTGGCTTATTCTCTGAAGACAATTAACATTAAAGACAAACATTTATAGAAATAGTGAACATAAGACTTTCAGGCCTGTGGGGATTCACAAGATCACATTTCCCATACTGAAATAGTTTGAAATTTTAAATGCAGAAAAATAATCTTAACTTTTTACATCTATTGCCAATTATTCACAAATAATTTCTAGGTACTGTTGTGCCAAGAGTGACAGTGACATAATAATAATACTTTGTTTACAGTTGATAAGTAAAACACTAACGTGTACACTTCACTTGAGCTAAGGTGAATTGATAGCTCACTTGTGTATTAATCCTTTCCTGCAGATAGGATTAATACACAAGTGATCTATTGATTCTAAGTCCCTGATAACTTTGTAAACAAAACATGATGTCACTTTCACTCTTGACTGGCAGGACAGTAGATATATTATCTTAAATTTGGAGTGCGGTAATATTTCATACTTTTGTTGACATCTAACTTTTTTAAAATCAACTTTTTCGAAAAATTCTTTCAGGTACACTTTCCGAGTGTCAAACGGTTTGTATCCAGATCAGGACCGACATTTTGTCGGTCCTGATCTAGGTCCAAACTGTTTGAAAAGATTATAAGCAGACGAAAGCGAGAAACTTGTTAAATTTTACATGCAGAAAATAATCTCAACTATGTGAATCGTACGTATCCAAAATCGTGGTCACCATAGAAGCGCTTTAGCCAGCATGGGGATGTGGATCAAATGTGTGCTGAAAATCTCGTCAAATACTGTAAATTCGGAAATTTTTGCGAGGGTTTTATTTTCACGAAACTTCACATATGCTAAGTTTCCTGAAAATAAAACTCTCGCGAAATAGGGGGATCACTCTGTTTTTTACTGATAAGTAAATCATGCCATAGTCGTGAGTTTTAACATCGCAAATAGTCTTTTAAGTCTATTCGGGAAAATAAGATTATCGCAAAAAATTTTGAATTTACTGTAGACTGTGATCAGCATGGTATATCCACAGGCCTGCCAAGTCTTCAAGTTAGGACAGAATTTAGAAAAGACATGCAGTATTTTGTATACAAGATATAAAGTAAGAAAAGTAGAAGAAAAATAGACACAACCTGTTTTTTAACTTTGATTTTCATTTTTATCAACAACAAATTCAGAAACCAATGAAACATTTTAAAAATATTACAAAATCTGTGCCTTTAAATAAGAAAAGAAGGATTGCTTTTGTAAAAGTGTAAGGTATACAATGTCATACTCTTTAATATAATACATGTATAAACAACTTGATATATTAGAAAGTCATAAAAAGATACATTTCTGGTATTTAATTTAAAAATCCAAAATTGAGAAAGAATGGAATGTATAGAAGATAAAGTTATTAAAATAATATATTATTTTTCCACAAAATTATTACGCATATTGTATTGTTATTTAAAGGGGATGGCAAGTTTGAAATTTAAATGGTGTAGATCCAGATCAGCTGGCTTCTGAGAAGCCAGCTGATGAGGATCCACAGTGTTTTCCATTCTGTATGTAAATACATGCTAATAAAATGTAAATGGAATCCTGCAAATCATTTGTATAATGATTGGGGAGAAGTGTAGTGGATAAAAATATCCAGCATCCGGTGAGAACAGGGTTCAGACAGGCAAGTTCATGTAGAATTCAAGGACTTTTCAAGGATTTCTAAAAGACTTTCCTACTGTTTTCACTCATGAAAAATACTGATTTACACGTTAAAATTCTACTTCTGAAATGCTAGACTCAATTACTAAAGATATTAGTTTTAGAAAATCAGTATAAAATTATGGTGCCTTCATTTGGTGCAGCATATGCTGCACCAAATAAAGGCACCACAATTTTATACTGATTTAGGCCTCCAAAACAGTGTTGAATCCTCTTGCAAATGGTAAACTTCAAGGCCTTTGAGTGTTTTTCAAGAACTTTTCAAGGCAATTTTTATTTTCCAGGACTTTTCAAGACAGTCCTGTATATTCAAGTACTTTTCAAGCCTGTGTGAACCCTGGAGAATTTAAAAGGTTTATTCCAGGTTTATAAGACTAACAGGTTTTTTGACAGGTTTCATAAACTTGCCATATATAATAATCATGATATGTTAGAAATCTATGATATGTGTTGTATATATTTAAAGAGGAAGTAAGATATAGTCCACCTACCAGGTATATACAAATATATAATAAAGCTGCATCAACCGTCCCAAGATATGACGAGTATGCAGGGCACTATTTTTCATAGAAAATATGTTGTGGGTACTCATTGAAGTTTTTGGTTACTGTAAAGGGTGCACCTCATGAAGGTGTAAATAGGACTGGTCTACTTTAGACATGGGTAAAAGCTGAAAAAGAGGTGTGATTTTATTTGAAGGTATCAGTATCATTGTACACCTCTGTAAAGACAGTAATTATTGAAACTTTAAAACGCCAGCAAAATAACTACATTTAAAAGTGTCTGTTAATTGTTTAACATAAGTATAGACGCAAACAGTGTGGATCCAGATCAGACTGCTCCTATAGGAGCGGATCTACACTGTTTGTTAAAGAGGCTTCAAAATATTTCAGTAGACATCAGAAACATACAACTTTTTGTGATATGCACTTTAAGGTTTAATACATGTGAGGTCAGGGATATACGGTCAGGACTTTCATGAAATGCACGCACGTTTTGTGCAGCCCAAAAAGCTTATTAACTCTTTACCAAATTATAAATAAAACCTGATTTCCCTTCCTTAGCAGATGAAAGAGCCGAACCACGCCCAGATATGAATATTAAAGTTGCCGCCTTAACAGTTAGGGAAAAGACTATTAATACTCATTAAAATCATCTCATTGAGACACTTCCAATGAGCACCACATCAAATTGTTTTCAATCAAAAAATTAGAAAATATTAGAAAATTTTCAGTTGAAGAACGTCCTACCCAGGATAATGAAATTTAATATGTATAAAAAAAATCAAAAGGTATCATTAAACAAGTAGGGATGATGTAAATACATACAATGTTATTTGCAGTTGTAGCACTCTTGCGTATTATATCAATAAAAGGAAATTTTAGGGCCTGTCAACGGTTAAATTTGGTAAAAATATCCTGGACGACTCGTATTCCTCCTGTCCATTATTAAAACACCTCTGATTTTAAACAGCATAAAAATAAAATTTCATATGTACAAAGAAAATCTGATTACTTTGATAATCAGTGCAGTATTCATTTCCTTTCCTTGAAACCTCTCGTTAAAAATTGATAAAACGTTGATCATTTGATGACATCAGATGTAAACAAGTGGTGTGATGTAACTCAAAAATTACGCCATTCCTCTGTTTAACTTACATTTTTAACGCCAAATGCGTTTAAATAGTGAATTGGAATATGTGATAACAGATTATAACATGGGGTTTTGATTATAGCCCTCAGTATCAACCCTCGACCATTATCAGCCCTCGAGCTAAAGCTCTCAGGCTGATAATGGGGTCTCGGGTTGATACTTCGGGCGATAACCCAAACGCCATGAGATAATCTCTAATTATCAACCTGAGATTAACATTAATGTAAGAGACAAATTGAAAAAAGTCCTGGGAGTGCAAGTTTGTCAAGGTCACTTGTGTGCATCAATTAGCAATGCCACAAAAATTTACCAGAATCCATAGTTGATGGTCAAAAGGTGGTCTTTTGGGCAAGAATACTGTAAATTCGGAAATTTTCCCCGAGGGTTTTATTTTCACGAAACTTCGCATATGCGAAGAATTGTGAAAATAAAATCCTCCCGAAATGCCGAAATCACTCCATTGTTTACTGATATATGTAAATCATGCCCTAGTTGCAAATTTTTAGCGTCACAAATATGACTTTTAACACTATTCCCGAAAATAAAATTCTCGCAAAAATTTCCGGATTTACAATATCACAAGAAGACCTAGTACTGCGTTGATGCCATAAAAAGAGTAAAATACAAGTAAAATCCCTTTTAAAATTCTTTTAAGGTAAATGGATATACAATGAACAATAAAGCCATATAACTTTTTCAAGGGAGACTACCATTGTGACATCAGTGCATATAATGCTCCTCAAAACAGACTGAGCCTTGTCAGTCAAGAAAACCTGTCTTCAGGGTTTGCAACCATATTAGGCTTTAACCAGCCTGCTCAGCTACAGACACTAGCTAGACTTATGAAATTATGCATGTAGTATGTAAGCCTATTGTAATTCCAATAGAGAATAACATAAGCACTGATCAGACTTTGCTGGGCTGCCCCTTTGCTGTTTGCCTGCAACAAAGTCTGGTTTTCTCGCACAAATGTCCATATACACAAGAGTAGCTTCCCTTCACTATGCCTCCATTTCCCTTAAGTTCTAGTTTAACAGGCATAAAATAAACTTCAGGTTTACAGGTATGTACATGTATAAAAATATAAAAATAGTAGGAGCAATTATTAATAAGCCATTTTGGAATTAACATCAAATTAAAAGACGTCATTCTATTAATAGTATGTACAAATATAATTATTGTCCTATATGCAACTAATATACAGATATGTACAATTCATATAAATGCTTATTTATAATGAAGCACAATTAATCTACAGAGCAGCTCAATATATGTTTTACAACATAATTACAACCATGCAACTACCAGATTAGTAAAAAGGTAGTTGATGAAATCAAATTTGGAGATGTAACTGTCATGCAAATATAAACAATTTGTGCAGTATACCTAACTAAATAGTGACAGTAGTGTAAATTTCAAAATTGTTTTCCTTTTTTTAGTAACATTATGTTATTGGTTCACATTGGAATGGATGCGTAGAGGCAATTCCAATGTACGCCTACAACATAATATTATTTCTATTCAATAGTTGAGTTTTTCAACATAAACTTTTAATAAATTCTTATAGAAATGAACAAGTTTTCATGTAGTTTGTTATGCACCTGGCTGACAATAATAGACAGTCTATTTTATACTTTTGACATCTTGTCTTGAGATGTTTCATTGGAATATATGGCTAAAGAGGCAGTTACATGGTTGTATATTCACATTAATGGCCTGTGATTTGCTGCCCAAAATACAAATTAAAAAAATAGATAATCCATCACTGCAAGGGTATGCTGAGCATGAAACATTCAGCTTTGTATTACCAGAAAATGACAAGAGATACCACAAAAATTGTAATCTACTGCCGAGATCCGCCCCTTGAGGCTATATAACACTTTTTTGAGTCATAAACTTTAAAATGCTACACTTGATAATTCAGTACCATGACACTTTGCAAAATAGATAGGAGTCTAATAGCAAAATACAGTGTTAAAACAATAATTAGCTTTCAAAAAGAACCAATATATGTCTTTATAACATGTTATTTCATCAGGGTTATAAGAAAATACATGTTATACCTGTCTTAATACTAAATAACTTGTGTTGGAATCTCTTATGTGCAATCTTTCTGTTGAAATCTTAAACAGTAATTAGTATCCTCTTATAGTGCATGATATCACAAATTATATCTAAAAATTATGTACAAGCTATCATTATATGATAATGAACTATTGCAGACAATTCTAGTTAAACACATATAACTACCCATTTTTACCCTTATCCCGCCACTGAAAATATTGTCTACTTTTTACATATTTTAGGCCTGCTGCATATATTCAAGTAAACTTCAGACTGGATATTTTCATGAAGGAAAACTCTATAATCCCCGATCAGAATGTCTCTAACGATGATCAGACTGCTCCCAAGGGTCCATATTGTTTGCAAGTTAGTCTACCATGAACAAGATGAGAGGAGCAGTAAACAAAAGTCATGACTGGCGGGTTAAGGGTTAACCAGGGTTCATACAGGCAAGTTAGTTTAAAATTCAAGGACTTTTTAAGGATTTTTTAAAAGACTATCCTACTGTTTTCAAGGACTGAAACCTGATGAAAAATACTGATTCACACGTTAAAATTCTATTTTTTGAATGCTAGACTGCATTATTTTAGAAATGATTATAAAATTGTGGTGCCTTAATTTGGTGCAGCAAATGCTGCACCAAATAAAGGCACCACATTTTTATACTGATTTAGATCGCCAAAGACTGTGTTGAATCCTCCTGTTAATGGTAAAATTCAAGGCTTTCAAGTGGTTTTCCAGTACTTTTCAATGCAGATTAAATTTTCAAGAAAGCCCTCTAAACTCAAGTACTTTTCAAGTCGGTGCGAACCCTGGTTAACTGGTCAAAACAAGTTGTGGATCTCGGTCAGCTGGCTTTTTATTGAATTTTCAGCCACACTTTCAGAGTGGTTTGATTTTAAAGCATACCCAGCAAACACTTAGAGACAACGCCACATCTACATCAATGCACGTCATTATGTCGCATTTATGTGGATATGACATTGTCTTAATGTTATACAGTAAAACCTGTGTAAAACAGCCACTCAAAAATAGACAAAACAAAGATAAATGGTAGCTTAATGAAGGTCGAAAGTATTGCAGAATGCTCCCCTTGGAGCATTCTGCAATACTTTTGACCTGCATTAAGCGATAACTCTTGAAAAACTATTTTGGTCTTTTCGAGAGTGGTCATTTTACACAGGTGTTACTGTATGTGTCTACTGTGAATAGGCAATGTCACCACACTTAGTGCACTTGCAGGTAGTAAAAGTATTGCATAAATTTCAAGATTTTCTAAATCAAATAAAATCATTTACTTTTTCTTTTCTTTCTTTGTGATGAGGCTGTGGAGACTTAACTTATTTTGACCAGTTCAAATTTACAGAACTAGAAATTAGCATTTTACAACAAGTTTTAGCTTTACAAAAATAAACACAAAAAGACACAGTTGAACTCTTGTCCTGCTGAAAATTATGTCACTGTCATCATTTATCTTTATAAGAATTTGAATTTAAAGCTAAATATTTTTCAAACGAAGCATTGCTTGTTTGACTGGTGATGTACAATGGCCCATTCAACTGTATTTCAGTAATGCTTCATTTGATAGAATTTAAAGCTGCAGCTGATTAATTCATCATGTGGATGTAAAAACGTGAAGATCCGAATCGACTGGCTCCACTGTTTTCAAAAGCGGGTATAGAATTTTGAAAAAATTATGGTCTCTTTGTCATTTCATATGAAATTTAAGTAACTTGCTAAGGCTGATACGCTACATAAATTTCATATCAAATGACAACCCATGTACTGTCATGTCAACCAAGAGTGCCAGTGACTTAATACTTTGTTTACAATTGCTAAGTAATTTTAACGTTAACATGTTCACTTGAGCTAACGTGAATTGATAGCACACCCTACTATACAAAAGACCAGCTGATCAAGAGCCTCACTGCCATCTCGCATTTCAGCAGGACAAAGTTTAACAAAAAGATTCCAAGGAATCCCAGAAATGGCACTCTTTATGTAATCACATTTCGGAAACTATATATAACTACGTCATGAGGAGAAAACCTTAATCATAGGGTTCTTTGCTTGTTTGTTTGATTTGATTCTTTACGTCCCATCAACAATCTTTCAGTCAAACAGGGGCGGGTCTTCCTGGGTTGAACCAGTACTAAGCTAGAATAAATGTGTCTGCTCAAGGACCACAACGCAGTGATGCCGGTGAGGCTCAAACCTGCGGCCCCTTGGTCTTAAGTCAAGCATTCTACCACTGAGCTCCCTTAATCATAGGGTTATATCCACTATAAACACAAACCAGTCTGCTCAGCTACAGACATCACAATTTTCTGGAATATTTTAAATTTTACATTTTATGTGAAACATAAAGAGATATTTTGGATACATAACTGAATAATGTAGAACGGTTATGACAAAGACATAACAAATTTACAACAAAAAGGATTCGGCAGGTCTTATATTTCCTGAGAAATGACGTCCAAATGAATGTGGAATTACCGCAGTTGCCATTAAAAACACACATTAGCTAATATTAATTGCACTCCAAAATAAAATGCACAATAAATTAAAGATATAGAAAGAATCATCATTATGGTTCATCCAAAAGAGATTACTAAAATACTGCCTTTCTTTTCAAATAGGGAGGCTACTCTTAAAGGAATTTCATAGGTGAGCTTAGCTCCTCTTAAAAGAATGGAAGTAAACTCTTCACTTTTAAGGGAGTTTATCTCAATGGGAAAATAAGCATTTTCGTGATGCAGATAGTAAAATATGAGTGTTCATTTTATGCATACTTTCTATGTCATAGGAGCTCCTAAAGTCATAGGAGCTCCTGTAGATGTTAACAGCTTGATGGCTATTGAGAAAGTGATAAAAATATAGATTTTTCAGTTTAAATGACAGTGCAGAGCAGGCCGCAACCATAGTTATGTGGCATCAACGCTGTGCCCAAGTGATTAAACAGAAGCTTATTTTTCCGTTTATAGTCCACTTTAAGGATGTGTTTTACTGTGGCAGTTACGGTAATTATGAATTGTATGTACATGTATGAGCCAATTATCGAAACTTAGCAACAGCACGGTTTACAGTCAAACCTATCTGAAAGGTCAGCAGCATTACGCAATAACAAGTCTTGAGAGGCCAAAAACTTATATCCCAAACAGGGGACAAAAATATTTAAAAATTTCGCTTGTCCTGTAGGACGAGTGACTTGACAATTTTCACTCGTCCTGCAAACATGTGCACTTGTTCTTTACAAGCATATGCAGTAAAGAACATAAGTAATATGTAATGTGACTTCCTCAAGTAATTCTTTCCGAAGCACTCGTCCAACAGGACGAGTGCTTTGGGAAGAACTACTAGTCTTTTCAAGATTTCACTCGTAATTACGAGCGGATGAGTTGATTTTTTGTCCCCAGCCAAAGTCGAAGTTTCAACTCAAATAGACCTGCATTTAGCAAGCACCTGTCTTAATCAAACATTTTATTCTTTTTTTCATAGTTCCAGATAGAGAATTTTTTAGCATAAAATTTTATTTTTTTCTTACCCAATTATCTAAACATAGGTTTTGGGTGCTAAAAAGAATAGTCTCATAGAGGCGTTTCTTTTCAGTACCGAAAAATATGTTTTGGATGAGAAATAAGAAAAAATATTTTCCATTTCAAACTCTTATGTGGGGACATGCTTCCTTTGTGTGTTTGCTTGAGGCAGGTTTGACTGTATATCTGCAGACCTTGTCCTGAGGTCCAAACCTTCCTTGATTTCAATTTATACAGCCATGAGTGAAAGTTCAAAATTTCCAAAATCCTGAACTTTAGAAATTCAAATTTTTAAACCTGCAGGATGCCTACAATAATGAATAATTTCATGTTTAAATGGTTAATTGAGTTTAGATAATCTGAAAATTAATCAGAGTAGCTACTATAATCTCTCTAATTCAGCATTTTGAGGCTGACTTTCTATGGAAAGTCAGCCTCACAATCCTGAATTCAGGATTTATCCTGAAAACTTTCACCCATGTAAAGCTTGAAATATAAAACCTTTTTTCCTGTCCACTGGCTCAGTATAGGTTTGGTGGTGGATACACATATAGTACAATCAATGAAAATAATGTCTAACACTAAACAATGACATCGAAACGAGCAACACAGTGCTTGAGACAATATACGAAGCCCCCGATATGTCGACACTCTGGTCCTGAGAGTCCGAGAGAACTTGGTCGATGACGTGTACAATTCCATTGGTGGCTCCAAGGTCCCACATGATGACCCTCGCCGACTGTCCCTTCCAGAGAACTCTAACCTCTGTTAAGATACAAAAAAAGACAAACTATTATAACAGGGTTCATAGAGGCAAGTTTGAGTAAAATTCAAGGACTTTTCAAGGACTTCTAAAGCATATCTGACAGTTTTCAAGGACTAAAAGTTTATGAAAAATACAGATTTAAGTGTTAAATGTCTACTTCAGAAATGCTAGACTGAGATAATGGAGAAATTAGTATATGACAATTAGTATAAAATTTGTCCCTTTTTTGGTGAAGCCACCAAATAAAAGCACAACGATTTTATAATGATTTAGGTCTATATCAACTGGGCTAAGTCCTACAGAAAAGAGTAGAATACAAGAACTATTCAAGGCTTTGAGTGATTTTCCAGGTATTTTCAAGGCAGATTTCATTTTCAAGGACTTTTCAAGAAAGCCCTCTCAATTAAATACTTTTCAAGCCTGTGCGAACCCTGTTTAATCAGAAAATGTTGCAATTATGAAATTTATGTCTATCAATAGTATTTTTTGATTACAAGGTCATGAGTAACATATTAACCATGCAGTCTTATTTTATCGGCCTTGCAGTGCAGTATATTTCCATCCAATAAAGCCACCTTAAGTTTGCAATAGCTAGGGTTTTTGAGTCATCCTAAAATAACCTTCTTTTATCATTTACTATCCATTATCTTTCTCTTTCCTGATAACCTTCCATTACCTTTGTCTTTCCTAGTAACATTCCATTATCTTCCCTAATAACCTTCAGTTATCTTTCTCCTATCTAAATATTTGAGTCAATAGGATTGGACTATGGTATAAGTGAATCTTATTATAAATTAGGGACAATTTTACAAAGGCATTATAGGAAAATGACCATTTCCATGGTCATTTTCCTATAATTCCTTTGTAAAATTCTATGCTATAAAAATTTAGGAGCTTGAACATGATAATTTATCCAAGTCTGGGTTATAACAAAGTGTGTTATTAATGGAGGGTATGCATTGTAAAAGTTTAGGAGCCACAACATGATATCCAAGTCTGGGTTATAACAAAGTGTGATATAAAGGGAGGGCGTGCATTGTAACGGTTTAGGAGCCACAACATGATATCAAAGTCTGGGTTATAACAAAGTGTGATATGAAGGGAGGGCCTGCATTGTAAGGGTTTAGGAGCCACAACATGATATCCAACTCTGGGTTATAACAAAGTGTGTCATAAAGGAGGTGTGCATTGTAATGGTTTAGGAGCCACAACATGATATCCAAGTCTGGGATATAACAAAGTGTGTTATAAAGGGAAGGCGTGCAAAGTAAAAGTTTAGGATCCACAACATGATATCCAAGTCTGAGTTATAACAAAGTGTGATATAAAGGGAGGGCGTGCATTGTAACGGTTTAGGAGCCACAACATGATATCCAAGTCTGGGTTATAACAAAGTGAGTTATAAAGGGGAATATGCATTGTAACGGTTTAGGAGCCACAACATGATAACCAAGTAGTCTGGGTTATAACAAAGTGTGTTATAAAGGGAGGGTGTGCATTGTAACTGTTTAGTAGCCACAACATGATATCCAAGTCTGAGTTATAACAAAGTGTGATATAAAGGGAGGGCGTGCATTGTAACGGTTTAGGAGCCACAACATGATATCCAAGTCTGGGTTATAACAAAGTGAGTTATAAAGGGGAATATGTATTGTAACGGTTTAGGAGCCACAACATGATAACCAAGTAGTCTGGGTTATAACAAAGTGTGTTATAAAGGGAGGGTGTGCATTGTAACAGTTTAGGAGCCACAACATGATATCTAAGTCTGGGTTATATGTAACAAAGTGTGTTATATAGAAATGGTGTGCATTGTAACGGTTTAGGAACCACAACATGATATCCAAGTCTGGGTTAAAACAAAGTGTGTTATAAAGAGAAGGCATGCATTGTAACGGTTCAGGAGCCACATGATATCCAAGTCTAGGTTATAACAAAGTGTTTTAAAGGGAGGGCGTGCATTGTAACGGTTTAGGGGCCACAACATGATATCCAAGTCTGGGTTATAACAAAGTGTGTTATAAAGGGAAGGCTTGCATTGTTATGGTTTAGGAGTCACAACATGATATCCAGGTTATAACAAAGTTTGTTATAAAGGGAGGGTGTGCATTGTTACGGTTTAGGGGCCACAACATGATATCCAAGTCTGGGTTATAACAAAGTGTGTTATAAAGGAAAGGCTTGCATTGTTATGGTTTAGGAGTCACAACATGATATCCAAGTCTGGGTTATAACAAAGTTTGTTATAAAGGGAAGGCTTGCATTGTTATGGTTTAGGAGTCACAACATGATATCCAAGTCTGGGTTATAACAAAGTGTGTTATATAGGGAGGGTGTGCATTGTTACGGTTTAGGGGCCACAACATGATATCCAAGTCTGGGTTATAACAAAGTATGTTATAAAGGGAGGGCATGCATTGTAATACACTATGTTTGGGGTAAATAGGATTTGACCATGATATAAGTGAATCATGTTATACATTAGGGACAATTTTACATAGATATTATAGGAAAATGACCATGAAAATGGTCATTTTCCACTAATTCCTTTGTAAAATTCTATGCTATAAAAATTTAGGAGCCACAGCATTATATCCAAGTCTGGGTTATAACAATGTGTGTTTTTGTTTGGTTTGATTCTTTACATCCCATCAACAATCTTTCAGTTAAACAGGGATGGGTCTTCCTTGGTTGAACCAGTACTAAGCTAGGATAAATGTGTCTTGCTCAAGAACCACAAGGCAGGGCAATGGTGAGGCTCGAACCCTCAGTCCCTCGGTCTTGAGTCAAGCACTCTACCACTGAGCCGATGCGCGCCCAGGAGCCGTGCACAACATAATATCCAAGTCTGGGTTATAACAAAGTGAGTTATAAAGGGAGGTAATGGTGAACCTACTGTTATCATTATCTTTCCTAATAACAATTAATATCCTCACCAGTATCAGAATGGTATCTCAGCTCTGGCCCACCAGGTGCCCTGTTTTCAAGTTCTATCACTTGATGCGTTATAAAGGGAGGTAATGGTGAACTTACCGACATCATTATCTTTCCTAATAACAATATCCTCACCAGTATCAGATTGGTATCTCAGCTCTGGCCCGCCAGGGGCCCTGTTTTCAAGTTCTATCACTTGATGTGAGTTATAAAGGGAGGTAATGGTGAACTTACCATTATCATTATCTTTCCTAATAACAATATCCTCGCCAGTATCAGATTGGTATCTCAGCTCTGGCCCACCAGGTGCCCTGTTTTCAAGTTCTATCACTTGATGTGTGTTATAAAGGGAGGTAATGGTGAACCTACCGTTATCATAATCTTTCCTAATAACAATATCCTCGCCAGTATCAGATTGATATCTCAGCTCTTGCCCACCAGGGGCCCTGTTTTCAAGTTCTATCACTTGATGTGTGTTATAAAGGGAGGTAACTGTGAACTTACCGACATCATTATCTTTCCTAATAACAATATCCTCGCCAGTGTCAGATTGATATCTCAGCTCTGGCCCGCCAGGTGCCCTGTTTTCAAGTTCTATCACTTGATGTGTGTTATAAAGGGAGGTAATGGTGAACCTACCATTATCATTATCTTTCCTTATAACAATATCCTCGCCAGTATCAGATTGGTATCTCAGCTCTGGCCCACCAGGGGCCCTGTTTTCAAGTTCTATCACTTAATGTGTGTTATAAAGGGAGGTAACTGTGAACCTACCATTATCATTATCTTTCCTTATAACAATATCCTCGCCAGTATCAGATTGGTATCTCAGCTCTGGCCCACCAGGGGCCCTGTTTTCAAGTTCTATCACTTGATGTGTGTTATAAAGGGAGGTAACTGCGAACCTACCGTTATCATTATCTTTCCTAATAACAATATCCTCGCCAGTATCTGATTGGTATCTCAGCTCTGGCCCACAAGGGGCCCTGTTTTCAAGTTCTATCACTTGATGTGTGTTATAAAGGGAGGTAATGGTGAACTTACCGTTATCATTATCTTTCCTAATAACAATATCCTTGCCAGTATCAGATTGATATCTCAGCTTTAGCCCGCCAGGTGCCCTGTTTTCAAGTTTTATCAAGTGTGTTATAAAGGGAGGTAACTGTGAACCTACCGTTATCATTATCTTTCCTAATAACAATATCCTCGCCAGTATCAGATTGGTATCTCAGCTCTGGCCCGCCAGGTGCCCTGTTTTCAAGTTCTATCAAGTGTGTTATAAAGGGAGGTAACTGCGAACCTACCGTTATCATTATCTTTCCTAATAACAATATCCTCACCAGTATCAGAATAGTATCTCAGCTCTGGCCCGCCAGGTGCCCTGTTTTCAAGTTCTATCACTTGATGTGTGTTATAAAGGGAGGTAATGGTGAACCTACCGTTATCATTATCTCTCCTAATAACTATATCCTCGCCAGTATCAGATTGATATCTCAGCTCTGGCCCACCAGGTGCCCTGTTTTCAAGTTCTATAACTTGATGTGTGTTATAAAGGGAGGTAATGGTGAACCTACCGTTATCATTATCTTTCCTAATAACAATATCCTCGCCAGTATCAGATTGATATCTCAGCTCTGGCCCACCAGGGGCCCTGTTTTCAAGTTCTATCACTTGATGTGTGTTATAAAGGGAGGTAACTGTGAACTTACCGTTATCATTATCTTTCCTAATAACAATATCCTCGTCAGTATCAGATTGGTATCTCTGCTCTGGCCCACCAGGGGCCCTGTTTTCAAGTTCTATCACTTGATGTGTGTTATAAAGGGAGGTAATGGTGCACTTACCGTTATCATTATCTTTCCCAATAACTATATCCTCGCCAGTATCAGATTGGTATCTCAGCTCTGGTCCGCCAGGTGCCCTGTTTTCAAGTTCTATCACTTGATGTGTGTTCTTAAGGGAGGTAATGGTGAACATACCGTTATCATTATCTTTCCTAATAACAATATCCTCGCCAGTATCAGATTGATATCACAGCTCTGGCCCACCAGGGGCCCTGTTTTCAAGTTCTATCACTTGATGTGTGTTCTTAAGGGAGGTAATGGTCAACCTACCGTTATCATTATCTTTCCTAATAACAATATCCTCGCCAGTATCAGATTGGTATCTCAGCTCTGGCCCACCAGGGGCGTTGTTTTCAAGTTCTATCACTTGATGTGTGTTTTAAGGGAGGTAATGGTGAACATACCGTTATCATTATCTTTCCTAATAACAATATTCTCGCCAGTATCAGATTGGTATCGCAGCTCTGGCCCACCAGGGGCCTGTTTTCAAGTTCTATCACTTGATGTGTGTTCTTAAGGGAGGAAATGGTGAACATACCGTTATCATTATCTTTCCTAATAACAATATCCTCGCCAGTATCAGATTGATATCTCAGCTCTGGCCCACCAGGGGCCCTGTTTTCAAGTTCTATCACTTGCTGTGTTATAAAGGGAGGTAATGGTGAACCTACCGTTATCATTATCTTTCCTAATAACAATATCCTCACCAGTATCAGATTGGTATCTCAGCTCTGGCCCACCAGGTGCCCTGTTTTCAAGTTCTATCACTTGATGTGTTATAAAGGGAGGTAATGGTGAACCTACCGTTATCATTATCTTTCCTAATAACAATATCCTCGCCAGTATCAGATTGATATCTAAGCTTTGGCCCGCCAGGTGCCCTGTTTTCAAGTTCTATCACTTGATGTGTGTTATAAAGGGAGGTAACTGTGAACCTTCCATTATCATTATCTTTCCTAATAACAATATCCTCGCCAGTATCAGATTGGTATCTCAGCTCTGGCCCACCAGGTGCCCTGTTTTCAAGTTCTATCACTTGATGTGTGTTATAAAGGGAGGTAACTGTGAACCTACCATTATCATTATCTTTCCTAATAACAATATCCTCGCCAGTATCAGATTGGTATCTAAGCTCTGGCCCGCCAGGTGCCCTGTTTTCAAGTTCTATCACTTGATGTGGAATAATATGTCTTCTCATCACCTGGAAAATAAAGGAAATTCAAGGACTTCTAAAAGACTTTCCTACTGTTTTCAAGGACTGAAAACTTATGAAAAAATACTGATTTACACCTTAAATTTAGTAAAATTCAAGGACTTTTCAAGGACTTCTAAAAGACTTTCCTACTGTTTTCAAGGACTGAAAACTTTTGAAAAATACTGATTTACATGTTAGATTGAGTAAAATTCAAGGACTTTTCAAGGACTTCTAAAAGACCTTCCTACTGTTTTCAAGGACTGAAAACTTATGAGAAATACTGATTTACACGTTAAAATTCTACTTCGGAAATGCTATATTCCATTACTAAAGATATTAGCTTTGGAAAATTAGTATAAAATTGTGTGCCTTTATTTGGTGCAGCATATAGCTGCACCAAATAGAGGCACCACAATTTTATACTGATTTAGGTCTCCAAAAACAGTGTTGAATCCTCCTGTAAATGGTAAAATTAAAAGACTTTTCAAGGCCTTTGAGTGTTTTTAAAGTAATTTTCAAGACAATTTAATTTTCAAGGTCTTTTCAAGCCTGTGCAAACCCTGTACATTATGCCAGAATGTTTTTATTTAGTTGATCTACAAACCCTCCTACTGTAATGTTCCGGAAAGTAGATGAAAAAAATTCTAAAATTATTTTTTTATTTTATCCGCTGACTCTAAATATTATTTGTTTCGCTGAAAAATAACATGTTTTTGAGGTTTTGTCTTTGTATTTTTGAGAGTGACACTGTTAAAAGTGACTGTCCTGCTCAGATTTTTTAGGAAAATGATGAATATTTTTTTATAAATTTAATACAGGCTGTTCGTTTACCTTGATAGTTTTACTATTCTTTCTGGAGATATTTTAAAAAAACAAAGCTCTGAAAATGACCAGTCAACTGGTCATTTTCGAAGTTTTGGGGTTTTTCTTGTCCCCGCGACCCTAAATCTGATTTTTTTCTCCGTAAATCAACTAATATAAAAAATTTGGCCTTATTACACACCCAAGTAGTTTTAACTCTTATCCTACTAGCTCTGACTTTTGTCATCTGCTGATAGCCTTTCCAAACAGTTTTTTTTCCAGAAAAAAATACATGTATTTTGAATAAAGATCAGTAGATGACAACAAAAGCAAAAAAAAAATAGACTTTTGTCTGCTGTTGATAGCCTTTGCAAATAGTTTGGATCCACATTAAGCCCGACGAAATGTCGGCCCTGATCTTGATCCAAACAATCATTCTGATGCAGACATAGGGCGAATTAATCGTTAATGCTAATGCATTATTAATGCATTACTTTTTTCAAGTAATTCAAGGTAATGATTAATTCACCAGTTTTTGAATTACTTTAATGCTAATTCAATGCATTACTTCAGTCAAAATTCACAGCATTACTTGCATTACTTTGAATTACTGTCTATCAGAAATTTTGCCATCAATAGTATACAGACTACATAATAGAGAAATGAGATACACAACAAAAGGATGTGTTTCAATAAGTTATTTCCATTCACAGTTTTCTTTTGTTCAACTTGCTTGTAAAGACTGTTATTTGAGCAAGGAACATGCAAAATGAACTGTGAAACTTGCAAGTAAAGGCTTTGATTTTATATCAATAAAGTGAAACAGCTTACAGTCACTGGCAATCCCAGATAAACCTTGAATAGTGAAAATGTAGCTGGGAAGTGTTGAAATGTAAGGTAATTTATCCCACTTCAAACGTTGTTTTTTTTTATCTATATATCATTTTAAAGCTAATTAAATGGTGTGAATTTTGTTACAATCCAATATTAATTTAAAAAAAACAAATGTTTTGATCACAATAAGGGTAATTATCACTTAATTGTTCTGTTCATACATTTTAACACTTGACCACTGACACTAACAGTGTCTCTGTGGTCAGTTGAGCTACAGGTAAATATATTGGAGTCAAAAATAAAAGAGATTAGAGATTAAGATTTTGGAAAGCATCCCAGTTGTATGATAATAATATACAATGAAATATGATCACTTGAAAAAAAAGATCCGGGGTTGCTAAATCTAAGTGTTATTTCCTCCAATTTTCAAAAATTATGAAATTCCAACAAATGTTACGGACAAGAATACAAAATTCACTACAAAAAGTGTACATATTGTAACCAGTGGCTCATTTGAAATATGCATAAATATAAAATATCAGTATGTGAAATTCACATGTTAACGGTATGCACACATTTTGTTCAATATATCAAAATGTTCCGAGTTAACAGCAATTTAGGATTCCGTTTCACATGAATGAAAGTAATGCTTCATTCAGTGCATTACTTTCTTAAATAATGCTAATTCAATGCATTACTTTTTCAAAATCAAGTAATGGTAATGCTAATTCAATGCACATTTTTGGCAAGTAATGCTAATTCAATGCATTACTTTCCAAAGTAATTCGCCCCATGTCTGTTCTGATGGTGTTCCTAAATGAATAATTTAAGATAATTTTGACTTAAAACAACATACAACACTAAAACAAGTAAAATTTTTCATGCATGCAAAGAATAAACCCTTAAATGACTAATTGCTTAATTACTGTGGCAAACAGTAAAGACCCAGATGAAATGCTGCATGATGTGGCATTTCATCAGGTTCTACACTGTTTGCTTAGGATAAAAACGATCTTCAGCGAAAGAAATACACATTTTATTTGGTATTATGACTCATGACCACTCAATATGTACAATGGACTATCCCAAACTTTATGTACCAAACCAGTAGAATCCATTTGAGCATAAAGGGTTAACCCTTTACCTCATAGATGCCTTTTTGCAAACAGAGCAGACCCAGATCAGGCTGCTCTTCTGAGTCTATTCTGTTTGCTTATGCAAATATGATATATCCGATCCTACACTAGCGGACCTGACAAGTAATTTCTTTGTTCTATGAACCAACATGAAAGTTTGATTATATAATTATTCATAGTGGGGGGAGCCTAGTATGAATATTCATGAAGGGTACTTACGTATCTATATCTGCATGGATCTGAAATGACGGTCTGAGAGTAGAAGGCACTCAAGTAGAAATGTTCAATCGCCGTACCATTGGGAACGAAAAAGGTAAATTTGCAACCCCAAATTCCTTGTCCACAACGAGTGTCTGAAATGGCAATAAAAGACACTTAATAATTTGGTTTGGTTTAATGCTTTACATCCCAGTCAACAGCTATGGTCATGTCGGGAGGGTCATTTCACCTAACCACACTTTTTTCCTGTGCAAGCCTTAAGCGGTTAACCAGTACTTTGTGCATACATACTTTCGCCTGTAAATGACAACAACCCTTCTTGAATCAGTGGAATGCAGGAGAAATTATTTCATGATCTGAATCACCATGAAGGTATGGGACCAGGCCGGGGCATTTAACCCTTTACTACATGCTATTTTAAGATCATGACATCATTTTCTATTTTTAGACAATGTTGAAAATTTCAATAAGATTTAATTGAAGTTTTGAATACTTTCGAAAATATTATGGAAAATGGAACATTTGCTCCAAGAGCAAATGCTCCATTTCCCATAATATTTTCAAATACATGGTATTTCAAAGGCGTCAAAAGGCTCTATAATGGAGTAATGGGTTAATAAGAAATGTTCAATTGCTGTTCCATTGGGAACGAAAGGTGTAATTCTACAACCACAAATTTCTTGTCCACATTGTGTGTCTGAAATGCTGATAAAACGCATTTAACTTTTGCTTCCAAGTGTTGTCTGCTCATAAATTTTGCAAACAGATTGGACCCAGATCAGGCTCAACAAAATGTCAGCCCTGAGCTGGATCCAATCTGTTTGACACTTAGATGGGATTCCTTAAAGATTTTTTGAAGAAGCTGATTTTGAGAAAAATCAGCAGACGACAAGAAAGAAGGAAAAAATTCCCAGGGAGCAATGAGTTACCTCTTAATTTGCAGACTCGGTAATTTTGCATGCTTTTTTGTCGCCTGTTGATTTTTTCCAAAATTATTTCAGGAATTATCATCAAAGTGACCAACAGTTTGGAACTTTGAATCCAGATGAGGTCCAACTTTTTGTCAGGCCCGATCTGGGACCAAGTTGTTTGAAATTTAAAGGTTATCAGCAGAGGGCACTTAGAGCAGGCAAAGCGTTAAGTAAAAATGGGCAAATGCTGTATCATTGGGAAAGAAAAAATTAAAACAACAACCCCGAAATACTAAATTAAATCAACAACCCCAAAATACTAAATTAAATCAACAACCCCAAAATACTTTTCACCACAGTGAGTATGAAGTGGAGATAAAAGACTAGGTAGAAATAAATAGAAATATTCAATTGCTGCACCAAACCCTAAATTCCCAGTATGAAATGATGATGATTCAAAGTAAAATTATGAGTCAAAAACATAAAAATAATAGCCCCACCCCTCCCCCTTCTAAAATTAAAAAAAATAAATTTAAAGTTTTTTTTTCTTCATTCTATTTATGCTTGTGTTCTTAGAACAATAACTCATGCGTTAGAGTCTGTCATTTAATTTGTCTTTTAACAATGCTATGGTAACCAAAATTGGCCATCAAAATAGGCTAAATTAGGGAAAAACTATCATCATATGATCAATGTTTAAGTTTGTGGCACACATGGCACACACATACTGAGAGACACATATGTTTCATCAATATAAAAGACTTTTTCTTATATGTTCTCTGTTCTTCATTATTTCTTTGTTCCCCATTTCCCTCAAAATTATGTCTTCCACTGAAATAAATGCCCCTTTTTACCTATTGCCAAAACCCCAGTAGGCCACACTCTGTGATCCCAAGATGTATCCACACACCAAATTTGGGATTCCTACCTCAAATAATGAGATATGCTCCGGACACAATACAAATGGACACTACCGAATGGATGGACAGACAATGCGACTACTATATCCTATATGCCTTTATTTTGGGTATAAGAAGACTTACCACACCATAAAGGCTGTTGTGGATATCCACCACTGGGATATTGCCCGCTTGGATATTGGCCACTTGGATATTGGCCACTTGGATATTGTCCACTTGGATATTGACCACTTGGGTATTGGCCACTTGGATTTTGTTGTCCACTTGGATATTGTTGTCCACTTGGATATTGTTGTCCACTTGGATATTGTGATCCGCTTGGGTATTGGCCACTTGGATATTGTTGTCCACTTGGGTATTGCCCACTTGGATATTGGCCACTTGGATTTTGGCCACTTGGATATTGACCACTTGGATTCTGTCCATTTGGATATTGTCCTTGCTGAAATGAGGCAAAAAGAAACTATAAACCAGTCAGCATCAAATCTCGGGCCACTATTGGCCTGCCAGTGAAACGTCATTCGGATGGCATTTCTCTGGCGGGCCGATAGTGGTCCAATTTTTCATGCTTACTGGGAAAAGTAATAATATAGCACTGATACCCCTGTGTAAATACATTATACAGGGATTTTCCTAGGCCTGATTTTGGGCCATATATTGCCCCTTTCCAGTTCAAAAAGTAGCAAAAACATCCCACAATGGTGTATATCATTCCCAATTTCTTAGTTCTACATTTTTGTGAAAATTTCATGAAAATCCAAACAAAAATAGCAAACTTACAGATGCATAAAAATTTGCATAAAAATGTGAATCACATTTTTATGCAAATTTTCATGAATTTTTATGAAAGGCAATTAAAACAACAAATATATTACAGCTTTACAATACTAATTTCTTATATCCATGGTTTATATCAACATTCTGCTCTCTCGCCCGCGCCCCTCGATCTCAAGTCAAGCACTCTACGACTGAGCCACTGCACTCCCGGTTTTGCATGAAGCCAGGTAGATGTTTAAATTTCTAATTAGTGAATAACAAAGGTGCTGATCAGACTGCACGGATGTGCAGGCTGGTCTGTGCCTTTGCTCTTCACATGCAACAGTCAGGTTTTCTAGAGATGAGGTCCATTATATCAAGCCTTATTTTCCACAAAATTGGAGAAAGGTATCACAAAATTTGCTGTGTGGGCAGTTTCGAAGCCAATAATGGATATATTCTTGCAAATTTTAGATGGAAACTGACTTCAACCCTTTGCATGATGGGAAATTTCGCATCTTTTTAATGAACTGCTTTTTTTTTCAAAATTAGCTTTTCCACAAAAAACTCTTTCAGGATTCACATTTATCAATAGGGGTGCAATGATACGCTAAAAAGTGTATTGCGATATATTGCGATATGGAAAACCCATATTGCAATACTTATTGCGATACACCTGATATCTTTATTTCTGTCTATTACTGCCCCTAGTTCAGTACTATAATATAATTCAAGGGTCATGAAATTGGCATCTATTACACACTGTCATATTTTCAGCTACTCCTAGTGTCCCTCGGCTGCTTTTCAAGTAAAAATGATCAAATATTTTCTTTTCCCTTTTAGATATCTCACTTCAATAATTTGAGATTGTCATCCGTCATTTTTTTGAAGCAGAAACTAGCAGTTGTTCCCTGTTGGTCTAATTTGTAACACAAACAGTTCTGTACAAGTTTTATCAATGAAGTGTTGGTATTTGA
The DNA here is from genome assembly GCA_964019695.1 of Loripinus fragilis. Taxonomy (NCBI): domain Eukaryota; kingdom Metazoa; phylum Mollusca; class Bivalvia; order Lucinida; family Lucinidae; genus Loripinus; species Loripinus fragilis. Next base: position 43,279,242 of record OZ026530.1, on the reverse strand, counting down.
AATGCGGACAGGGACCAAGCTGGCCCAGAATTTAAGGGAGAAATGACTTCTCCCTGCAGGAAAATTAGGGAGAAGTGACAGTCAGATAGGGAGAAGTTATAGCGCAAAATTACGGCATTTTCTGTCAATTTAGAAGCAAATAGGCCATTACACATACTATTGCCATTTAATGGAAGGAGAAACATGATGCAGTGGTAGTAGATTGTCTGATAATGTCACCACAGCTTGCATCTGTGTGGTGACAGAATGTCGGGTCTGATCTGGATCTAAACTGTTTGAAACTCCAAAGGCATTCCTGAAAGAATTTTTAGAAAAAGTTGATTTTGAAAAAAAATCAGCAGACGACAAAAAAATGTCAGGCCTGATCTGGATCCACACTGTTTGAAACTCCAAAGGCATTCCAGAAAGAATTTTTAGTTAAAGTTGATTTTGAAAAAAATCAGCAGACGACAAAATAGCATGAAAAAACAGATTGGACCAAGGCTGGGCCCGAAAAAATGCCGCGCCTGATGTGAATCTAAAAGGCATTCCTGAAAGAATTTTTAGAAAAAGTTGATTTTGAAAAAAATCAGCAGACGACAAAAAAGCATGAAAAAATTCCCAGGAGGCATACCTGTTGGCCAGGATATTGTGTCTGTTGTCCAAAGTTGTTGTTTGGTTGACCAGGATACTGTGTCGTGTACCAGTTATTCTGTTGTCCAAAATTGTTGTTTGAAAGGCCAAGGCTATCAAAGTTCCTAGGCGGTAGAGCACTCGAGTCGAAAATAGGGTCCCTCAGATATTCATCTAACCGTATCTTCTGCATCTCATAGTAAGTTCTCCTGCAAAACAAACCATTGTTAACCAAAGCTTGTCCTGCTCCTGCAGTTTCAGTTGAAAGAAAGACGCATATACATGTATTGGCAAAAGTTTGCATGGATTTTACTAATATTTCATTATGAATTTTACTGATATTTAAGTATGACTTACATTCTTTTTCTATAAAGCTGGATGATAATGACTTTACAGTCAAAACTGGGATTTTAACAACAAAAAATCACTGCAAAAAATTCATAACTGTTTGTACCCGGTATATGGTTGTATGGCACCTCTACATTTTTGTGCAGTTGAAATTCAGATATTTTTACCAATACTTTCAAGGACATGCTGACATGCTTAAAAATTAACGTGATTTGTCTGGTTTCCTGTTATAGACACGCGTGAAAATGACTCGATATGAAACCATGAAATTTCATTGTGCATTTCTCTTGGTTGTATTCCTTTCATTGCATAACAGACTCGTTCAATCGAGAATGATACCAAGGCCAGAATTTTTTTATTAGTTGATTTACGGGATTTATTTCCAGATCTAGGGTCGGGGGACAAAAAAAATAAATAAAAAAGCTCTGAAAATGACCAGTTGACTAGTCATTATCAGAGCTTTTTTTTTATTAACTGGTCATTTTCAGAGCTTTTTTTTTATTAACTGGTCATTTTCAGAGCTTTTTTTCTTTCTTTTTTTTATCATCTCCAGGAAAAAAACAGTAAAACTAGTAAGGTAAACCAACAGTCTGTATCAAATCTTTAAATATTTCCTCATTTTCCTAAAAATCTGGACAGGACAATCACTTTTAACAGTGTCACTCTCAAAAATACGCAGACAGAACCTTAAAAATATTTTTTTTTTCAACGAAACAAATAATATTTAGAGTCGGCGGATAAAATATCAAAATAATTTTAGAAATTAGATTTTATTTTATTACTACTTTCCGGAAAATTACAGCAGGAGGGTTTGTAAATCAACTAATAAAAAAAAATTCTGGCCTTAGAGTGTTCTGGCAGTCCACCCATTTGGACCAATGGAATTTTCCATAAAGTTTGATAAAGTTAAGATTGGAATGGTTCATTGTGTATATTAAGGGGTCACAGGTTATAATTTCAGCAAACAGTGCCACCAGCAGATATTTTGTTCAAAATTAACTTTTTCAAAATAATTCTTCAATCTGGATGGTTTATTTGATTCTTTATGTCCCATCTAGACTTATAAAGTCTAATGAGAATATGATATTTATTAATATAGATGTTTTTTTATTAATAATATTGACAGATGTCTTTTAACTAAATCTATCATTCTTCTCAAATACTTTTTCTTCTTCTGATATAGATGTTTGAGCCAGCATAAATTAAAATTCTAGACTGGAATATGTTAGCAGAAGATAAGGTGTGGAATGGTAGTGGTTGGTATTGATTCATTGAAGTGATATCAACATCTACGACTGATATAAGTCTAATCGTCCCATCCAACAATTTTCAGTTATGTTGGAATGGTCTTCCTGGGTTGAACCAGTACTAAGCAGGAATTACCAATCTGGATGGAAAAGTTATTAAGAAAACAAAGGCAGGGCTTTTCCCAGCAATTTTGGGAAAAGGCCCCTGGCCAAAATTGGGAAAAAAAGATCGACTAAACATCAAAATCGGGAGAAATTAACGACATAGAACATAACAAGGATAGCAAAATATATCCTCGAAATCAAGATATTTTAGATTGTATTATGCCAAGCATACCACTTAAGCACAAGTGTTTAAGTATCATTCTGATATGGGTCATTGTTTCTCATAAGTAGTTACTGTAGTGGTGGTTAAAAAGTAAATAAAAGAAAGAAAAAAATTCTTTTCTGAATTGAGAAAAACAGACATGGTATTGGGAAATAAAAGCACCGCAAGCACTGCGTAATACCCCGCCACTGCTGGGGGCACCAAAAGTTATTTTGTGAGATATATAATGCCTAAATAGCAACAGAACTGAGATAGACAGTGATATGACGTCCTTAGTCACAATATGTAACCTTTGATGGTCAACATATCTGTGAAGTTTCATTCAGATACTCCATATAGTAAATGAACTACAGGTCAAAAACCATTTTTCAGATCAATCAAGGGCGGATAACTCATGAACTGGAAAGGTAAGGGTGACGGTCCTTACTAAAAATATGTAACCTTTGATGTTCAACATATCTGTGAAGTTTCATTCAGATATTCTATATAGTAAATGAACTACAGGTCAAAAACCATTTTTCAGATCAATCAAGGGTAGATTACTCATGAACTGGAAAGGTAAGAGTGAAGATCCTTAGTCACAATATGTAACCTTTGATGATCAACATATCTGTGAAGTTTCATTCAGATATTCCATATAGTAAATGAACTACAGGTCAAAAACCATTTTTCATATCAATCAAGGGCAGATAACTCATGAACTGGAAAGGTAAGAGTGATGGTTCTTTGTCACAGTATGTAACCTTTGATGTGAAACATATCTGTAAAGTTTCATTTAAATATTCCACATAGTAAAGGAACTACGGGTAAAAAACATTTTTTAATTCAATCAAGGGCGGATAACTCACAAACTGGAAAGGTAAGAGTGACGGTTCTTAGTCACAATATGTTACCTTTGATGTGAAACATATCTGTGAAGTTATATTCAGATATTCCACATAGTAAAGGAACAATAGGTCAAAAACCTTTTTTCGGACCTATCAAGGGCAGATAACTCACAAACTGGGAAGGTCAGAGTGACGGTCCTTAGTCAGAATATGTAACCTTTGATGTGCAACATATCTGTGAAGTTTCATTCAGATATCATGAATAGTAAAGGAATAACAGGCCAGAAACCATTTTTCCAATACGAAAAAGGGCAGTAACTCCGTTAAAAATGGACGGATTTTGCCCATTAACAATCCCATACCACTCATCGCCGATAACAATATGTATGCAAAATTTGAAAAAATTCCGTGAATAAATACTCAAGTTATGGATCGGAAATGGTGCGGACGGACGGACGGACGGACAGACGGACGGACGGACGGACAGACGGACAGACACCGAAGGGTATAACATAATACCTCGCCACACTTTAGTGGCGGGGTATAAAAAGGTGGCTATTTTTGATTGAGATTTTCGATTGGGAATGGGGCTGAAATTCTGCCCATAGAGAAGGGCAGAAAATCCCCTGAAAGGGGTATAAAAAACTTACAGCAAATAATCATCATAGTAAATCAATGTTGGTATATCCATGCTTGGTATACCTAGTACACGATCAATGTACTGTAGATTGCCTTTCCGTAGTACACCCACATCTGGTCGGATAATCCGCGCTCTTGTATTGCCAGCGTTTACCCAGGTTTCTGAAAGATAAAGAGCATGCAGGTCATGAGCTGTTGTTTTCTTTGTTTGCTTACATGTATTTGCTTACATGTATTTGGCAGATCACAGACTAGTCTAACATGCACAGATCCAGAGGGGGGAGTCCGGGCCCCCCCCCCCCCCCCCCCCCCCCCTGAAAAATCTAAAAACTACACTGGGTTTCTTAGCAATACTGCTCCGGATCCCCTGGAAAATTACAAAGCTACCAAGCCAGCAGTCAATGTTCGGACATTATCTACCCGCCGGGGAAACCCTTTTAAATGGTGTTTCGCTGTAGGGGCGATGATGGCCCGTTTTTAGTGGTTTTGGATCCTCTCTTCTTTCTGAACAACGAAAAAAAAAACTTCACAGTTGGACCCCCTCTGACAAAACTTCCTGGATCCGCCCATGTCTAAAGGAAGAGAAGATTATGAGTTCTCTTTTGGTTGAGAATTAAATAAAATAGTTTTCAGTTACTCACATTTATCTGGAGGCCTGGTCCCTTTATCACAGGGATTGACAGACTCCTTAAGTTTTAAATACTTGGAAATATGGCTGTTTAATGCAACTGGTTGTATTACTTAACCCATTTATGCCGAATGGAATTTCCCAATGTTATCAATTGGACCAGTCCATTTCCATTTTAAGGGTTGTTTGGCGGTGTTTTTCATTTTTATTCAAATTTTGATAAAATATTCTGTAAGTGAACAGTGGAGACCCTGATCAGACGCCGCGTTTTGCGGCGTCTGGTCTAGGTTTCCACTGTTTGCCTATGTCCCACAAAAAGGATGTTAGGTTTATATGGGTTAAGACAAACAAGGGTGTATTGCGCAATCAGTTAGTAGGATGTGCTCAAAATGTGTGATAAAATTTAGATACATTCTGTTTGAAAGAGACACAGTTCAAATGTTTAATTAATTATTAAAAGGTGTCAAACCAGTGAAACAAAAGAAAAAAAAAAAAAAAAAAAAAAAAAAAGAAAAAAATTATGAGTTCTCTGCATGAGGTCATTAACTCTTTGCCCCCTGGGTAATTTTTAGGGCTGGCTAATTGAAGCCAAAATGCTAATCGATTATCAGTCCTTGCATTTCGATATATAACCGATTAGTAATCGCTCAAACTTGACAGAGGGTCTCGGAACTATTTGACAACTCTTGCATGGTCAATGGCATTGATTTCCCCATCATTTCGCAAAACAACACTAAATAGCATGTGTTATAACTATAGGTTTATATAAAAAAGTGGCACCTTTGCTCAAAACTAGTCATCATCCACTCTGTTGGAAGAAAATTTACTTGCTGATAGGCAAACTCGGTAATTAAACTCGCAGTCCGCCATTGTTGTTGTCAACTTCATGTTGCGTGATGTCATACAAAAGGAAGTCAAGTATGCATGTCACGAACACCTTTGTATAAAATAAGACCCGCTGTAAACGTCGGTAAAATTGAAAGCTTCTAAACTCGAATTTAACCGCAGAGAAAAACAAATTTCATGCTAGATTATTCATCTGATGAATATTTCTTGATTTTGTACTACTTTAAAACAAGGAAGCTCATAGTAGAGGAGCCAGGGTTCAAAAATGTCAAAAATAAGCATTTAGGTATGTCCCCTTTTTAGCAGAATTTTCAATTGTTTTATCCTTTAGTACATAGTATAGACAGTATGAAACCAGATGTTGCAATCAATTTAAGTCTTGCAAACATACCTGTAACAGTGTGTTTAATACGTTACCCCTCATTTTCTTAAAAACAAAAATATGTAATCAAGTCTATTTAAGTAGAAGTTGAAATGTTTAAATGAACAAAACATTTATGCAATCTGTAAGAACATGCTATTCTCTACACATATTGATGTTTTTAAAAGTTGTTTGGTTCCATTATAATGTCATTTACGTTACATTTTCAATTATACCCTTAAAATTATTGATATTTTGTTAAAAAGTTTCATTTGACAAAATTTTCAATATGTGTTTAACTTCAGGTTAACATGTATTTAAAAGAGCGTTAACTGACCATTTCAAAACTGCAAACCGATACGTTCTAACATAAATACTTTTTCTGTTATAAGCTGTTTAATTAGATGACCATAGATAAAACTTTATATAAGTTTAGAACCTCTAAAGTTTGAAAATAAGCATGCAATTTTTTCTGTTATCTTTTAAACACCTTATGATAATTGTTTTGATATTACCGACTTAAGAGTAATACTTAACATCATTTCTGAGGTGAATTATCATTTTGTTGTTCGATTTTCAATGTGTAACGTATAAAACAAAGTTTAAGACAAACAAAAATTGCTTAATAGCTTAAATTATACATCATTGGAAAGTTTATTTCATTAAAAAGGGGATGGGGCTGTGTTTGATAGGCATAAAAAGAGCATTTGTTCCAAAAGAAGAACTTATCAGTACTTATTAGGAGACTGTGTATATGGTTGTAAACTTTTCTTTTAAGAAATGGTATAATTCTTGACATAAAAGCAAAACACAGTGTTTGCTATTTTTTCTATGTTATGAAATGCAATTTATAAACTTGTAAAATGATAAATCTGATGCAACATCTCAACTAGGGTACATTCCCTTAAGCTTGTTCAGTCAAATTTGCTAAAGTAACATATATAACTATAAATAAACGAAATATATATCATGATTATATATTTGTCTGAACCGTTTTCCATATACAACTGACCCTTAAAACCTAAAACAAATTTAGACATTTGCATATTTTTTTACTTTTAATTGAACAAAACACTCTAATAACATGAATAAGCTATTCAGAAACAGCCAAAGCTTTGTGTTGAACCTGTTCACACTCATCTTAATATATAAAATAGTAAATAACATTCTATCAAATCAGATTCATTTATGATAAATATCTAAGAAATTTCTGAAATGATGTGTGGATGTCGGAAACTTTGTTTGCTGTTGTTCCTATAGGTTGTGGGAGTTTTGTATCAGGCCTTTGTTTTCTAATTTGTTTCTAGTTCAGCAATCATCTTGACAAGGAAGAGAGCTGGTCGATTCACTTTAATTATATTGTAGATATCTGTGTTCCGTGTCCCTTCCTTAAGGTGCAGTGGGTCAGTCAGGAATCTGTGATTGTGTCATTTCCTAGTCATGTTCACTCATAGAAAGAAGACGTTTACTGGCAATCTAGACAGCATCACTCCTTTATGAATATATAAAATAAAATAATGTTTACGTTACATTAAAGTTAAGGAAATATAAGTGTTTGTTGTCATTTATTCTTTAAGAGAGTGGCTCCGTTATGCAAATTGTTTAAGCCACATCTATTTATGCATATATCAAAACTCAGAAGGCGACTTTTGAATTTATTCTAGCTATGAACTTTAATTTCAGCTCATCTTTAACATAGCTTTCTTTGTTTTATTAATGAAACTGATAGTCATTTTAACTTAACACTACTAATAATTTGTCAAATTAATGCAAACTTTAAAACTGAATGGGTAATTCAAAATGAGTTATTGCCGTTGAAATTGGGGAAATCATCCATAAGGATGGGTTTAACATGGCAAGGCAGTGATCATATCCAAGAAATCTAGATTTCTTCAGTTGTTATTTACGATACCAAATTTACTTAATAAAATTTCAACAGAGAGAAAATAGTTAAGCCAAATTTAACTAAGACACATTAAAATTACCGTTTAAAAGATTATTTACGTTAATCAGAATTTTGATAGGAATAGCAATATCTTAGAGTAAAAATAGCAGTCATAAGATCAAACTTAGTTTTAGCAATTAGTGCTAATATAGCTGATGTTGAGTTCTATCATAATACCATTGCAGTCATTAGACCCCATTTTAAACAAACTGTTGCAGGAATCCTGTCAGTTGATTCCTTTTATGTGCGTTAAATAAAAGATGAGTTGTAAACACATCAGGGTATAGAGACAAAAAGGCATACATTAAATTATCTATTGAGGTAATTAAATAATAATTATATGGGCAATTACTTACACAAATAATAGATTCACATGTTATCCTAAGAAAGTATGCATAAACTTAACAAATAGTATGTATGCATGTTTAATGTGTCTGTCGTTCTTTTTTATCAATCCTCTGCGTAAGAAATTTTATTTCTTTTGATTTATAAAAGTATCATGATACATCTCACTTAATGATAACATTTTCTCTATTGCCAACTGCACTATAAGTAAGTATGATACAGCATAGCATTTTTTGAGTATACTATCTGAAAGTATTCTTTGAAAGTAACATACGTATGGATTTTGTTTCTATTACATGAACTATCAATATACCATGAATATAGCATCGTTTAACAAGTTGGTACATGTTTTATGGGCATTAATTAGTTAGTTTTAAGGACTGAATGACAGTTGTTATGATTACTTATTGTGAGTGTAAAAAATAAATAGTGTCCTGCTGAATAAAACAAACAATAAAGCAGATTCTATCACGTATGCTGATAAGCTATATAGATAAAAAGCAAATGTCTGCAAACATTCTGGAATATATGATCAATCAAGTCCTATTCTAGAAAGTTGTTTGCTCAAGGTCCTGATTATTGGAGTCTAATCAGTTAGAAATGCTACATTACTAAAAATGCAGGGGAGCTTTTCCAACTTATCATAAGATGTGTCTGTTTCTAAAGTATTAAAATGGTAATTTAGAATAAATGCTGCCCTGTTTTGTTGCTTCACAAACGTGTAGAACTAGGCAACACAGTGATTAAAGAAATGATCTTTATTTTTTTGTTATATACGTTACCAACATAAATAATACTCTTTTTCCAAAGCGGACACGCTGTAGATATTAAAATATTATAACCCCAAGGATAGCTAAGGCGGGTGCTAAATCAGAGACAGAAATCATCATGATTTCCACAAACTTCAGTTTTGTTTCATATAACACCGATGAACATATCTTTAATGTTTCACTTCTTGATTTGGACTTCTGCTTGGAATATCATACATTTTTTAGAGTTTTAAGGTATATTTTGTTCCTTATTGTTTTAAATATAGCTGCTGTAACGAATAACTGTTTATAAATGCATATATTTGATGGCTTTTACCATGTGTGATGGATCTGATTATGTTACTATGTGCTTTTTATTTATTCATTGAGCTGTTGACGGTGAAAGAAAATGTCTTGTATATGTCATTTAAGGCCATTTAAGGCATAAAAAGAAGCAAATACGTGGTAGTGGCACAGATTTTAAAGAATCATTTAAGCTTTTTTTAACAATTTAGTTATGAATAATAAATACGTATCTTTTATCCTATTTACATAATTCCTAAAACATATACTTAATGGCATTTATGTGCTTTATTTTCAAGTTTTATCCTTTTTAACTAAATTTGATTTTGTTGATGTTGCATCTCATTCATATTAAATGTTAAAATTACAATATTTTCAATCTAATTTTGAGCACTAAGATGGTAGTCCATTTCATTTTCACCTACTAGCTGTTTAAACGCATATACACATAACATTGCACAAACATATTGTTTTAAAAGAAAGTAACATATATAACAGAACTTCCAGGCGCCTAAACTAAAATTATTAATCTGCTATTAAGCTGCATCTTATTAAAATATCAATCGTAACGATATGGAAGAAAACGATGCAAATGGTAATAACACTATACTAGGAGTTTCCTTATCATCTAATGGTAACGTATTAAACTTGGCTATTGCATGGTAAATGCACATGTTTATCAAAAACTAACAGGCATTTTATAATATATAAAGTATGTAAGAATCTTAATGTACAAAAAGCTCCCTCCACAATTCTTTTGACAGTCCATGGCCAAGTAAACAATAGTAATATATTTAAAGATAATATATTTGAATTTGAATGTAAGTAATGTATATAACAATTACGTAAGCGTGAGTCATTTAAACTTATTGTCAGTTTGGTGATTTTAATTAAATAACTGTAAAGCAATATGCAGATAGTAGGAAATGGGGCCTATCTGGTCTAAATAACTTTTCTTTTTAGTAATGTAGCGAATAGCCTACTACATGAAACCTGCATGAGGGTTGCTATGGTTACCCCATAAATAAACATCTTTTGCAAGACTTTAAATTTGTGCAATATCTGTTTTCACACTTCTGAAACACCATACTAACTGAAGATATAGTCTAAAATTCTGCTACTTTCCGGCCACTTTTTTCCAATTTTGAATCTCTGGCTCCCCTACTATCAAGTATAACTTTTTCGAACAATCAGTTGTTAAGTTAGCCTGCAGAGTACAACGGTTTACTACTTCGTTACAGCAATTTATACACATCTACTGTTATGACAATGCACTTCCGGTCTAAACAAAAAAATTAAACGAGGCAATTACTCTTGGATTTTAATTGAATAAATAAACAGAACATCCATTAAAAGTAACCGATTTTTGAATTTTCATATTTATAATCATTTTTCTATTGTATATTGACCGATTAACCGATATTTCACTAAATTGTGTCAGCCCTAGTAATTTTTCATGCTTTTTTTATCGTCTGCTGATTTTTTTCAATATCAACTTTTTCGGAGAAAAAATTCAGGAATACCATCAGAGTGTCAAATATTTGAATCCTGATCAGGCCCGATATCTTTTCTGGCCTGAGCAGACGACACTAGGAGATTAATAGTTAATATCGCAGCCTCTTGAAGGAGGAGCGCTTGTACGTGAAACTGCTACTAAATTCCCAATTGAATCAAGCCTTGGGTGTATATAAGGCACATTACGCGTAGTACTATGTATAAAAAAGTTCCTTTTTTAGCTGGAACTGGCGTAAGTTTTTGTTTGTTTATTTTGATTCTTTACGTCCCATCAACAATCTTTCAGTTATAAAGGGACGGGTCTTCACTGGTTGAACCAGTACTAAGCTACGATTAATATTCTTGCTCAAGGACACAATGCTGTGACGCCGGTGAGGCTCAAACTGGCTTAAGGAAAATGAGTTCTAAAGCATATGGGTTCAGCCCTATTTAAATCCATTTTTCTGATTACCCGAAAAGTTTAATTAGCAGAATAAATTAAGTTTATTTCTTTTTCAATAAAATATCGCTTTAGCGATATTTTATTGAAAAACATAAAATTCATTTATAACCATTCGTTTTGCTGCAATCACACTTGTTATTGTGTTGGCATGGTTTCTATGACGTCAGCGTCACGTTATGTAACATCAGCGTCATGATATCAAAGTAGATCCTCAATGTACATCCAAGGTCTGAATCCATGGAATTGGCCGAGGAAGTTCCATTTGTTAAGGGCCCTTACAGACTGATAATCCATTCTGATTTACTTGATTTGGCTGCGGTCTCTTATCAGTTTAATCCAATAACAGCCATCTCTTAACATAAATATAGGCCTTTAACAGCACCCTAGATAAGCAGCGTATTTGCGAAAATACGCAATTAAAATCATCAAAAAAGCAATTAAAATGAAATGTGTGCATACCGAAAAGCAATTCTAACGATCGGTATGCAATTACATGCGATGTCAATGTGTACCATTTGGTCCATTTTGCATCCATTCGGCTAATAAAAAAATGCCAGTCGGGTATTGATTTTATTTTTACTGGCGAGCGCGCAATATACTCCAGTTTTATGAAAATATCGGTGCCCAGTCCAGTATTTCGCGGAAAAACACTTAGATGAAAGTAAACTTTTCAAAGTATACATGCTCGAATGTCAACAAGGGGATGAGATTTGCTTCAGGAACAATAAAATCCGTGAGTTTGATACTTTAGAAAGGCAGACAATGGGAGTGAATAAATATGCAAGCACATTCCCGATGGCTTCATGCAATAAGAAAAGGTGTAATCACAGAAAAAAACGTGGCGTAAAAAAAATATGAAAATACGCAATTGTTTTTGCAAGTACGCAATTGAGGATAACCAGGTTGCGTAAGTACCCAATTGACCCAAAAGCTTATCTAGGGCGCTGGCCTTTAAGCCATTCCCTCAAGACAACAAATTTTGTTGGTTTTTCTTTGTCTTGATGCTTTACATCCAAGTCAACAGTTTTTCAGTCATGTCAAGGTCTTCCTTGGATGTGAACCAGTACTAAGCAGAGGATTAGGTGTCTTGGTCATGGACACTTTACGAGAAGATATCATCATAAACAGACTGACGGACAGGTTGAGGCCCAGGGGGGGTACTCCGATATTTTCACACATACGTAGGCTCGGTCCATTTTTTTGCGTTCAAAATTCTGAATTTCAATATTTTTTTTGGGTTTTCAGAAAAATGAATATTTTTTTGGGGTATTAAGATTTTGTGGATATTTTTTTAGGGTCTTCACAAAATTGGGCTAGTTTGAGGGTCATTTCTATGCAATTTAGGGTCTTTTTTTAAGGTCAAGGTACAGAATTGGGATATTTTTTTGGGTTGCTAAAATTTCAAATATTTTTTTGGGGTGTTTGAAATTCCTGATATTTTTTTGGGGTGAATGGTAGATGCTGGGTCCGAGCCTACATATGCGGAAAAAATTAGAGTACTCCCCCTGGGGATTGAGGTAATCACAATATTTCCATGATGCTTTTTAAAAAGCATGGGGATAACAAGATATATAGAGGATATTTACTTTTTTGAGGTAAATACCAAATATATTTCATCGAGTGTGGTGAAAAAAATCAGTACTTTTCACGAGTGTGTAGCACGAGTGAAAATGCTGATATTTTCAATGCACTAGATGAAATATATTTGGTATTTGCCAAAAAAAAGTTAATTTCTTTATATTTTATACTCAACGGAAATACAGAAAGCACAACCTAACTTTTTCCTTTGTTGTTTAACGTTTGATTTGACTTTTGCAGTGTACTTACTGGGTATAACAATGGCTTAGAAACACATTTTAACAAATGAAACATAAGAAATCAGCATTTAAAGAAAGTCTATTAAGTGTGCCTAAGGGTAGGCGCCACATGCAAACTGGCGCTACGTCAGGTAAAACATTGACATCATTATGTTTGATGTTGACATCACAACATGCGTAGCATTATTTCTGACAAATATCCTTCACTTAAAACCTTTTGATAAAAAATCCCAGTCCCAAATTGCCAAGAAAGCCTTCTTTTGCTACAGTGAAAATATAAATCGTATCAGTTGCTAGTGAAAAAATAAGATATTTTTTCACTCATCATCATCATCATAATCGGATTTTTGATTAACGTGCAGGTGCAGGGGCATCATCCACATCAGTGGGCCCCTTTCCAGGTAACTGGCTAGCTGCACCCATAGCAGATCTCACACCTGATCTCCAGGTGCTCCTTTCTTGAGGGTCAACTGTGGTGAGCTTCCACTCACGGCAGTCTTTCTCTGTCAGTTTCTTCCATGTTTGCTTGGGCCTCCCTGCCCCCCGCTTGCCGTCAATCTGCATATCATATGCTGTTCTGATTGCACCACTCGAACGCTCCACATGCCCAAACCAGCAAAGTCTTCTCTCTCTCAAAATGATGTTGAGGTCCTCAAGCTGAAGCTTTGCCAGTAGCTTGCTTGACCTTACCCTGGCCACATCCTCTGGCTTGATACTGCAGATCTGTCTGATCATGGCCCTATCATTTTGTTGCAAGCGCTGCAGGTTCGTCTTGGTAAGTGGCCAAGTTTCACTGGCATGGAGCATGGTGCTCCACACGCAAGAGATGTACACATGACCACGGGTCTTGTAAGAGAGGTGGCGGGATGTGAGAACTGGTAGTAGCTCCCTGAACTTCTTCCAGGCAGTTTTCACATGAGTAGTGACCGCCATTTCACAGCCTCCACCAGCAGAAAGCATGTCACCTAGGTAGCAGAAGGAAGTTACCACCTCAAGCTTATCAGGTACGACCTGGACTTCACTCTGTGGTCTGCCGTCAATAGGGCGAGCATTTCCCATGCACCATGCACACCTATAATCAGGATTTGGTGTCAGTCGTTGTAGCCCACTGCATTTCTTATGCACCCAAAGTTTGCAGCCATTGCAGTAGATGCTGTTGTTGCCTACTCCTGTACGACAGACAGCGCATGGGTATTCGCCTGAACTCTGCAAGAGGTCCAGGCCTGTACCACAGATCATGACCTTTGTCTTTCCTGCATTTACCCTCAATCCCTTCTTCTCCATGGCTTCTTTCCATATCAAGAGCCTCCTGACACATTCCTCTAGGGAGTCAGCATTGATGACAAGATCATCTGCATATAGGTCCTCCCAGGGAACACCAGCCCGCAACTCACGTGACAAGGCCTCCAGCACAATGATGAAGAGCAAGGGACTGAGTACGGATCCCTGATGGACCCCGACCTTCACCTCAAACTCTTTGCTGAAACCCTCGCCAACACGAACCCTGCTTTGTGCATTAGCGTACATTCCATGGACTAACCGCACAATCCATTCCTCAACGCCTAGCTTTCTCAGGGCCCACCAGATAACCTTCCGAGGGACACGGTCAAATGCTTTCTCTAGGTCCACGAAGGCCATATAAAGCCTCTTGTTCACTGCTAGGTATTTCTCCTGCAACTGCCGGACCACAAAGATTACATCTGTAGTACCTCTTCCTGGGACAAAGCCAAACTGGTAGTCGTCAATAGACACCACCTGTCTTATGAGACCATCGACAATCCTCTCTAGGATCTTCATGGCCTGCTCAGTCAGCTTGAGGCCTCGATAGTTGCCTCTATCCAAAGCATCACCCTTGCCCTTGTAAAGGCAGACAATGAAACTTTCCTCCCAGTCAGTTGGGACCTTGCCATCACGGATAATCGCAGTAGCAAGATCTCGGATCATGGTGGCACCTGTATCTCCTGCTGCCTTGATCATCTCCACCACTATGCCTGATGGACCTGCAGCTTTGCCCGACTTCATCTTTGAGATGGCCTTCTTCACCATGTCGATAGTGATTGGGATAGGAGGGCCTTCTAACGGAGGTTCGTTGGACAGGTGATCAGGGTCCCAGTCAAATTCAACGTTGAGAAGCCTTTCATAATGTTCAGCCCTCGCATTCTGCTTTGCCTCCTTGCTCATTGACATTTCCCCAGTGTCATTCTTCACTGGCTTGTCGCCTACAACATCAACATTCTCTTTCCTCATCTGGTTGGCGAGGCGGAAGATATCAGACGACTTGTGGTCTTCACTGTAAAAAAATACCAGTTTTTACTCACATTTGATATTCATTGAATTCACTGCTTGTGATAAAATAAAAAATCATACCATTTCTATCGTTATAGATGGTCATTTTCATGTCTCGGAACAGGGAAAGTCTTCTCTGTCTAGCCGCATAATCCCCATCACCCATCTGGGTCACATGCAATGTACCATCTTTAACTATATGCAGTGAAACTATCTGTCAAAAAAAAACACAGCATAAAATTGTAAATACTTTCTTACCCATAATTTTTAGCATATGTTTTGGGTGCTCAAAAGAACCGTCTCATTTAGACGGTTCTTTTGAGTACCCACAACATATGTTTTGGTTGAGAAATAAGAAAATTATATTTCTGTTACCCACTCTTAACTAAAGGCCTGAACAAACCAGAAAAATGTTTATTCGTTCATGCTTTTATGACATCTGCTGATTTTTTCTCCAAAAATCAATTTCTTTCAAAAATACCATCAGAGTGTCAAACAAAATCAGTGCTAACTCTTTGCCTACTCACTGGGCAATTTTGCATGCTTTTTTTTAACGTCTGCTGATTTTTTCTCCAAAAGTCAATTTCTTTCAAAATTACCACCAGAGTGTCAAACAAAAACAGTGCTAACTCTTTGCCTACTCACTGGGCAATTTTGCATGCTTTTTTTTACGTATGCTGATTTTTTCCCTAAAAAATCAATTTCTTTCAAAAATACCATCAGAGTGTCAAACAAAAACAGTGCTAGCTCTTTGCCTACTCACTGGGCAATTTTGCATGTTTTTTTTTACGTCTGCTGATTTTTTTTCAAAATCAATTTCTTTCAAAAATACCATCAGAGTGTAAAACAAAAAAAGTGCTAATTCTTTGCCCACTGGGCAATTTTGCATGTTTTTTTTTTTTGTCATCTGCTGATTTCTTTAAAAATCAACTTTTTCCAAAAATTCTTTCAGGAATGCCATTTAAAAAGTGTCAAAACAGTCTGGATCCAGGTCAGTCCCAACATTTTTTCAGACCTGACCTGGGTCCAAACTGTTCGTATAGGTAATCAGATGATGATAAAAGTGATGCTATGGACATTTAATATGAAATTTATAAATCAAGCCTTTTAAAGCTTGTTTCATATCTAACTCATCAACTGCTAATCATGACTAACCCTGAATGCGCCAATCGCAACAAAAGTTGTCTGCTTTTCTCGTCTGCTGAAGTGTTTAAGAAGCTTCTATGGCAAACAGTGTGGACCCAGATCAGACTGCTTCTATAGAAGCAGTCTGTTCTGGGTCCAAGCTGCTTGCTTCTATACTTAAATCGTCAGTAATGCTAGGCAATTATTTGCAGCAGACGCATTTTTTCTTGGCCCTTTAAGGGCTAAATGTTGTCTGCTATGACTTGTCTGCTGTCTCTTTTAAACCATCTCTGTAGCAAACAATGTGGACCCTGAACAGACTGCTCATAAAGCTCTTCGTTTTGTCTATTTTTGAGTGGCTGTTTTACACAGGTTTTACTGTAATTACCTTATCTAGAAAGGGTGGGGGGCGCTCATAGGGGCAGGGGCGCTCAAAGGGACGAATATGGTAAATACCTTATCCAGAAGTGTTGCGTTAGTGTTATAGTCTGCTCCCGGCAAGTTGCGGATATAATTGAAGGCTTCCTCCAAGGGTACAAACATGGTAAGACCTGACTGTTGGTTGATAAACTGTTTTGTTTGAGGTGCCGCTCTGTCAATAATATTGGAAAATGTCCTGCAAAAAGAAAAAATGTCTTTAAACATTGACAAATATATCTTTACAAAATTAAAAAAAGTCCTAAAATATTGCTTAATATCTTACAGGACTTTAGTCAAGAGTGAGTAACGAAAATTTAATTTCTTATTTCTCAACCAAAACATATGTTGTGGGAACTCATTGGAACCATCTCATTGAGATGGTTCTTTTGAGCACCCCAAACATATGTTAAAACTGATAGGTAAGAAAACATTAACAATTTTACGTTGAAAATTTTTGTTTATCTAAACCTGTGATCTTTACAAAATTAAAGAAGTCCTAAAATATTGCTTAATATCTTATAAGAAAAACCCTTTCCCTTCATGAATATTCATGCTAAGCTCCATCCACTTTTGATATATTTAAAAATAAACTTTCATGTTTGTAGAACAAAGAAATTACATGTCAGGTCCACTGGTGCAGGATCACACTTTATCATATTTCCATAAGCAAACAGAGTAGACCCTGATCAGGCAAGAGCTTCCTGGTCATGGTCTGCTCTAGTTGCAAAAGTATTAAAAGGCAACTCTCTGAGACCACATAATATCTTAAAAGGAAAAACAAAGTAATTGTTTCCTACTTTTTTTAATTGGTGTTTTGGAAAAACAACCACTAAAATTTGCTATTTTTTACATTCATATAGGTTTAGATAAGCATATTTTAGGTGTAACCGTGGATTATTTTATATATCCATCAAATATGCGGAATCTACTTTTAGTATGACCATTTGTACGTACAGAATCTGGGATTTTGCATGACATGCCATTTTTCCATTTTGCACGTCCTCCAAAAAAGACTATTTAAAGATGACCCCACTTATTAATTAAATGCACAAGCGAATCAGGCGTGATTTCCATTACATTTAAACAAGCATCCATCGTTTTAGTCAGTGAATTAGGGTGGTGCAATGTAACTTCATGACTGAAATATTTGACTTGTTTATTTGCGCTTTGCCTAAAAGGCTCAAAAAGTGCATCTATGCTCAGAGTTAACTGCAGCATCTTGGATGTTGGAGCCATTTGAAGAAGTCATCGCTATTTTTTTCTCTTCAACTTTCATTGCAAACACAACTTGTTAAAATTAGAGATTAAAAACATCGCCAAAATCAATGTGATCTAGAATTGTCAGAGGATCTGACTATAGCAGCGCTTTTCATGCTGTAAAAAAGTCAAGTTCTAAACATATTGAGTAGAAACAAATTTCTGACAGCACTCAAGGGCTATAACTCTGCTACAAATAAGCAAAATATGGGAGGTAGCAATTCTAACCTAGATCTTATAAATATAAATGCATTAACAAATTTTGGTAAAACTCTATATCAATTTGTTCTCAAGATATTGAGAGGAAATGAAATTCTGATGTCTATCAAGGGCCAATGCTCTGTTAAAAATGACAGTTAAATTCCTGTTTACCTAAATCTTGTCAATATAAATGCATTTATAACGTTTGGTCAAATTCTATGGGTTGTTCTCAAGATATTGAGCGTAATCAAAGTTCTGGAGTAAATCAAGGGCTGTAACTCTGGTTCAAATGTGCGGAAAATGACATGTAACACTCTCAACCTAGATGTTGTCAATATGAATGCATATATAAAATTTGGTGAAAATCTGTCAATTTGTTCTCTAGATATTGAGCATAAACAAAATTTTGGCATAAATCAAGGCCCATAACTCTGGTACAAATGTGTGAAAAAGGATGTGCAACAATCCCAACCTAGATCTTGTCCATATGAATGTATCTAAAAAATTTGGTGAAAATCTGTCAATTTGTTCTGAAGATATTGAACGGAAACGAAATTCGGGGGTAAAGCTAGGGCCATAACTCGGGTACAAATGTATGGAAAATGACATGTAACAATTCCAACCTAGATCTTGTCAATATGAATGCATATATAAAATTTGGTGAAAATCTGTCAATTTCTTCTCAAGGTAGTGAGCCGAAACTAAATTCTGGCATAAATCAAGGGCCAGAACTCTGGTACAAATATGCAAAAAACAATGTGTAACAATCCCAACCTAGATCTTTTCAATATGAATGCAAATATAAAATTTGGTTAAAATCTGTAAAATTGTTCTCAAAATATTGAGCGCAAACAAAATTTTGGCGTAAATCAAGGGCCATAACTCTGGTACAAATATGCGAAAAAGACATGTAACAATCCAAAGCTGGATCTTGTCAATATAAATGCATATATAAAATTTGGTGAAAATCTATCAATTTGTTCTCAAAATATTGAGCGGAAGGGAAATTATGACAGAGGGACGGACTAAAGGACAAACAAACGAATGAACGGAATGAATGACAGACAACCCAAATCCTATATAGCCCCCGCTTTTTCAAAGTGGGGCTATAAAAACATAAAAAACGAGTTTTACAGTGTGTCTATCATCTTAGACTATAACTAACAGTGTTTATTTTCACTCAGGCTTTGACTAAATGTGCCTTTTATCTACGGATATGATTTAAAGTGTTTCTTTTTAACCAATGCTATGATTTACAGTGTGTCTTTGTCTAACTATTGCTTACAGTGCATATTTTATCTAAGGCTATGAATTACAATACATATTCTTATGATATGGCTAGTTGTGCATCTTTTATCTAAGGCTATCATTTACAGAGCATCTTTTATCTAAGGCTATGATTTACATGTATCTTTTATCTAAGGCTATGGTTAACAGTGCATCTTTTATCTAAGGCTATGATTTACAGTGCACCTTTTATCTAAGGTCATGATTTAAAGTGCATCTTTACGTAAGGCTATGATTTACAGTGCATCTTTTATCTAAGTTTTACATCTACTGGTTGGCTTAGACAATGGAGATGTAGCTCACAACATTAATCCAGTTATTTGTTTCTTGACAAAGGCCAAGTGGCCGAAAATTTGAGATTTTATATCTACTGGTTGGCTTAGACAATGGAAATGTAGCTCACAACATTAATCCAGTTATTTGTTTCTTTACAAAGGCCAAGTGGCCAAAAATTTGAAACAGAGTAAACATAGTGTTTTACTATGATTTACAGTTCATCTTTTATCTAAGGCTATGATCACCCAGGTAAACCGCATGTCCAAATCTCGGAGGGTGTTGGCTACCGGAGGTAAACAAAGGATTTTATGGCTGCACATGGTCTGCTTTGAGATGGTTTTATATCATAATGAACCACATTAAGGAATAAAATCAACATATAAGCCGTAAGTATATAGAATGACAAGAATTCTGAAAGCAATGCATGTTTTGAACTGAATCTGTTTGAATTTAAATCGCATTTGAATTCGGAAATGCGGTGATTTGAACGAATATTTCGAATTCATCAGTTAATATTTATATGTATTATTTTATTTTTTCTTGATTCATAACTACCGCTGCAATGTTTAACCCCTCTTTGGAATGTATCAGTCCAATATAATTCAAACAGACGTGCACAACACTTATTTATTTGCAATTTTATGACGATGGTTTCATGTTTATTGATAGCGTTCCATTCGGAGTTAAGTCCTCTGAACATTTTGCTAACCATCAAAACGAAAGCAACGTAAGCGATTTTCAAAATTTGAAGTTTTAATAGCAGTTTTGGACATGACACTTACAAGCCATGCAGGAGAATGATATAGAATGGTAGTGGCACATGCAATTAGTGTCAAAGGTTGATATAAGCCCAGCAATGATCAAACCACTGGCCGTTTTTCATTGAAAAATTTACATTCGCCGTTTGAAAAGTCGCCCTGAATCCTACAGACATAGATCAAAAGTATTAAACAGATTCCTAGTCCTTATCATTCAATAAAGAAGCAACATGTTTGCTGCTCTCGTCCTCAAGAAACTTTCAATATGAAATGAAAACGGATAAATACAGACCCTATCCATCCATGATCCCAATGTTTACCTCCGATAGCCAACATCCTCCGAGATCTAGACATGGGGTTCACCTGGGTGATGATTTACAGTGTATCTTTTATCTTAGGCTATGATTTACAGTGCATCTTTTATCTAAGGCTATGATTTACAGTACATATTTTATCTAAGGCTATGACTTGCTGTGCATCTTTTATCTAAAAATATGATTAACAGTGCATCTTTTACCTTAGGCTATGATTTACAGTGCATCTTTTATCTTAGGCTATGATTTACAGTTCATCTTTTATATAATGCTATGATTTACAGTGCATCTTTTATCTAAGGCTATTATTTACAGTTCATCTTTGATATAATGCTATGATTTACAATGCATCTATTTTCTTAGGCTATGATTTACAGTGTATCTTTTATCTTAGGCTATGATTTACAGTGCATCTTTTATCTAAGGCTATGATTTACAGTACATATTTTATCTAAGGCTATGACTTGCTGTGCATCTTTTATCTAAAAATATGATTTACAGTGCATCTTTTATCTAAGGCTATGATTTACAGTGTATCTTTTATCTAAGGCTATGGTTAACAGTGCATCTTTTATCTAAGGCTATGATTTACAGTGCACCTTTTATCTAAGGCCATGATTTAAAGTGCATCTTTATCAAAGGCTATGATTTACAGTGCATCTTTTATCTAAGTTTTACATCTACTGGTTGGCTTAGACAATGGAGATGTAGCTCACAACATTAATCCAGTTATTTGTTTCTTGACAAAGGCCAAGTGGCAAAAATTTGAAACAGAGTAAACATAGTGTTTTACTATGAGTTACAGTTCATCTTTAATCTAAGGCTATGATTTACAGTGTATCTTTTATCTTAGGCTATGATTTACAGTGCATCTTTTATCTAAGGCTATGATTAATAGTACATATTTTATCTAAGGCTATGACTTGCTGTGCATCTTTCATCTAAAAATATGATTAACAGTGCATCTTTTACCTTAGGCTATGATTTACAGTGCATCTTTTATCTTAGGCTATGATTTACAGAACATCTTTTATATAATGCTATGATTTACAGTGCATCTTTTATCTTAGGCTATGATTTACAGTTCATCTTTGATATAATGCTATGATTTACAATGCATCTTTTTTCTTAGGCTATGATTTACAGTAAATCTTTTATCTTAGGCTATGATTTACAGTAAATCCTTTATGTAATAATTTGATTTACAATGTGCATTGTATATAAGGCCATGTCTTGCATTGTTTCTTTTATCTGAGGCTATGGATTACAGTGTACCTTTTATCTAAGAATAAGTACGTCTTATAACAAAGGCTATGATTTACAATGTCTTTTATCTCAAGCTATGAGTTATAGTGTATATTTTATCTAAGGTTACAATTTACTGTGTATCTTTTATATAAGGCTATGGTAAACATCTCTTATCTAAGGTTTCTTTATATAGTGTATTTTTTTTTTATCTAAGGCTATCATTTTCAGTGCATCCTTTATCTAAGGCTATGATTTATAGTCAATCTTTTATCTAAGGCTATGATTTATTATACACTGAAGCAAACTTATAAACGAACACGTTAATTTTTTTATGCTAGCTCAGAATGTAAATATCTGTCATACAACATTTTAATTCTATAAATAAAACCAAGGATTTGCCAGAACTCTACAAGTCATTTCATTTCAAAATGTCTCGTTCGTCTTGCACAGACGAACTCCTAGTAAAGGTACCCTCAAATAAGAAAATAACACTTTTCATAGCAATATTAAATATTCCACAGAAACATTACCCATTTGCATATTTGATTGTTTGAAGATGTTATTGACTGCAATGATTTAAGATGAATTTAAATCAAAAGTTTTGACACAATCGAAATCGTCATTTCTTTTCCGTAATAAAATGAAGATAGGCGCTGTCAACAGCTTTATCTAAGAAATTAGGCTTTAAGCATGCACTTTGGGTACAAACTTCGTAGTGCTCTGTACACTTTATTATATGCTGTACGGAATTGACATTTTCAGCGATGATTCTTTTTAGTAGAAATCACTGTTCTTCTTTAGAAAAGTAAAAAAAAAATCTTTGACAAATGCAGTCAAATTAATTGTTAAAATTTCACAATGAAACTGGAAGTGTGGAATAGTCGTGAAAGATTTACGGCCGCAGAATAGTCTAATCGAGTTCTGCTGGTTTTTGCTTACCAAGTTCAGATAGAAAAAAGCATACAACAATTTTAACGTGTGCTTCTAAATTCTCGGAAAATGTGATTTTTTTCCATTTTTTTAAAAAATGCGTAAAAAATCTGCCGTATATCTGATTTCAAATATTTGGTGTTTTTTTAAGTCACCTGGACCAGTTCGTAAACACATGCACTTCGATTTGATAAAAATGCACCCAAACATGTTTTTTCACAAAAAACGTTGATTTTTACATTTTTGAATCCCAAAAATGTAAAATGAATGAAAACTATCACGAAACAATTCTAAACTTTGGTCCATTGAAACACTTATGATTAGGTCAAAAAATCATTCAATATTTTTGGTGCCTTAGTCAGAAAAATCTAGTTTGTAAAGTGTTTGTTTATAAGTTTGTTTAAGTGTATGTCTTTAATATATAGAGGATACTTACTTTTTTGAAGTGAATACCAAATATATTTCATCGAGTGCGGTGAAAAAAATCAGTATTTTTCACGAGTGCGTAGCACGAGTGAAAATGCTGATATTTTCACCGCACGAGATGAAATATATTTGGTATTTGCCGAAAAAAAAGTAAATTTTCTCTTTATTTTATACTCAACGGAAATACAGAAATCACAACCTTACTTTTTACTTGGTCGTTTCTCGTTCGATTTGACTTTTGCAGTGTGTTTATTGGGAATTACATTGGGTGTAAACATAGTTTGCACCTAGAAAATGGCTTAGAATCATATTTTAACGAATGAAACCCAAGAAATCAGCATTTAAAGAAAGTCTATTGAGTGTGCATTAGGGTAGGGGTCGGACGTTCAAACTGGCGCTACGCCAGGTCAAACAGTGACGTCATTATGTTTGATGTTAACGTCACAACATGCGTAGCGTTATTTTTGACAAATATACTTCACTTAAAACCTTATGTTAAAAAATATCAGTCACAAAATTGCCAAAAAAGCCTTGTTTTGCTACAGTTCTATTCTATTCTACAGTGAAAATATAAATTGTATCAGTCACTAGTGAAAAAATACGATATTTTTTCACTGTAGAAAAATACCAATTTTACTTACATTTGATATGCATTGAATTCACTGCTTGTGATAAAATAAAAGGCTATGATTTATGGTGTGTCTTTTATCTTAGGCTATGCTTTATAGTGTATCTTAGGCTATGATTTACAGTGCATCTTTTATCTTAGGCTATGTTTTACAGTGCATCTTTTATCTAAGGCTATGATAAACATGTGGCTATGACTTACTGAGTGTCCTGTTGTATCTGCTCCAATGCACTATTACATTTAGTGCATCCTTTATCTAAGGCTATAATTTATTATTTGTCTTTTATATTAGGCTATGATCTATAGTGTGTCTTTTATCTTAGCCTTTGGTTTGTAGTGTATCCTAGCCTATGATTTACAGTACATCTTTTATCTAAGGCTATGATCAACAGTGTATCTTTCATTTAAGGCTATGATAAGGCCAGAATTTTTTTATTAGTTGATTTACGGGAATTGTTTTTCAAATTTAGGGTCGGGGGAAGGAAAAAAAATAAATAAAAAAGCTCTGAAAATGACCAGTTAACTAGTCATTTTCAGAGCTTTTTTTTTTTTTTTTTTTTTAATATCTCCAGAAAAAACAGTAAAACTATATATAGTAAGGCAAACCATCAGTCTGTATTAAATTTTTAAATATTTTATCATTTTCCTAAAAATCTGGTCAAGGCAATCACTTTTTACTGTGTCACTCTCAAAAATACACAGACAGAACTTCAAAAAAAAAAATTCAACAAAACAAATGATATTTAGAGTCGGTGGATAAAATAAAAAAAATTTTTTTAGAAATAAAATTTCATTTTTTTTATAAATCGTAAATCAACTAATAAAAAAATTCTGGCCTAAACAGGTAGGCAATGACTTACTGAGTGTCTTGTTGTATCTGCTCCAATGCAGTATTATAAACGAACCCAAGCAGTCTATCTATGACATGTATCACACCGTTGGCTACGGTAATATTCCCTCGGACAATCTGAGCAGTAACATCCCCACTACTGACGGACACTGTAACAAACAAAACAAGATATGTATCACACCATTGGCTACAGTAATATTCCCTCGGACATTCTGAGCAGTAACATCCCCACTACTGACGGACACTGTAACAAACAAAACAAGATATGTATCACACCATTGGCTACAGTTATATTCCCTCGGACAATCTGTGCAGTAACATCCCCACTACTGACGGACACTGTAACAAACAAAACAAGATATGTATCACACCATTGGCTACAGTAATATTCCCTCGGACAATCTGAGCAGTAACATCTCCACTACTGACGGACACTGTAACAAACAAAACAAGATATGTATCACACCATTGGCTACAGTAATATTCCCTCGGACAATCTGAGCAGTAACATCCCCACTACTGACGGACACTGTAACAAACAAAACAAGATATGAATCACACCATTGGCTACTGTAATATTCCCTCGGACAATCTGAGCAGTAACATCCCCACTACTGACGGACACTGTAACAAACAAAACAAGATATGAATCACACCATTGGCTACAGTAATATTCCCTCGGACTATATGAGCAGTAACATCCCCACTACTGACGGACACTGTAACAAACAAAACAAGATATGTATAACACCATTGGCTACAGTAATATTCCCTCGGACAATCTGAGCAGTAACATCCCCACTACTGACGGACACTGTAACAAACAAAACAAGATATGAGCCGTGACACGTGATTTCCAACTATGTGCCATTTTGACAAAAGTAGACTCAGACGAGCCTGTGCATCATCCGCTTATGTGTAGAAACCTTAAATGCTGTTCGGTCAGTAGCTTAAGAGTCATAGAATATTTAAGCGACCAGCAAAGGTTCTGATCAGTCTGCGTGTGTGTGCAGGCTGGTCTGAGCCTTTGCTGGTCGCACATACCATATTGTTGGAAATCTCATGTCACGGCTCAATTATGTATCACACCATTGGCTTTTAACTTTTTCAAAATATTATTTTAAGAAACACTAACAAAGTGTCAAACTGTTTGGATCCAGATCAGCTGTGTGCTCCACTGTTGGCACCATAGATTAGTAGTGCTCTTCCACTGGACCGCTGCTACAGCACCGTCGGTCTGTTGACTCCCGCTACTGTCACCCAGGTTGTGTCAGGCTTAAGTTTCTGGCATATAGCTGCCCCTTTCTAGTTTTGTGTAAAGGCCTAGAGAAACCTCCTAGATGGGTAACACTCCTGAGGGGACAAAAAATCCACTCATCCGCTCGTTATTACAAATGAAATCTAGAAAGGATAAGTAAATCTTCCCAAGGCACTCGTCTTGTATGACGAGTGCTTTGGGAAGAATTACCCGTCCTTAGTAGTTGCACCTTAAAATATGAGGGTGAAACTAGCATTTTCTGAGTGTTGAATGTGAAATATTTTTGTCAGTATATGGGATGCAGTTATGAATTTGACAGGGTAAATATCAATTCTAATGCACTTGTTTTTGTAACGTGACGTCAGATTGGATAACGTCAAAAATTTGCGATAGTATATCCTGTGATATACTGTCGCAAATAGTTTGACATCATTATTTATGTCACATTCGTTGAATGACGTGCGGCTATATACGGCTCCCAACGCTCTAATTTGAGACAAGACTGTAGAAGCGCATTAGAATGGGGATAACCATATTCAAAATTTTAATTTGGGGAGGTATATTGTCGGATATATGTTCTGAAATCATGTTTTACGGCTCCACTGGCGTGTTACCGTAAACCTAAACATCCGGCCCTATATCCTACGATATAACTCCCCAAATAAAAATTTTGAATACAGTTATCCCCTAATTTAACAGTGATACAAGGAACTTTATAAGTCAGATCACGTATTACTCCCTTATGTTCTTTATTGTATACACTTTTAAAGGACAAGTACATGTGTTTGCAGGACGAGTAAAAATTGTAAGTCACTCGTCCTGCAGGACAAGTGCAATATTGAAATATTTTTGTCCCCTGCTCCTGGGTTAATTAGTCCCATCTGCCAACATTTTACAGGTAGTACAGGGGTACAGGTTTATCTTGTCCCCCACAGTATCTTGTCCACCCTTGGTATCTTGTCCCCAGGGACACTTTACCCCAGGTAAAGTGTCCACGGAGACACCTTACCCCGGGGTAAAATAAAGTGTCCCCACCTTACAAATCAGTTTTATATACAAAATTTGATGAAGTTCTGTCCATTTGTTCTAAAGATATTGAGTAGAAATGAAATCCTGACATCAATCAAGGGCCATAACTCTTTTACAAGTTTGCAAAAAATGACAGGTAACTATCCCAACATAGATCTTGGCAATATCAATGCATATACAAAATTTGGTTAAATCATGTCCATTCTTTCTAGAGATTAAAATGGAAACGATAATCTTACATCAATTAAGGGCCATAACTCTGTTACAAATTCGCATGAAATGACAGGCAACAGTGTCAACCTAGATCGTGTCAATATCAATCCTTATATAAAATTTGGTAAAATTCTATCCATTTATTCTCAAGATATTGAGCGGAAAGAAAATCTGACATCAATCCAGGGCCATAACTCTGTTACAAATTTGCGAAAAATGAGAGGTAACAATCCCAACCTAGGTCTTGTCAATATGAATGCACATATTACATTTGGTGAAATTCTATCAATTTGGTCTTAAGATATTGAGATTTTGAGCGGAAACAAAATTCTGAACCAAATTCTGACATCAGTCTTACAAATGTGCGAAAAATGGTGTGTAAGAATCCAAACCTAGATCTTGTCAATACCAAAGCACCTTTAAAATTTGGTGAAATTCTATCAATTTGTTCTCAAGATATTGAGCAGAAACGAAATCATGACAGACGGAATGATGGACAACCCAAATAGCCCCACTTTTTCAAAGCAAAATAATGAGCAAGTCAATTTTAGGACTTTTAAATTTTTTGAACTTCGGAACCCTCGATCAGCACAGAAGAGTGGGCGTCACTCTATAGGGTCTCTTAACTCTTTCCTTCGTGAATATTCATGCTAAGCTCCACCCAATATGAATAAATTATATACAAGACCGGTTTCATATTTATTTGAACAGATTTGAATTTCAATTTTTACGGTTGCATATAAATAAAACAAACAAATGTTGCTTTTTCATAACAGACGTATCCCTGGTATTGCCAAATAGACAAGATGGCAATTTAAAGCATAGTCATAACACAGGGGCCCTCAATACATCCCCAGCCCCCTTTGCCTGATTTTAAGAGCTAAAAATGATGTATCTTCTAAAAAAATACGTATTTAAGTTTGAGATTTTCCTTTATGTTTAGAGAAACATTCAGTCTATTATTCAAATGAGAAACAGCCTATGTGTGTCTGTTTTTGCTTGGCAACTGGGCTTAATAAGTTTTTCATAAATGTGCCCAAAATGGGTATCTCATGTATAAAATGTGTCTTGGAATTTTGAAAAACAAATTCTCAAAACTCACAGCGGAATCAATTTCTTATATATTTTAAGTATCTATCACGGGATAAAACTGATCTCCAAATATTGCATTTGAGTATTTTGCATACAATTTAGTGTTGCTATGGAAACTGCAAACCCTAAAATTTGATGTTCAAGTTGCTTCCAAAAAGTAAATATCCAACTGGAATGCTTTATTTTCTAACAGAACACACTTAACAGAACATTATTTATGTACAATACATAAAGGTTCCAAAAGAAAAACTTCACATCTTTTGGAGAAATTGTTCAAGAAAGATTTAGTACATTTTGTTTAAAACAGCATTTTTAAACGCTTAAAATTTGACTACTTGTCTTCAGAGACTGTTTCAAACCAGAAAATAAAAATTAAATACTATTTTCTTGATGACTGCGTATTTCTGGAATTCAGACTAACCCATGGAAATCAATTATTACCAAATATAACGAGAAATAAAAAAGATACTGACATTTTCAAATTTGTTCAAATAAACATGAAACACCTCTTGTAAATAAACTTTCATATTGGTACATAGAACAAAGAAATTACATGTCAGGTCCACTAGTGTAGGATCAGATACCGGTATATCATATTTCCATAAGCAAACAGAGTAGACCCTGATCAGGAAGCTCTTGCAAGAGCTTCCTGATCTGGGCCTGCTCTGTTTGCAAAAACTTTAAAAGATGTGAGGGTTATAACTCCCCGTCATTATTGAGGGAAACTCCCCATAGTTATTCTTACCCCTCTCTCCGTTCTTTTTAAAGTAGACACGTGTATCCATGTCCCCACTGGTATACTGTCGGTTATTCAGGACCACGTTGGAGAATATCACTTCCCCTGGTATGTAGTGCTGCATCAAACACTGCAAAATATAAAATTTTAACTCTTTATGTCACGGCTCTCGATCACCCTATTTTGGGGCCAAAATTCAGCCCCATTGAATTCCCAATGCAAAAAAGTATGTTTTTTCCCAATTCTATACAAAAAAAAATCCCAATTTGAGTCAAATAATTTGACCAAAAAATTTTTTTTTTTTGGTTCTCCATCTTTATTTCAATTACAATTACACAGAATTAAAGAATATGTCACGCTTGGTTCTTTCTCTCCCTTTTCTCATAGTACACTTAGGCAAGTACTATTATTGGAATCAATCTAGCAAAGGAAACGTCATACATAAGGACGATGTCAAAGGGGCTCTTACATGGTATGGGAAATTAACATGGGAGTCTGCCCACGCTTGGAATTTGATAAAATTATGTTTATTAATTGTCTGGGGTATGACTTTTATATTTATGGTGCATTTGAGTTTTTATGCAATTCCATTGCTAATTTATGACGTCATGTATGATATCACTACAATACCTTAGGGTACCCAGTTCTAATCATTTCAAAAGTAATTGACATATCATGTAACGGGTGCAGGTATGTTTTATTAAATAGCTATATATATATCATTGATAAGTTCGTTGATACTATAAATGGCTTTGTATGTATTAGGATCGCATATGGGCATTCATTTTTATGACATGGAAATTCAAGGACCGGTAACATATTTTTTCAACTTGATGTAAACACATGGCCCTAATTCATCGAAATGTAAAAATACAATACAGTCTACTCTCCATACCTCGAATTTCAAGGGACTGAGCAAAGTATGTCGAGTTATCAGTAGTTTGAGGTAACCAAATCATGACGTATAGCCAGTTTTGGAGCAAAATAAATCATGTTCAACTCGTCCATTAATAGATCGTTATTGGTAGCTATTACATTAATGAACTGTGAAATGAATTGATTCAAGAAACAATTGACATTGGGAATTGAAATAAACAATAAAAAGGGGGAAAATAGAATCGTTTTTCAGGTACCTGACTGCAGTCCCGACATTATGGCATTTTTTTCACTCTAAGGCAAAATAAAATAAACAAAACATTTTCAGTTCTAAGTAAGTATCGGCAACTGTTTTTTGGTCACACATAAGAATTTTTCTAAATGACAATAATATGCAAGTTGACATTTCCTA
Organism: Loripinus fragilis; assembly: GCA_964019695.1. Taxonomy (NCBI): domain Eukaryota; kingdom Metazoa; phylum Mollusca; class Bivalvia; order Lucinida; family Lucinidae; genus Loripinus; species Loripinus fragilis. Next base: position 43,248,668 of record OZ026530.1, on the reverse strand, counting down.
TCTGAATATAAGTTTTGGAATACTAAATCGTAATAGTATGAAAAATGAAATGATTAATTTTATAATTTTATTAGCGATTAGCGAAATACTACATTTATGCATCAAAATACAAACAGCAAAAACCAAATTTTGAAGGTTTTAAAAACATACTAAAACAAAGAAAAGAAATAGAACATTACAATGCCTTGTCTAAAGATAAACTTGACTATCATAATCAGAAATGGGGATTCCTAGGTACTGTCTTATAACAATGCAATTTGTTTCTCCAGCACAATAAAACAACCTTCAAAATAAAATGCTTGCTTCTCTCAAAAATGTATATCTATTGTTTTCAGCGCAATTAGTTCAGATCCAAGCCATAACCAATCAATATTGTTCATGTCCTTTAAGCATCTTACAATGGCATTTGCCAAGTCAAAGCACTTTGAGAGACATGTGTTATGCTAAATGCGGATAGATACAGGTTACAATTATTATTTACTTATTTATTTATCTGTTATATTTATATATTTATTTCTCTTTCTCTTCCTCAGTCTTGTATTGGGTTTATCTCCTACCACTTTCCAAATTTGCATAAACCCTTCTACAACATCTAGAATTGCATTCAAACATCATATTGTGAAACAAATAAATTATTGTTATCTAATGATAAGTGATATTGTGCATGTGATGTTATATACGGCTCAACAAGGGTTTGGCACAGACTCTAAAATTGCGTCCACGTTTGAATTTTTAAAACTTACAAACGGCATTATAAAAAAAATGCGTTAGTGGACCACAAATAAATTAATCTTTGATACTCAGTCAGATGCATAACCTCAAAAAAGTTAAAAATTATATCACTTGAAGCATATAATCATTTTTGCAACAAAATCAAAGGTAGCCTGTCTGAGTGGAAGTGTCTTTTTTTTCGTCTTCATACTCTAGATTTACAGCAATTTTCATGATCATGCGTATAATTTTATCTGAAAGACCTATAAAAAATTTTACAATTGTGCAATAAAATTCCTTGCGCATTGTCTGGAAATGTGTACGCAGGGTCATTGAAAATCAGAAAATAAGTTACTTTCTAGCTTGAATAGGTTGTATTTTTGGGCATGTGGATTAGGCCTTTGCCCGGGTAAACTCAGATATAACCTATACAAGGTACCTTCTGTGTACCCGCTTTGAGGTCGTTTTTGGGAATATACAGTTTTGGCTTCTTCAAGTGATAAATGTTTTTGGCTTACACAGGTTATGCCCCTGACTGATATTTGTGAAAAACTTTTGTTGAGCAGTGTTGAATATGCTGTTCCAATATGTATCATGATTGTGATGTGTAAATGCTATTCTAAATAAAGATATACATGATAAAAAAGTATCGGCAACTGGTCCCGCAGTCGCAGGTTTTACCCTTTCATACGTCGTCATGCGCTTAAGCCCCAACTGACAGTGTACATGCACGTTTTAATTTTTGTCGGCTCTTCCCAATCTATTTTTGTCATGACATGATCAATGTCAGAAAAATAGCCTTACACGCACAACTGTCATGTGCCTGAAATAAAACGGTGCATCTGTTAATGGCCCGAGAAATAATTAAAATTACACTGGCCTTATTCAATACGAGCAGTCATCGGACAGGCTTAATACTCAATAGATCGCTCAAATATGACACATTAGCTCAAACCATCACTTACATGAGATAGACATGTACCCGCTTTGAAGTTGTACACAATAGATCAATAGAATTCGCCGACCGCCGTCAATGATGTAATTTTACAACACACTAATTTAAAACTGCATGTGTCACACACGTGGACCAAGTGATCAAACAATTGATGGTTTTTAAATTAAATGGGGATAATTAACGTTCAAAACTACACATTCAGATAAAAAGGTAAGTTAATGACTGTCTTTTTCTTATGAAAAGGAATCGAGTTAGGCGTTGTAAGATACACTAAAATTGATCAGCGGGACCAGTTTTTCGTAACAAGTTATCGTTTTATTGACTTAGCCGTTGTTGAAATAATCGTTGTGGAATTGCAATAATATGTAGGGGAAAAAACCGGGACCAGGCCATCGAGTCAAGATAAGTAATAGTATTGAGTTATGCATAGATGAGTTAACGAGAATCGACTGTAATTATGTTTTAGTGTAAAACATACTTCCATACTTGCTTAGTTTGAATCACCATGCCAGTACGTTTATTGGTAGAAGTTGATATGTTCAGTGTTTTCCCCTATTATGGATTGGAAAAAGAAAATAAACAATACTCTTTGATAGTAAGTGCAACAATTCTTATTTAATGAAGTGCTTAAACAATAATATTACCTAAAATGATACAATATGGTGACACCTGTACTTACCACACCTAGTTTCTAACATTAAAACTACATCTAACCAATGTTACACTTAATATGTAACATTATTAAGAATTTCAATTCATACAGAAGAGTAACCTAATGACAAGTCAGTTCATACAGATGAATAACCTTATATCTATTACTTTATAATTGTAGACCTCATTTATAAACCTGGTTCACAAGAATAACCCCTTGTCAAACCTATTGGTTAAAATTAACCATTTTGGTCACAGTGAACTCTTGGCTTCAAAGGTATTGCTAATTTATCGCTTAAATCTTCTCTGTTCATTCTGTTTTGTAAAACTGGTGCTGATTTCCATCAAATAGCAACATTTATCCTTTATACTTTAGCTGGCTGTATATTCCAGGCATACAGTTTCGTTTCAGGACCTCACTTACTCATGGAGAACACTGCTCTATGATACCTTTAATAAGACTCTGTTACACTTTATCCTGGTCACGGCACCAGAAAGCCCTCTAGATTTAAGTACTTTTCAAGCCTGTGCGAACCCTGTAACAGTGGATTCTTCCTTCTTGTTTGATATAAACTTAAATTGGTCCATTGTGTATATTTAGGGGTCACAGATTACTTTTTGTTTGTTGTATTTGATTCTTTATACTCCCCAGTCGACATTTTTTCTGTCATGTCGGGATGGGTCTTCCTGGGTTCAACCAGTACTAAGCAGAGGACAAAGTGTCTTGCTCAACGATACAATGCAATGCCTCTGGTGGAGCTCGAACCAGCAATCCCTCGATCTCAAGTCAAGCACTCTACCACCGGGCCAATGCACTCCTTGGTTGTCAGAGAATCTGACTATAGCCCCACTGTAGCTCTTTTCATGCTTTAAAAAAAACAATTAAGGGCCATAACTGTGTTACTAATTTGTAGATAACCATCCTAACCTAGATCTTGCCAATATAAATGTATATGAGCCAAGATCTGACAGAAGGGACCTTCTGACAATAAAAGTAAAAAGTGAGATATTTACAGAGAAAGAAATATCTACCTGTTGTGAACAATTGCAGAAAATTTGAAGAGATTAACTTTACAAATAACAAAAATATGAGCGTTTTAACTCGTATAGATGATGCATTTTATACATGATGTCACTTAACATTGTTAATGACGTTCTGACCTCAACACCATTGTGTAAGCAAATGACACTAATAAGAAGACGCTAGGAGCAATATTTCAAGAATGCTCCATGTTTCTGTAAATTTGATGTGTATGCAATTGCACAGACTGCACAAATAGCCCACATACGCACATCCCGTGTTTACAAAAGCATTTGAAATGAGGTACCCTGTTTTATAGGAAGCGTGCAGTCCATATGAACAACTGTTGCCATGGCAACATACATTATAAATATCACTTAATTTTATCAGAACTATTTACACCTTTGATACATGTTAGAAGCAGTTTGACTCTAATTTCTTTCTTTCTCTATATACTGCCAGACCCTCTTTCGAGTATTTTCGGCAGGTGTACTTTGTACAATCTGGGTTGCAGGATGAAAGCCTACAATTAACCATATCTAAATTACCGTAGGGTTCTTTAACCTGCACAGGGGGTGACTTTCCCTGCACAGGGGACATCCAGTTAACATCCAGATCAGAGGGACGATGCACTTATCTGGCGTCATCCCTGCAAATGACACTAGAGAAAGCGTGTTCGGACACCGAAATTTTTCTCGACGCGAGCAGGAATCGAACCTGGGACATCTTGCACCAGAGGCAAGTGCCTAACAACTATTAAAAGAACATGCAAAATCTTGAAAATTTAAGACGTTTTTGAAATTTTGATTACACAAAAACTGCTAAAATGTCCAAAGGACCCTTTTGTCAGATCCGCGCTCATATATATATATATATATATATATATTGGTGAAATTCCGTCCATTTGTTTTCAAGATATTGAAGGAAATCGAAATTCTGACATCAGTCAAGGGCAGGGGACAAAAATATTTCAATATTGCACTTGTCCTGCAGGAAGAGTGACTTACAATTTTCACTTGTCCTGCAAACACATGCACTTGTCCTTTAAAAGCATATGCAATAAAGAACATTAAGGAAGTAATAATTATTATTTAATATGACTTTCTCGAGTAATTCTTCCCAAATCTCTTGTCCTCTGTGTAGGATGAGTGCTTTGGGAAAAATTACTTGTCCTTTCTAGGTTTCACTCGTAATTACAAGCGGCCGAGTGAAATTTTTGTCCCCTGGTCAAGGGCCATTACTCTCTAAGCAAAAAATGATGAGTAATAATCCCATCAAGATCATGTCAATTTCAATGAATACATATACAAAATTTGGTCAAATTCATTCAATTAGTTCTCAAGATATTGAGCGGAAACAAAAATCTGACACCAATCTAATACAAACTTCCAAAAACTAAAATTGTCAGAGGATCTGACTATAGCCCTGCTGCAGGGCATTTCATGCTGTAAAAAGGCCAAGTGTTCATAAAAATCCCAATCTACATCAATCAAGGGCCATAACTCTGCTGGGTAATTTTGAGTGGTGAGTGGGTAATTTTTCATGCTTTTTTGTCATCTGCTGATTTTTTTCAAAATCATTTTTTTTTAAATTTTTTATAAGAATACCATCAGCATGTCAAATAGTTTGGATCCAGATTAGGCCCGACATTTTGTCGGGCCTGATCTGGGTCTAAACTGTTTGCAAAAATAGGCGGGAAAGAGTTGAGATGAAATATACATAAATTTTTTATGGGGGGTGGGGGGGGGGGGCGGGAGCGCAGTGGCTTAGTGGTAGAGTGCTTGACCTGAGACCGAGAGGCCGCGGGTTTGAGTCTCACCGGCGTCACTGCGTTGTGGTCCTTTAGCAAGACGCATTTATCCTAGCTTAGTACTGGTTCAACCCAGGAAGACCCGTCCCTGTTTAACTGAAAGATTGTTGATGGGACGTAATGAATCAAATCAAACAAAACAAAAATATACATACTTTAGCTAAATCGGCTCCACTTAGTCCCAATAATTTCTGATTTGGTATTTTCTCCAATGCGTCCATATCCGGCAGAAATACTGTCACCTTTTTGAGATATGCCAATGGAGCAACAACTTGTCCGTAGTACTCATAATAAACCTTCTCCATCAACTGTAGCATTGAGCTGAAAACATAAAAATGAAAATGAGGTCAGAATTTTTTTATTAGTTGATTTACGGGAATTCGGGGGGATGAAAAAAATAAAATAAAAAAGCTCTGAAAATGACCAGCTAACTGGTCATTTTCAGAGCTTTTTTTTTTTTTTAATATCTCCAGAAAAACAGTAAAACTATATATAGTAAGGCAAACCAACAGTCTGTATTAAATTTTTTAAATATTTTATTATTTTCCTAAAAGTCTGGTCAAGGTAATCACTTTTTACTGCGTCACTCTCAAAAATACACAGACAGAACCTCAAAAAAAAAATTTTTTTTTTCAACGAAACAAATAATATTTAAAGTCGGCGGATAAAATAAAAAAAAAATTCTAGAAATTAATTTTTTTTATACTTTACGGAAAATTACAGTAGGAGGGTTTGTAAATCAACTAATAAAAAAAATTCTGGCCTTACTAAAATGTAGGTAGTCACAGACTTATACGAGGGCATGCATCCCCCCGGATTCCCCCAGCCAATGCTCTAAGGCCAGAATATTTTTATTAGTTGATTTACGAACCCTCCTACTGTAATTTTCCGCAAAGTAGAAAATGTTTTTAATAATTTCTAAAATTATTTTTAAATTTTATCAGCGGACTCTAAAAATCATTTGTTTCGTTGAAAAAATAATGTATTTTTGAGGTTCTGTTTGTGTATTTTTTAAAGTGACACTGTCCAGATTTTTAGGGAAAAGATAAAGTATTTAAAGGTTGGTTTACCTCACTAGTTTAACTGTTTTTTCTGGAGATATTTAAAAAAAAAAAAGCTCTGCAAATGACAAGTCAACTGGTCATTTTCAAAGCTTTTTTTTCGTCCCCCCCCCCCAACCCTACATCTGAATTTTTTTCCCCGTAAATCAACTTATAAAAAATTTTGGCCATACTAATATGTAGGAAGCCACAGACTTATATCAGGGCATGCATCCCCCTGGGATTCCCCAGACCAATGCTCTAACTGTCTAACTGTAAATCTCATATAAAATTTGATTTTGACCTCTAGGCCTACCTAGGTTCGATGTCCACCCTTAGAGTAGTACCTGCTTTTCAAATACAAATGATTCCATAAAAAAACAGCAAAAGAATTCTACAGATGTCCTAGAATTTTCAGCTTTCTTGAATCTTGATACCTCCAAACAAATTATTTAATAATACATGTTACAGTCTGAGTCTTCACTGTTATCTACTCATCTATTAGCCTTTTCAATTCAAAAGAACTCAAGAATTACTGACTTAACCCTTAAAGCGCCAATCACGACTGCAGCAGACGACAAATCTTGTGACATCTTTCTTCATTTTCGAAAGAAATACGGAATGATATTTCATGAGAATCGTATGCCAGCAGACGATTCTCATGAAATATCATGCCTTATTTGTTATTTTTGAAAAAGCGACAAAATTTGAAATTGTAGTCTGCTGCAAATTATAGGTGGCGCTTTAAGGGTTAATATAGCTTACCTGGAGTGGTAGCTTTGAAAAATATTTCCCTCTACCACAAGCATATGCTTTCATGCTAATCAAGATTTGATCGAAACTAACAAATTGAATAATTATGAGGTATACTACATAGGTTTAGATAAGCAAAAAATTTCAACGTCAATTTGTAAATTTTTTCTTACCTATCAGTTGGGTGCTCAAAAGAACCGTCTCATTGAGACGGTTCTTTTGAGTACCCACAACATATGTTTTGGTTGAGAAATAAGAAAATTAAATTTTCGTTACGCACTCTTAACTAAAGTCCTGATACTAAGGCCAATCAGAAACCACCAAAATGTTTTAATTATTAATGAGATATAATAATTGTATCAGGCATACTTTTAGACAAATCAGAATTCTATTATGTAGCCTATGAATAAATATGAGGAATTCTAGGCCAATCAGAATCCAACACTAGCTTTTGAATATTAATGAGCTATTTCACCAAGCATGCTTACATAGACAAATCAGAAGTCTAAAGATTGCAGCTTATGAATAATCATGAGGTATATGTTTACTAGTTCTAGGCCAATCAGAATCCTACACCAGCTAATGAATATTAATGAGATATATAGAAATTGCTACGTCTAAAGATGTTACTGGCCCTACAAGGATAATTACCGTATTTGCCATAATTTCAATAACAGACAATTGATCTAGACCATTTCATTGTACTCATTTAATAAGTTAGTATAGATCATGAAAAGTATAGAATTTCTATATCATATACACTATAGAGAATTAAAGCATACAAAATAGGCTATATATAGTATATAATAATTCTATCGTTTGAGTACAGTAAACCTGCGTAAAATGGCCGCTCTCAAAAAGACAGAAAATTGGTTTTCAAGACCAATTATCGCTTAATGCAGGTCAAAAGTATTGCAGAATGCTCCAAAGGGAGCATTCTGCAATACTTTCGACCTTCATTAAGCTGCCACTTGTCATTAAGACCTTTATTTTGTCTATTTTTGAGTGGCCGTTTTACACAGGTTTTACTGTTCATGTATATTAGTGATATCATTCAGTGAAGAATAAGTATCAAAGATGGAGTTGGAATTAAAAGACCATTTGGGAATATAATTAGAATGCCAAATAGAGTAAAGGATAAGTTAGAAAATTAATCTAGCATTTTGGGTATTGACAAGTACGAGAGGTGTTTAATATGTAATGAAAACAGGCCAATATATCAAAATAATCTGGATATAGGCAATTTTCAGAAATAGAGAGAACCTACAATATAAGAAACTAGAAATATGTCCATAGGACACGGATGCCCCAGCTATTGCCAATTTCCCATAAATAGGGAAATGTCATTAACAAAGGGAAATAACTCCTGAAGGCATGATGCCATATGGGCCATCCTGTAACTTGAAGACATTATGGTACTTAATAATGTGCCCAAGTTTCCTAGAATTATAATCAAAACTATGCATCATAGAAAGCAGACGTCGTTTAAACCGACAATTTTTCATAAACTGAGGGCAATAACTCCTTAAAGCATGGTGCCATATAGACCATTTTCAAACTTGAAGAAGACATCTTGGTACTAAACAATGTGACAAAGTTTCATAAAATTCTGATCAAAACTATTCAACTTAGAGAGCCGACATCATTTAAAACTGTGAATTTTCATTAACAAACAGCCATAACTCCTGGAAGCATGGTGCGATATGAATCATAATCGAACTTGAAGAGGACATCATGGTACTAAACAATGTGACCAAGTTTCGTAAAATTCTGATCAAAAGTATTCGACTAAGAGAGTCGACATCATTTAAAATGGTGAACTTTTCATAAACAAAGGGCCATAACTACTGAAAGCATGGTGCGATATGGACCATTATCAAACTTGAAGAAGACATCATCGTACTAAACAATGTGACCAAGTTTCATAAAATTCTGATAAAAGATATTGGACTTAGAGAGTGGACGTCGTTTCAAATGGTGAATTTTCATAAACAAAGGGCCATAATTACTGAAAGCATGGTGCAATATAGACCATTATCGAACTTGAAGAAGACATCTTGGTACTAAACAATGTGACCAAGTTTCATAAAATTCTGATCAAAACTATTTGACTTAGAGAGCGTACATCGGTTCAAATGGTGAATTTTAATACTATTCGACTTAGAGAGCGGACATCGTTTCAAATGGTGAATTTTAATAAACAAAGGGCCATAACTACTGAAAGCATGGTGTGATATGGACCATTATCGAACTTGAAGAAGACATCATGGTACTAAACAATGGGACCAAGTTTCATAAAATTCTGATCAAAAGTTTTCGACTTAGAGAGCGGATGTCGTTGGTACAGACGGACGTACGTAAGTACGTACTGATGGACAGGGGTAACACTTAATGCCCCGGCCATTGTCATGGCGGGGGCATAACAAACAGACTCAGTTTTATTGAAAAAGTTTTATATTTTCTTGCTTTTTACTACAAATTTCCTCACTAGTGCAACAAATGGTCACTCAGTACCGGTTATAATGGGTTTCTTTGATCTGTCACTTCAAATGATCAGTATGGAATCTGCCCTAAATAGTTGTTTGAATCAAGAAAATGTCCTTCAAAATTTGGAAGCCCAGCCCACATTTCTGTGTCTCGATTGCTGACCAGTGAAATTTTATTAGTAAATGTTGCTGGTCAGAAACTGACAAAATATATTACACAATTGCTGTGGTCTGATAACTGTGGCAAATCATTTAAAGAATAGACACAGATCTGGCTCCAAACTGTTAAGAGACTCTGATGATAGTCCTGAAAGAACTTTTTGAAAAAATTGAATTTTGAAAACAGTCAGCAGACAACAGCAAAAGCGTCAAAATTACACAGCATGCAGAGTTAAAGGAGAATGTTACTGTTACTTATAATAATAATGCTTGTTAGGTTACAAATGGTATATTTAGAGTACATTTACTAGCATATAAGACATGAAATAAAAACTCATTTTTTTAAGTAAACTAGGCTGATTATATATAGCTCACTATATAACATTTATCACATGACATTGCGTCTTAGGGAGTGATATACCATGAAGCCATACAATATAATTGATAATCATAAACCACTAGTGGTTTACAGATATTGAGATGCCTATAACAAGGCCACGTATATTTGGCAAAACCTTGACGCTTCACACTAAAAACGTGATTACAAAATCATTTAAATGTCATATGATAAATACCATCTAACGAACATTCCTGCTCCTGTATTATTAAATTTATTAAACATGTTGCGAAAAAGGGATAAAATGCTTGGCAAGCCTTACATTTTATCTCTTTTTCTCAACTTGTTTAATAAAATATATTAAACATGAGCACTCATGTAAGCTAGTTCCTCTATGTATCTCCGTTTCTATATCTCTGGTATATATGCATAGGAAGAGTTCTAGATCAACTGGGGAGTGTGTAGGAACTGTTCTAGATCAACCAACCGGGGAGTGCACAAATGACAGCTTGTGTGGTAATTATGGCAAACACGGTACTTACTCAGATCGTATTTGAGTATCATCTGGCCTTGTTAAATAATCATAAGCATTCTTCGTGCTTATCGGACCCAGGACACGATCCAACACATGGATAACGCCATTTTCGGCTTGTATGTCCTCTCTAACAATCATAGCACCGTTAATAAAAGTCCTGGTTTTCCCCGTCGTCTGAAAAAACAATCAAGTGAACCGTGAAAAAAACTTACTCAGCTCGTATTTGAGGATCGTCTGGATTTTGTAAATACTCGCCGACGGTTTTTGTGCTGATTGGACCAAGGACTCGATCTAAAATATGGATGACGCCATTTTCTGCTTGAATGTCCTCCCGCACTATCATCGCACCGTTTACAAACGTTCGTGTCTTCCCCGTGGTCTGAAATAAAGGGGAAATACTCCACCACCTGGTATTAACACTCTACGTGTTCATGCAATATACCATAATACACATGCAATATTATGGAGTTCTCATTGCTTGTAAAAAATTTGGTGGTGGTAGCTGTTTTTGTCTTGGTTTAGGCACCATGTATTCTTTGGAGTGGAGTCTTGGAGTGGAGCTTTGGAGTGGAGTATTGGAGTGGAGCTTTGGAGTGGAGTATTAAGTGGAGTGGAGTCAAATTTTGGAGTGGCAAAAGTACTTGTTCTTTGCTCATAAAACCGTGAATTCTATTATATGGAGTGGAGTTTTGGATTGGAGAATAGGAGTGGAGTGGAGTCAAATTTTGGAGTGGCAAAAGAACTTGCTCTTTGCTCATAAACTTGTGTATTCTATGGAGTTTTGTTTGTTTTGTTGCTTTACGTCCCAAGTCAACAGCTATGGTCATTGCGGACTGGTCAGTTCACCTAACCACACTTTTTCCTGGGCAGGCTTGAACAAGCGGTTAACCAGTAATTCGTGCACATACTTTCTCTTGTAACTGACAACAACCCTTCTTGAATAAATCAGAGAAAGGGAGGAGAATGACCGTAGAAATTATTTCATGATCAATCTCAGCGAAAGTATGGGACTGGACCGGGATCGAACTCGGGACCCCTGGATCTGCAGTCAGACACGCATCTGTAGCCAGACACGTTATCGACTGCGCTACGCGGCCCGGATATTGGAGTCTTGGAGAGTAGTTTTGGAGTGTGGTATTGGAGTGGAGTGGAGTCAAATTTTGGAGTGGCAAAAGTACTTGCTCCTTGGCTTGCTCATAAAATCGTGTATTCTATGAAGTTGAGTCTTGGGAGTGGAGTATTGCAGTGGAGTCAGATTTTGGAGTGGCAAAAGTACTTGCCCTTTCCTCATAAAACCATGTATTCCATGGAGTGGAGTCTCTGAGCGGAGTTTTGGAGTGGAGTCAAATTTTGGTATTGGCCTCATCTATGAGACATGATATGTATGCCAGATGAAGTTATTATCATAATAATATGTTTATTATATACCTTTTTCTGACATTATTTGGTTTTGTAACTGGTTTTGGTCTTTAATCCCAAAAAATATGGGAACGTTTGCCGTTTCCTTACGTTTCTTGACCAATGTTTAATAGCCTCATTTTAAAGGATGGTGATACGGAATCAGAAAACCTCAGTTCGTTGATCCGGCTTTCTGTATCAGATAGCCAGAAAACGGTTCAAAAGATGTATCGTTTATAGGTATATAATAATGTTGAAATACCCAATTGACATTTACCCAAATGAATGAAAAAAGAGTGGGTAAGGTACCCAATTGTTCAAAAAATTAAGGTACTGTATCACTATTTCAGAGCAATTTATACATGAAATTCCACCTTGGTTTAAAGTCCAAAAGGACAGTTATCCTTTGAATCCTAAATAAGGCTTTGCAATGAAAATAATTTATCACATGATGTCGCATCTGGGAGTAAAATATAACGCCATGCAATAAAATCTATAAACCACTAGTGAATTACAGATTTATGGGAAATGTTACGACGTCCATAACAACGTTGCGCACATAATGACAAAATTATAATGTTTTTACAGCAGAAATGAGATTTCAAAGTAATCTTAAGGTCATATGATAAATAGAATCTAACATTCGTGCTCTTGTATTATTGAATTTATTAAACTTGTTGCGAAAAAGAGACAAAATGCTCGGCAAGCCTCGCATTTTATCTCCTTTCCCAAACCTGTTTAATAAATCCAATAAAACATGAGCACTCATGTAAGATCCCCTTATTTAGGCCAGATTTTTTTTATTAGTTGATTTGCGGGATTTTTTTTTCAGATCTAGGGTCGGGTGGGGGGGGGGGGGGGGGGGGGGACGAAAAAATCATTTTCAGAGCTTTTTTTTCTTTTTTTTTTTCAGAGCTTTTTTTATTCTTTTGTTTTCTTGAATATCTCCAGAAAAACAGTAAAACTAGTAACGTAATCTTTAAATATTTCATCATTTTCCTACAAATCTGGACAGGACAATCACTTTTAATAGTGTCACTCTCAAAAATGCACAGACAGAACCTCCAAAAAACTTTCAACGAAATAAAATAATATTTAGAGTCGATGGATAAAATAAAAAAAAATTTTAGAAATTAAATTTCGTTTTTTTCATACTTACGGAAAAGTACAGTAGGGGGGTTCGTTAATCAACTTATAAAAAAATTCTGGCCTTATACACCTCTAGAATTATAGAAAGCTCACAAGTGAAATATCTAAAATTCAAGAATTCTAAACTTTAGGTTTTCAGTAAATTTATTCAATAGAGGATTTTACATGATTGCATGCTCATGTTTTATTGAATTTATCAAACGAGTTGGGGAAAAGAGATAAAATGCCAGGCTTGCTGAGCATTTTATCTCTTTTTCGCAATGAGTTTAATAATTCAATAATACAAGAGCATGAATGTTAGATTATATTTATCATATGGCATTAAGATCACTTTGAAGTCTCATTTCTGGCATAAAAATATCATAATTTTGTTATTATGTACGCAACGTTGTTATGGACTTCATAATGTTTCCCCTAAATCTATAAACCACTATATCGTTGGATGGCGAGCAGCTCTATGCAGCTTGTAGCGCTCCACATGGCTCCAATTTGAGCAGAGACTGCACTTACGATCTGAGGAGATTACTACCCTTACAGTGGAAGAAGAAGACTAGTGGTTTATCGATTTTATTGCATGGTGTTATTTCACTCTAATACGCGACGTCATAGATGATAAATACTATACTCACTCTGTCTGAATAGAGGGATCCCTTGGTAACATAGATTCTACGCCCATTCAACGAATCCAGTCCTTGTTCTGTCTCGTGAAGCTGGGAGATTGAAAGACCATTTAGTACTGAAAGACAAAAAATTAATTTAATAGAAAATTCTAATGCACTTGCTTTTGTAGTTTTTGTTTATTTGTTTGGCTGGTTTTTAACATCCCAGTCAACAGCTGTGGTCATGTAGGGATAGTCAGTTCACCTAACCACACTTTTTTTCCTGGGCAAGCTTGACTAAGCGGTTATCCAGTACTTTGAGCACATACTTTCGCTTATAACTGACAACAACCCTTCTTGAATCAGCGGAAGGTAGGAGATTTTTGATTTTGATTTGATTTGATTCTTTACGTCCCATCAACAATCTTTCAGTTATATAGGGACGGGTCTTCCTGGGTTGAACCAGTACTAAGCTAGGATAAATGTGTCTTGCTCAAGGACCACAACGCAGTGACGCCAGTGAGGCTCGAACCCGCAGCCCTTCGGTCTCGAGTCAAGCACTCGGAAGGTAGGAGAATGACCGTAGAAATCATTTCATGATCAATTTCCACGAAAGTATGGGACTGGGCCAAAATCGAACTCGTGACCCCTGGATATGCAGTCAGACACATATCTGCAGTCAGACACATTACCGACTGTGCTACATGTCTGGGCTTGCTTTTGTAATGTGACGTCTGATTGGATAACATCAAAAATTTGCACCAGTATACCTGAGGTCGGAAATAGTATGATGTCATTAATTACTTCACATTTCGTTGGATGACGTGCAGCTTTGTAAGGCTTGTAGCCCTTCACATGGCTCCAATTTGAGTTCTCACAACATATGTTTTGGTTGAGAAATAAGAAAATTCATTTTTCGCTACGCACTCTTAACTAATGTCCCGAGAACATTATAATCAACAGTACTAACATGTGTATGTCTTTACATATTAACTTCTAGTTGTACTTACATGTGTTAAAATTTAAATTTTTCTTTACATATTGACTTCTAGGTGTACTAGCTTATATATGTATGCCTTTACATATTGACTTCTTGTTGTACTAGCTTACATATGATTGTCTTTACATATTTAACATCTAGTTGTACTAGCTTACATATGTATGTCTTTACATATTAACATCTAGTTGTACTAGCTTACATATGTCTGTCTTTACATATTAACATCTAGTTGTAGTAGCTTACATATGTATGTCTTTACATATTTACATCTAGTTGTACTAGCTACCATATGTATGTCTTTACATATTAACATCTAGTTGTACTAGCTTACATATGTCTGTCTTTACATATTCACATCTAGTTGTACTAGCTTAAATATGTAAGTCTTTACATATTAACATCTAGTTGTACTAGCTTACATATGTATGTCTTTACATATTAACATCTAGTTGTACTAGCTTACACATGTATGTCTTTACAAATAACATCTAGTTGTACTAGCTTACATATGTATGTCTTAACATATTAACATCTAGTTGTATTAGCTTACATATGTATGTCTTAACATATTTACATCTAGTTGTACTAGCTTACATATGTATGTCTTTACATATTAACATCTAGTTGTACTAGCTTACATATGTATTTCTTTACATATTTACATCTAGTTGTACTAGCTACCATATGTATCAGCATGTCCACTCATATTTCTGTTTGGGGGTACACATACCCCCTGATGTTTCCATTTGGGGGTACATGTTCATATGTGAGGGTACACATATTTTAGAGCTGTTTTTCATAGTAAATGTATAGGGACCATGAAATCAGATCATTTAGAGGTGTGTAACAGTGATATCATTATGCTGTGAATAATGCTAATAAATGAGTCCTGCAAGTAACCACCCCACCCTCTGCAAAAAAAAACAACTCCACCCCCTGCAAAAAAAAACAAACTAAGTCCAAACCTGAGAAAAATTTGGGCATAGGTTCCCCTAGGGGCTTAAGCCCAGTTTCATTCACCCTCAACCACAATAACCCTGGCCTTTGAAAGTTTTGGGTAAAGACAGAATGAAGAAGAGTGGGAGGGGTGAAAAAACATATCCAGATCACCCTCTTCTTCAGAATGTTAGATGATTTTTGAAAAATAGAATACAGCAAAATGTCACATACCTCTTAGATTGTGTTACTCCTATATTTAATTTAAAGCTCTGAAACGTGTCAAGCAATTTATCAAGTTTTCTTCTAACACACATCTGTACTTTCGATTTTGCCTGTCCACTTAACATTGAATATGTAAGCGTAACACTGATTGGTTCAGTAATTATAGACAACCAATCAATATTGACTTTAATAGAAGCATGGTTGACTGTGGCCCGAGATTCACTTTATCATACTGAATGATAGATACCAGTCAGTGGTAAATCTGAGCCGATAGTTCTAAAAAAACTGGACTTGTTTTCTTGAAAATTTCATGAGATTCACGCACAACTATCACTGGTTATGCGTGCACAAAATTACTCTACGTTTTTGCACGTAGGTACCAAATGATTAGTGCGTGCATGGCCATTTCTGTGCGTGAATTACGTACTGCAGTACGTGAATGGGCATGCTGATGTATGTCTTTACATATTAACATCTAGTTGTACTAGCATACATATGTATGTCTTCACATATTAACATCTAGTTGAACTAGCTTACATATGTATGTCTTTACATATTTACATCTAGTTGTACTAGCTTACATATGTATGTCTTTACATATTTACATCTAGTTGTACTAGCTTACATGTGTATGTCTTTACATATTAACATCTAGTTGTACTAGCTTACATATGTATGTCTTTACATATTAACATCTAGTTGTAGTAGCTTACATATGTATGTCTTTACATATTTACATCTAGTTGAACTAGCTTACATATGTTTGCCTTTACATATTAACATCTAGTTTTACTAGCTTACATATGTATGTCTTTACATATTAACATCTAGTTGTACTAGCTTACATATGTATGTCTTTACATATTGACATCTAGTTGTACTAGCTTACATATGTATGTCTTTACATATTAACTTCTAGTAGTATGTACACGTGTACATGTATGTTTATATATCTGGACTTGAGTTCAGAGTAGTAAAAATTTAATTTTCTTATTTCTAAACCAAAACATATGTTGTGGGCACTCAAAAGAACTGCCTCAATGGGTAAGAAAATATTTACAATTTTACGCTGATAATTTTTGTTTACCTAGACCTGTGTATATTGACATCAAGTTGAACTTACATGTGTATGTCTTTACATATTCACTTCTTTTGAAGGCATCCATTTGCATCAACACTTGTCTATCCTTCGGTGGCATCGTTTGGTATGTTGATTCGTTGAATGCAAAAACTGTTATTGCAGTTCTACCTGCATATATCCCTTCCTCTTGCCGGGCCCATGAGGCAAACTGAAAAAGATCACAGTTCCAGATTAGGGCCAAAAAATTTTTTTATTAGTTGATTTACGAATCCTCCTACTGTAATTTTCCGGAAAGTAGGAAAAAAAAAAAATTTAATTTCTAAAAAAAATTTTTTGCTTTTCTGCCGACTCTTAATATTAATTGTTTGGTTGAAAAAAATAATATTTTTTGGAGGTTCTGTCTGTGTATTTTTGAGAGTGGCACTGTTAAAAGTGATTGTTGTGTCCAGATTTTTAGGAAGATGATGAAATATTTAAAGATTTAATACAGACAGTGTGGTTGACCTTACTAGTTTTACTGTTTATTCTTGAGATTTTAAAAAAAGCTCTAAAAAAAGCTCTAAAAAAAAAATCTCTGAAAATGACCAGTCAACTAATCATTTTCAGAGCTTTTTTATTTCTTTTTTTTTCGTCCCCCTGACCCTAGATCTGAAAATATTTTCTCGTAAATCAACTAATAAAAAAATTCTGGCCGTAGGCACAAATTGGCCACGGCGCGAGAAAACTTGTCTTTGGGGTTTCCGAGTGGTGGTATTCAAACCAGCCTGCTCAGCTACAGATACTAGCTGGAAAACTTAAATTTGCTCGTAGTAAGTCTAGATATGGTACTTTCTAAAAAGCGAATACCGGTAACAAAGGCGCTGATTAGGCTGGTCTGTGCCCCTTGTTGTTCGCACACCACCGAAGACATTTTTTAGGCGCCGAGGGCAGGCATAAAAAAGGTCATCAGACTTTATGTGTACAGTATTTGACTTAAAACCCTTTATAAAGGTAGGGAAACATGTGACTTGTGATGTCATATTCAATGTTACAGTTAGGGCGCAGCCATATTGGAAATTGTACCCATATTGTGGTAAGCTTTTTTGCTTATTTCTCTATAAGACTTAAGTTGTCAAAGCAAGCAACCCTTTTGTGAGCCCACAGCTCATGTAATTATCCCCACGCTTTATTAAAAAAGCGTCGTGGATATTGCAATTGCCTCCGTCCATCATTCCTTCACGCTATCTCCTCCTAAACCACTGGACGAAATCCAACCAAATTTGGTGTGTGACTCGCTCACATGAATGGGATGTGCAACGGCACATTGTTTTTTGCCCCGCCCTTTGGGGCCTTGGGCAGGGGCCAAAAGGTCAAATATCATTAAATTTCAATTACAAAGTCAATTTCAAAGATTTTTAAACCAAACTTTGTGTGTCTTATCACAAATGAAAGATATAAAACATATCAGACAGGATTTTCATTTGGCTGCCTGGGTCATGTCCCAGGGTTGGGACTTGGGGGTACCGTGGGGGTTGGGGGGGGGGGGGGGGTAAATTTTTTCCGAAATTCAACCAGATTTGGTGTGTGAGTTACTTACATGAATGCCACATGCAAGGGCATCATTTTATGGTTCCCCGCCCCCTGGGTCCTTGGGGAGGGGCCAAAAGGTCAAATATCATTAAATCTGAATTACAAAGTCAATTTCAAACTTTTTAAACCAAACTTTGTGTATCATCTCACAAATGAAAGATATATAACATATCAGACGGGATTTTCATTCGGCCACCTGGGTCATGCCCAGGGATGGGACTTGGGGGTACCGTGGGGGGTTGGTGGGTCAAAATTATTTAATTCTGAATTCAACCAGATTTGGTGTGCGAGTTACTTACATGAATGGCACATGCACCGGCACAATTTTTGGGTCCCTACCACCTGGGGGAGGGATCAAAAATTTAATTTTCTGAATATGGTCATGTGGCATTTATGGGGAGAGCACAGTAGAACAGGATTTAACCCATGGTCAAACTAGTGACCTTGGTATGGGATCAAAGGGTCAATTACCATTAGATTTCTATGAGAGCGTGGAGATTTGCGATGGCGCGCCATCGAATGTGTTCTAGTTTAAATATTTTAACATTTGAGACCACAAGCTACTCATTAAAAGATTTTAATTTTAAGCTAAAAAATTTTGTTTATCTAAACCTATGGACCTTCATGAAATGCCACATAATGTGGCATTTAATCAAGGTCTTCACTGTTTGCCAAAATACACATTTAGGTACAATTAAGGGTTAAAGAATGCACAGGGGAACAGATAAGCTGCTTTTTGGGGTAAAATACTCAATTATTTTTAGCAATACTCCATAGCTTTAGATAAACAAAATTTTTGAGAGTAAAATTTTAAATATTTTCTAATCCATCAGTTTAAACATATGATTTGGATGCTCAAAAAAACGTCTCATTGAGAAGGTTCTTTTGAGTTCCCACAACATATGCTTTGGTTAAGAATTAAGAAAATTATTATTTTGGTATGTACTCTTTACTAAAGGCCTGATACTCAATTATTTTTCAAAAGATGGGGTATCAATACCCAATTGATTGATAATTAAGAGTACCCTTTTTTTCTTAATCAAAATGTGAGACATTCAGAATTCGAAAATGTTGTCTTTCTAAATTAAATTACAATAAAAAAAAAATTTCAAAACAATTAATTTTGGAAATCAGCAGACAACTAAAAGCATGCCAAATTACACAGTGTGACTATAGGCAAAGAGCTACATATACCTCTGCATGCTGGGTAATTTTTCAATTTTCAGATTTTATTCCTAAATTAAAAGTATTTTAAATTATTTTTATTTTTATCTCTATTAGTTTGGATCCAGATCTGGCCCAATCTGATCTGGTTCTAAACTGTTTACAAATTAACCAGCAGATGACAAACCTGTTCCTTCTAGCGATGACTTTTGTCGGCTGCTGATAATCTTTGCCAACAGCTTGGATTCAGATCAGGACTAACAATATGTCGGTCCTGATCTGGATCCAAGCCATTCAACACTCTGATTGTGTTGCTGAAAGAATCAAGGTTCATAGTTCATACAGGCAAGTTTGTGTAAAATTCAAGGACTTTTCAAGGACTTCTAAAAGACCTATCTACTATTTTCAAGGACAGAAACTGATTTACACGTTAAAATTCTACTGGAAACCCTACAGTGCATTACTATAGATATTAGGTTTAGGAAATTAGTATAAAATTGTAGTGCTATTCTATGCTGCACCAATTAAAGGCACCACAATTTTATTGTGATTGACAGTGTTTAATCCTCCGCTAAATGGTAAAATTCAAGTACTTTTAAAGGCTTTTGTCTGTTCTTTAAGTACTTTTCAAGGCAAATTTAATTTTCAAGGATTTTTCAAGACAGGCCTGTTACATTCAAGTACTTTTCAAGCCTGTGCGGACCCTGAGTATTATTTGAAAAAGCTAATTTAGAAAAATAGTCTGCGGACAACAACAAAAGCATAAGAAATTATGCAGCGTGCAAAGTGTTAACTGACCCGATATTTACAGTACAGCCATCGCAATGTTACTATCAAATGCGATGCGACGAGTTGCGACGCGTAGCACGAAAAAGATTAAGCCCCGCGCCAAACCCGCACTGATCCCTTGCCTTACCCGCGCTGATCCCGCGACAAACCCTCGCCATGCATGCGCAGCTGCTCGCTAAAGCCCTCGCCCCCGTCGCGACATGAATGTCTTCCACCTGTCCTCGCCTCGCTGCTTCGGGGCCTCGCGCTGTTTTTCGTGTGTAGATATTAGCCGCCATATCATCAATTACACGATTGTTCTTGGTTACATGTATGTATACAATTAGAAATGTGCGTTGGCTTGACGCTAATAAACTTTGAAATCGCAAACAAAAAATTATAATCTCCATGATTGATGTCCATCTGTTCTACCTTTAGGGTGAGAAATCAGCCACCATATCATCAATTAAACGCTGCTTACATGTATGTAAACAATTAAAAAGGAGGTGTGTCACTTTGACACTAATTAACTTTTAAATCGCCAACAACCAATGATCAAAGTAAATAAACTTTATTGCCAAGTTAATATGACTGTTGCCGATCTGTTCTACCATGACACAGGCGAAGATATGCGCAAATGCGCATATTTTAGTTCCACATTATATAAGCAAAGTATGCGTTCTGTAGTTTGTCTCAAAATCTTTATGTCTTTATAGCAAAAATACCTTACTGGTCACGGCCCATTTCTTACTCGAGTTTGATGTACATGTCGCCTATTACATGCTTAATAAGCAGTCAACAATATTTTGGTCATTTCGGTAACCTCAGAGAGAGCCAGAAGAGTGGAATGGGATAAATTAAAATGATTTATTGTGGTATAAAATAAATTTATAACATGTTATTGTTTTTATTTTTTATGTCACAGTCAACACTTTTTCAGTCATCCGGATACTACTAAGTGGTGATCACGTTTTTGCTATCGAAAACGTTGTTTTGGCGATCGCAAAAAGTTTAAATTGAAATACAAATAGGACAACCTTTTTATATAAACTTAAAAGCAAGATACCCAGAAAACACACAATTAGTATGCGGTCATGAAAGTGCAAGCTGTTCACATAGAATGTATGACTAGACCGTCACGAAACACAGATATGACAAAGACTGGACTTGTATGAATAAAAAAGTTCATTCGAGCCTTTGCGATTCTATATTTCTTATGAAAAGGGTAAATGCAGTCATTATAACTGTAAACTGTGACTACCCGTATGCCCAACTTGCCAGTGTTTGTTTACAATGATTCTCATCTATCTTTGAAACATCAGAACATGGCTGATGGAGGTCAAAATAACTTATTTCTCTGGTACACAATATGATACTGTTCTTTCCAACAAGCGAACAACAAAGGCACTGATCAGACTGTGTGATTGCGCAGACACAAAGACGCAGATCAGCCTATACGCAGCCGCCTTTGTCATTCACTTAATGGAAAGTATTATATCTAGACTTGCCCCGACCAAAAGATTAGCGGGCTGGTTAGAATCTCAGACTGTCAGAAAATCCGGAACACAGGGTTTCTTGAATCAATTTTTCAATTCAGTGCACAGGTTTGTAAGATAAACCAAAATATGAATGACAAAAGAAGTGTGCCTATTTTAAATAGACAAAGAGTTTCAGTTTCATTTGTTATAAAGTTTTAAAACAATAATCAAATAAGACCTACATGCATATGTTTTGTTTCATTTTAACCCAACTAGTACATGCGAAGATCCAGGAGGGGGTAGACACCCCCTCCCCCCCCTCGAAAAATCTAAGCAATACTGGACTGGATCCCCTGAAAAATCACAATGCTACCAAGCCAGCAATCAATGTCGGGCAATCATCGGCCCGCCAGCGAAACGCCATTTCAATGGCGTTTCCTTGGCAATTGGCCCACTCTTTGTGCTACATGTATTTATATCCTCTCTCCCCTCTTTTAAATTGTCAGACTCCATCTGGCAAAACTATCTGGATCCGCGCATGTAGTACGAGTACCAAAGAAAGATTGCACCTGGAACGTACCTCAATTGAAAATTTAGCATTTACAATGACCAAGAAAATCCACAATCACAGACCACCCCATAGCTCCAGATAAGGATTGGAGGCAATTGGGTATTTACCCACCTCTTTTTGACTTAATTGGGTATTTCAAATTTTAAATTGGGTATTTAAAGTTTTTGTATTGGGTATCCATCTGAAAGCAAATAAGCATTGAAACCGGACCTTGTTTCTCCTGATTTTTTGTTTACTTTCGGTTTCACTTTCAGAAAGCACACTGGCAATATTAGTATATCTGAGATCGCTATTTCCAACTTACTTCGAAAATCCAACTTATCTATCAAGTCATCTTTGATTCTTCGAACCACCAACGCGGTATTAGAGTTAGTTACGATATGATATCATTCAATTTTGCGGGGGGCTTGTTTGCCCACGTTTAGATTGGTTCCCCGCGTTTATAAAGCTCCACTTCCGCTACGCATATAACGACTGGTAACGCCTATTTCATTACAAGTAGAGAATCCTACTCATCTGACTGCGCATGCTCCACAAAAGATTTTTCAACACAAACTTCAGATTTTTTCAGTTACTATAATTTGATAATTAAGTAAAAGAAAAAACTATAAAATCTCCCAGAACAAAATAAACTTAATAAAATGGCTTGTTTAAAAAATGCACTTTATGTCAAGGGTATTTTCCAATACCACGTCACTCATGACGTCAGTGTGTATGCTATACGTAGGCGCAATGGCGAATACATGTTACCTGTCTTAATATGCTGACAAGCTATTAAAGGGATAGTGTTTCCCATAAAGAGGAATAGCAGGGGGGAGCACCCTGCTGCCCTAAAGCTCCCCCCTCCTGCCCTAAATCTCCCCCCTCCTGCCCTTGTTTTTATTTTAATATAAAAAATAGTCATATTTTAATTTTTACTGTATAAAATAACTTTTTGTTATCCCAATGAACCCTATGCTCTACTATAAGCTATTCTAACCTTATAACAGACATAAAATCCTTTATCTAGCTCACATTTGAAAAGTCTGTTCTAACAAAAGTGCCCTTTTGTGTGAATTTCACGCATCAAAAGTGCCCTTTTTCTGGCCAGAACCCTGCCCTTTTTTCAGCCTGTGGGAAACACTAAGGGAGAGAACCAGTCTAGCCCACGTTACGCCATTGTTATTGTAAAGCGAGACGAATGTCGTAATCGTGTAAATATTGGGTATAGCTAAACAGCGATAAGAATGTTCCTGGACTGGTTTACAATTTAATAAACTAGATTCAGCGTGACACCGTGTATAAATTTGTACCCAACAACAGCTTGTGATGCGAAAAACGACAATCGCAAACAGAATTCAATAGCGTCATACGCTACAAAAAAGTTCGGAATTGAGTATCAAGGATTTTTATTGCCTTTTTGTACGCACAGAAATTGATTTAATTGCGTTTTCAGGTCCACGAAATTGCGTAAATACGCAATACGCTGCCTTATCTGGGGCTATGCCACCCCACAAGAAGATGTTATAATATCAAACCGGAACTGTGACATTCATAAACGTAGCACAGACTATTCCATGGCAGCGCAATATTATTACTTACCATGCAGCTTTAATGGACAAAAACAACAACAACACACATACATTTATCATAGATGGGCCACGTCGAGAGAACCTGACTAGAATGTGCTCAAACGATCCTACTCGGTTTCAGATAGTAGTTAGGATATATGTTATTTCTAGCACTTTAAGTCCATGATCATTCGTTCTAAAGAGCGAATCCTATGCTGATCTCACTGCACATCAGATACATTGACTGGTTTCAAGTGGTTTGCGTCTTTATTATTCTGATGCAACAAAGTTGGCTTTTCTTCTAAACATAAGGCCCAAAACGTTCCAGTTTCTGACCACTGAACATGGTGGGAAAAATAAAAGTGACTTATCCAAGGAGTGCTACAATCACAGACCAGTCAGTATCAATCGTCCATATTTTCAAATAAAGTCTATTATTGTGGCTAGACTTTCATGTTTATGTACATGTACGAAGTTTAGACAGCAGAATCAGTTCAGGTCCGTGTCCGTTCAACGTGTTGCATATGCCTAAACTAGTACATGCGGAGGTTCAAATTGTACTCTGCAAACCATCAGACAACGAAGGCTCAGGTCAGACTGCGCATGTGCACAGCCTGATTTGCGCATTTACTAGTTGATTAACGGGTTATCTGCTATGGGTTTGTGCATATCTTTTATTTTTGCAAGACAGATCCAAAGACTAAGATGCGATAGTTAATCACTTATAAATAATCATGCAACACGTTTTTCTGCCTTTGAAAGAAACAGTTATTTGACGCTTCTCTAGAGATTGTAACATCGCATTGCTAAGATAAGTTCATTTTCATATGTATACTAAACTAATCCTGAAAGCTATTCAATCGAAAAATATAAAAAGATATTAAGGGGGAAGTTAGGGAGAAGAAAGCAACTAAAACAACCAATACATCAAGCGCAATTTTATTTCGCTGTTCGTGTTTTTGTACACATGGGTAAATGTACATGTACACACTTTCAAAGTAGCTCATCAGTGAGGCATGAAATTTTAATCTTTTCCGCGACAGAGCCATTCAGATAAACTTGCCCTGCGTCGCGACACACACTATCTCGCGACGAGTCGCGGGTGCTACCCCGCAATGTGCCCGCGCTGATCACTCGACGTGTCCGCGCTATCCCCTCGCTAAACCCGCGACAAAGAGTCACGTGACCATTGTGATTTCATCGTGAATCAACTCGCTAGGTCGCGTTTGATAATAACATTGCGATGGCTGTACTGTCAGGTTTAGAGAAACAAAACTTTTCAGCGTAAAAATGTAGATATTTTCTTACCCATCAAGTAAACATGTGTTTTGGGTGCTCAAAAGAACCGTCTCATTGAGACGGTCCTTTGAGTACCCACAACATATGTTTTAGGTGAGAAATAAAGAAAATAGTTTTCGAATACACACTCTTATCTGGAGGTCTGATTTAGGACACATTTATAAGGTAAATCTGTTCATCTGACCATTGTCAAATCATAAGCGTCAAACTGTCCATAAAATGACAGGTATCCCAGGAGTATATTAATAATTTATTAGGCCAAATAAAAAATAAGTGTGTTTCGGGTAACAGGTCTGAAAATTTTAAGTACAGTATAGGCACATATATTTTTTTTAGTTAATTTTTTCTGGAAAAAGATATAATTTTATGCATTTTGGAAGGCATTTTGCATTTCAAAATTCATAAAAGTATAGAAAACCTGAAAATAATTCTAGGTTTCACTAGTAAATTTAGGTAGGGTTGGGTGACCCGGCCGCCTCGATACAAGACCAAACTGATATATCCCAGGTCTGTTTGCTTCTGAAAGAATTGTTTATCAGACTTCATTCCATTTAATATTTAATGTTATCAGACTAAATTCCCTGAGCTTGATTCTATTTACCATAGGGTGATTGAATGGTAAACGGAATCAAGGACTATCTATTGAGGCATAGAAAGTCCCTTGGATGAATTCCGCGCCCTGCTGGCGCTCGGTCCTAATGTTCTACGCAGACTGTCTTTAACAAACTTTTAATTGTTTGTAATTTTGGAAGGAGATGGCTGTCTCTTTCCCCCTTGCTGGTCAAATGTACATTCTTTTCGAAGAATCATGACCTTTCTATGGAAGAAGAAGAAGAATCAAGTCTGAATAGGATCAGTCGGATTTGGGTTGACACAAACTATTTGTCCAAATATTTAAAGCATATGTGATGTGGTATATAGACCAGTGTAGACGGTGATTGCTCTGTTACTGTAATCGTAATACAAATATTGATCTGTTTTTGTCTTCTCTCAATCTCTCTTTGGGGTGTCAACAACCAATGATACAAACTTGAGATACAAATCATGCAACAGGCGACATCCTACTTCACAAAGTCTCCATATGCCAGGTGTATGTTTTATTATGGGTTTGTTTCATTGAGTGACTGGAATAGTTATCAAGCTGAGACGATTCTAAATTATTGACAACGAAGGATGGATAAGACTACTGATAATAGTTTTTATCAATCTGATCTGGGCTCTTGGCCGTGAACTTTCACCATCATGGCGTCTAAAAATGTCTGCCTGTATTTTTTACAGGTAAACAAAGTGCAAATCTTACCGTGTTTAATTTCATCTCCTCTAAAAGCGTAAGTATTTTCCTATTCTGAGGCTGTGCCTTCACATAACTCAATGTTACAAGTAGCAAAGTCGCTAAAAGTTTTATATAATCCATGTTTACTTCAGAATAACACACCTGCTTTGACCTAATTATTTTCAAACACGAAATTAACACATAAGGGACGCAACTCAGGTAAAATTGCATAGGTAAATTTTTTGCTCCGGTTCCTTGTTGCAACGATCGCCTGACACACGAGCGTATCGAAAGCGGGATACCAATTTACAGGTGAGGTGTTCTGTTTACCGGCTCGTCAGATTCGGTTGAATGGCGCGCACTGATGAAAGGAGACCGGATTTGTTTCTAACCGCGCATCTATATGTTGAGTCATTTTATGACACAAATCTGGGACAGTGACCCGTCATGATAAGCTTTTAAAAATCAATAGAAAAAAATCTCTGAAGATCTACCTCTGGCGACGTCGTCGTTCAACGCTTGAACTGAGCCAAGGGGCCCCAAGAAGGGTTATATGTTTTTCAGGGAGCTGGGGAGCGTTGATAATTATTTTACAGGAGCTGGGGAGCAGGCTCATAGTGAGCCCTGTCAAAAAGTAAAAAATAAATTTGAAAAATCTTTCCTTACAGGAAATGCATCCATTTTGTTTGATTTATTAAAAATGGCTTCTCGGGGGGGGGGGGGGGGGGGGGGGCGGGGGGGGACTCTGGAGTGATATTGGAGAAAATATGGCGAAGAACTTTTGTTGTCGTTTAAATTGTTGAATAACGTACTTTGGAACGCTCAGATTGCACCGCTCCCTAGTTAATTAGCTGATTTTAATTAAACTTTTTTTATATATAGAAATGCTGGTCAGATATATACTTACTTGATGAAACTGAAGTTAAAGATGCGTGTATACTAGGGCCTGATAGCAATTGTAAAATACTTTTTATGGCTACAAAAAATAAATGCTTTCACTTTGTTTGTTTTAAAAAAAATCTAGTGTAAACGGTTGGGAAAAAACAGCCCCTCTCCCCACCCAAAAACCAAATGGCCTGCCCTTAATTAAAAAAATCCAGAGAGCATTCCTCCATGCCTACTCTACCAGGTACAGCAACAGAATTTTAAGGATGGCCGTATACTTTCAGCTGTATATCATGTATTTCATAAAAATAATTATGTGTCATGTATTCCATGGCACCTGCATAATGCAAAATATTAAGTGAACATTAAAGAGACTAAGTCTGCAACTATGAACATTTTTCGAAATTTTTTATTTTCTTTTTAAATAAATGTAAAAGTAGAATTAAGTCATGTATTCACAATAAATCTGTTCACTATAGCTGGAAACTGCACGGAAAAGTGAAATGTCTTATAAAACAGGTGTGTTTTCCTCTTGTTTGGTAATTATTTGCGTCCCTCCAATAATCATAGACAGTTAACTTTAACATAAATGCTGCTGTTGTGATACTGATAATTTGTTTAGACTTACGAAATTGGTAAAATGTATAACTGAATTTTAGTTTTTTTAATGTGTGCTTGAAAAATAGAAACATTAGTTCTAAAATTAAAAAATCAAAAGTTACAGACTATGCAGCTTTAAGTAATGCCCTTCTGTATACATGTAGCTTCATAGTATTAAGTATGTGAAGTTAATCTTAGAAGGGGGTGGACAGAGGGCGGGGATAAGGGGTGGAAAGCGGGAGTAGAAGAGCAGGGAGCGGGGGTAGATGGGCGGGAAACGGGGGGAGAGGGGGATGGGATAGAGGGGACGGGATAAGAGGCGGGGAGTCTGGAAAGATTGGGCGGATTATTGATTTTTTTTAATGGAAAAATCAAAGAAAATGGCCCATAACGAAGGGAAACATGCATCTTTGTGTGGTTTATTTTGACACACTACGCACGTAGTGTATGGCGCCGGTCGGATTTCAGCTTGATTATCTACGGCGTTACTTATTAATGCATAAGAAACTAATATTAGTTCATTTATGAAACAGTGGTTACTTAGCCTATAATTGTAATTGGTTTTGAAATGGACTCTTCCGAAGAGGTGTGTGATCTAAGTTATTGTTAAATGAATAACGTTTTGATTAGATTTTTTCGTTTTTTCAAAGGGTAAGTAAAAACAAAAGTAGACTTCTCTTATTAAAAGAGTATTTAAAACGTCTAAAATGGGGTGTCTTTTCAGTGTAAATGTCGGATGTTCAACACCTGCTTTACCCACGGACTGTGCCTAAATTTTTCACACTCCAGCTTGATCTAATGCTATTAAACTAAGAATAACTTAGAAAAATAGTTCCAACATTGTGTGTTTTGTGTGTTATCAGCGGTTTTTGTTGTTGTTAATTGTTTTGTTTTTTTCATCATTTATAACATTATTTTTCATTAATTTCGAATTAATAAGCATTTCGAGAGATTATGAAAATAAGCATTTCGAGATATAGAAGAAGCATCATTGATTTATTATGAACGGTGTGGACCGAGGGGCGATCAAAAATTATTCGCACCAGTAATGCCAGTATGATATTCTCATAATGGATTTAGACGATTATTCTATTTATCACAATTCCGGCTGATGGTACAATGGGTATCTACATGTACTCGTTAGCTTGGTTCAAACACTATTTATGCATATTAGCAATAAATAAGTACAACAATGAGAATAAAGTACTATATACATGTAATAAGTTTTGGTGAAGCTTATATTTACAAACTTCCTGGACTTGTAATGTTTGAAAATGGATGCTGCCCTTCGATAGATAAAGCTTTGCAATGTTAGTTTGATTAACTGCTTTTGAAATAACAGGTGGTTTTAAAATGTTTTCCAAACATTAATTGATAGTTTAAATTAAATATTTTAAAAAATAGCCTAACTGACCTCTAAGACAATGGTTATTCCTTATACTTGTTACAATAAAATGGTTATATTTTAAGAGAACACGTTAAAATGGAATATTAAATACAAATGTGGAGTACTTTATTAAGGGTGTAAGTTTTTGTAGTATAATTGTTCACTCATCAGAACGGTACCCCTCCACATCGTCATCCCTAGTGAAGGGTTGTAATTTTGATGTTTCACCTGCAATTTTTATGCTCTTGGTGATGAGATTTTATTTAAATAATGTTGAACAAATTATATATATCGTAATGGGAATTCCTAGCTAGATTGATAGCTTTGATCTGCTGTGCTAACCGTATTGGGAAGTCTTCTTAGTTTTTGACCGACCCACAAAATGACTATTTATATACCTGTATTCATACGCCATTCGTAAACGGTAAAGTGGTCAGTTATCTGGGGCGAATCTGTTTTATTGCGGTTTTATTGCAGTTTTATCAATCTACGCCATGCAGCTAGATTCAAATGTTGTTTATGTGCATGGTCAGAATCGGTTTTGTTTCAAGTTCTTTAAATATTTAGTAGTTTTAATACTATCGGATGTAATATTTGAGGAGATATGTTGACCCACTTTTAAGCCAAAACTTCCAGTCGTGTTACTAAAAATAGGGAAAGGGCAAAAGCCGGAACCAACGTCTGGTACCAAAATTTCAGAACAAAAGTTTACAAACATCAAAACGGTATTATAATGCAAATAAAAGTATGGAAATTGGATCATGAGTTCATTATAGGGTCTTCTATAAAATGCATGTAAAGTTTTATATGACTCTTGGTTAATTCAGTGACCTATATCTAATATAGGTCACTGGTTAAATTTAATAAATAGCGAAACTACCGGATTGGTATTGGCTCGGATCCAGTTTATACTGAGTCCGAGATACTGATTCCGAGGTATTGGCGATGTCAATTATATCAGGGACTATCTAAATAGAGTGTCCTTGATTATATATTCCAAATTTTTACTACAGAAACCTTTTTGTTCCCATTTTTTTCATTTCGTCATCTACAAAGATCCCAAATGAATAGGCCTAATATATATATATTTATTTTGGTTCTACGAGATAATCAGCCCTAGACCAACCCGGGATCAAAATCGCTATTAATTTTTCAATTGTGGTATTGACGATGTCAAGGGAATTTAAAATTTAAGCCTACAGAAACGTTTTAGATATCAATCATTCAACATATTTTCATTTATAGTGATACCAAAGTTTATGAATACTCAAATAATCACGAGTCTTACCAATTATAAATTCTATGAGAAATTCTGCCCGGGACAAACCGGGTGAACCAAAATGGCAAAATCGTCACGTTTTTTTACTGTTTACATGTAGACGATTGGATTTTTAAATCTGAAAAGAAGTCACATTAGTTTCTAGAAATTAGTTTCAGTTTCTATTTGAAAATATGATCCGGACCAAACGAAACGAACTAAACATAGTCAAGTAACGATGGATCAGACGAGCCTGAGCAAATGCTAATACAGCCTCGCCAGAGCCTTTGCTTCTTACTGAAAATTTGCCAGATAGCAACTTCGACATTTTTGAGCTTCGAAAGCTTAAGGCTGTTATACAATCTTGCCAGATTATTCACTGCTCCACGCTAGAGAACCTCTGTACTCGAACAGCGCAGTCATCGCGTGGTGGTCACAGTCGACGAGTGGAAAAAATGCCGTGTTTATGTGCACCTTGCTGTTGATCATGGTAATAAATTTCTTAATATTTTACTTCTGAGAGCATTTTTTGCTGAATATTGTCACTAATATGTCCAGCTTGGAATCTGCGTAACAATACGTGTGTGGGTTAAGCGATAGTCAATGCAGCGCCTGATTTATACAAAGAAGGTGATTTTTCTCCAAAAAAAAGGATGAAAGATTTTTTTTGTTTCTATTCTGAAATTTATGCTTACTTTAGATAAAACGCTAAATACCATGGCTTTAATGTGCAAGAGTTTGAAATCTATGGGTAGAGCATTTTGAAAGTTATTCAAGTATTTAATACTGTACGCACAGTTCTCTATATCGGGTGTTCTGGCCCAATGATCAGGTGCTTGTGTACGCAGTCGTCTGGATTAGATAAAAGAGAACTGTACGCATATGTCGCGGGTTGTCCATGCTATATTTGAGCCAGCACATGTGTTTTGGGGGTATGTGTTGCATTTTCGGCCAACGTAAACCCAGGCAAGCCTGTGCAGACTCGCATTAGCCTTTGTTACAAATTTACACAAGTATGGATGAGGATAAAGACTCAAAACAAAATTTTGACCTCAAGTCCAACTATATGCGTCAAAAGTATTTAACTGACCAACGCAAGTGGCATGCCCCCATAAACAAATTCAGACGTGTTCAATCTTCCAATGAAATCCATGGCCAGTGGATTTAACTCGTTGCATGCTGAGATATTTTCTACGCTTTTTGTCATGTGCTGATTTTACCAGACCCCGAGGTTATAAAACTTTTTTTCACGCTCAACTCAACTGAGCACGAAATTTATCCTGCTCATAAATGTTAAAATGCCAACAATTGTTGGCATTTTAACATATATTAGCATGATAAATACAACATCTGAGGGACCTAAAGCAATAAACTTCTTTATTTGTCGGTATTTTAGTTTTTATGAGCAGTTGAAATTTCGTGCTCGGTTGAGTTGAGCATGAAAAAAGTTTTATAACCTCGGGGCCTGATCTGGGTTCAAACTGTTTACTAATGTTATCAGCAGGCGGCACTTGTATACATAGAGTGTGGTCAGGGCCCTTATCAACTAGCTTCCCAGGCAGTACAAAATCACTTTCATGGTATTGACCAATTCGCCGGTCCGACACGGGGGTGACAAGTCAAGAGCTCTTTAAAAGTGTAGGTATAATCTCCAGTATCTCACTTTTGGAAAATGGAACAAACCTTAGATAGTCCACGCATTTTGGTAAATTGCTAAATTTACAGCCACAAAGCGATCACGGTCCACAAGGGGGGGGGGGAGTGGTGGGGGGTACTCTGATCGTTTGATTCATGCGTAGGCTCGGGGCATTTTTTTGTTTAAATTTTTTAATTACATTATTTTGGGGGGGGGGGGGGGTTCAGAAATTTTATATTTTTAGGGGTATGAAGATTTGAGGATATTTTTCGGGGGTCACGACAAAATTGGACGAGTTTTAGGTGTCTTTTCTATGTACTTTAGGGTCTTTTCTAAAGGTAAATGTACAGAAAGAGAATATTTTTGCGTGGCAAAAAAATAAAATATTTTTTTGGGGGTGCTTGATATTCCCGATTTTTTTGGCGGCAAACGGTAAATGCTGGGCCCAATCCTACGTATGAAGAAAAAGTGAGAGTACCCCCCCCCCCCCCCTTCACACACACACACTCACCCTGGGTCACAGTCTATGATGAGAAGTTGCAAGCTAGGTGATCTGTAATGGCGGATTGAGATATTTCTGGCGATTTTATAGAGGATGCTACTCACACAGGCTCGCATTAGCCTCGGCTGTTCGTCCAAAATCTCCTGTGCTGTCTTAGTGCCAGAAGAGTTTGTAATTAGCCTGCGAATACCCAGTAAGCACGGAAAAATCGGGCCACTATCGGCCCGCAAGCGAAACGCTGTTCAGATACTGGCTGGGCATATCATCTGCCGAGGTAGACCGTTAAATAGTTTTGCTGTCAGTAGAGCGGCAAACAGTATTGACCCAGATCAGACTGAGCCTACACTGTTTGCAAAAAAATATTTCTTAAATATTCCAGCTGAAGACAAAACAGACAAGTTTTATTGTGATTAGCGTTTTTTCGGCCTTACTTCAAGTTATAGATTTTGTTTATATCCAAAATGTAATGCTTTTCTCTGAAAAGTGCGCAGACTCTGATGAAAAGTCGTATTATGCTTGCGGCAATCACTGTGTCTCTTTTAGGAGAAAGATCAAAGAGTAAACAGAAATACCACTGTTGTCTAACGCCTCCGAATGTGCTCTGAGTGGTACTGTACGCCCCAAAAGGAAGTATGATTAGACTGAGTTTCAAAATGGCGGATGCAACACCAACGCTTGATGGCAGCAGGTAATATTGAGCTTTTTAACCACTTATTTTTACCCTCAGCAGTAATTGCAGTTAGCAACATTAAACTTAAATGTTTCTTACGTAAATATGGGATTTCCCAGTCAGATCTGCTCATAGTATGATTCACAGCCCTTCATAATTTGCGTGCTCATTTGGACATAAATTTGTTGAATCGAGTCACGATGATTGAAAAATGCATTTTTGCATCTATGACACGTTATACAGTGCGATAAAGCACTTGAAATCACTTTGATATGATTATCTTAACAATCACCAAAGTATGGGACCACACATATGGATTAATAAAATGAATTTAAAGCATTGGCGAAATCGTCATAACTCGGATTGGTTTTGTGTTTTTCAGGTTAAACCACGGATTAGCTGAGCAAGGAGTACGGATTCGAAGGTGAAGGAAACGGAATGGTTTAAGTTAAAAGGAGCAATTGTCCAGCATTAAAGTAACTTTGCATCAAAAATTTGGGTCGTAAATATTTGAGAGACCACTGAATTCACACCAGGTGCTACCAATCTCAACTTAAGGATCATTAGGCCTATGAGTAGTCACATGATCAATGACTGCTTATCATGACGTCACGATTTCGATATTCATGACGTCATATCTTTGTTCTTGACTCGTTGACGTAATCATTGATCTCAGTGACGTAAGTTTGACAAAATATATTCTTCATAGGAATAATTTTATTGTCCATAACTCGTTTTCATCCGGATGCTTTTTTTAAACTGGTAATTTAACTCTAGCCTATGTGTTTCCACAAGTAGCTCGTTAGCGCAATTCTAGATTACTGTTTCAACCCAGGAAGACCCTTCCCTACATAACTGAAAGATTGTTCATGTGACGTAAAGAAGCAAATAAAAAACAAGGCAAATTGGACGAATTTATATTCCCCGACAAAGGGTTATTTGAGAGAAACATGTAAATCACAAAGCATAAATCCCATTTATCTAACCCTTAGCTCACCTACAGTATCATTCAGATCATAACAAACGCCTATCAAGTATGTTTTAGTGCTTAGTTCAATAAAAATATACTTACATCTGCACAATTTCAATATCTGACCTTTAAACCCAACCTCAAAGTTCAAGATTGTGTGTAAATTCAAAGTGTTACCTTGCATGTAGGTCTACACTTCTTCCACTTTACTTTGACATGCAACATGACCACTTTTAGAAAAGAACAAAAACTGACCTTTTACCCCACCCAGGGGTCCTTGGTGTGTGTAATGACAGCATACTTGCTTTCATGGTGCTCTGTGCTCAATTCCCTTTAATTTGATATGCAACATGACTACTTTCAGTAAAAGATATTGTTTGACCTTTTGACCCCACCCCTGGGTCAAGAGTGTGTCTGTGGGCAAAATATTTGCTACCATGTTGCTGCCAGCGTCGTCAGCTTTAATTTGATATGCAACATGACTCCTTTCAGAAAAATATATAGTTTTACCTTTTGACCCCACCCGCTGGGTCGAGAGTGGGTCTGTGAGTAAAATATTTGCTACCATGTTGCTGCCAGCGTCGTCAGCTTTAATTTGATATGCAACATGACCATATTCTGAAGAAAAAAAATAATTTTGGCCTCGGCCCCACACCCTAAGTCCACCCAAGGGGCTCAGACCCAGGCCTTCAAACTGAAATCCCGTTTGATATGTTCATATCTATTGCTGCTCTGCCTGCATGCAAAATTTCAGCAAAAATATTAATATTTGCCTTAGTTATTGCGAAATTTAAATACTAGACCTTTGACCCCTTAGGTGGGGTCAAAGGGGGTGGGGTTAAACTTTGACACTGCGTACTAATCTACAGGCACTTGGCAATCATGGTCTATAGGGAGAAGTCGTTAAATATAATAGCTTTGATGAAATGTAAGGATCATCACACAAAAAAGCTAATATAGGTTTTGCCTTATAATTGCCTATACTTAAACAAGGGCAATAACTCAAGTGTTATGGGGTCGATTTTGACCAAACTTATAGGATATCGAGAATCCATGGCACTAATCATTTGTATTAAGAATGAATTAAATCTGACCAATAGGTACTGAGATATGGTTCCGGACAGACAAAAAGTGTGGAAGGATGGACGGAATGGACGGACGGACGGAAGCACGCACGCACGGACGACGCCAAAACTATATCTCTCCGACTTCGTCGAGGGATAACAAACAAAACAGACCACTCAAGAAGCAGGCTACCCTTTGTAAGTGTAATACTAAAAGGTTACCTGCTTCCAAATCAACTTATCACAGTCAACGATCTGCCATATAATGGCGTTGCTCATACGGTAGCAACTGTTTTTATACTCGTGGAACATCTCACTTTCACTTAAAAAGGGGTAATAAGTTAGACATGTACTAAAATTATTGATAATTATAATCAAATCAACGAACGAACTCAAGTAAAGCCGAAATTCTTGCAAGTAAGTGCCAAATTATGCAGTTCTCCTTCGAATATATAAATAAGACATCTAACTTCAAACTGAAGTGATCGGTAAGCAAGTAAGACTTTTCGCAAAAAAATCTCCAAGTATTTTCTCGCATCATCACAGTCCGTTATGCTATCTTCTCCTTTACCATTGAATGAAATCCAACCAAATTTGGTGTGTGAGTTACTCACATAGATAGTGTTTACAACAGCAAAATAAATCGCCCCTTCCACTAGGTCGGGGTCAAAAGGTCAAATATACAAATGTAAATAAATTTCAATAACAAAGTCAATTTCAAAGATTTTTTATACCAAACTTTGTATGAATTCTTCCAAATACAAGATATGAAACATCATACGCGGATCCAGAAAGTTTTGTCAGAGGAGGTCCAACTCTTATAAGTTTTTTTTTTGTTGTTTGTTTTGTTTTTTCGAGGGGAGCGAGGCTCCAAAAATCAACATAAGCGGGCAATTATCGGCCTACATAATTCAAGTAAAATTTTCACACTATGGTCAAACTGGTGTCCTAGGAAGCTTTTATGACAGCTAAGCAGGCTCCAAAAATCACCATAAGCAGGCAATTATTGGCTTACCAGCGAAACGCCATCAATGGCGTTTCGCTGGCGGGCCGATAATGGCACACCTTGAATGCTGGCTTTGTAGCTTTGTGATTTTCAGGAGATCCAGACCAGTAATACTAGGAAACCCTATTTTTTCGAGATTTCCAGGGGGGTCGGACCCCCTGTCCCTCCTCTGGATCCGCACATGAAAATATCGAAAATGATTTTTGTTCTGGCGCTAGGTTTATTTGTTTGTTTGATTTGATTCTTTACGTCCCATCAATAATCTTTCAGTTAAACAGGGACGGGTCTTCCTGGGTCAAACCAGTACTAAGCTAGGATAAATGTGTCTTGCTCAAGGACCACAACGCAGTTTTGTTTGTTTGTTTGATTTGATTCTTTACGTCCCGTCAACAATCTTTCAGTTAAACAGGGACGGGTCTTCCTGGGTTGAACCAGTACTAAGCTAGGATAAATGAGTCTTGCTCAAGGACCACAAAGCAGGGACGCCGGTGAGGCTCAAACCCGCAGTCCCTCGGTCTTGAGTCAAGCACTCTACCACTGCGCTCCCTTTCTGACGTTAGGGATGGGGCTTAGGGCTCCGGGGTACCCAGGGGGTCAAAAAATTATTTTTTTCAACATGGTCATGAGGCATATCAAATTGACGGGGATAATGAGTAGAACATGATACAAGTAAAATTTTCACACTATGGTCAAACTGGTGTCCTAGGAAGCTTTCATGACAGCTAAACAGTGTTTGCTTTTAACAGGAGCACTTTTGTGAAAGTTAACCGCCAGTAAATGTAGTTGTGAACCCCCCCCCCCCCCCCAGCAATCCGATGACTTAGGCTGCTGTTCCTTCTAAGAAAGTGGTTCTGTTGTTGTTGATTCATTGTTTAATGTTCTGCTGATTGTTTGTGGGAGTTCTGTGTTGTTATGCAACTAGCTTCTATGCCTAATCAAAATTATTGTAAAACTGGAATGGACACGAATATAGGGAAAATGACTACGGGTGGCACGTTCGCCTCCCACAGTCATTTTACCTATTTTTATCCTTCCGGACGTTGACGTCTATCCAAATACATCACAGGGCAACACATGTCAATGCCCATATGGACCAATCTACATGGTGTAATCACACCCCAGCGTAATAATTTGAAAACACCACAAATATTACAAATATGGTGACTAAAAATCAGATTGGTTTAACGTCACTGCTCTTCATAAACAAAGCGTGTCAGTCTTGACTGACCAGTCTTGTATTCGACTCTCTACGTTGTGTATGTCTATGTCGGCCATCTAAGGCCACATCAGGCAATTATATGGTCTTGGAAGCCGAGTAATGGGTGGCAATCCAAGACCACCTACTCCGGTTACACCAGTCCAGAACAGCCGCCTCAAACCACTATGCTAACTCTATACAAGCTCCAGGTGGCACAAAAACGATACACTCGCTTTGTAGCGATCTTAGAGAGCACATCTGCTTTCTTAACACTCAAAATCGGCTCCAGAAGCCCACTGAAGCGGCTCTCTGAGTCACAGGATGAAGCAGCCGTTTTAGAGCCTGTTTCAAGTGCCTGTTTGCTTCCTTTGGCGGCTCCAGGAGCCCAGGGCTCCCAAAACGGCTCCCAAGTCGTTTTGGAGATCCAGAAGCCGTTTTTGGAACACCAGTCCAAAACAACTGCCTCAAACCACACTGCCGACTCAACAAGCTCCAGGTGGCACAAAAACGATACACTCGCTTTGTAGCGATCTTAGAGAGCACATCTGCTTTCTTAACATTCAAAGCGGCTCCAGAAGCCCACTGAAGCGGCTCTCTGAGTCACGCGATAAGCAGCCGTTTTAGAGCCTGTTTGTGTCCTTTGGCGGCTCCAGAAGCCCAGGGCTCCCTAAACGGCTCCCAAGCCGTTTTGGGGAGCCAGGAAGCCGTTTTGGAGCCGTTTTCCTCGACTTTATAAAGCGCGTTAGTGCCCTCCAAGCGTCACTTGACTATTAGAGTCAACCCTCAACAGGTAAATTCCCTGAAGAGTCTTCATATAGACGAAACCATGATCGGATTATCGTTAGCCTTATTGCCAAGAGCAAGACCAAAGAGCAAGTCCACAGCCTTGTTTAAACTGTCTGGGTCCTTGCAGCCGCTTAACTTATCTAGATAGGACACGAAGTTTAATTGTCTTCCTGGTCTCTTACGACTGTAAGTATTCTTTGGTTGTTCCCCACAGTGCTCTGGATTTGGCTGCAGTGTGTGATTGTGGTATTTCCTGATTATGCTCACTTACCTTTTCTAAGAGAAATTTAATTAAAGGACATCTCTTGAAGAGCAACGTTGGTTCTGGTATTTGCTTTGCCATAATGCATACGCTGCATGGTCTTTATTAAATGTTCAAATGAGTTAGCAAACTTCACTAACAGTATCACTGGAGCAGAGGAAATATATTGGACTTGAAAATTGCATGTTTATTCTCTTCAAAAAATGTTTTTTAAAACAATTTAGGACGACTAATCCGCACTCTTTACAGGGGAAACTCATTCCAATCCGATTTCTATAGAAAACCAATCCTTAGTCCACCAGTTGCTAATCCTGGCCTAACACAGCCAGGTTCACAACTTTTAAACTCCTTTTTTGACCACAAAATACCAATAGCAAACAAAGTTAATGGCATAAATAGCAAGGGCTATCACTTATTGGTGAATTTCACATAGAAACAGAGTACAGGTACAAAAAACGAGTAAATATCAGTTACATTTTGAAGGATGTTGTTGGGTTCAAATTCATTGTTTTCCGTGAGCACAACTTTAGGGGTCAATATCTCGTTTTAGGGCATTGATATGCTGGAATCAACAAAAGACTCAACTTGATAAGTTGTTCAAAGAAATACAATTATGACATAAAAATGTAAACTTACGTAAATATGTTAAAAATTCTCGTTTCTGAACCATGTGTGCGACGCTGCCGCCATATTGAAACTCAGTCTAATCATGCTCTCACTGGGGCCTACGTTTCGAATCAGAGCACCAACGGTGGCGTTAGACAACAGTGAATACTTACTGAACATTGTTTTCCAAGTCGTAAGTTACGTCATATACTAGGCCAAAAAAGAAACGCCGCATATAAAGATTAAAAATATTTCGCGTTAAATGAGAGTTACAAAATTTTCATCTGCTATCATTGTTTCGCTACTATTCCTGCCATACATTATTCCAAGTGTTTCAATGATCTCAGTCAACCCAAACCAGTGTACTGGCTGTCTTTTTATTTTCAAGTTTTTCACATGCATATTCATTTTATTTAGATGTACACATGTAATAACTACTGAAATCGCTAGTCAAATATCCAATTTGCTTGAAAACATTTTAAGACTTTAAAATTTAAAGTTACACATTGCTAATTTACGATGCCAAAACGGACACATGTTGAACGCGAAAAGGCGATAAGAATGTTCCCAGCTAACGTGACGCGCTCGGTGATAGCCATACGATCTCTATGCCATGCAAGGATGATTTAACGTCATAGGAAACGTTTCTGACAAATGGTTACAATTCCAGACAGTGCGGATTCATGACGTCATCGCCAAAAGACGCGACGTCAAGATCGATAAAAGCGTAGGTTTAAACTGCTGAATCAATTTCTTCCGGTGACAATGATAGCTAGTACAACCCCAGGCACTCATAATCCAATAATCAGCGCTCAAACTGTGACAAATCGTTTGATTGGTGAAAGACCCATCATATACAATGTATGTTTTATATGCGGCGTTTCTTTTTTGACCTAGTATATACCCAACTCCAAATATAGCAACGTTTTACTTAACTCTTTGCATGCTGAGTAACGTTTTCTTGTCCTAAACATTTCTTAAATCTTACGGACCTTTCTCCTTCGGGTCCTGCCAGGCATTTTGCTGAGCCTGATCTTGGTCTAAACTGTTTGTATAATCAATCTCAGACATTTTCATTTGAAAATGCTTCCAGAAACACACTATTTATGTTTTGCATGCTGATTCTTTTTTTCCGCATACTATTTTGTCATCATAACCAGATTCAAGGATTACTATACAGCTATATCGAGTCAGCCACTATCGGCCCGCCAGTGAAACGCCAGTTGCCTGATTTCTAACATAATAGGTGCTTACTGGGTACAGGCTCGAACAGTTAGGATCCAGGTCAGGCTCCAAGTTTTGTCAAAAGTAGTGAGTATGATCAGAAAATACCACAATTACAAACCGAAGACAATCCCATGGCACCGCGAGGAAGAGCCACACAACCATCACGAGACACCAAGAAGACAAACTAAGCAAAGCAACAAGCCCATCAAGATGATTGCAAAACTAGAATGGAC
Source organism: Loripinus fragilis (assembly GCA_964019695.1). Taxonomy (NCBI): domain Eukaryota; kingdom Metazoa; phylum Mollusca; class Bivalvia; order Lucinida; family Lucinidae; genus Loripinus; species Loripinus fragilis. Next base: position 43,207,860 of record OZ026530.1, on the reverse strand, counting down.
ATAAAGCCTAGTCTCAAAGCCCCCAGAGCAATCTGATACCAAAATCAACTCTTCCCCGCTAGTGTCAAATACTTTGATCCAGATCGGGTTGACATTTCAAGCTTTCGTCCGACCATCCGTTTATTCGCAGATCGGCCATCTTTTGGTCTCTTTTTTATTCTACGTGGCAAGCATATGGCTAAATATGGAGTCCCTCCAAGGGGTTTTGTGAAACAGTGGAAATGACATTTATTCCAGGGGAACAGGGTCAAATTTTGAGTGGAACAGGGTACAAGGCAATATTGGGGAACATGGAATATAAGAAAACAATTTTCGATTCTTGGGGAACAGGGAAACAAGCCTATTTATTTCAGGGGAACGAGGGAACGGTTATCCCCCTACGAGGGTCTCATAAGCGTTCCGATTTTCAAACCATCCACCAGTTTGTTTGTCTGTTCATCCGTCTGTCAACACGTCATATTAAATTGTGTCTCTGAAGGACTGACAGCTGTGAGCGTCAAAACATGCATATTAATTGTCCTTTGCATACTCTTCAAAAACACACTGCAATTTGTGACCCCATACCATGATCAACACCACATTTGCAGTAGAGTATGCAGCAGAGATATATGAAGTGTCATTGTTGTCCTGGGCATACTCCTCAAGCACGCACTATGCCATAAATCGCATATTTCATTGATTTTTATGATTCTGTAAAGCGCATATATATATTTTTTATGAAATCCGTAAAATTTTAACCTTGATCTACGTATCACTCGCCAGTGACCCTGATTATTTATGCACTAAAAGGCAGTGATAAATTAAGTAGAAAACCTTGCAATGGTTATAAGAGAGTGTGGCACAGCTTGTTTTATGTATTGGCATTGCTTTGAAAGTTGTTGCCGAGACGGTTTGGCATCGCTGGAGACAAATAAACAGCAGTTCAAACGCTCTGGTTTTGTTAAAACCGTTTGTGCTCCCATCGACTGCGTCCAGTTATAGCTTGACGAATGCGTACAAATTAAATATTTAGGCACTCGACATATGGGACAGTCCACTTGACTACTCATAATTTGCGTACAGAAGAAAAATGGTTTGCCACTTCGCAAATTATAAACAGAAATATTTCAAACTTTCTAGTCCTCCACTTATACGTATTCTCCATTATTTGTTGACATAACATGATAATTGATGACTTTAATAGCAAAGTTATTAGTCATTGAACACATTTCAGGCACATAAAATCCGATTGACTAGCCAGAAACTGACTGGTACTCTGCTGGTTTTAAGATTTAAAGGCTCTTATTTGGCCAGAATGGACTACAATACCTAAGCAATAATTCCAAATGAAAATAAACGTCGTGAAAATTAAAAGCTGTAAAGTACTGGCTCATAGAATGGATCACAGTAAACCAAAAGAGTACATTTTGTGCACTCGTCGACTGCGAACACCACGCGATGACTGCGCTGTTCGAGTACAGAGGTTCTCTAGCGTGTGCTCGCAAGAGAGAGAAAAAATCGGGAAAATATGTACTTATACGGTATTTTAAAGCAACGAAGGCTCCGTCGAGTTTTGAAAATGCACAGACTCGTCTCAGCTTTCACTGCTCGCATTTAGGCCTATAAATAAGACAAAATCGGAAGCCTTTGTATTTATCGGATTATCAACCAAAGCAGACTCCTGCGAGCATGTGCCAATGCACAGACTCACCAGAGCCATCGCTGCTTACAATGAGATTCTAGTTATACGAGAAAACCTGTTCCTATTTAGTCTTCGCTGTTCGCATAAATTAGAAATACATGTGAAAGAAACCTTTTCCAAAACACCAATTTAAATGCATATATATCGTTAAATGCATTTCAATATCAATAACTTTTGGCCAGAAAAATAAGTATGAAAAGTGTTTTCCATTAGTGGATACCTTAAAAACGAAACTTAACCACATGTCATTTGAAAATGTAAGATAATCTAATGGCATTGCCAATCATATTAACGTCTCCTAAAACAAACTCAAACCATTGACCATCTTCAGATCTTTTGCTTTTATGATATAACCTTCTATAAATCCTAAACGTCTACGAACCGCCCCCTATAACATGTTATATATCATAACATGTTATACTTTTCTTGATGCCCTATATGCATTTATTGCTGAATTTATGCTGGGCTAGCCTACTGATTGCAAGCCTAATCAATCCCTGATTGTAATGACAAATCATGCAGTGCTAGGAGTTTGAGGCATCAAACAATTATTCACATATCTGCAGCTGGGGATGATGAGTAGAATATCTGGTTGTCTAAAATGTACATCTCATAAGTAAAAAACTTCATTTTATCCTTCCTCAAGTACATATATTACTAACAATAACCTATCAAAAATTGAACAACGCCGTTTATAACATGTAACACATGTTATAGTTTTTCTTGTTTTTATTTGTAGCGCATATCGCCCGCCCAGTGAAAGTTCAGACTGCATTGACGCGCGTTTGAAGAAGAACTCTCAGTTGCACAGACTACAGGGCTAGAATTCATCCTTATGGGTGACTTTAATATCGATAGATCTAGTATGACTATTAATGGATGAATCTTATTCAGCTTTTTGATCTCACGCAGCTCGTAACTTCACAACTTTCACAGTCTTCATCGACAATCATTTATCACGTCTTTACAAGCAACCCAGAAAACATTTCTGAGAGCTTTGTACCTTACTATGCAATAAGAGATAATTTTCCAGTCTGTCTTTAAAGAAAAGTAAAAGATTAAAAAAAAACAAATAAAATTAGGCTTTCCAACAAAAGTTTTAAAATAAACTAAATCACCATAATACTGGTTCAAATATGCCTTGTTGCAGGAGTTTTTTTTTTTTTTTTCAAAAACCAATATTGCATTTATACAATCAACGCTGAATGTCTGTGATTAAATTTAGAAAAACTATTTAACGAAGTTTAGAGTATCGATAACCTTGCTTTAATAGCTTTAAAATTTTGGTTTCTTTTGTTGAAGTCACCAATACATTATAACATACTCTCGCAAAACGAATCAGATGCGAAATGTATACACTATAGGAAGGTGAGCGAGGAACACCTCCTTCAAGAAATAGGAAATTAACTATATCAAAATCACAAATCTTAGATGAAACTATGCCATTCGTTATGGACAAGTCCAAGTTCAAAAATAGGGCTTCAGTATCAAAGGAGTTTGCCTTATTCAACTCAAGCTCAGTGGGATATATCTGACTTACCCTTTGTTCGAAATAAGGAGTATTAATATTAAGCAAGTCATCTAGATACCTTGAGGTAGAGTTAAATGCTTCAACAACACCAGCTTGATTATTGTCTGAGAAAGAGACAACATGAAGTCTCTCTCATAACAAAACCAAAACAAATTTGTAACAAAAGGAGCTAAATTAATACCCAATGGCATACCTACAATTTGTCTTTAAAATTTCGAGCCAAATCTTATAAATATACTATACTGTCCAAAAGATAATGGAGAGCTTCACTAACTTTCTGACATGACCACAAATTAAATCTTTTAGATTGTTCAGCCTGAGTGAAAAAGTGCGCGTTTCTAAATCATACGTAGACAAAGTAGATGCTAGAAAGCCTTTAAATTTTAATTTATTAAGAATCTCGCCTGAATTTTAATAGACCAAAATAGAGATTTACCTTTCCTCTCAATATTTTATAACATGGTATTTAATCACAGTAAGGCGAGGAGTCAAAATTATAGACTACTCAGTAGTAGTACATGAGCTAGAATCAGCAATAAAATGTGACTTATAGGGTCTTTTATGAAGTTTAGGTAACCAGTATAACATAGGAATGCTCATATGCTCCTCATCAACAAACACACCAAACTTAGCAGCCATATTGCACCGATGCCTATCAACGACAGACCTCGCCAAGCAAATTATATCACTGGTAAATGTATACGTCGACTTGCTGGTATTTACGCGTATTGCCGGTACTTCATAGACCGGAAGTGGTAGATATTGGTGTTAATACTATAAAGAAAAACATGCCATATGCCACATTTTTAACCCCTAAAGGACTATAGAATTAAATCATTTTTAAGTATTCGGCATGCACATGACGATTTATGTAAGCATTTAGGAATAGATTCGAGTACTCGAATCTATTCCTTAATGCTTACATAAATCGCCATGCACATACTGAATGCTTAAAAATGATCTAATTCTATAGTCCTTTAGGCATATGGCATGTTTTTCAATATACTATTAACACCAATATCTACCACTTCCGGTCTATGAAGTACCGGCAATACGCGTAAATACCACCAAATCGACGTATACAATTACCAGTGTGATTATGCTCGTAGGTATTAGCGGTGCTAAGTTCTTAATGTAGTACATTTTTCCAAACGACCACAACGCTGTAAACAGCCTTATCTGCAGGTGCTATTACAAATTTCCCATGGAATTCCTTGACCCCTTTCTTTAAATTTCTTAAAGTGAATTTAAGTTTAGGCGGAAAAAGATCAAAATTATATGTTATTTTACAAGCAGTCCGAGTGTACGCAATATGTTCCTTTAAAGAAAATGTTAAGTCATTCGTGTACTCAAATTGTTTTGGTAAAAATAATATTATAAAACCTTCATCTGCAGTTGTATTGGATTGTATCTGATTTATATGTTGTCTAATGCAGTAACATCTGGCGATGTTTATTAGACGAAGTCTTATATACTGAACAGCAAAAGAAACGCATATTTTGCATATTTGGTATAGTGTATAAATCAGGGTTTAAATACTCATCTAATGGTATGTAATTTATCACTGATGTATGGAACATGTGTATAATCAAATGCATCACAAATGGATGTTTAATTGGAATAATGATAATAACTCCTGGCGTAATAAAATAACTCATGATAAAGGCAACTTTCAAGATGGTGTATGCATAAAACCACCAAACCGGATTTGAATGATAATCACTCTGCGATATAATCTGGACATACAGAGTACTTATGAAGATATTCTTCAAGGTGAATCATTGTGACCCAGTTACATTATCGGACAATTTACCGGAAGTGTGCTTAATACAGACAGGAAAAGGTCCAAACAATTGTTTGAAACGGTTCTGTTGGACAGTACCTTACTTGACATGAATCATACTGTGCCAGGTTTTCTAACACCCCAACGATTCCAGTGGTTTTCAATACCAATGCAAAAAATGAAGATTTTTGGATTAGCAGTTTAAGTTCTACAGCAGTGAATTTTAAAGTTGTATGGTGTTTTCTTGTCTGTTACATTGTGTTGTCGTGACATGCAATGAAATCGGATTCAAATAATGTCTTTTCCAATGTAAGGCACTGTTTTTCGTTTTTTTGTATTTATTAACAAAAAATAATAATTAGCTGTGTGATGACGAATTAAATGGTCTGGAAAGAACGCACGAGTCCATTCAAATATCTCCATATCATTTAGGGTAAAAATTGATAAGGGTTTCTGGTATTAAATGGATATTGAATAATATGCGTTTCTTTTGCTGTCAAGTATACGTTCATTGTTGTGATCTCTACGTGGAAGAAAGTACATGCCCTGAAAGGGTTATTTATCTATCGCAGAGATTTAGTAACTTATGTTTATTTATTTATTTTTTGTGCATTTTTTCATTAATAGTTTTAAACATGATTTTCACGTTGACGCTGGAAGAATTATAGTTAAAACGCGAGAAATGTAAAGAATATCTGCGTCGATGGTTTAAAAAAATAATGTATGGCACGATTCCTCTTCCCTTGGAAAGAATTGCCGATATTTGTAGGTTACGGTCAACTAAACTAATCATGCTTGTAGGTTAAGGTCAACTAAATTCAGCAACTGTTTTAGATATTTTGCACCAGGCATGAATTACACTAGCTATTTAAAGGCATGTACGACACTAGCTATTTAAATATGCAGCATTTTGGCGCAGGGCATATTTTTTTCGTTCGTTTTCGCGAGATTCAAGCATTCCTGTACCCTAGTAGCATCACTACAGATACTTTGGAATAGCTTAGGCCCCTTAAGCTAAACGCTTAACTGAGCTCAGCTGACCGAAGACATAACAAATTTTTCCCTTCTATTTTTTTTTTAAATCCTCGCGTTACTCATGTCAAATATTGTTTCTGTCACTTCGTCGTATGCCTTTTTAAAGATATTTCTTGTTTTTATTACACTTATACAATTTGGGGTGTTTTCTTTTTTGAAAAGTTTCAACTTGTTACTGAAAAACATATTAGGAAGGACTTTTAGTTTTACTCATATTCACACTGGTAAATGTATACGTCGATTTGGTGGTATTTACGCGTATTGCCGTCACTTCATAGACCGGAAGTGGTAGATATTGGCGTTACTTCTATATAGAAAAACATGCCATATGCCTAAAGGACTATAGAATTAGATCATTTTTAAGTATTCGGCATGCACATGGCGATTTATGTAAGCATTTAGTTATAGATTCGAGTACCGATCATCCAGATCGGTACTCGAATCTATTCCTAAATGCTTACATAAATCGCCATGCACATACTGAATAATTAAAGATAAATGAAGTTTATAATCCTTTAGGCATATGGCATGTTTTTCTATATAGCATTAACACCAATATCTACCACTTCCGGTCTATGAAGTACCGGCAATACGCGTAAATACTGCCAAATCGACTTATACATTTACCAGTGTGTTAACGTTTTAAATCTTTACCTAGTTTAGTGGGTAATTCTTCATGCTTTTATGACGTCTGTTGATTTTATTCAAAATTCACTTTTTTACGGAAAATCCTTTCATGAGCACCATCAGAATGTCAAACAGTTCGCTTCCAAATCAGGCCCGACATTTTGTAACTCCATACTGCATAGTGCCAAAGTTATTTTAATACATATTGCCTACATACATCTAGTGACTTATTTTTTATCTCCCTTACCACCAAATCTGCACTTTCTGCGTTAGACAACTGTATGGGATCTGGTAGGTTTATTGGGAGGGTCTGTGGTTACCTGCTTTTATATATATTTTAAAAGCAGCTAAAGTGAATGAATGAATAAATTATGTCTGTCATAATGAAACTGAGTATTCATGGAGCAAAATTAGGGTAAAGTCAGGTAACTTCGGACATCAGGTAAATTCGGACAGCGACCTCGTTTGATTCATATTATAATTATTGGAATAAAAAAAAATCAACTAAGCAAACAGTGCAAATCCTGATGAGACGGTGCCGTCTCATCCGGATTTCCACTGTTTGCAAATGTGTGTCCGAATTTACCTGGTGTCCGAAGTTTCATGACTTTACCCTAATGCTATGGATTGTATCTACTTGTTTGTGATATGGTTCAGCATCCTCTTGACAATATATAGGGTCCATATTACAGACTTTGGTATTTTAGGGGTACTTTTCCATTGCTTTTAGGGATATAGGGATACAATGAGTAGTATAGGCCCCACTTTAGCGTCAATGACGTCACGACGTCAGATCCAAGATGGCGGCCCCCACGACTTCCGATCCAAGATGGCGGCCCCCACGACACCAAGATGGCGGCCCCCACGAAATCAAGATGGCGGCCCCTGTGACACGTTCGGTTACACCTCGGAGGGTGAGTCAACGCCCTAGACCACGAGAAGGTAGCGTCACGTCCTAGAGGGCGGTGTCGTTCTTCTATATACAAGGGTGAGGGGCCTCTCGAACGAACACGGATCTGGAGGAGTCTATATTGAGGTTTTTTTACGCAGTTCAGAACGAGATCCAGTCTTTAATGGTGTAGCGCGTCGCAGCGCTCGGTTTATCCCGTTCCCCCGGTGGGCCCTTTTTTTTCAGCACGGTCCTTTCACGTCTTTTTCCACGTACTGATCGGGTTCGTAATTGGGTCGTAATGGCTGAGAGGGATATGATTGTCTATCAACGTAGAACGGGCTCCTCGCCATGCATATGGCGTCTGGCTAACTTAGGAGCATATTGCGCAATTATTTGCAGTTCGTCCTTTAGTATCTTAATGAATTCCAGTCCCAAGTTGCTGTCTTACGCCCTCTGTCCGTTATACTATCCTCTCCTTTTCGCTTAAGCTCCGATTTTGCCATTTCTAAAGCTTGGGCTACTGGGGTGACCAGGTTCACTACGGGTTTTTTCCTTTTGTCTCATTTCTTTCAACTCTCTGTATTTCCGTCCACTACCCACAATATAATGACCCTGACTGTCGCGTTCCGCGTAGCCATCTCTAACATCCAGCAAGTGCTGAAACCATTTGTCGGGATCCGAGACGTACGGAATCCACTTCTGCTGTTGGTAATCGTAAACGAGTCTAGTGCCCATCTCTTTCCATCGATTTCCTCCTTAGTGCTCGAGTTATTCTTACGCTCTATTCATACGAACGGGCGAGAGTCCAGTTCACTATCCTCAAGCACCTCAATTAATCGCTCAGCAGCCTCTCTGGCTTCGCGCCGTAGTTGTCTACATCTCATCCGAAACAACAGTTCATCAAACAAAGCTATACACATAAAAGTAATGGCGAACATATTTACGCCTACTCAATACTTAATCCCTTTTCTTAGTTACCAGTTTTGATAGTCATTCGGGTTACACTCGGAACACCGTAATGCCCCTAATGACTAGATTGCTGCAAAGCGCCTTATATAGTGAGAGGTCTCTTCTGATTGGTCAATTATCCAGCCATCCGATTGGTCAACCTCCTCACTCCTGATCCCTCCTCCTCATTCTCCTTCACGACGTAGTAGAGTCCTCTTGGTCTTCAGAGGCTTTCTCGGTTTCTATATTATGATTCGGCCATACGTCCATAAATAAATCTTTTCTGAGTTTGATGGCTTGTCTGATAGAGTCCGCCTGATTCATATCATGTTGGTTCTTAAACGTTTTAGCCGATTCCAGTATTCGCTGTTGAACAGGATCCTCTTGTAGCTCGTAATAATCTATTAGAAATTGAGCGTTATCTCGTCTGAGTTTTTTGCGGAGAGAAGGCAAATCATCATTGGCTGCGAGATGAATAGCTTTATCCGAACTAAAACCTCGCTCTTCATAAGCATTCACTTTAGCTTTAAACTGCTCTACGTTCTCCTGCCTGATCGGATTTTGAAATCTCCTGTTCCAGATGTCGAGTTTAGAGCGCTCATCTCTTTGTTTTCTTCGTTTACCCGGAGGGCTTAAATCGCTTACCCTCCTATTCCATATATCCGGTTTATAACTTTCATCTCTATCTTTATCCGGAGGGCTGATAGAGCGTATATAATCTAGGGACTCCACACTGTCAGCATCTTCATCATCAGAAATATCTCCGTCATCGGGAGACTGTTGATCGACAAATATGTCAGTTTGTAGTCTGTCCTGTTCGGATGTACTCGATTTAAGATCTAGGAGGAGGTAACCATAAGGTCTTGCCGTGGCATCTTCAAATTTCCTCATAAATGTGGCGCAAGTGGACGGATAAATTCTTCTTGCCAAGGTCGCAACTTGTTGTCTGTCAATCGGATTATTAAACAAGACCAAATATTGCGTATTTAAAGCGATATCCCTGCAAGCTCTACCTTGAGGAAATACGTTTTGAGTCAAATACACGATAGATATATTTCTGTGGTGACTGCCTTTCGTAAAAAGGTCGGCAATTCTCTGGTCACACTTTGCTTCGGTCATCAGGTCATCAAAAATGATTAGGTTCCTTTTTGAGGGATCCATAAACTGAGCATTATCTAGATAGTCTGGGATACCCTGTATAAATTCTATACACGGAATTCTCTTCTGAAGGTCTTCGTACAGGGGCTGCCATTGTCCAAAACACCATAAGATTCGTTCCGGTGGCGGTTGTACTAACGAGGAAAGTAACAGTTTTCTAGTCCATTCCGTTTTCCCCAATCCGCTGGGTCCAGTTACCATCATAGAGAATGGGTGTCTAAATGTCATTTCCTTCAATGGTTGTGACTGGTCGGTATATTTCCCACTGCCATGGACATTGCGTTCATGTCTTTGCAATGCATCACGCCTACTATAGGACTGGTTGCAGATCAAACACCTGATCATTTTGTCTCAGTTAGTATTGCTTGTCTACCTTCATACGGGTGCCATCCTTCTTACGATCATTGGATCATTGTTACCACCGACAACACCACCAGCACCGACACCAACCACCACCACCACAGACACCACCACCCACCACCACCATCCACCACCCACCACCACCACCACCCACCACCACCACCACCATCACCGACACCTACAACCACCACCACCAAACACCACCACCACCACATGGTGGACCATTGTTTCCTGACTGTACATTCACTACATCCTCACTGTATCCCACTGTACCCCAACTGAACCCTCACTGTGCCCCAATGTACCCTCACTGTACCCCCACTGTACTCTCACTGTATCCCTAATGTATCCTCACTGTATCCTCAATGTATCCTCCTTCTCTCCTCCTCCTCACCCTCTCCTCCTCCCTCCTAATCCCAATGTACCCCAACTGAACCCTCACTGAGCCCCAATGTACCCTCACTGTACCCCACTGTACTCTCACTGTATCCTCCCTGTACCCTCAATGTATCCCACTGTACCCCAACCGAACCCTCACTGTATCCTCACGGTGCCCCAATGTACCCTCACTGTATCCTCACTGTACCCCACTGTACTCTCACTGTATCACCACTGTATCCTCCCTGTACCCTCAATGTATCCTCCTTCCCTCCTCCTCCTCACCCTCTCCTCCTCCCTCCTAATCTCACTGTACCCAAACTGAACCCTCACTGTGCCCCAATGTACCCTCACTGTATCCTCACTGTATCCTCACTGTGCCCCAATGTACCCTCACTGTATACTCACTGTACCCCACTGTACTCTCACTGTAACCCCACTGTATCCTCCCTGTACCCTCAATGTATCCTCCTTTCCTCCTCCTCATCCCTCCTAATCCCACTGTACCCCGACTGAACCCTCACTGTGCCCCAATGTACCCTCACTGTATCATCACTGTACCCCAATGTACTCTCACTGTATCCTCCCTGTACCCTCACTGTATCCTCCTTCCCCCCCTACTCCTCACCCTCTCCTCCTCCCTCCTAGCTCCATTATGAATTTGAACTATCATGATCACTGTTTTTACGGCCATTATACTCGTTGTATAACGTTCTATCATCGTAGGTTCACCGGTAATTGTGGGTTGACCGTGATTATATAATGATTAAGCATAACAGTTTCGCTTTAAACAACCAGTCGTCAGCATTTGCGCTATGTATAGTCTTAAGATGATGTACTATATTTAGCATATACTTTCTATCGCATATTGGACACTGGATCTTGTATCTATGAGGCATAGTTTTGATCTGTTTTTAAACACCGTTTAAAACGAAACTTTATGTATACCAGCTTGCTGGGCAAGCCTTTCCTTTTAAATCGAAACGACACTTTTATGTATAACCTGGCAAGCCTTTCCTTTTAAATCTAAACGCTTGTAATACAAGTGCGAGCCTTCCCTTTAAAACGACACTTTTATGTTTTAGCTTCCTGGGCAAGGCTTTTCACGCAGTCTTATAACGCGAAGATGAACCACGCTATGAAAAAAACGTGTGGTGTTCCAAATCACCAAACGTTTGAGCTACATCGTATCATTTAAACTGTTCAATTTGCTGTTCGATTGTCAGATTAGCTATGACTCGATTGCATGCGATTCGCACTATATAGCGAGAGGTCTTTTCTGATGGGTCAATTAAAAGTAATATCGTTATAAATGTATATCATAAGCCATACATCTCGCAATTCGACACTAGACTATGAACAGTCGATACGTAAGTTGAATTTAGGGGTTAACTGTCTCATGTACTACCTGTACACGAACAGCGCAGACTCGCCCCTGCGCGAGTTAGGCTAGCTCTGTAATACGATCATGAGTCGACTATTTAATGTCTACATACGATGATGTCATCCAAAATGGCCGTCGCGCATGCGCAGTGAAAGCATTTAATTAAACAACATCTATATCCGTACTTTGTACATTAGTTCTCAGGTAAATGAAGACGTCTAACCATGCCATCTAAGCAGACGAATGAATGAGAATAATAACATTATTGGTGTATTTATACACCCTAGACATTTAGCATGAAAATGGCGAAAATCGCCATCGCCTTTCCTAGTACACGCTATAGATACATCAAACGTCTGGTCCGATGGACAGGCTCATCTGCTTGAATAACGCACTCTGATCAGTAAATTCGATGTGGAACAGCGAAGACCCAACGCAATGATACAGCACAGTCGTGCGTATTGAAAAGGTGGGTTTTCCGTGGGCCTGTCTCAATTCATTCACCAATATAATCAGCTGCTGACCGGATCTGACCAGATGCCTCCACTTTGATCCATGTAATGAAATCGCTTATCGATTTTACAATTTAGGAGTATGTTCGTTCGAGAGGCCCCTCACCCTTGTATATAGAAGAACGACACCGCGCTCTAGGACGTGACGCTACCTTCTCGTGGTCTAGGGCGTTGACTCACCCTCCGAGGTGTAACCGAACGCGTCACAGGGGCCGCCATCTTGATTTCGTGGGGGCCGCCATCTTGGTGTCGTGGGGGCCGCCATCTTGGATCGGAAGTCGTGGGGGCCGCCATCTTGGATCTGACGTCGTGACGTCATTGACGCTAAAGTGGGGCCTATACTACTACAATGCTTTCTGATTTGTGATGATATTTGCCATATTTCTTTTAGAGATATGGGATATTTTTTTCAAAATAGGATACTCCAGGGCCTCATGACTAAATGCTCACTTAATATTTTGCGTTATATATGTAAAGACAGGGTTTAGCCATGGACTACATGGCACTGTGACATATACTTATTTTAATTAAATACATGATATATAGCTCAAAGTATGAGACCATTCTTAAAATGCTGTTGCTCTACCTGGTAGACTAGGTATGGAGGAATGCTCTCTAGATTTTACTTTTTTTAATTAGGGACAGACCATTTGGTTTGCTGGTGGGGAGGGGCTGTTTTTCCACAGTTTAAAACTAGATTTTTTTTTTCAAACTGAAAGCATTTATTTTTTTATGACCATGAAAAGTCTTTTTTACAATTGCTATTCAGCCTAAACGAGTTAAGTTCACCAATTCGGTCATTTTTGTGTCCCATCCCCATTTTAGCATGTAAGCAGTGTATTTTCTAACGCTTTAAGGTTTATAAGTTTAGTTTGGGCTTATATCTTGACAATCAAGTAAAAGAAAAGCAATGAAAATGGTCAGTAGTCATTCATTACGACGCTTATCAACAGCAAGTGCCCCGAAAATGGCCAAAAATGCTGTCCCATCGTCATGGTATGTAATTTTAAGAATGTATTATGCTCAAATGATTGTTTTTATAAGCAGTTTTCAACTTTGTTTTATTGACACACAGATATACCTTTCATTTAATGTCCCTCATTTGATTAAAAAGTGAAAAACAATTTTTTTGTTGTATTGATGATTAATGTCCCATAATCCAATGTGAATTACGTTACCAATTTAACCATCTCACAATTTACACACCATGCATCATAAGCTCACATCAACCATCTCTATGTCAAGAGGATTAATATGTGCATGGACAAAAGAAACACATTTGGGGAAACGATTGTTTATTTTTCGCAGATGAAAAGATATCTGAGGTTGTCTGAAAAATCTGCAGTTTTGTGAATTACGTTACCCTATGTGTATTATTTGTATAAGAAGAGGTACAAATATTGCAATTGAAGCCAATGTAAGAACTATAACCTAACTATATAACAAACCGTACAAGAACTTTACAAGACGTTGTTTGCACAGAAAAAAATAAGTGGAAACATAAATTTGTGAATAACGTTACTGTGAATTACGTTACCACAATTTTACTAAAATTCAAATACCTCTCTAAATGCATACACTGGCTGAAAAAATTGTTTGTTTTTATGCAAAGCAAACCTGTCCCAGTTAATAAAGACCAATTTAAACCATATTGCAGTTGTAATTTTATTTTAACAAGGATTTACCTTTATGATTTGGTTACATCAACTCCCCTATTCATGTAACTTACAATTATACTCAATATATCAACACACCATATGCAAAGTAAACTGTTTGAAAAACAAATTGAATAGTGTAAATTTCTAAGGGATTGTTCGTATGGTTTTTGAAATGAGCAGGATTAAAATAGGTAACGTAATTCACAAGTTGGTAACGTAATTCACATTCTTAAAATAATATGATTAGTCCAATCAAAGGGCCAAAGGCAACAAATCGACGGTGATTATAAGTTTCTGACTTGTTGTTCATTTGTTATTTTCTCTTTTTCAAACCATGTTTATCTCGTTGCTGCTACCACTGGAGGTTTATTGGTGAATTTATGTGTATACTTTGAAATTGGCACTCTCGCTTTTGCATCCTGGTACATTCCAGTTGATCACAGTGATCCCAAATGTTCTCATGACTTACTATGTCGATACCTTTTATGGTTTATGTGATAGATAAAACAGTTAACCTGAATGTATAACTTCTTATCTCCAATTGAAGTGAGCAAATTAGCTATGTGAATTACGTTACCATGAACGTTTAGTCATTTTTTCTGAGAAGGGCGTATCTTTGTGAATGATGCAAACTTTGCTTTTGTGTAATATATGTACATACAAAGGCATTTATTGAAGTTAGATTATTTATTCTGCATTGTCTTACTTTGTAGTGAGCCACAACAAGTTTTCAAATATATGGAATATTTAAAATAATTATTCTATAATCATATTTTAAAGTGTTATTCCAACACGATTAATGAAACTAGATGCAACAGCTTACTTCCAATGGGAAAAGGATAATGTAAATAGTGTTAAGCAACACACTAGAACCTGAAAGTTTGCAGAAAAATATATGTTTCTACGCAGGAAATAAGACCAGAGTGCAAGGTATGTGAATTACGTTACCGACCTATTGCCACAATGTTCTTTATACAAGAATACGATTGATTATTTCCAATACCAAAGAAAAATGTAATTTTTAATATTCATCATCTACTATTTCACAACCAATATTTTTTTTCAGGTCAACTCTTCAAATTCGATGGATACTATTAAAACAATAATTGTACTCATAGAATAACAGCTGAACTCCACTGTAAATTCATAACAAACCTGCTTAGACCATGCTGAGAAGCAAAAACATGATATAGATTCTACATAATAGGCTTATTTGATCAACAAGAGATCCAAGTAGAAGTGCATGCTATTAAAGCTCTTAAATATTTCAGTGGTATGTACAAGTATAGTTCATCACAGTAACGTAGTTCACATTCAAATTCAGTGTTGCTCTTTGTGAGGTTGAATGAATTGAAATTTTTGTTAGAAGCACTTTTTTAGACATCATTATCTAATTGACCTATACCAATAAGTAAAAAAATAACATAAAAATGAAACTCGTTTTGGCTGTTTAGGCCCTTTACGCATGTTTAACTTCGGTTTCATTCAGTAAGTATATATCTCATCAGCATTTTTCTTAGTTTTAATAAGAACCAGCTAGGCTAATTGAATAGAGAGCGAACGCGCGCGTAGACCGATTTGTATTCACACTCGTGCTTTGAGATCTCCCCCGGAAAAATTGATAAATCCACCAGTAGGGCCTACTGTTTCTTTACCAATAAAACTTCAGAAAACAGTGAAAAGTGGAAGAATTCCATTGCATATAGTTGATTCATATTTTCAAGTGAAAATATACATGTACATGTACATTTTGAATACAAACTGTCTGCAAACCCTTATGTAGCTAACTCTCGATAAACAATACAGATTTATACCTACAACCGCAGCAAAATCATTTTATGTATACATGCAACTGCATTAATGTAACCAACGAAGAAACAATAGAATCACCCCGTATACCCGATGATACAACCGACTTTTTAGAGCAAAGAGCTGATACAACCACAGCCGTTATATAAACACAGGAGCTTGAAGTTCTGTCCTTAAATATCCCCCCTATAGCCTCAAAACCAAAAGCTCACAATGTCATTACGTAATGACATTATGAGATTTTCGGTTTCAGGTTTAGAAGCGATATAAGGATAGAACTTCAAGCTCCTGTGATAAAACACACAGCGTCACGCGCGTGGATGGACTCTGTTAAGTTGACGATGTTTTAATTTTCACATGCAATAATCGGAGGAGCTGTGAACTGAGAGTTTGCGGAGAAATAAAGTGAACATACCTCTATTTTTCGCCACAAGTTGTCTTTTATAAAGCGTCCCCTTGCGATAAAAAATATATATTTTTCCACCACAGACACGAACATTGATTACACTTGCTAATTGCTCGAATACTTCTTCACCGATTGCCCGTCCCAAACGTTCTGGATAAACCAGAAGCATTCTTTGTAAAATACAAGCAGACGAAAATAATGAAATCTAACCGCATTCTAACGTACGCGGCCCTAAAGTCGTCATAGCCCTAAGGTCGTCGCTTTTCTTTTGGCCTCGCTCTTTTACGTCCAAATTATCGAAACTTCTTGGAGGGGGCATCATTTAAAAGGAAATTATCTGCCCTATGGATTGATATATAAAGTACAGCCGCCCTATAAGAGGTGTCCGAGTGGTAGGCATTGAAAGGGGGGTACCCAATGGCATGCAAAATTTGGAGTCTGTCGAGAGTTGAAGGCGATATTGATATCGATCCGGCGAAACAAAATAACTATAATGTACATCGGTCCCACATAAACACATGCGTTTTTAACACGTACAGAAGATATCGAATTAGCAATAAATACGTCCTTTTGGCCGATATGAGAACCTCTAACAGAAATAATAGGTTGAAAAGTGAGAGTGACGACTTTAGGTCCGGCCTGCCGACTTTTGGGCTTCAAGAAAATGAGTGATTTTTCTGCCTGTTTACTCACTTCGTCTCTTCTAAAACAATGATTTTAACTCGTTTTATGCAACAGTCATTTGTATCTCCGACCCCTTAGGGGCCATGGATCTCGGGGACATAGTGGGGCTTAAGTGTCGGGGTTTAACCTCTGATGCATCAGGGCAGTGCCGTAGATGTGCCAGGGTTTTCATTTTCCGCTATAATAGCCTGTACGGTCTGGTCAGCTCTTGTTTTCGTTGTCTAAATGGTATATTAAATGCTCATAATTGTCAATTCCTAAATGTCAAGTCTCTGTAGCTGAGCAGGCCAGTTTGAGTCAGTATATGTTGCAAACCCCAAAGACATGGTTACTTATAAAGTGGCTCATGTAGAGGAACCACATTTAGTACGCCTACGGGACTATTAACACCTGAATTAAGACATTCAATTTTCTACATGTACCCGACTAACGATGCCTCTCAGATATTCAGTTTAAGCATACGCCGAACTATATATAAATGTACGCTCATGTATGTTTATAGGATCATCGCCCCCAAGTATACATCCAAACCACCACCACCATTTAGAGCTTCATTACACATCAGGACTGCCAATTTCGATACTCAGGGCAACAAAATACCCTAACGACCAGCAGCATACCCACTAAGACCTTTAATATGTCTTGTAAGCCCACCAATACCGCCACTCGTACCTTCAATACGTTCCTTGGACCACAGATAAGGCATTTAGAACTCCAATACGTCCCTTCGACCACCTACACCGTCACTCAATTAAACAACACGCCTACGACCGCGAACATTGCCATTCATACCTTCCGTTCGTCCATAGGACCACCAACACCACCACTGAGACCTTCAGTACGTTCCTGGGACCATCAACACTGACTCTCAGACCACCAGTGTATTCCTAAGACGACCTCCACCACCACTTAAACATAAAGTACTCGCCTACGACTACAAACGCTATCACTCATGCCTAGAACGCCCATATACCATAGCACCAGCGCTCAGACCACCAGTACGTCTCTGGGACCAAACATACACCCAGTTCGATAAATAAGCGCCACCACTCAGACATATACTGCGCTTATAGGACCACAAAAAACACCACACATCGTCGACGACCTTAGGGCCTAGTCAATGACGACTTTAGGTCTTGGTGGTCCTTAAGTCGCCAGACAGACCCCTCTTGATAAAATCGGTCTTTTAAAGATATTTTCGGGTGGTTTTAAACCATTTTCTTTAGTTTATCGCGTAGCTGGATGATTAAACTACCATCTGCTAAAGTCTATTCTTAGCCAGAGAGTGTCTCTAATCCGGGGCAATCGCTTAAATGCGTCAAAGTGACGACTTTAGGGCCGCGTACGTTACAAACAAACGGCGCTAAACATACACAGGACTGTTCGATTAGAACAATTTTACCAACGATGAGACAACACGATTCGAAGAGGTTTTTATGAAAAATGATACGACTTCAAAGAGTGTGACCAAAATGATATCTGTTGCAGTACTTTAGCATATGGGCTATTAAGCTAACACGAGCGAGACAAGATATGTTTTTGCATTTGTCCATGGACTCTAGAAGTTTGACTTAATGTGAGTTTTAATGGAAACATTGTTAAACTTGTAGAATGTATGTCCGCCTCAGCTCGGTCTAAAGACTAAGAGAATGCATCTAGATAATCAGACAGCCTGCCTGTGCCAATCGGATATACGTACGCTATTTGCAACAATAACGTTTTAAATGGACAAACAGATTTTGAAGCAATTAGTATGGCACCAGATCAGACTGCTCCCCTAAGAGTGGTTTGATCCGGGTCCATATTTTTTACTGTTTGCTAAAATTAGCCATTGACGTAGTAGACGACCTCAGTAGATCAGGTCCACACTGTTTGCAGCTAACTCCCATTATAACCATTTAATGGAAGTAAGGAGATAAGTGACCACAGACTATACATGAAGTGTTGAGTATCATTTGCAAGTTATTTGCAAATAATTGACAGAGCTGTATAGATTGTAAAATGTATATATTCAGGGAAGAAAGAAGAATATTGAGAAAGAAAAAAAGAAATGAATATGAAAAACATTTCTGAAAGCAACGAAAAAAGCAAATGGTCACATTCAATCAAACTATCTGAATTGGGACGTTTTAAATATTTGTTTTGTTTGTTTCATTTGATTCTTTACGTCCACTCAACAATCTTTCAGTTATGCGGGACGGGTCTTCCTGGGTTTAACCAGTACTAAGCTAGGATAAATGTGTCTTGCTCAAGGACAACAACGCAGTGACGCCGGTGAGGCTCGAACCCGCGGCCCTTCGGTCTCGAGTCAAGCACTCTACCACTGAGCCACTGCGCTCCCTAGGACGTTTTAAATACTTGATTGAATGAATATATGGTAAAATGGAGAACAGTGAAGATGGGAGAGGGAGACTCTATATGGTCTTGAAGCAGGCTCATGTAGAATAGCAATGTTTCTGCGAGCAAACATTTTACCCTTTATGCACTAATGGTTCTTCTTTCTGGTTTGATACAATATGTTTGGGATGGTTCTCTGTCTATATCGAGGGGTCACATGTTATAAATTCCAAATGAAAAGTATATATCTTTCTCTGAAGGTCGTTTTTTGCTAAGTATTTAGCGTAGACCCTGACGCCGCATCATACTGCGGTATTTCAGTACACATTTAGTACTCACTAGCATACCAAGTAAGGACCTTATCTTTCGAGTGTCAAATTTTCGGACGGTCCAAGAGAGGAAGTAAATAAATTTCGTTATCTTGTAATTTTTAAGGCTCAGGAGGAATTCTACTTTTTTGGCTATAAATTTAGTATAAAATGGCATTGTGCATTGACAATTTTTCGTTTAAGCGCATATGCTACTAAATACGTCCCACATTGGAATTTGCTCAATACTTTGCATACGGTTTTGTTTTATAGTCGGGGAACCAAGGCAGGAAAAATGCTAATCCTTGCATCCGAAAGGTATTCAGCTGAATTTTGTATGGTTGCAAATGTAATTCTATGGTGTATCTGAAACCACTGTATAGCAGACTCGATTAACTTGCATGACGTCAGAGCAGTCAACTTTCTACGGAAGCCCAGCAAGAACATGTCAAAATATAATTTTTTAAAATGTCAAATATTATTATCGTACACGTTCAAGAATGAAAAATATTGAGTTTATATAATAAAACAAAATTTACGCAAACCCCTGAAGCAGTGGTAGTTATCTAAAAATACTGCTTATTGACTTTTATAGCATATAGATCAGGTCACCTCTATTTCGAAATTAAATATAAAGAGAATACTAGGTGAGTGTCTTTTGATATCAAGTTTACCAGGCAAGGCTTTGAGAACGCTTGTTGACATCGCGAGGCTTGCCGAGCGATTCAACATGCTTTCTCAAAGCCGAGCCTGGTAAACTTGATATCAAAAGTCGCGAACCTGGTATTCTATTTATCAGTTTACCCATTATTGAACACTCTTCAAACTAGCGATTATGACGTAATTTTTTATTTTTGTGTTGATTTAGAGTCATTAGCGACGTCATTCAAAAAGTGCAACGTCATCTTGACCTGATAAAGGTAACATGCGTGAGATAGGAAACGTTTATTAGGTTATGTTGAAACAATTCAGTTAATATTAGGGGTGACTGATAAATAGATTAATTAGCTTCAATTTCAATTAAACTGCATTTATTGCCCAAAAATGTATTTAATTATTATTTATATATTGCTTGGAAGCATATCTCGTAAAAGAATATGTGCTTACTTATTAACTTTTATCCTGCTGCTGAGATGATCTGAATTGTATATTTGTTTACATAAATGAATTTTTAATTTGCAAGCGTTTAAACACTGTATACAGCTAGACAGACGTTTGGGACATAATCTAAGACAAATTACTTTTTTTCAATGACTAACTAGAAAAGGTAAGTGAAAAGTAAAAATATGAAACCATGATGATTTGATACTTGGGATTTTAGTCCATGCCAGCTGGTTCGTAGTTAAATACTATATGGACAACTTAAGAACAATTTAACACATAAATGCATTTATCGAGGTTTAAAGGATGTTAAACTTCCATATTTACAACAACGTTGATACAGAGGGTCATTGTAGGGATCAAGGGGATTTTTATCTACTGATAGATTAATTCCATTTAACAGTGGTAAAATAAAGAGGAAACACTTGTATGACTATTACCCAATCACGGTGAAAACCCTGTCTGTCCTGTTTGAGATATAGAAATATAATCGCATAGGTTTTTTACTAGAAAATGGCCTTAGGAAGATTACTTTGGTGCACAAATGACTGGTCAGACTGCCCATACATTTACAAAATAGTGTATTATTGTATTATCGTACAGTCAAACGACTTCTCATACCCATCCTCCAGATAAGAGTGCATAATGGAAAATTATTTTTTATAATTTCTCAGCCAAAGCATATGTTTTGGATACTTAAATGGATTTATTAAATGAGACGATTCTTTTGAAGACCAAAAACACACTCTTTAACTTATGTTTTATGCTGCATTTCATCTGGGTCTTCACTGTTTGCCAAAGTGTTACTTTACATCACCGACGTTATAATAAACATTCCCTTGTTAAAAGTCTAAATTTATTTATTTATTTATAATCTATTTATTTATTTATGTTTTCAGAGGGTAAACACATTTAGACTATCGGCTACTCTGCCTTGTGGTCCTCCATAAAAGACATGAAATATATACATATATAAAAACATCAAATAAAACAACATTTTTTGTTCTTGAAGAATCTAGCAAATGCCTAAGGATCATTGACACTTGCTATGGGTAAATGCCTATGGTTTTCAGTAAAAATAAAAGTTTGTCAATCGTCCCTTTCTTCACCTTGAAGCTACCCTGACCTGCGTACTTTATGGCTATGAAATCCGTTTTCAATATTAAATGCTATAAGGATGTAAAATTTTGGGTAGAACAATCAGTTTTACATTAAGATATATAGAAATCGGAAAACATTTTTTAAAATATCATTCCCCCCCGTGTGCCAGCAAAAGCTTTTGCATGTATATGTGTTACCATATTTTACATATTGTATGGAAGTGGCTTGCTGGCACACGGGGGGGAAAGATGTTCAGCAGCCCAAAAACCCAGGGCCTAAGCCCATAAAATACTTTTTTACCAAATAAGAAATTAATGACAGTAATGAAGTTCTCTAGACCCAGCCTCCTAAATTGTTTTGTATTCTGTGCTAGTTTAATATAAAGTACTTAAAGATTAAAAGTAGATTTAGCAAGGTTTTATGCATTTTTTCATAAGAAAAAATCTCACTGTTATTAAATGACATATTATTTTGCAAACGTCCTGTACTTATATATTTGCATGCTTGGGAATTGTTCATGTTTTTATTTTCGTCTGCTGACTTTCTTTAAAATTAAGTTTTTAAAAATAAACAACCCAGGACCACCGTCAGAGTGTCAAACAGTGTGGATCCAGATCAAGACCGACATTCTGTTGGTCTTCATCTTGGTTCAAACTGTTTGCAAAAGGCTATTGGCAGACAACAAAATTATCCACTGGCATGCAAAGAGTTATAGCAGGTAAATACTTTAGTGTTCAATATATTGTGTCATATAGGGATATACATGCGTATGTATGCCATAAATATTCGGACACTTTAAATACATTCAACATGCTATGCCCTTTAAACAAAGCAAAAGTAATATTCAAAGGATCTAGTTTGAATCGGTTTTACTTTCCAATGCTGAATGGGACACTTTCATTCCTTCAAAAAAATTATATCTTTTGTTGAGCTTTCAGTTTTGTATTATTTACGGTACATGTAGTCAAAAATGTACAGGTAACTTATAAATTATCTCCCCAAAATCATTTTATTACAAAACATATTTTGTTTTAAAAACAATTTCATCAATTATCGTGATTAGTTAATACTATGCGTATGGTATGTTCAATAGATATCACCATGCCTACCAAATAAATCAAGAAAACGTGCAGTAATCACTTTTTAAAGCACTTTTTATTTTCATGAAATTTCAGACCCCCTCCTCTTTCTACCCGCCATAACTCTCGAATGCATAGGAATTTTGCAAATATTTTGCTAGCTGGCTCTTGCCATTAGATTTACCTATTGCACTGATACGACATGCACCACACTAGAAGCCCAAAAGCAGCGTTCTGGGAATCAGAAAAATAGGCGTATAAGGCCCAAACCGTCAATGATCCTTTCACTCTTCAACAGACAAGTTCATCCCAAATGTATCATAGCATCTGAATGAAAATCTAAATCAAGAAGGTTTTAACCCACGTTGCCTTCGAATACTGTTCAGGATAAAAAATAATTGGGAAAAAGCTCAATTCTGTAATCTGACAAAAATAAGTGATTATGACCTGGAAATACCATATTAACACACTGTTGCCGCGAGGAAGAGCCACATAACACTAATTAAACTCACAAGACACCAGGCCCCGAGGTTTTAAAACTTTTTTCATGCTCAACTTAGCACGATATTTCAACTGCGCATAAAAACTTAAATACCGACAAGTAAAGAAGTTTCTTGCTTTAAGTCTCCCAGATGTTGTATTCATCATGCTAATAAATAATAAAATGCCAATAATTGTTGCATTTTAACATTTATGAGCATGAGAAATTTTGTGCTCAGCTGAATTGAGCATGCAAAAAAGTTTGATAACCTAGGGGCCAGATAGACAATTTAACCAAAGCAACCAGCTCTCAAAGGCTAGCATGAAATAAAGTAGTATCCGATACTATACTAAAACAACAAGAAAATTCATAAAATGTATGTCCCCCCCACTTGATATATGAGCTATCATGAAAACAGTAAGTTAAACTGACTAAGTACACAAAACACACGTTCTTAATAGTTTCACTTTGGCTGGAAAAATGACTGAGTTCATTGTGTCAAAAAGTGACAAAAATAATCTGTTGATTATATCCAAACAATATGCACATCTTCAGACCATGACCTAAACACCTGCAAAGTATCAAAATATAAGGCATAAAACTGTAGGAGGAGTTGCATTCACAAGATACATAGTATCTATTCCATTTGGCTGGGAAAATGACTAAGTTCATTATGTTAAAAAGTACCAAAAATGATCTGCGGATTTTATCCAAACAGTGTGCACAACTTCAGACCATGACCTTAACATCTGTATAGTTTCAAAAGATTCCGCATTACACTGTAGAAGGAGTTGCATAAGAAAGATACCTAGTATCTATTCACTTCTGCTAGAAAAATAACTAAGTTCATTGTGTTCAAAAAGTGACAAAAAATAATTTGTTGATTATATTCAAACAATATGCATATCTTCAGACCATGACCTAAACACCTGGAAAGTTTCTAAAGACTGTAGGAGGAGTTGCATACACAAGATACGTAGTATCTATTCACCTTGGCTAGAAAAATGACTAAGTTCATTGTGTTAAAAAGTGACAAAAAATAATCTACGGATTACATCCAAACAATATGCACAGCTTCAGACCATGACCTTAACACCTGTAAAGTTTCTAAAGTACCATTATAAAACTTAAACCTAGTATTGATTCACTTTGGCTGGAAAAATGACTAAGTTCAAATTTGTGAAAAAATGACAAAATAATCTGCGGATTATATCCAAACAATATGCACATCTTCAGACCATGACCTAACACCTGTAAAGTTTCTAACGAGCCTACATAAAACTTATGCCTAGGTTTAGTATATAATCACCTGGGCTGGAAAAATGACTGAGTTCATTTTGTGAAAAAAAGTGACAAAAATAATCTGTGGATTATATCCAAAGAATATGCACATCTTCAGACCATGACCTTAACACCTGTAAAGTTTCAAAATATTAGGCATAAAACTGTAGGAGGAGTTGCATTCACAAGATACATAGTATCTATTCACTTTGGCTGGAAAAATGACTAAGTTCATTATGTTAAAAATGACAAAAAATAATCTGTGGATTATATCCAAACCAATATGCGCATCATCAGACCATAACCTGAACACCTGTAAAGTTTAAAAAGATTAGGCATAACACTATAGGAGCAGTTGCATACACAAGATATACCTAGTATATATTCACGTTGACTGGAAAAATCACTAAGTTCATTGCGTTTAAAAAATGATAAAAATAATCTGTGGATTATATCCAAACAATGTGCACATCTTCAGACCATGACCTAAACATCTGTAAAGTTTCAAATGATTAGGCATAAAACTGTAGGAGGAGTTGCATACACAAGATACTTAGGATCTATTCACTTTGACTGGAAAAATGACTAAGCTCATTCTGTATAAAAAGTACCAAAAATAATCTGAGGGTTTTATCCAAACAATATGCACATCTTCAGACAATGATCGTGTAAACACCAAGGAATCAGAATAAAAGTGTAGGAGAAGTTTCATACACAAGGTACCTATTACTTGAAGGGGGACGGAAGGACGGATGGACGGAATGATGAATGGACAGAAGGACGGAAAGCCCAATACTACGAGTATGTCCCTTCCTTTTTTCTTAGAAAAGGAGGGTCCGGACATAAATGCACAAATTAACAAATGTAACCCATATCTTGCCGACATTTATTTTCCTGAAAATGTCTTCTGCTTTTTACGTCCGCTGTATATATTCATTTGCACTTCAGAGTAGATTTTATCACGGAAGCAAACATTATGCACCCTGATCAGACTTCTCCCCTATTGTTTGCAATATAGGCTATCCGTACATAAGCAGAGGAGAGAGCAGACGACAAAAGGATTAACCCATATAGCGCCACCTATAATTTTCAGCAGACAATAATTTCAAATTTTACTTCTTTTTCAAAATAACAAATAAGGCATAATATTTCGTGAGAATCGTCTGCTGGCAGACGATTCTCATGAAATATATCTTATTTTTTGAAAACAAGGTAAGATGTCGCAAAATTTGTCGTCTGCTGCAGTTGTGATTGGCGCTTTAAGGGTTAAGGCTACCAAAAACTTCTGCTTACAAGTTTTGAAAAAAAATAAATGCACCACTTGTCCATGCACGAGGTGGTCCTCCTTTTTTATTAAATTTCTTTTTCTTTTCTTTTTTATTTGGGGAAGGCGAAGGCTGAGTGGGCGGGGATTGAGCGAAAGAGAATGTGTGCTGTGGGATGAGGCTTTTGACTTGTTTTTGTGATTGCATACGACTTTGTTGAATTATATGGAATAGAGATAAAACAGGGTCACGTCCTTTTATCTATGGAAACCAAAGGAGCAAAATGTCGGAATGTTGATGTTATGACATGTTTCTGTAAAATTGCAGGCAAATACGGTGAGTATTGTCAATATACACCCAGTAATCTCACTGGTGGGCCGATGGTGGCCCGGCACTGTATGCTGACTGGGCACTGAACTAGACTTGCGCAGACGTTTCAGTTAGCAAGTTATATCGTGATCACACTAATATTTTAGATATAGTTTTCTTCGCTCTAATACCCTAATGAAAGCTAAAACTGTTTAATTTTGTAGAGTGCTATTATATAGGATATTTCTTCTAAATATTAGGTATTGATATAGTATATGCATATTCCAACTGTTTGGATGATTTCCAGTCTAGACACTGACCACGTTTGAGTCAAAGTTATGATATTGACCTTATTTATTTATTTATTATGCGCAGGCTTGGCACATTTTTGGGGATCAACATTTTGAGTTTCAATATATATTTTTCAGAAAATGAACATATTTGGGTGTATGAAGGTTTTATGGATATTTTTTGGGGGTAATCACAAAACAGGACTAGTTTTTGGTGGTCATTTCTGTTTCTTTTAGCGTCTTTTCTAAAGGTTAAGATACATTATGGGAATATTTTTGGGGGTTTGCTAAACTTTCAAACATTTTTGGGGCCATGCCCGACATTACTGATATTTTTGGGGGTAACTTTAGATGCTGGGTCCAACCCCACGCATAAAACAATGAGAGTGCCCCCCCCCTTACACTGGGGCGACACACCGCCATGCTTTGAGTTACTCTTTTGTATCTCTCGAAACAAAAACAAAACAAAATTTATTGAGTTCTCTCAAAAGGTCGGGTTATTGCGTTCCCAAGTCAGATGAAAAGATAAAATTGAAAATGAGATAACAGTGATCAGTCATTCAGTCAGGTCGGGATATGTCTTCCTGGGTTGAACAGTGCTAAAAAAGAGTTCAGAATTTGTTTTGCTCATGTAGGCCTACTTAAATTGAACCATAACATAAATGCAGAATTATTATCAGCATCATTGAAGTCGTCGTCGTCGTCGTCGTCGTCGTCGTCGTCGTCGTCGTCGTCGTCTACATCATCATCATCATCACCATCGTCGTCGTCGTCTAGTTATACATGCTAAAACATATATCTTTTGAAATCTACGAGGCGAAGTCAAATGGCAGCCCTTACAAAAACAACAACAAATTTACCCTGTTCTACAAAATGAAAATGAATAACAATGTAACGACATCTTATCTCTCAGACCTAGTACCAGGAACAGTCAGCAGTGCCACAGGGTATAACGTAAGTAACTCTGATAATATGAGCCTATCATGACAATCTAAGGTAGAACAAATTCCTACCTAAACTCATTTCTGCCATCATCAGTAATGGATTCAAATAACCTTCCCCCTGAGATTGCTTAATCTGATTCAGTTGCTACATTCATAGAGATCATACCCATGTCCCAAAATACCTTGCCAGTGGACATGTGGACGTCCTTCACACACGTTTAAAACTTAATACAATGCACTTAATCATGATCTGATTAAGAAGACTGCCAACCCAACTCTGTCGCTGTGGCAGTTACGGTTATGAATACACATCACTTCTTTTTCAAATGCCCTTTCTACAATATTGTAAAAAATGATTTTTACATGAATTGTCAAATTTACATGAAGTGACTCTTTACCTTCTACTCTGTAGTTACCCAAATATTTCAAATGACTCAAACACAAATATATATTCAACGTCAGTGAAAAGTTACCAGTGAATCACATTCACTTAACATAGGACACTATTTAGTCAACACTCAAATTTATGGCATAGAGTCCCAAGCACCATCACTGTGGAAAACGGTATCCATCACACTCGAATGCATTTTAATCATCCCTTGATGGACCCCTGCAGTGTCTATTGCATTGTATAGGAAAACGCAAAGTTTTGGTGCTACCTTAAAGTTTGATCCTCATTTTTAGCGTTTAAAGGGATAACCTAAACTATTTTGGTGGCGTTTTCAATGACAATGTCTAGAAAATGTCCTGGCATGTTGTCTTCTGAAAATGATGATTTCAAATTCTTAAAAACTGCAAAAAACATAAAATGCACGTACATCACGTGCACCATAGCTCCAGGGCTCGTGTAAATGTTTTATTTCTCAAAACCAGCTTGTCGTTGACCAGAAACATGAATGTAACAGTAGCCAAAGATCTATATCATATATTTTCCGAAATATCGAAATTTCGATACTGGTAACTTTTCATTGACGCTGAGTATATTTGGTTCAGTCCATAAATACATATTTAAGACGAAGCGTTTTAGTTCTAGCTAATTTGAACAATATGTTAGCAGTTTTATCAATATATAAAGTTGCTGTTTCATCTATGAGCCTGTCGCAAGACCATATATGGTCTTACTCTTCCATCCTCATATTTTCCATTTTACTATATTTTCATGCAATCAAGTATTTAAGATGGTCAACTAAATTATCCCAATTGAAGATACCAATTGCACTATTTTTGCTTTGTTGCTTAAAAAGATGCTCTTCATTTTTCTTTTCTATTTTTTCTTATGATCTTGCACATTTTTCTGCTTTCTTCTCTTGATAATGTACATTTCACCAACCATCTATACAGCTCTGCTTATTATTTGCAATTAGCTTGTAATATTGCTTAGTATGTACAGCACTTCGTGTATAGTCTGTGATCACTTATCTCTATACTTCCACTTAATGGTTATACATAGAGAATACTAGGTGAGTGTCTTTTGATATCAAGTTTACCAGGCAAGGCTTTGAGAACACTCGTTGACATTGCGAGGCTTGTAGAGCGATTCAACATGCGCTCTCAAAGCCGAGCCTAGTAAACTTGATATCAAAAGACACGAGCCTGGTATTCTATCTTTTTCTATTTATCAGTTAACCTATTGTTTCTCTGTTTCTCTCTTCAAACTAGCGATTATGACGTAATTTTCGATTTCTGCGTTGATTCATCATCATTAAAAGTGCAACGCCATCAAGACCTGATAAAGGCATATGCCATGAGATAGACAACGTTTGTCAGGCAACGTGCAACAATGCAGTTAATATGAGAGGTAACTGATAATGAGGATTAGATGTGAATTTACCACCAAACCTGGACTATAATTGGGGGAGCTGAAACCTACATGACCTACATGCTTTCCAGAGAGTTGAATAACCTTGATAAATCTGCCTACGTTTCACAATATGTAGCATCTAGCACCTAGGAGAAGACCTTATAAGTAGTATTACTTTGGTTCTAATCATATACTTTGTATTAACAGATGAGCCGTGGCATGAGATTTCCAACAATGTGGTACGTGCGACCAGCCAAGCCTCAGACCAGCCTGCGCATACGCGCAGTCTGATCAGAGCCTTTGCTAGTCGCTTGAATATTTAATGAGTGTAAAGCTATTGACTGAACAACATTTGGAGTTTCTTAGCTTAAAAAGAGGCTGCAAAGGCTCGTCGGAATCTACACTTGTCAAAACGTCACATTGTTGTAAATCACATGTCACGGCTCAGATGATTTATATTTGTACTGTTATCTTTCTGAAATAAATATGTTTAAGCTAAATGCTTCTTTCAGATATGATACAGGTAGCCATTCTACTGCTGGGTCTTCAAACTATAGGTAGGTGTGTGCCAGAACGTGTTTGGGCCAGAATTTTTTTATTAGTTGATTTACAAACCCTTCTACTGTAATTTTACAGAAAGTAGAAAAAACATTTCTAAAATTATTTTTTTTATTTTATCCGCGGACTCTAAATTTTTTTTTGTTTTGTTGAAAAAAAAAATATTTTTGAGGTTCTGTCTATGTATTTTTGAGAGTGACACTGTTAAAAGTGATTGTCCTATGCAGATTTTTAGGAACATTATGAAGGATTTAATGCAGACTGTTGATTTACTTTTCTAGTTTTACTTCTTGCTCTGGAGATATTAAAAAAGCTCTGAAAATGACCAGTTAACTGGTCATTTTCAGAGCTTTTTTTATTCTTTTTTCATACCCCGACCCTAAATCTGAAAAACAATTCCCATAAATCAACTAATTTAAAAATTCTGGCCTTGGTATCATTCTCGATTGAAACGAGTCTGTTATGCAATGAAAGGAATACAACCAAGAGAAATGCACAATGAAATATGTGCAACTCGAATGAAATGCTGGTTTCATATTGAGTCATTTTCACGCGTGTTTATATCAGAAAATCAGACAAATCACGTTGATTTTTAAACATGCCACCTCGTCCTTGAAAGTATTGGTAAAGAAATCTGGATTTCAACTGCACAAAAGTGTAGAGGTGCAAAACAACCATATATCGGATACAAGCAGTTATGAATTCTGTGCAGTGATTTTTTGTTGTTAAAATCCCAGTTTTGACCGTAAAGTCATTATCATCTAGCTTTATAGATAAAGAATGTGAATCATACTGATATGTTAGTTAAATTCATAATGAAATATAAGTAAATCCATGCAAACTTTTTTGCCACTATATGCGTCTTTCTTTCAACTGAAACCGCAGGAGCAGGACAAGCTTGGGTTAAGAAAATGAAACTTTTTAGCAAAGTTAGCCACTTTGATTACCAAAATGTTCCTTACCATACAGTTAAATGGATAACCGAATTTTATGTGTTTTTTTTGTGTAGAAAAAGTTATATGCGTATGAAAATCTGAATTTGTCTCAGGGAAGTGAATGAAGAAAGCAGAGGTCATCCTAGTTCACCAATGAAAAGAGTTTTTATTTCATATTTCACATGCGAAAATATAACTGTTGAAATATACTGTTTAATGTAACTAAATATGTCCCAATGTTTCACTGCTTTATATAAAAATGTCATTCAGTTATGAACTATACTCAGAAAAACAACTGGATGATATTAAAAATCTATAGATTGTTTCATATTCGAGAAAATATTTTTCGCCAAAATTATTTTTGTATCTGATAGAACTATCAACATAACATTGAAATAATGTGAAACACTAAAAATGGGGTTTAATCATTTTTGAAAGTTTTAAGTGTAGTGGGTAACACCATTTGGAACTATACTGTACTTTAAGCATTGAAGCGTGGCTTAAATTAAACATGTATTTTAATAGCTGATAATGCATGCATTTTGAAATTAGTTTATATTTTATTGAATGTTAGAAATGGAATAAAATTTCATTATCCTTCAATCGTTTTTTCTGAGTATACTTTTATAAACAAACTGTTAGTTTAATATAGAAATACTGTAAATTGCATAAAATATTGATATTTATCTTGGTGAAAGAAATTTTGTTTTATATAAGCAAGTCCCCTAATTGAAACCTCCTTAGTCCAGTTAGATATTGGAATTGATTGAATCTGTCCCTTATCAGATAATCCGCTACTGACCCCCATACACTGAAATACTTTAATAACTTAATGGATTTTCAAACATAGTGATATTCTTTGACTTTTCGCTTACTGTAAAGGCGGCGCCTAACGAATGCGTAATTAGGACAGGTCAACCTTAGACATAGGTAAAAGCTGAACAAGAGGCCTGATTTTATTCAAAAAGTAACTGTGTCATCTTGTGCCATTATCTCAGTATAGACGCAAAACACATTATTTAGTCCTTAAAATGCCAGCAAAATAAGTGGATCTGAAAATGTCTATTTAACATAAGCAAAGAGGCAAACATTGTGGACCAAGACCAGACTGCTCCTCTAAGTCTGATTTGGGTCCACAATGTTTGTCTGTGAGGCTACAAATATTTTAGTAGACGACAAAAACATACATTTTGTGATCATGCGCTTTAAGGGTTAATAAATATGAGTTCAGTGTGTATACGGTTAGGATTTTCATGAAATGCACGCACGTTTGCGGCCCAAATAGCTTATTAACTCTTTACCAAATTATAAATAAAAAATAGTAAGAGAGTTTGATCAGGAAATACCACAATCACAAACTGCAGACAACCCCGTGGCACCGCGTGGAAGAGCCGCTCAACCATCACGAGACACCAGGAAGACAAATTAAGCAAAGCAATCAGCTATCTCTTCCCCATCAAGATGATTGCAATACTAATGTGCGTACGGGAATTCAGTGAACAACGCTTTTTTGCGTTTATTTTAATATGTGCAGACTAATCGCACAATAAACATCAGAATTTAATACATCTATACACCGCCTAATTGGTGATATTTTTTTCGTTACAAAAGGTATTGCCAAATGGGCTGTGATATGATGGAATTTGTCCTCATTTGAGCATCTGCATTTTTTAATTTACCCTAAACGCACCTTTGTACGGATCGCTGCCTTTAGTTGACTATCGATGAATAATTATACAGTTTTGTAAGACGAAGTAACGTGTTAGAAGAAGGTTTTCTAATCATATCAAAAAAGTTCCACCAAATGCAAATTATGGTCATAGTTTGGGCTCACAGAATTTTGACATACAAGAAAATATTGAGGCCTTCCCAGTGGGTACCCATCCGCTTGTTCCCCTATGAAATGAATCAATGTGTTCTGTTGTTTTTCAATTCAAAATCTTGATTTTCTGTGTTCCCTGCTCCTTGAAAGTTTTATCCCTCTGATCATCAGATTTTAAACAATTTTCCAACTTGTTTTATTAATTCAATTGAGTTTTCTATCTGTTTTTTCCAAAAACTGATTTGTTGGCAATGCAAAATGTGCATCGTAATTCCGGGCAACTATAATTGATAAGAGAAAAAGATCACACGGCTCACCCTGTAGGCGTCACCCAGGTGAAAATAGACTCACCCAATAAAAATAATGCTCGTTTAGCCATTTAACAGTTGAGGCTAGAAAGAGAAACTAGTGATGGGGTGGGAATGTACTTTGAAATAGGTTGAAAAATATATCAGCGGATGTCATATTTTGTGTTTGGGGTCATTATATTTTGGGGGGTGGCTGAGAACTAAATTTTCATGTGAAGTGCATCATAGGCTATAAATTATGCACCAGTCATTTGTAACAACTGCTTCACCCAAGCCCCTGAGCAGGGCGGGGATAGCCTGGCAAATGTGCTGTGGCTTTAATTTTACATTGTCTCCATAATGCGGAGGAAATGTAGGTGTTTGATAGACAAAGGCAACCATGTCAGTGCAGTATAATAACAGACTGTCATGGTTTTGCCAGCTAGCTGTCCCCACAGTGTGGTAGTTAAGTACTATGGGGAACTGCAGACACAAAATCAAAGTCCTCGACATTCCAATGGGCTAGGGGGGGGGGGCAGTGGACACAAATGACTAGTCCATAAAGGCGAAATAAATTATGCACACCAGCCATTTGTAACCACGCCCCACCCGGGCAAATGAGCTATTAGTCACGGGGTCATGCCAGGGACCTGCAACCAGAAAACCAAAGTCCCCGCAGTTCCCCCGCTCTGTGGGCTGTGGTTACGAATGACTTGTGTATTAGACGATGTGGAGCACATGTCAAAATGATGTGACCCCTGTTTACATATGGCCCTCGGCGCGAGAAAACCTGTCTTTGGAGGTTTGCGAACAACAAAGATGCAGACTAGCGTCTGATCAGCGCCTTTGTTATTCGCTTTTGGGAAAGCACCATATCTAAGCTTGCTACAAGCGAAGTTTCGATTTTCTAGCAAGTCTCTGTAGCTGCGGAGACTGGTTTGAGTCTCACTTTGTCGGATACCCCGAAGATGGGTTTTCTCGCGACGATGGCCCATATCTGATGAATATCTTCCTCATTTTTTTTTGTTTTAAATATCATTATCTGTTGCACTTGTAATATTTGTCCTGGAGCTTTCGAGATACAAGGCCACGCCGCAAGATAACCTGTCTTCTGGGTTTCCGACAAAGCAAGCCTCAAACCAGTCTCCTCGGCTTAATAGGCTAGCTAGAAAATTGAAGTTTCGCTCGTAGTGAGTCTAGATATGACTCTTTTAAAAGCAGATAACAAAGTTGCAGATGAGACTGCGCAGATGTGCAGGCTGATCTGCACCTATATTGTTACAAATCACCGAAGACAGCTTTTCTCATTCGCAGTCCAATTGCTTTATATCATTTTACCATGAGCGCTTAGAAAGTGATTTTCTTGAAATACAGTGTATGATAAAACTCAGAATTGTTATTTGCGCAGTCTTATCAAATCATTTGCAGTGTATCTGTAGACACACCAAGAGTTGTCCTGCTAGTGACCGTTTTCTTTATCACGAAAGTAAACATGGTAATCATTGAACTGTATAAACCACGTGCTACCCATATGAAATACATTGAGGGAAAATGAGGAGTTTTCTAAATCGAAAACGACTAAGTTATTTTATTTTACAAGATATTCCAGACTTATTTTCCAATCTTAAAAGTTCAAACATGCAATTGTATATTAGGCGGTGATATTTTATCTGCATGTGCAAAATTTCAGTCCAAATTGATATAAATAAAGACATTTTAAAAAAGAAAAGCGTTGTTCACTGAATTCCTGTACGCACTATAGAATGGACATAAAGTAACGTGCAACAAAACATAGAACAATTACAGACTCCCACAATGGGAGTAACAATAAACAAAAAGTCAACAACAACAGAACCACCGCCTTAGAACGGTGATTTCCATTCCTTAGCAGATGAAATAGCCGAACCACGCCCAGATATGAATATAAAAGTTGCCGCCTTTACAGTAAGCGAAAAGTCTATTAGTACAATAAGTATACGGTAGTCCATTTTGTATCAGATGAAAGGATTACAAGTCAGAATTAATATTATTATGATGCATTTTATGTCACTAAAGATTGTTTTTATCTTAGCAAACAGTGAAGACGCTGATGATGTGCTACCATCAAGGACATCATATCTGGGTCTTCACTAATATCTGCGTATCTGTTTCAGAGTGTTTATTATGCCTTAGTTGCCAAGGAGTTACGAGTCCTCATAGTTGTGGAACTGTACAAGACTGCGGAACTAACTCGGTAAAAATTGATAGGATCAGTTTAAAAAGATGATGGTGATCACCGGGTAGGCGGTAATCATGAACGTAACTTTTAAAGCCAAACTGTGGTTTCAATTGCATAAACGATGCTCTTGGTCACAAAAATACACACAGTGTCTTGCTCAAGGACACAACACAGAGCCTACGGTGAGGCTCAAACTAGTGACATCCAATTTCAAACAGAGAACCATGCGCTCCTCAAATAACAATTGCATATGTTTCAATCTGCATTAGAAACATAATGAATCTTATAGTTATTAGTGATATAGCATAACCATGCTATTTAGTCAAAACTTAGCTCTTTTACACCATGGGGATTGAAATTACTTTTCATTGCTACCTTAAATATTTTGGTCAATGTAATTTTTATGCAGTAAATATTCAGGGAAATGTATTTTAAAACACCAGAATATCTTGACCTGTTAGCTTACAATTTATTTATTTCATTGTTTATTAATGAATAATGAATTGCTGTCTTTGAATTGAAATTTAAAGGCTGTAAGGTTGTTAAATGCTGTTTGATTGCAATTGCGCCAAACAAGATCACAATATTTTGACAGAAGTCTGCTATTTTTTGGATGATGGTCATTTGACAATGCGATTTCCTGTTCTTTGTAAAAGTTTGAGATTTTGTCTGAGATCTGAGGCAATGGGAATTGTCTTTTTTTATTACAGTGATTGTTATATAAAAATCTATATTTGAAACTGAAAGAAAGAAAAATGATAACGACCATTAAGTTTAGTAATACATGTATCAGGCTGTAATAGATTTTTAAATTAATATGTACATGTTAAAGATAATATATTACAATTATAAAGGAATTAAATGGGAGCGAGCGCAGCGAGTGATCCACTTAATTTCTTAATAGTTGTAATATATAATCTATGACCTACTTATAGTTTTCTCCTCCCCAACTATTGAAAATAGCCGCAAAGACCACTTCATGGATTTACTTCATGATTTTACATATAGATATTACACATATTGACAAAATATGTGATTAAGTTGGCCAAAACATTTTTGTGTGCAAACGGATTGGTTGTGAAGCACAGGAAGGGGCGGAGTAATCTATAATGTAGTTACGTACGGAATACCTGCTATATTTGTCCAACTGGACAACTGTGGAACACCATAACATTCTTTTTAAAACTAGACTTTTACGTTTGTATGTGATTAGTGAGCATTTTGACTTAAATATAGTGTAGTGCCTTCTATTTTAATGACTAGATTCCATGCTATTCGGTGTTTATGCCTTCAAGAACTTTTTAGATTTTGTTTTGTGCGACCAAATATTGGTGTTGGTTTTTGAATTTGTTTTAATTGAAAGATATTCTTACTAAAATTAGGATAACCGAAATTTCAGCGTTCCCCATACCATTTAGTATTTCAGCTTTTTACAACCTTTATGTGTCATATTTTGGAAAAATATGATGTCTATTGTAACACTGAATGTTATTTCTTACTTGAATAACGTTAAAACGGGTTTGCCACTTCAGCTACTGTCCATATTAAAAGGTTATTCCTAATATGTCATGTACATGATTTTAGAGAATAAATTGTATGTTTATCCTTCTGTCTGATTTAAAGTATCTTTTTTATATTTCAGTATTGTTTTGTAGAGCTACGGGTTAGTGGTTCGGGATTTATCAGTTTTGATGTAGGCTGCAAAGACAAACTGGTAATATTTTCGTTTCCTATACGTTTCCTGAGCAACGTTTTCCTGCACTCTATCTTTCATCCATTTTTATGCCCATACATAAAAAGTATGTAGAGGGGTATAAGGCCAGAATTTTATTATTAGTTGATTTACGGGATTTTTTTTCAGATTTAGGGTCGGGGGACGAAAAAAATAAATAAAAAAGCTCTGAAAATGACCAGTTAATTGGTCATTTTCAGAGCTTTTTTATATTTTCAGAACTTTTTTTAATATCTCCAGAAACATTAAAACTAGTAATAGGTTAACCAACAGTCTGTATTTAATTTTTAAATATTTTATCATTTACCTAAAAACCTGCACAGTACAATCACTTTAACAGTGTCACTCTCAAAAATTCACAAACAGAACCTCAAAAATATATATATTAAGAGTTGGCGGATAAAAAAAAAAAAAAAAAATAGAAATCATTTTTTTCTACTTTCCAGAAATTTACAGTAGGAGGGTTTATAAATCAACTAATGAAAAGTTCTGGCCTAATAGCTCTCGTCTTTCTGTGTGTCCATGTGTTAGTTCATAGCTTTGTCCAACTTTGCCATAAAGTTTTTAAAGACCCTTTGATGGATTTTATTCATATTTTTCCTGATGGTAGGTATATCTGTCTAACAATAGTGTAACCATAACCGCCCCGCCGTTTGTATCTTGAGGTCAGGTTTACCCACTTAAAATTCCATACACAAAATTATTAAAGTTAAAATAGCTTTATAATCAAAACCCTTTGATGGATTTCTTTATCAGTTAGTATGATAGTATATATTAAAGTTATTAATGCGCGGATCCAGAAAGTTTTTTCAAAGGGGGTCCAACTTTTTTTAGTTGATGAGGGGATTTAAATGGCCATTTAAATGGCGTTTCGCTGGCGTGCCAATTATGGCCCAACATCCAATGCTGGCTTAGTAGCTTTTTGATTTTTCAGGAAATCAGGACAAGTATTGCTAAGAAACCCTATGTTTGTAATTTTTCAGGAGGGGGGGATTCGGACCCCTGTCCCATTCTGAATCCGCGCATGTTATTCTTGATCCCATCTTCTCTTACGCCATTTATTGCGTCCAATATGCTTCACCTTTATTATGTCTGATTACCTGCACCCTTTTTATATCCCAATTCCTGCACAATTTATGTCCAATCTTCTTGCACCTTCTTATGTCCATTTTCCTACACCCTTTTATGTCCAATTTTCTGCACCCTTTGATATGTGCGTTTTCATGCACCCTTCATTATGTCCAATTTCATGCACCTTTTAATTTTGTCGAAATGTCTTAACCCTTTATTATGTCCAATTTCCTGTATATTTTATGATGTCCTTTTCTGCACCATGTTTAATTTCATACACTCTTTATTATGTCTAATTTTCCTGCTATTTTCAAGCACTTTCGCATTTTTTTCAAATTAATAAAAATACTTATGCCATGTTTTTATTTGTTAAACACTAAGAAATCAATGCAACTTAAACTATATCAACTTACCAATAGAAATTTTGTTTATTAACTAAGGATGCAAAAGATTTTTTTTTTGAATTTTCAATTGCTTTTTTTGTAGTTTTGCCATTCTGTGCACAGACGTTCGGACATCAACAATTCTACCTCAATATCTAGGCAAGAGCGTGACACTATAGTGTGTCAAGAATGCTGTGACGATGGCCTATGCAACGCGGCAGGTTGCAAACAACCAGGTGATTACCTAGTATACACCTAGATAAGTACTAGTAGCCCTTTTCAACCTTAAACTTTTTTTTATTTTATTTTCTTATGGAAACATATGTGGTGAGCACTCATTGGAAGTGGCGATGATATTCCTCAAATCTGAACTCATAAATGTGCGTTTGTTGTGAGATGGAAAAAACCCACGTTGATCGGATAATCTAATTAACTAGGGATATAAAAGTATTCACTATAAACAATGCACAGAGCGACAATGCATTTTTCTGGCCTCTGTCATGGCATTCAGTAAAAGAACATTTAACATGATATGACATCGCGTCTGGGAGCCATGCATTAAAATCGTTTGGTAACGCTATGTAATGACGTCCGTAATAACATCACGTATATATGGCAACCTCTTAGCGGTTTCTTAAAAGTAGTTTTTGGGTCATATGATAAAAATCATCTAACATTCGTGTTCCTGTACTATTGAATTCATCTAACTCGTTGCTAAAAAGCAATAAATTGCTCGGCAAGCCTCGCATTTATATTTTTTTCAACTCGTTTAATAAATTCTTAAAATATGAGCACTCATGTAAGATCCCTTATGAACAGCTATGAAGTGGGACTATATTTCAAGTGTTTAGTTTGGGTCTTCAACTATTACCATAATGTCTACAGAGATTACTTGGATGCATATATATACTATGCACACTACATTTAGCAATTATTTTGTATGGGTGAGCCCCTCCACATCAGATCTCGAGTTTAATTTGCTGTCATGAAGATACAAGCGCCGATCATCTGACAAGATTTTCCATTTAAAAAAATACAGAATTACCAAACGAAGCGGCCGTACTAAAGTGACGTTTATTTAAGACAAGCGGTTAACGTGGGTATTTCTGATGATTGGGGGAAGCCGAACCCATTTTCTTTCAAACGAATGACCAAAAAAGCATAGCAAATGCAGCAATTTTCCGAACTTTATCAGAGAAATAAATGACCAAGTTTTCACAATTTGACGTTTTTACTAATGCTTTTACGTTATTGCCTTTAAACGGTATTACTAGTCGGATTTTTTTGAAGCACATTAACAAGTAAAATTGCTCGATGCCTTACAACACATTCAGACACATACTGTTGAATGAAACATCTTCACTACTACAGTGCATGAGCCGAAAGATAAAATCTAATGTCACCGTTTTCTCGCAAATGTGTCGCACCATTTTTCAGTAACTTGAGGTTTTAATCAACCATAAGATGAGTTACATTGTAAGCCTATTTTATTTTTGTAAACCGATACTCTGTTGAATTGAAATGGCAATTAACATTAAAGTTTAATCAAATAATGACTACGTTTTGACGTCATTGGTGGCAGCTGTATTTTTCAGCATGACATCTTTATCACATTTTTTACATAACCAATAGCTTTTATAGGCGTATGATGCTTGAGGAGGATGAAAGACCACCAAACGAAAAATCACATACTTATCATTTTAGCATTACTTACAACGGATGTGATTTTTGATTACTGATCCCTTCTGCAATTCTTGCTCTCCCCAAATGCCCATTTAAAGGATGGCGTCTGAAATTTCGTGGTTTCATGTTCCTAAGATCCTGTTCTCGTCATTGCAATTGAAATTGATCAGCACTGCACAAAGATGAGGACAAAAAAGATGCGAAATATAAGAAATTGCTAAACTTATTGTGCATGGTATATATCTGAGCCTTTGCTGGTCATTATATTGTCAGACTGTCATTTTTATAACACTGTGTCGCTTTACCGTAGCAGACAATTTAAGTAGTGCTGCAGTGAAGATTGAAAACCCAGATATGACAACACAGAATGCGATTGGTTACCAGGCTCTGCATGATTTGCTGCAATTAATTTGAGATGCTCAGCAATCAGAAGGTTTAGGAAATCATTCCGACTAACAGCCCCTTATAATAATGAGATAAATATCCAATGCACTACAACGGTATTATATGTTTTCAATAATATTACTGAAGTTAAAATTTATAGACTGGCTTTCCATAGAAAGTCATCAAAATACTGAATTTGACAAATTGTAATAGCTTCTTCGATATATTATTTTCTGTTAAAGTAAAGACAATTTACCAGTTAAGCTTGAAATAATTTAAAAGGTCAATATTATAAGCATACTAATCTTTTAAGAACTCAATTTCTACATTTCATGATTTTATAAATTTTGAACTTCCACATGTGAACATGAAGGACTCTATCACACATGCATGAGCTAATGTTTGACATGTTTATATTTATTTTAGGGTATGGTTCTTCAAGAGGACCAGTTTGTTTCGCCTGTGGACAACATAGCTCACGTGCCGCCTGTAACCAAATACAGCTGTGTGGGAGAGATGAGGTTGGTGTTTGAATGAGTCAACATTTAAACCAGTCAACACTGATGTGACCAGAGATTAGATTAAGCACAATTTAGCTTAGGCCAAATGAAAAATACATGGGTTTAGGGTAACCTGACACTACTGAAAATTACTGGTGAAACCTAAAAAAAAAATCAGGTTTTCTGGAAAAAATATAATTAAAGGCAAAATGACTTTCAAAATACATAAAATCATATTTCTTTTCCAGAATAATATTAAAAAATGTTTGTGCCTACCCAACCTAAAATTTTCAGATCCACTACCGGAAACACACTTATTTTTTATTTGACCTAAACCAGTCAAAACTGATGTAACGATGTAACCAGAGATTAGATTAAGCACAATTTAGCTACTTTAGATACTTTTGATACATTTTATTTTAATTTTCTCCAAACGCTGGTAGAAATTACTATTACATATTAGGGTGTAGTTTAAGCCTCTTTTTGTGACCGACCTGTGATTGTTTTATTTTCCGAAGAAGCAAATGTTTGATTCCAAAATCACCATATATATGTTAAACAAGCAAGTACCCTCAGCAAGCAGATTTTGCTTTTACGTTTCACATATATATGCATAGTTTTTTTTGTCAAATTCAGCTGATGGCTAAATAGAGAATACTAGGAGAGTGTATTTTGATATCAAGTTTACAAGGTAGGCTTTGAGGATGCTTGTTGAATCACAAGGCTTGCCGAGCGATTCAACATACCTTCTCCAAGCCAAGCCTGGAAAACTTGATATCAAAAGAAGCGGGCCTTGTATTCTTTATCAGTTTATAAAATGGTTCACACTTCAAACTAGCGATTATGACGTAATTATCGATTTTCGTATCGATCCAACGTCATCGACGATGTCATCAAAAAGTGCAACGTCACGTTGACCTGGTAAAAACACATGCTAAGAGATATTCAATATTTATCAGGTCAACGTGCAACGATACAGTTATATGAGAGGTAACTGATAAAGGTTTTTAGAGGGCTTCAACTAAACAAATTGTCTGGCTACTCATCTTATTAAGTGCAAATTTAATACATACCAGCTCAATAAGGGCCTTAATTCTTTTTAATTGGTTAGAAAGTGTTATTGAAGTGTGTAAGTATTAAATCTCTACCAATTAAATGATTAAAAAGTAAAATGGTAAGGAGTATGAGTTTATTTTGCTCTCATTTCTTTTCAGTACTGCTACATAGACAGACACACATACGGAGTCGATAATCTATACACGTCAGGATGTTTAACAAAACAGGTTTGTTTAATCCTCTGATAGGGTAAAGTTGGGTAAATTCGGACAGTCAGCAAAATTAGGACAGAGACTTTGGTTGTTTTATATTTTAATTATTGGAATAAAAATCAATTATCTAAGCAAACAATGAAAATCCTGATGAGACGGTTATAAGGAGTCGTCTCATCTGGATTTCCAGTGTTTG
Source organism: Loripinus fragilis (assembly GCA_964019695.1). NCBI lineage: Eukaryota > Metazoa > Mollusca > Bivalvia > Lucinida > Lucinidae > Loripinus > Loripinus fragilis. The sequence continues at coordinate 43,165,680 of OZ026530.1, read as the reverse complement.
CAAATGTATGTCCCAATTTACCTGATGTCCAAAGTTACCCGACTTTACCCCAACTGTAGACTCACAAAGGAGCATTTTGACAAACAGTGAGACCCAGATGACGCATAACCATCATGTTCTGCACTGTTAGTTAAGGTAAACATACGTTGGCCTTATAAATAAACAACTGTTGGCATTTTAACATTATTAGCCTGATAAATACAGTATCTGTGAGCTTGAAAACGTGACAAGTCTTTACCTTTCGGTATTTTTGTTTTTCATTAGCTATGGAATTTCATGCTTAGTTGAGTTGAGCATGAAAAAAGGTTTATAAAATTTTTTGTGTTTTAACAACAACAGAATCTAGGGCGAAAAATTTGTACCAGTAAAATGTATTAAAACCCCACCCAGTGACTTAGGCTGCTCTCCGCTTTAAGGTGGCGGTTCTCTTGTTGTTGATTCGTTGTTGATTGGGGTTCTGTGTTTGTTCCATACTTGTTGTGTATTGCGTTGTGTCCTTTCTAGTTTTGCAATCATCTTGATGGGGAACAGAGAGCTGGTTTCTTTACTTTGTTTGTCTTCCTGGTGTCTTGTAATTGTTATTATTTTGTGGCACTCATTGCTCTCATTGTAGAGTTCTGTGTTTGTTCCATGTTTTGTTCTGTTTTGCATTGTGTCCTTTTTCGTTTTGCAATCATCTTGATGGGGAACAGAGAGCTGGTTGCTTTACTTTGTTTATTTTCCTGGTTTCTTGTAATTGTCATTATTTTGTGTCACTTCCTCACTCTGAGTTCCTCACAGTGCTGTGAGTTGGTCTGTAGTGTGTGATTTGTGCTATTTCCAGATCACACTTACTTACCTTTTTTATAACTTCAATGCCTGATTGTTTCAGACGTGCGACGCCCAGCACATTACCATGGGTAGCCATACTTTTCATGCTGCTACTATAATTGGTCGTGATGTGACAGAACCCGATGAGCTGGAACTGAAACAGTTACCTGAAAAGTACAAGAACCAGTCATCAAATGACGTCATAATGGAAGAAAAACGTGGCACACTCAGTTCTGATAATGTAAGACGCCTAGTGACTTCAGCCCCAATTAAAAGATGCTGTTCCACGGACTTGTGTAATACAAACAGTATTTTGACTTCTGGTAAGTATATCACGGTGCATAGCCCTCTCGGACTGTATCTGTGCATTGCGGACTCTATCTGTGCAGCCCAGACTCTATCTGTGTTGTGTCGGACTCTATCTGTGAAAACAACATTGACATGTCATCTAATAAAGCGAAAAACGTTGGGAAAAGCTTGTAAGTGAAAGGTTCCATAGCCACCACAAGACAACTACTTAATAAAGCGTGAACATTTCACTGACAGTTTACTGTCAGTGAAGTTCAGTGCCTGTCATGATGGCCCACAATTACCGTGTTTCTCTCCAGTGCCTTCATAAAAGGTAAACACTTGTCATTAATTAACAAAAAAGTTGCAAATTTTCGTCAACGAGTCGCTATCAGAATTTAAAATCAATATTGATGTCCAAATTATATCAAAGTCATGTCCGAATTCAAGTAAACAATGCTATAACAGCAGTCAAAGTGGTCACTGGGCTACACTTTACCCTCAACCGTCAGCTATTCTACGTGAAATAAAACCCTGTAATGAACATCGGGCCAAATACCACATAAACTACAAGAGTAGAGTTTCGGAATTTCCGTGCACAGACTGCCTTTACTAAATAAGACGTATTTCAGATAATGTTTTAGCGTTTTATGTACCCCCTCTTACATTTGCCACAGATAGAATCCGATATCAGCACAAATAGAGTCCTGAAAACACAGATAGAGTCCTGTCTGCAATATATAGAGTCCAATATGGTTAGGCACCGTGATAAGTGTGAGGGTGGGATAGAAAAATCTGTCCTAAGGATCACCGACTAGCATCACGAGGCTAGGCGAGGTGATGAAAAACAGTGATCACAAGAAACAGATCTTTTTTTTTATCCCATCCTCACACGAATAACGGATTCTTTTTCTTACTCACCACTACCTCATTTTATATTGAAAAACATGAAAAAGCTTCCACAAAAGCCTGACTGTGCTGAGATGCGACATGGTGACATCATTTTAACATTTCAATGACGCCACGGAGCGACATGCGGCCAGCGTGTGGCAGACGTGTGGCTGTTTGTTTTTTTAACATTCCAAAGGGTTGGTATGGGTACCCGATTTAGTGTGCAAGAAAACTTGGTATTAACTCTTCGTATGTCAGGTAATTGTGCGTGCTTTTTTGAAGCCTGTTTTTATGCAATAGTTTTTCCAAATATTTCTTTCAAGAATATCACTAGAGTGCCCTTTGTTGCAATAGTTCTAAGCAGATAAGGTAAAAGACCACTTGCTGGAAATAGTTCATATGATTTGCTAAAGAATACTTAGACACATGTTTGTACATGTCCAACAGTATAGTAGAGATGGTAATTGGATCCATACAGTCAGAAAACCTAAAAAAAATAGGTGTCACCAGTAAGTTTAGGTAGGGTTGGGTTAACCTAAACACATGCACTGTTTTAATTCTTGCATGGGAACTCGTTACGCGAAGCTGTTTGAAGCCACAAAAAAATCATGTTCAAATCATCATATTCACGTGCTGTTTGAACATGGTTTTTATTTTACTTGACAAAGCCTAAACCGAGCCCTGATCTGTTTTTTATGAGGTTGCACGGGAAAGCATTGCGGTCTTGACTGATTATTTCGCCAATGCTTTTGTTCGTGAAAACGTTGTGCACATCTATGATGTTGTGGCGACGTAATGACGTTCGAAAGTTTGATGCTGACGCCATTTTGTTTAGAGAAATGCAGTGTAAGAAATTGGATATTTTAATGTTTAAGCGTCATTTTCAGACCGGTTTAGGTTAAAGTCAGGTAAAATATGCAAGAACAGCGATCACACATCTTTCTTACATTGCATGTACACTTACCAGGTCCCTCGGACAATGTTTGTATGAAAAACATGTGTGATCCCTATATTCACTATGGGAACAACAACAAACAATGAAAAAACAGTCATAAAAACCTTATGGCAAATAGATGGTATGTTATATGCATAACATCAATATTCTTCAGTGGATGGTCATTGGTCAGACTGGTCAAAGTGGTCAGGTTGTTCTGTCACGTGCGGCTCTGGACTGACGTCAAGGTCAAGAACATGTACCAACCCAGCACCACAAAATGGCGGTCAGCAGTGTAATGGAAAGAGCACTGAAACGGGTACATGTCGATTGCAAGGATGTCCAAGTATGTATTTTGCTTTTGGTTAACCCTGTAAGTGATACATAGAGGATCTTACATGAGTGCTCATGTATTATTGAATTTATTATACGAGTTGGAGAAAGTGGTGAAATGCCAGACTTGCAGAGCATTGTAATTCTTTTTTGCAACAAGTTTAATAAATTCAACAATACGGGAGAACGATTGCTAGATTTTATTTATCATATGACACTAAGATTACTGTGCAATTATTAAAATCTCATTTTTGGCGTGAAAACGTTACGGTTTTACCATATATACGTGACATTGTTAAAAGCGTCATTTCATAATGTTACCCAAAAATCTGTAAGCCACTAGTGGTTTATCGATTTTAATGCATGGCGTTATTTCACTCCCAGACGCCACATCATATGATAAACTGTAATATTACACGCAGCAGACAGCATGAGGAAGTGATTTTGATTTTATTTTATTAATTAATGGAATAACAATGGGTATTCAATATTTTCATTTAGAGAACTATAGTAGGGTATGGTTTTATTTACAGCACATGAGTGGAGCATAATAATTTCAACTGAATGCCTTACAAAGCAGATCCCCAAATGAACAGTTTAATTATCATCACATCCATTCTAATACACTAGCTATTTTTTCACGAAAAAAAGTGAAACGATTACATGTTGCGTCCACATGGGTAGATTATTCAAAAAACAAATCCAATAACTCAATGAGCATACGCCATATATTGTTTGTACACGTGGCTCTGAATAAATTTGTTTGAAATAAGCCCGCAAAATGGTCATTTTGAAATAGTTATTATGTCAAAAATGCGAAAAAATTGCTTTTTTTTTCTAAGATAAATTGTCAGATGATACATGTATAATTTTTGTTAATTCATTTGCGATGTGGGTCAAGACAAAGTGTTTTATTTGCGCATTAATAGTGTGAAAATTCGTAAGTAAATAAGCTTACAAAATGCTTAGCAAAACACTATCAAGACGCTATAACGAAATGAAAACAATACAGCATGTAAACATTGGAAACCAGTTTAAGTTAAACGCTCACCAGCAAAAAACACATGTCAACATTACGCTATTAAGGCACAAGAAGGTGAAACAATAGCCAAGTCTTTAAAATTAAACACATTCACATTTCTTAGATCCCTGTAAGCATTTTTCTCAATTCAACTGTCTTCACTACCATTGCAAACATAACAACTCTGAAGGAAGTCCTAATGAAACTGTTATTGCAGTAATTTGAAGGTCAATACATGTATCATAATAACTTTAGCTAAACGTAATCTGATTAAGATTATTAATTAGAAACATAAATTGATCATGTAGAATACAATCATTGAATGAACTATTTTTGTTCACTAAATTGCATGATCACATAAAATCAGCTGGTGGCTGCTGTCTGTTTATAGTCGGTGATGATTCACTTCTCTTGCTGGTTCATTGTTTGTAGTTATTCCAATTATATATGGGGTTTTAATTGTTTTGTCCTGATTCTGTGCTATAGTTTTTCTTGTCTTTCCTGGTTTTGCAATTACCTGCTGAGGAAGAAAGAGAGTTGATTGGTTGGGCCAGAATTTTTTTATTAGTTGATTTAGGGGAATTTTATTTTAGATTTAGGGTCGGGGCACAAAAAATAAATAAAAAGCTCTGAAAATGACCAGTGAACTGGTCATTTTTAGAGCTTTTTTATATTTTTATTTTTTTATATCTCCAGAAAGAACAGTAAAACTAGTATATATAAGGCAAACCAACAGTTTGTATTAAATTTTTAAATATTTTATCAAATCCCTAAAAATCTGGACAGGACAATCACTTTTTACAGTGTCACTCTCAAAAATACACAGACAGGGCCTCAAAAATATATTATGTTTTTCAACGAAACAAATAATATTTAGAGACGGCGGATAAAATTTTAAAAAAATTAAGATTTTTTTCCCTTCTTTCCGGAAAATTACAGTAGGAGGGTTCTTAAATCAACTAATAAAAAATTCTGGCCCTGGTTTTCTTTATTTGTATTCTTGTTTTTGTTTATGTGACATGGCCTCAAGGTTATAAAACTTTAGTACAGTCTCAGACTCAATAAAAAGCGCAATGATTGGCTGCTTGTGGGCACGTGTCCGCAACCAACCAATGATTGCGCTTTATTTTGGGTCTGAGAATGTTTGTCTACAATCTGTGATTGTGGCATTTCCTGTTCATAGTCACTTGCGTTTAGGCATTTATTAGCCCAAAGGGCACATCACACAGTTTTTGCTGTATGCTTAGACCTCTTTTTGGCTCTAGAAGTTATTCGTAGGAGGTTATCAAAATGGGTCCCTTCATCTGTCTCATATCTGTACATAGACGTACTGAAAGTAAGTAAGGGTGCAAAGATCAGGAACTGATACAATCAAGTACCACACCTGGCCCAGGATACTAATTGGAAAGTGACAAACTCACAGTTAGGCAGTATTTTGTGGGCGTATCTCCTCTATATAACAGTTTTTTCTGATATTTTTAAACTTTGCAGGTATTTTGTTTATGGTCTGAAGATGTGCATGTGGTTTGGACATTATCATCACATTAATGTCTTTCTAAGGCAGTACTTCTTTTTTGGATCTTTTATGTTTTTTTTCTGTCTTGTGGTTGCTATGTCTTTGTGCACGTCTGTTGGTCACCTGCTGGGAAGGGGCTGACCTCTTGGATCTCGTTTGTGGCGTCTAACTGTGAGTTTGTCACTTTCCTATTGGTATCCTGGGTCAGGTGTGGTACTTGATTGTATCGATTCCAGATCTTTGCACCCTTACTTACTTTCATTTGTTAGTCTTGTAATCTTTGTCATAGCTCTGCATCAAAATTTTATTTATCAGTCACCCCTAATATTAACTGAGCCGCGCCATGGGAAAATGTGTCTTCAGGGTAAATTTGGCCATTTTGAGATTCTGTGATTTTCATACAGGTCATTATATGAAGAGTAAACTCGTTTATGTTTGATCAAAATATTCAAATTATTAGAAAAGATATTGGAATTTGAACTTTGGACGGCTTGACGTTGATTTTTGAACTAACGTTGCGTGACGTCACGATGAGTCATTCACAACGTTGTGAAGTTTTTACGCCTCTAGACATCCGACCATCGCTGTTACTAACATGAAACTGGGTAGCGACGTAGCTTACCCCTACTGATGCTGGTAAAACAAAATAATTGAATTTAATCGTAAGTCAAACTTACTTTATTTCTTGCGTATTCTTCAATTTTGACAAATAAATTGTTCCTTGAGGTGCCATGCCATGTCGGCCTTCATTTGAAAATGTCATTAAATGGACGTAGCCGTCGACTGGTGCGATATTTTCCTGCGCCAATATTTTGCCAGCACAAAATGAGTCATCACGGACACATCTCCGTATAAAATTGGGCACACATTTGCACAATGACTTTTGAAATTCGGAAAAACCTGCCCGCAACATTATGTATGATAACTGCCCGTGAAAACTAAAATGTTAACTTGAACGTAAATGTTTTCTTGCTTACATGGAGAAACTCTCCGATTCTAAATATACTGTTTAAATGCCAACATTTCTTTACATTTATGAACAGCATAAATTCCATGCTCATTTGAGTTGAGTACCAAAAGATGTTATAACTTCCGGACCTGGAGCAGGTTTTGATACTTTGTATACTACGTACGCCCTCTCGGGCATTTGGCAGGGCCTGTCTTTCGCATTGTAACAGCATCATCGGGGGAGCGCAGTGGCTCAGTGGTAGAGAGCTCGACTCGAGACGGAGGGGCCACGGGTTCTAGCTTGACCAGCGTCACTGTGTTGTGTCCTTGAGCAAGACACATTAATCCTAGCTTAGTACTGGTGCAACCCAGGACGACCTGTCCCCACATAACTGACAGATTGTTGATGGGACGTAAAGAATCAAGCAAACAAACAGCAGAATCGGCATGGTAATTGTTCTGTGGAAAAGGTAGATCAAAATTAAATTAATATAAATAGGTTGCGACTTAAAAAGATGGCATTTTCTTCACAAAGAGGTGGTTGCCTTTCAGCTCACTGGAAATGCCGAGAATGACGATTTAGATGAGTACATAAACATGAAGTAATAACGAAAGAAACGGAGTGTGACACTACATATCGAGGATTTTCGCAATGATATTCTCATTTGTTCAACCGATGCTCAAAATGTTGCACTAGTAGAAAATCAGGTACATGTACGTTGTTATTTGGTGGACTGTATGATGTAGGCAAAACCGTCTAACTGTTTCTACAAAATGATATGTTTTGCAGTTACACATGCCCTATAGGGTCAGTTTGCCACATCTGTTAATATAAACTGAGGAGGAGCACTGACGTTTCCAATTCAGAAAGAGGGCACAGATCAGGAATCGATACAATCAAGTACCACACCTGACCCAAAATATTACAAGCGTTCGCGAGCGTATTTCCTTAGTTTTAGGGCAATAATTTTTCTACCATCGCGTTAAAGTTCGATCACAATGCTGCAGCGAATATTCTAGTCCAACATGGTGCAAAAATGTTGACTTGGTAATCAAAAATTCAACACAAAACTGGATCTGAAAAATAAAATTACAAAAATGCGTTCTTGCAAAGTTGTATTGCAACCTTGATAACTAGTGTAAATAAAGATTCGGCGATGGGTATATTCTTTTATTCACTGTTGTTGTTGTTGTTGTTGTTGTTGTTTAGGCTAAACCAATATATGCCCAATGGAATTTCACAATACTGCCAAAAGGACGGATCCATTTCTGATTCAGGGGTTGTTGGGTAGTAATGTACAATTTCGCTCACTGCGCTAAGCAAACAGGGCGGCGTCTGATCTGGTTCTACACTGTTTGCCCATATCACACAAAAAGGGCGCTAGGCTAATATAAATTCAAAACATTATCAGTCGGCATAACACAACGACCAGTTCATAGTGTATGTATATTTCGCCAGTTACTGACAACTACTCTACTTGAACCGGGGCAATGATTGAAGATAATAATCTTGATGAAATGTTTGACCAGACAGTGGCTTGAGTTCACAATCTCAGCCTACAGAAGTAGGATTGCTTATTTGCCTCACTGTGCCCGACTTTGCTATCCGGAGTGAAATGCCTCATCATTCCTTAATCGTATGATACTTCTTACTGAAAAAAAAAGGATTTCAGTCTATACCGAACAACAAAATCATATTCGAACTTTCTCACCAAACAAATCAAGACATAAAGAAATCTGGTTGCTATTGCAGTCCGGGTACCTATTCCTATTCCTTTCGATTTTGTAGTTTTATGTCGGCGTAGTGCGCCCTTGCCTCTTGCATGCATGCATATTGAGTGTTCACATTACTCCAAGTTTTTTGCACCCACGCAGGCTTAAGAAAAGGGATTCTGGCTGTATAAAAAGTGGGGCATTTGAATACATGTAGTTTGAATTGTGTAATTCTAAATCAGGCCCAATCGCGCAGGTCTTGACTTGACAACTCCGTATGTACAGTGCCTTCGCTGCATCTCCAGATACTTAGTTGAGAATGGAGGTAGGTTAAGTTTGTTAAAGTTCGCCGCTCTTAAATTGTTAAACTGTACGCTGATTTTGAAAACAAAGTAACAGTACCCTGCATTTCATTCCGCATCTCCGTCTTTGTTGACAATACACATGCGCGTGGGTTATAGGTGTTACTCAGAAAGAGGATTTGAACTTCTAGTGGGAATCTTTGGGGGAAATGTTACTGCCTCTCCAATTATTTAGTTCCATTAAGCTGAAAGTTCTTGGAGTGGGAGTAGTAATACTACTCTCCCCCACTCAAAGAAATTACAATTAATTCTATCAGTGATGTCGCCATTTCAAACAGTGCTCTTCAAGATTTTTTTTTTTTTTTTTTTTTTTTTTTTTTTTTTTGGTATTAACTATCATGACAAAATTAATGGATGCAATTTTACAAAACTTACAGGTATAAAGAGCAAATAGAAAAAAGCAATACTCAATTTACATGAAAATAATTACACTTCAAATGTAGAAAAACGTTAAATAGTTAATGATTTTGTTATCACGATTCTCATTGACGCAACGTTAACGTCACCGAAAAAATGACATTTTTAATTTGTATGTGTATTTAAATGACTGCCATAAGAAATCAACAGACACAAGGAAACTACAATAAAAATGTTTATTGCGTATATCAATTTGCGTTCATTTGGTGTTTTTTTTTCATCATTGTAGCTTCAATAGTTTTGCGACAACTATTTTTGCAAGAAATCTGGTAATACATTGATTTAAACGGCGACGTAACAAGGTGGCAAATAATAACTATTGTTTCTCGTGTGAAACTTAATCATGTATTATACTTAGAACCTTTTTATACATGAGATCTACCTCGTGAGATTTTAGTTTATTTCACGCACGGTCACTCAGCGAAGACTCAAACAAGTCTGCGCATCCAGCAGTCTCATTGTAGCCTTTGCCCAATCGTAAATGCGGCTTTGTGTACCGGTCACTGCTTTCGTTCAGAATTACCGTCCAAATACGAAAGGTTCAGACACATTGGTTATAAATAAAAAAATAATACATGAAGATAAATAAATAAACGCCGGATACATCCCAGCTTTCCTTTATCTTTTTTTGTTAGAGTGTCTTTGGAGTGCAGAGATGTTGAGGATTGAGGGTCAATTAGCGTTTACCAAGCCGCATCTTTTTGGTCAGTTTATTTTTCACCAGGAACCCGTGCTGGATCAGACCATGACTAATTTACAAAAGAATACAATCCGCCAAAAATTCCTTGATTTTAATCGCATTTTATTCTAAAAATGACTTGTCTAAATTGTCGTAATCTTTGAAGACGCTCTCTTTAATTACGCGCGGCGCGAAATAATTACGTCAGACTTTACGACGTCATATCTCATGACGTAATTAATCTACCGAAGACACATTATCGCATGGCGCGGCTCAACTGAATTGTTTCAACATAACCTGATAAACGTTTCCTATCTCACGTCATGTTACCTTTATCAGGTCATGATGACGTTGCACTTTTTGAATGACGTCGCTTATGACGCTGAATCAACACAAACATAAAAAATTACGTCATAGTCGCTAGTTTGAAGAGTGTTCAACAATGGGTAAACTGATAAATAGAATACCAGGTTCGCATATTTTGATATCAAGTTTACCAGGCTCGGCTTTGAGAACGCATGTTGAATCGCTCGGCAAGCCTCGCGATGTCAACAAGCGTTCTCAAAGCCTTGCCTGGTAAACTTGATATCAAAAGACACTAAGCTAGTATTCTCTATATCCATATACATAGAGAGTGCCTGGTGAGTGCAGCTCCTCTTGCATAGTTATACTGATCTTTGAAACTTTTTATGTGTTACATCATTCAAATTTTAGATTTTACATAATCCTTCTTTAACCAAACCCCATATCTGGAATACTTTGTACACCCTTGCTTACTCGATAAGCACCAATTCCATATGAGCGTGATGTTTAGGCCAGAATTTTTTTATTAGTTGATTTACAAACCCTCCTACTGTAATTTTCCTGAAAGTAGAAAATAAAATAAAATTTAATTTCTGTTTTTTTTTTATTCGCCGACTCTAAATATTATTTGTTTCATTGAAAAAATAATATATTTTTGAGGTTCTGTCTGTGTATTTTTGAGAGTGACACTGATAGAAGTGATTGTCCTGTCCAGATTTTCAGGAAAGTGATAAGATATTTAAAGATTTGATACAGACTGTTGGTTTACCTATTACTAGTTTAACTGTTTCTGGAGATATTAAGAAAAAAAAACACAAAAAAACTTAGAAAATATAAAAAAAAAAATATAAAAAAGCTCTGAAAATGACCAGTTAACTGGTCATTTTCAGAGCTTTTTTATTTATTTATTTTGTCCCCCTGACCCCAAATCTGAAAAAAAAAATCCCGTAAATCAACTAATAAAAATATTCTGGCCTTATTGCAGTTGATGGATCGTGGTCTGCCTGGGGATCCTGGTCTTCCTGCTCAGCGACCTGTGGTACAGCCAGTAACACACGCTCACGAACTTGTTCCAACCCAGCTCCAAAGAATGGAGGGAAGCCATGCTCTGGAACAGGAAATGACACAGTCCCTTGCACGTTACAGCTTTGTTCGAGTGGGTACACCAGGCCTCGAGGTTATAAAACTTGAGTTCATTCTCAGACTCAAAATAAAGTGCAATGATTAGCTGCGTGTCTGCAAGCAGCCAATCATTGCGCTTTATTTTGAGTCTGAGACTGTACTCAAGTTTTATAACCTCGAAGCCAGTTATGTGATTTTCAGCTCCATGTTATGAAAAGAGCTTTAAATGAAAGGAAAGCTTAGTTCCAGATATGAAAACTTTCTAAATATTTGCTTATCCATTAATTTAAACATGTACATGTTTTGTGTGCTCTAAAGAGCCAAGATGGTTCTTCTGAGTACTATTAACACTTATAATTGGTGGGTATCTTTATTTGACACTAGTTTGCAGCAAAAACAAAATTCCCCAAATATAAGACTGTGAAATAAAGTTTCTAATACAATTACACAATAGTCACAAAATGGATACATAACCTTAATGTGTTTGAAATCCGTACGTCAAAAACCAAGTTTTTAGCGGTAGGGTATATTTAACGTTGAGAAAACTGTGTATTAAACGACGCTACGATCCAAAAAGAAAGAATATGCTTCCATTCTTCTCTCTAAAAGTAGCCCCTATCCGAAAAGAATTTAACATTAAATTTAGAAACCAACAAAATGAAACACGCCAATATATCATTCTTTTAAAATATGGGGGGTTTAGTACACTCTCTTCTGCAGCTTTCATAGAGATGACCCCGTCATATTTGACTTGTTGGCAGGATGAAATTTGCTTCACTTGAGACAAACTTGGGTGGGGATTGTAGCCTTTAAGTCTATCCTATTCTTCTATTCTATCCCCCTCTCTCTGAGAGGAGTCCCAAAATGACTGAAACTAGTTGAAGTTTGGTATATATTTATTTATTTCCAGATGTTCTTACTCACAACAATACCTCATACACGTGCTTAAGCTGCTCAGCGGCTGCCTCACCAAGGGACTGTAATTTTGTACAACACTGTGGACCTAATTCTGTAAGCTATCATTCATCATGTTATATCTTCTTTTATTATATAATATCCTGTCTGGGAGTGGCATAACGCCATAACCACTTGTGGTTTCCATATTTAGGTATAGTAACGTTAAGTAATGACGTCCATAATAACTTTGCCTACAATCAAAGTATGTAAGACAGGATAATGGAGTAAATCAATAACCCTAACTGCAGCTTGTACCATAGGAAACTTTCTAAAAGTACTTCATAAATAAAGGGTCTTACACGAGTGCGCATGTATTAATAAATTTAAAAAAATATTCGAGGAAAAAAGACAAAATGCAAGAATCTGCCAATCATGTTATCACTTTTTCAATATAATTGATAAATTCAATAATACAGGCACAAACATGTTAGATTCTTTTTATCACATGCCAATGAAAAAACTTAAAAATCATGCTTTGGCTCATAAACGTTACGAATTTGGCACATATAAGCGATGTTGTTTTGGACTTAATTATCATAACAGTATCAAACTATGCTATTCATATGTAATATATGACATTGTAGATGAAGTGTCTGAAATTTTAGGTAGGGTAGGCAGGCATGTATTTTGAAATATTTTTTTCTGGAAAAAATATAACTTTGAGCATTTTGAAAGCAATTCGCTTTTCAAAATGCATAAAATTATATGTTTTTCTCCCAGAAAACCTGAAAAAAATTCTAGGTTTCATCAGTAAATTTAGGTAGGGTCGGGTTACCCTAAAACACAGGTATTTTTTTATATGACCTAAACAATTTAGCACTCCTGGTACACAGCATGCGATCAGAGGGTTACGGCTTGATTTCAGACTCTACTACAGAATTAATTGAACAACATTTAACAGAGAGGGCTCACTTTATTTGACTTGTAATGATAAAGATGCCTTTTTTACTTCTGAACAACATAAACGATATAAATTGTGGTCATGTTAGAAAATGTGTGATGTGCTCCATTATCTTTTGGACAATATATTTATAAGATTTGGCTCGAAATTATATAGACAAATTGTAGGTATTCCAATGGGTACTAATTGTACTCCTCTTGTTGCAGATTTGTTTTTGTTTTGTAGAGAGACTTTATGTTGTCTCTGTCAAACAATAATCAAACTTATTTTATTGAAGCTTTTAACTCAACCTCCAGATATTTAGATGACTTACTTAATATTGATAATCCTTATTTTTATAAATTGGTAGGTCTGATATATCCTACTGAACTTCAGTTAAATAAGGCGAATTCTTCTGATATTGAAGCTCCGTTTTTGGACTTGAACTTGTCAATAACAAATGGCATAGTTTCTTCTAAAATTTATGATAAACGGGATGATTTTAATTTTGAAACAGTCAATTTCCCATTTCTTGATGGAGATGCTCCTCACTCTCCTTCATATGGTGTATATATTTCTCAGCTAATTCGTTTTGCTAGAGTGTGTTCTAATGTTGATGACTTCAACAACAGAAACTTATTTTTAGCTACTAAGTTTTTAAACCAGGTCATAGAACTCATAAAATTCGAAAAGCATTTTCTAAATTCTTCCACAGACACTTAGAGTTAATCGTTAAATACAGCATTAAAGTATTTAACGATTAACTCTGAGTGTCTGTGGTAGAAACACGCATCAATAACATTGTATTGATAGGTTAAAAACTTTTTTGCAATAAGGCATATCAGAACCTATATTTTATGGTGATTTAGTTTATAAGTTCGAATGAATTGTTAAAAAACCTAATTTTAGTGATCAATTCAAAAAGATAGTAAAACGTTATATAAGGGTTAGATATAACTTGGATATCATGCGAACGTCTGCATGCCTAGTTTTAAACCCAATCACGTTTTATAGCTATGGTTTCCTCTTTAATTGCACGACAGTGGGTCAGGCCTCAGACTCTATGATGGCTCTGACGTACAACTTTAATCAGTGAGTTGGTGCCTGTTGCTTATCTGTAGTTGGATCCACCATGGCTCAACTTGAGGTTTTCTTTAGCTCTGACTATCTGTGAGTCGTAAGCCCTTTTCTTTCCTCATCATGAAGTGTTAATTTGATTAGAGTGTTTCTCCATGATGATACATTGTATTAGTTAGAAAGCTTCCATGCGAGCTGAACATTTCTTGCACTTCAACAACAGCAGAATCTAGGGTGAAGATTTGGTACCAGTAAAATGCATTTAAGCCCCCCCCCCCCACCCCCGGTGGCTTAGGCTGCTGTCCGTTCTAAGGCAGTGGCTCTGTTGTTGTTGACTTTTTGTTTATTGTTACTCAAATTGTGGGAGTCTGTAATTGTTCTATGTTTTGTTGGACGTTACTTTATGTCCATTCTAGTATTGCAATCATCTAGATGGGGAAGAGAGAGCTTGTTGCTTTGCTTAACTAGTCTTCCTGGTGTCTGGTGATGGCTTAGCGGCTCTTCCTTGCGGTGCCATGGGGTTGTCTGTGGTTTGTGATTGTGGTACTTCCTGATCATACTCACTATTTTTCTACTGTACACCATAAATGGATAGACACACAATGACACAGCTGACCAATAACACACACACTAACACACATAGTTAAGAGAGGAGACAGTGCATCGTAAATAAAGAACAAACACGAAACTTTCGACTCATTAAGGCATTTTTACTCAAAATTAAACACACAAGCTGACTGCAAACTCCGACCTGTGGGTCAGACCTCAGATTCTATGTCGATTCCGACTTAAAGACTTATCTATAGATGAGAGGGTTGGGGCCTAATTTTGTGTCTGTGGTCGGGTATACTGGGGTTTAACTATTGAATTTATTTTGCTCTGGTATTCAGTTGTATATACTGTTTAGTCCTTATCTTTGTTTTATCTCCTTTTATATCTCGATTTGTATTTATATTACTAGGAAATGATTCATCAATAAGTTAGGGATCTTTCACACGAACCAAACATCTATTTGTCATGATCCACATTAGAAATTAGGGTAAGATTGGTACCTTAAAACTAGTTTAAGCTATCCAGTGAAAATATTTTTACTGGCCATTCCAATGCAGTGCTTCTATTGTGGCTCTTTTTGGTTATTTATATTTCGTGTTTGTCATGCTTTCTTGTCCATTCATTGAAGCCTTGTGGTCACCTGCTGGGAAAGGGCTGACCTCTTGGCTCTCTTGTATGTGATGTTTTATTGTGTTTTGTACTTTCCAATATGGTGTTATTGGTCTGTTGTGGTACTTGATGCATGGATTCCTGATCTTTGCCTACTAACGTACTGTGTACTGATGTCATTGTTATTCTCACATTCTGAACTAAATGTTTTTGAAATTATTAAAGAATTATTCGAATATATCTTTGTGTTTTGATTATTAAACTATAAACTGTTGTTTTTGTCATTTTTAGATTTGCTACCTCGAACAACATTTAACAACGGGTTTCTATTTTACATATTACTCAGGATGTAGGGACAAACAGGTATTAACATTAGAGATGATATCCAGTATGAGGTACAATTTGGCATATGCAAACAGGGGAGGTTCAAATCAGTCTGTGTATCCAACAGTACAATCAGAGTCTTAGAAACATTGGACCATTTGCTACTCATAGAGTGTCCATCAAAGACTCAGACCAAACTGTACAGATGCACAGTCTGATCTGAGTCTTGGATTAGCACAGATGCCAACCTGTAACATTTACTGATCACAGGATAAATGACTAAACGTTCAAATATAGTGCTAAGAAATTGTCAGACTCATAGCCTCCAATGGTTAAATCAAAGACATTAAAGTAAGTAAGGGTGCAAAGATCAGGAATCAATACAATCAAGTACCACATGGGAAAGTGACAAACTCACAGTTATACACCACAAACGAGAGCCAAGCAAGCCCTTTCCCAGCAGGTGACCACGAGGCGAACCAAAGGCATAACAAGCACAAGACAAAAAAACATAAAATATCCACAAAAGAAGTACCGCCTTTGAACGGTCAGTAAAATATTTTATTGGAGGGCTTAAACCAGTTTCACGGTTTAAGCCAAGTCTGGACAGCATCCTTATTGTGGGACAAAGACAAACAATGTAAAAGCAGATAAGAAGTCACATAACGTGATGTCTGATCAGATTGTACACTGTTTGTTAACAGAAGATTCTATCAGAATAAGAATAAAATGTTAAATACCACCTAACAAACCTTAAAGGTGTGCAAGTCCTTGTGGCTTAACTGAGTTACGAAAAACATTTACAAATCTGATTTGCAAAGCTCAGATTAAATCAATCAACACATATGAATGAAAAATTGCATTCAGAGTTTTTGTCAGTCTCCAATATGTTTATTTTCAGATTTTGAATTCGAAACCAGCAGATATAAATGATACAAAATATTTGAAAAATATGTACATCACTTAATAACAGCCTTACCATCTCAAGCATAAAATATATTGTAACATGTATGATCTTCACTGGTGTATGTGATATAAATTAGTTATACTATGGTTGTACACATATGAAGGATATAATCCAATCGCTAAATCTTTTGGATTATATCCATGCATATGTGTATAGCATTGGTATAAGTATTACTTAATTTGATAAATGAATGCTTTCAGAAATAATTAAAACAAATTGTATAATATCTCTGTACCCTAACGATGCTATAGCACATATATTTCCAAAGACCTATATTCAAAAGATTGTCATTCTAAAGCATAAAGGAGCCGAATGCCTCAGTGGTAGAGGGTAAGACTTTATACTACTTTACCTCATAATTTAATTAAAGATAAACTTATTGATCTTATTGAAAAAAACCTTCCAGAGAAAAGGCTCTCCTTAACTTGCATGTAATGACAGAAATGCATTTTTTACTTCAGAAAAATCTAAAAAAAATCATGCATGGTCATGTCAAAATGTATGTGATGCGCTGATCTTTTTGTTGGACAACATTTTTATTCGATTTGGCACCAAGCTATATAGACAAGTAGATGGGATTTCTATGGGCACTTATTGTGTTCCCCTGTTGCAGATTTATTCCTGTTTTTTGAGAGGGACTTTATGATGTCTCTTTCTGATGATAAGCAGGCTTATGTTATTGATGCGTTTAACACTACATCCAGATATTTGGACGATATTTTAAACATAAATAATGTTTATTTTGACAATATGGTAAGTCAAATATACTCTTCAGAGCTCCAACTGAATAAAGCCAATACTTCTGATACCAAAGCCGCATTTTTAAACTTGCATTTGTCAATTTCCAATGATATTGTTTCCACCAAAATTTATGATAAACGTGACGACTTTGATTTTGAAATTGTCAATTTCCGATTTTTAGATGGTGATGTTCCTCGTTCTACATCCTATGGAGTCTATATCTCTCAACTCATTCGTTTTGCAAGAGCATCAAGCTATGTTGCTGACTTCAACACTCGCAATAAATTGTTAACTCAGAAACTTCTTAAGCAAGGCTATCGGTATCATAAACTTCGCAAAACCTTTTCTAAATTTTATAGATGATACTATGATTTGATTTCTAAATTCCAAGTTGGGCTTAAATCTCTCTTGCACCAAGGACTTTCGGAACCTGATTTCTATGGTGACTTGGTGCATAAATTGAGGAAGATTGTTGGCTCTAATAATTTTTCAGCGCAGTTCATTTAAATAATTTCCCATTATAAAAAGATTGGCTATAACATTAATGTATTGCAACAGACTGCATGCTTGGTGGTCAACCCAATCACAGTTGGCAATTTTCCTTTCCTCTTTAATTGCACGCCGGTGGGTCCGACCTCAGAATCTATGATGGTTCCAACTTAAAGACTTATCTATTGATGAGATGGTAGGGGCCTGATGCTTTGGCTGTTTGTCAGGCCCACTGGGGTTTACCTGTTGGATTTCTTTTGCTTCAGTATTCAGTTTTATTACTGTTGAGTCCTTATCTTTGCTTTATCTCCTTGTTATATCTTGATTTATATGTTTAATGAGATGATGCATTGATAAGTTAGGGGTATTTCATGCAAACCAAATATCTAAGTGTCTTGATCCACATCTGAATTAAGGGTGAGGTTGGCGCCGTTAAACCGGTTTAAGCCCTCCAGTGAAATATTTTACTGACCGTTCCAAGGCGGTACTTCTTTTGTGGATCTTTTATGTGGTTTTCTGTCTTGTGTTTGCTATGTCTTTGTGTGTGTCTGTTTATATGTGCTTTGTGGTCAATTGCTGGGAAAGGGATGACCTCTTGGCTCTCGTTTGTGGTGTCTAACTGTGAGTTTGTTACTTTCTCATTGGTATCCTGGGTCAGGTGTGGTACTTGATTGTATCAATTCCTGATCTTTGCACCCTTACTTATTTAGATTAAAGCGCCGCTATTTTGAGACTAACAGGCGTCACTATGTTGTGCCCCTGAGTAAGACAATTAATCCTCTGCTTAGTACTAGGTAAACGCAGGAAGACAGCAAAGCGTCCCAAAATGACTAAGCAATTGTTAATTGGGGTGGAAAGCATCAACACAAACACAAATATTAATGACGCTTTAAGTAGTGGCTCATACAAACAAGTTGACTCCATTTTCTTTAAACAAAATGTTATATATGCGCATGTTGTCTTTTTTTTCTTGTGAGTTGCCTCAAAAATAACCTACATCTATGTTTACTCTGTTGTTCATGTAAAACTGTCCTATTGCATGGAATCTAAAATTTTAAAAACTATTTTTAAAAAAATATCACTTTTGGTTCAAACAATATTCAAATTATATTTTCTTAGATAACAGCGCATCCTTACACAACAACCATTGTCATGTAATGGCAAGAGCTAATATTACTGGACAAATAAATAGTATTTTTGTATTTTCACTAACCTACAATAAATGACGTGCAATGATCTAATTTATTTTCTGATATGACATAGAATCCCATTCTAAAAGGTCATTATCAATCAATTCAAATGTTAATACAGGGCCCCTAATTGAAAAATTAGAATTGATCAACATCGACAAAGATAATGATTTAACATCAAAAGAATGAACAGCAGTTTTATTTGTGTAATTCACATTTAACTACACCATAGTTGAAATTGGTAAAAGGGCACATAATTATATACATGCGTTCCAGTTGAAAGATCTTCCTGACACATGAGGACAACAGAAACATCACAATCACTCTCGCAATGATTCAACAGAGTAACCTTAAAAAGAACAGACAACCAAGAATAAAGCCAAGCGAATTTAACTAACGTTGATACAAATATAACCTTTAACCATCTCAATGGCCACCACATGCACAGATGACCAGCTCATGTCAAGAATACCACAGACGGAACTGATAAGACCCACACATGTGCCCTGTTTGATCTGCTCAGCCATTTTCACGAGCAAGAGCAAAATTAAATTACTTAAAACAACAACTACTGTTTGTCAAAACTGTTGCAAGTTTAAACAAAACATGTAATAGATAAAGGATACTTTTCCGAGGCTTTCTTGTTTAAACCCCAAGGTGGGCGTAGCCCACCGAGCGGTTTAAACAGAAAGCCGAGGAAAAATCCTTTATTTAGCTTGTAGTATGGCGCAGGGGCAAATAAACACGTGTTACTGACACCTGGTGAAATTTACATTCGCTCCTCCCAGCATCCGGCCTAAGCTGTCAATTATATTACATTTACGTACGGTTAAATTGTCGCTATTTAGGAAGTTCCGGCCTACATCGCTGTTTAACTAAAATTGGAAGTTAGAGTACAGTTTTAAGCTCCTCCTTCGTCGTTATTCTAGGGTGTCCGATTTAAACATCAGCAAAGATCAAAGAAAAAAGTATCGGCCATACTACAACCATCATTAGAGTATCCTGGGTCAGGTGTGGTACTTGATTGTATCCATTCCTGATCTTTGCACCCTTACTTATACAGAGATCAGAAAATCTAAAAACAGTATGTTTCATAGTACATTTGTATAATTTAGTGGTATTCATCTTAACATTTTCTTCTAGTTCTGCAAATCGAACAATGGAAAAAGGGAGACCAAACGGCAACTTACAAATAATGATAAGATAGTGTGTACTGAATGTTGTACAGGAGACTTATGCAATAGCCAAGGTTGTGGGGCACCAGGTATGATTCATATCATTAAGCCTTTTGAAGTTGGAAGCTCTTATACTTTCATCAGAAACTTTACTTAAAACCTCATCAAAACCTGGTAGAGATATAAAAGTGAAGACAGTTTTATGATTAACCCTTTGTATTCTGAAGGATTTTCTCATACTTATTAATACATTCCTATACATAGAGAATACTTGATGAGTGTCTTTTGATATCAAGTTTACCAGACGAGGCTTTGAGAACGCTTGTTGACATCGCGAGGCTTGCCAAGCAAAGTCGAACCTGGTAAACTTGATATCAAAAGACACTAACCTGGTATTCTTTTTATCAGTTTACCACTTGTTATACTCTTAAAACTAGCGATAATGACGTAATTTTCGATTTTGTGTTGATTCAGTGTCATTAGCGACGTCATTCAAAAAGTGCAACGTCATCATGACCTGATAAAGGCGCATGTCGTGAGATAGACAACGTTTATCAGACAACGTGCAACAATGCAGTTAATATGAAAGGTAACTGATAAATATTGATAAAATCAGTATGGCACTGTCGATTATGTACTTTAAGGGGTCAGAATTTTCTAATGTATGATGTATTTCGGTCCATGCTGAATGTTTTAATTATAGCAAACAGTGTAGAACCTGATAAATGCAGCATTATGCTGCATTTCATCTGGTTCTTCACTGTTTACCAAAGTACCCTTTTAGGAGTTTACATGATACAAAGGTTAAAGGCACTTTTAAATATTGTATAAAAGTGTCCTTTTTGTTGGATGCATATTAAGAACAAAACAAGCAAAAAAATGATATACATTTTTGATCATAATTAGAAACGCCATTATGGCCTAAAAGAAAATACGCTTTGCCATAGTTTATTAATCAAAGACGTACCTAGTTTATAAGAAGCTATGTTTATTTTATTCAGATGAAAATGGCCCATTTTGTACAGGTAATTTGGTAAATTTTGCCATGCAGAGTGTCAGCTTAATTTTACTGGCCAATACAGAAAGTGAGAGTTTGTTTCTTATCAAATATGCGAAAATTTATTCTTTAAATGTAGTGCACAGCTGTCTTATTAGGCTAAAAGTCTACCATTTCTGTTTGAGTCTTTCTTTACTTATATGAGCTGTGACAGCACTTATGGGCAAACTGGTATGAGCCTTTATTGTTTGCATATTGTATATGATTAATATACTAAAGTATCTAAAACTGAATAAATTTTAACAAATCAATTTGAAATACAATGAAATCTAAATGTATTTACTTGGTGCTTGAGCATGTTTTAGAGATCATTGAAGCCTCAACGCGTGAAACTTGTCTTCGGGATTTGCGAACAACAAAGGCGCAGACCAACCACTGCGCAGACCGACCTGCGCATCATGGCAGGCCGATCAGCCCCTTTGTCATTCCCTTATTGGAAATTATCATATCTCCACTGCTACAAGCCAATTTTTAAATTTCCATCTAGCCTTTGTAGCTGTGCAGACTTGTTTGAGCATGACCTGGCCTCAAGGTTATAAAACTTGAGTTCATTCTCAGACTCAAAATAAAGCGCAATGATTGGCTGCTTGCGGACACGTGTCCTCAAGCAGCCTATCATTGCGCTTTATTTTGAGTCTGAGATTGTACTTAAGATTTATAACCTCAAGGCCTGGTTGGAAACCCCGAAGACAGGTTTTTTTCATGATGAGACCCAATTGTCCTCTGTTACAGGTTATCCTATAACGCAGGGACCAGTGTGTTATAACTGTGACCAACAGGCCAATCCAGACTACTGTAATAAAATCACAATTGTCCTCTATTGCAGGTTATCCTTTAACACAGGGACCAGTGTGTTATAACTGTGACCAACAGGCCAATCCAGACTACTGTAATAAAATCACAATTGTCCTCTGTTACAGGTTATCCTATAACACAGGGACCAGTGTGTTATAACTGTGACCAACAGGCCAATCCAGACTACTGTAATAAAATCACAATTGTTCTCTATTGCAGGTTATCCTTTAACACAGGGACCAGTGTGTTATAACTGTGACCACCAGGCCAATCCAGACTACTGTAATAAAATCACAATTGTCCTCTATTGCAGGTTATCCTTTAACACAGGGACCAGTGTGTTATAACTGTGACCACCAGGCCAATCTAGTTTACTGTAATAAAATCACAATTAGCCTCTATTGTAGGTTATCCTATAACGCAGGGACCAGTGTGTTATAACTGTGACCACCAGGCCAATCCAGACTACTGTAATAAAATCACAATTAGCCTCTATTGTAGGTTATCCTATAACGCAGGGACCAGTGTGTTATAACTGTGACCAACAGGCCAATCCAGACTACCGTAATAAAATCACAAGTGTCCTCTGTTGCAGGTTATCCTATAACACAGGGACCAGTGTGTTATAACTGTGACCACCAGGCCAATCCAGTTTACTGTAATAAAATCACAATTGTCCTCTATTGCAGGTTATCCTATAACGCAGGGACCAGTGTGTTATAACTGTGACCAACAGGCCAATCCAGACTACCGTAATAAAATCACAAGTGTCCTCTGTTGCAGGTTATCCTATAACACCGGGACCAGTGTGTTATAACTGTGACCAACAGGCCAATCCAGACTACCGTAATAAAATCACAATTGTCCTCTATTGCAGGTTATCCTATAACGCAGGGACCAGTGTGTTATAACTGTGACCAACAGGCCAATCCAGACTACCGTAATAAAATCACAAGTGTCCTCTGTTGCAGGTTATCCTATAACGCAGGGACCAGTGTGTTATAACTGTGACCAACAGGCCAATCCAGACTACCGTAATAAAATCACAATTGTCCTCTATTACAGGTTATCCTATAACGCAGGGACCAGTGTGTTATAACTGTGACTAACAGGCCAATCCAGACTACTGTAATAAAATCACAATTAGCCTCTATTGTAGGTTATCCTATAACGCAGGGACCAGTGTGTTATAACTGTGACCAACAGGCCAGTCCAGACTACTGTTATAAAAGCACAATTGTCCTCTGTTACAGGTTATCCTATAACGCAGGGACCAGTGTGTTATAACTGTGACCAACAGGCCAATCCAGACTACCGTAATAAAATCACAATTGACCTCTATTGCGGGTTATCCTATAACGCAGGGACCAGTGTGTTATAACTGTGACCAAAAGGCCAATCCAGACTACCGTAATAAAATCACAATTGACCTCTATTGTGGGTTATCCTATAACGCAGGGACCAGTGTGTTATAACTGTGACCAACAGGCCAATCCAGACTACTGTAATAAAATAACAATTGACCTCTATTGCGGGTTATCCTATAACGCAGGGACCAGTGTGTTATAACTGTGATCAACAGGCCAACCCAGACTACTGTAATAAAATAACAATTGACCTCTATTGCGGGTTATCCTATAACGCAGGGACCAGTGTGTTATAACTGTGACCAACAGGCCAATCCAGACTACCGTAATAAAATCACAATTGACCTCTATTGCGGGTTATCCTATAACGCAGGGACCAGTGTGTTATAACTGTGACCACCAGGCCAATCCTGACTACTGTAATAAAATCACTATTGTCTTCTGTTACAGGTTATCCTATAACGCAGGGATCATTGTGTTATAACTGTGACCAACAGGCCATTCCAGACTACTGTAATAAAATCACAAGTGTCCTCTGTTGCAGGTTATCCTATAACGCAAGGACCTGTGTGTTATAATTGTGACCAACAGGCCACTCCAGACTACTGTAATAAAATCACAAGTGTCCTCTATTGCAGGTTATCCTATATCGCAGGGACCAGTGTGTTATAACTGTGACCAACAGGCCAATCCAGACTACTGTAATAAAATCACAATTGTTCTCTGTTGCAGGTTATCCTATAACGCAGGGACCAAAGTGTTATAACTGTGACCAACAGGCCAATCCAGACTACTGTAATAAAATCACAATTGTCCTCTGTTGCAGGTTATCCTATAACGCAGGGACCAGTGTGTTATAACTGTGACCAACAGGCCAATCCAGACTACTGTAATAAAATCACAAGTGTCCTCTATTGCAGGTTATCCTATAACGCAGGGACCATTGTGTTATAACTGTGACCAACAGGCCAATCCAGACTACCGTAATAAAATCACAATTGTCTTCTGTTGCAGGTTATCCTATAACGCAGGGACCAGTGTGTTATAAATGTGACCATCGGGCCAATCCAGACTACTGTAATAAAATCACAAGTGTCCTCTATTGCAGGGCATCCTATAACGCAGGGACCAGTGTGTTATAACTGTGACCAACAGGCCAATCCAGACTACTGTAATAAAATCACAATTGTCTTCTGTTGCAGGTTATCCCATAACGCAGGGACCAGTGTGTTATAACTGTGACCAACAGGCCAATCCAGACTACTGTAATAAAATCACAATTGTCCTCTATTGTAGGTTATCCTTTAACACAGGGACCAGTGTGTTATAACTGTGACCAACAGGCCAATCCAGACTTTTGTAATAAAATCACATGTGTCCTCTATTGCAGGTTATCCTATAACGCAGGGACCAGTGTGTTATAACTGTGACCAACAGGCCATTCCAGACTACTGTAATAAAATCACAAGTGTCCTCTATTGCAGGTTATCCTATAACGCAGGGACCAGTGTGTTATAACTGTGACCAACAGGCCAGTCCAGACTACTGTAATAAAATCACAATTGTGCTCTATTGCAGGTTATCCTATAACGCAGGGACCTGTGTGTTATAACTGTGACCAACAGGCCAATACAGACTACTGTAATAAAACCACAATTGTCCTCTTTTGCAGGTTATCCTATAACGCAGGGACCTGTGTGTTATAACTGTGACCAACAGGCCAATACAGACTACTGTAATAAAATCACAATTGTCCTCTATTGCAGGTTATCCTATAACGCAGGGACCAGTGTGTTATAACTGTGACCAACAGGCTAATCCAGACTACTGTAATCACAATTATCCTCTATTGCAGGTTATCCTATAACACAGGGACCAGTGTGTTATAACTGTGACCAACAGGCCAATCCAGACTACTGTAATAAAATCACAAGTGTCCTCTGTTGTAGGTTATCCTATAACACAGGGACCAGTGTGTTATAACTGTGACCAACAGGCCTCTATTGCAGGTTATCCTATAACACAGGGACCAGTGTGTTATAACTGTGACCAACAGGCCAATCCAGACTACTGTAATAAAATCACAATTGTCCTCTGTTGTAGGTTATCCTATAACACAGGGACCAGTGTGTTATAACTGTGACCAACAGGCCAGTCCAGACTACTGTAATAAAATCACAATTGTCCTCTATTGTAGGTTATCCTAAAACGCAGGGACTGGTGTGTTATAACTGTGACCAACAGGTCAATCCAGACTACTGTAATAAAATTACAATTGTCCTCTGTTGCAGGTTATCCTATAACGCAGGGAACAGTGTGTTATAACTGTGACCAACAGGCCAATCCAGACTACTGTAATAAAATTACAATTGTCCTCTATTGCAGGTTATTCTATAACGCAGGGACCAGTGTGATATAACTGTGACCAACAGGTCAATCCAGACTACCGTAATAAAATCACAATAGTCCTCTGTTGCAGGTTATCCTATAACGCAGGGACCTGCGTGTTATAACTGTGACCAACAGGCCAATCCAGACTACTGTAATAAAATCACAATTATTCTCTGTTGCAGGTTATCCTATAACACAGGGACCAGTGTGTTATAACTGTGACCAACAGGCCAATCCAGACTACTGTAATAAAATCACAATTGTCTTCTGTTGCAGGTTATCCTATAACGCAGGGACCAGTGTGTTATAACTGTGACCAACAGGCCAATCCAGACTACTGTAATAAAATCACAATTGTCTTCTGTTGCAGGTTATCCTATAACGCAGGGACCAGTGTAATATAACTGTGACCAACAAGCCAACCCAGACTACTGTAGTAAAATCACAATTGTCCTCTGTTGCAGGTTATCCTATAACACAGGGACCAGTGTGTTATAACTGTGACCAACAGGCCAACCCAGACTACTGTAGTAAAATCACAATTGTCTTCTGTTGCAGGTTATCCTATAACACAGGGACCAGTGTGTTATTACTGTGACCAACAGGCCAACCCAGACTACTGTAGTAAAATCACAATTGTCTTCTGTTGCAGGTTATCCTATAACTCAGGGACCAGTGTGTTATAACTGTGACCAACAGGCCAACCCAGACTACTGTAATAAAATCACAATTGTCTTCTGTTGCAGGTTATCCTATAACTCAGGGACCAGTGTGTTATAACTGTGACCAACAGGCCAACCCAGACTACTGTAATAAAATCACAATTGTCTTCTGTTGCAGGTTATCCTATAACGCAGGGACCAGTGTGTTATAACTGTGACCAACAGGCCAACCCAGACTACTGTAATAAAATCACAATTGTCTTCTGTTGCAGGTTATCCTATAACGCAGGGACCAGTGTGTTATAACTGTGACCAACAGGCCAACCCAGACTACTGTAGTAAAAATACAATTGTCTTCTGTAGCAGGTTATCCTATAACGCAGGGACCAGTGTGTTATAACTGTGACCAACAGGCCAACCCAGACTACTGTAATAAAATCACAATTGTCCTCTATTGCAGGTTATCCTATAACGCAGGGACCAGTGTGTTATAACTGTGACCAAAAGGCCAACCCAGACTACTGTAATAAAATCACAATTGTCTTCTGTTGCAGGTTATCCTATAACGCAGGGACCAGTGTGTTATAACTGTGACCAACAGGCCAACCCAGACTACTGTAGAAGAATCACTATTGTCTTCTGTTGCAGGTTATCCTATAACTCAGGGACCAGTGTGTTATAACTGTGACCAACAGGCTAACCCAGACTACTGTAATAAAATCACAATTGTCTTCTGTTGCAGGTTATTCTATAACCCAGGGGCCAGTGTGTTATAACTGTGACCAACAGGCCAACCCAGACTACTGTAGTAAAATCACAATTGTCTACTGTTGCAGGTTATCCTATAACGCAGGGGCCAGTGTGTTATAACTGTGACCAACAGGCCAACCCAGACTACTGTAATAAAATCACAATTGTCTTCTGTTGCAGGTTATCCTATAACGCAGGGACCAGTGTGTTATAACTGTGACCAACAGGCCAACCCAGACTACTGTAGTAAAATCACTATTGTCTTCTGTTGCAGGTTATCCTATAACGCAGGGACCAGTGTGTTATAATTGTGACCAACAGGCCAACCCAGACTACTGTAGTAAAATCACAATTGTCTTCTGTTGCAGGTTATCCTATAACGCAGGGACCTGTGTGTTACAACTGTGACCAACAGGCCAACCCAGACTACTGTAATAAAATCACCATTGTCCTCTGTTGCAGGTTATCCTATAACGCAGGGACCAGTGTGTTATAACTGTGACCAACAGGCCAACCCAGACTACTGTAATAAAATCACAATTGTCTTCTGTTGCAGGTTATCCTATAACGCAGGGACCAGTGTAGTATAACTGTGATCAACAGGCCAACCCAGACTACTGTAATAAAATAACAATTGTCCTCTATTGCAGGTTATCCTATAACGCAGGGACCAGTGTGTTATAACTGTGACCAACAGGCCAATCCAGACTACTGTAATAAAATCACAATCTGTAAACCTGATGAGGTAGGTATTGTAGTGCCAACCAAAAGTGACAGTGACCTTATTTTTCTTTACACAGTTATCAGGGACTTATAATCGATAGATCACTTGTGTATTGATCCTATCCACAGGATAGGATTAATACACAAGTGATCTATCGATTAACATAAGCTCAAGTGGAGTGTAAACTTAATGTGTCACTTAAAAATTGTTAACAAAATATTACGTCACTGTCACTCTTGGATGGCAAGACATTAAATACGTATAAGATCTTACAAGAATACCCATGTGTGCAGGTCTGAATGGGGTATAATGATTAGTGAATAATGGCCCTTTTTTGTAATGTATAGTGAATAATGAGCCCAATAATAATGAATAGTAAATAACGAGGGCCTAAAAATTAATGAATAATCCTATTTTTTTATGAATTGAAGAAAAAATTAAAGAATATTGAATAATCAGATTTCTTTGCCACCTTTCTTACTTTTAATAAATAATTTGTTTTATTTTAATGAATAACCCAAAATTTTAATGAGATGAATAATGGGCTAAATTTTTAATGAATAGTGAATACCAGACCCTCCCCCACCCCTTCCATCCAGACCCTCATGTGTTATTGATGTTATTAAACAAGTTACGTTAAGCAGATAAAATATGAGGTGTATCATATTACATTGAAAGTTCTTTGAAAGCATGTGTTTGTCATGTGTATGAGGTAATAGTGGCGTTTGTACTAAACATTATTCTCCCCTCCCCCAAGTCCCCACTAATCCTTTGCAGGTAAATGCTGCATCACATTTGACATACTATACGTAAATAGCATGTTGAGACTCAAGTGCGTGTAGTACCTAGTACATGTATTGTAAATGGCTTGTATGAAAAGTCACACGTATGATTATATAGAACTATATTTGCAGTGTTGATATGATGTCAGCACTTTGCACTGAAACATTTGCAATTCAAGAACAGTGGTTACTGTTTATTTTGAATTAATAAGGTGGAAAATGAAAGGCCAGACACATATTATTTTATTAGTGTTAAGGGCATGGAGCAAAAGCAAACTTCTAGGGATCAAGCTTATCGGGATAGAATTTTCTTGTCTTATGATATCGCGAATGGGAGTAAAAAAAAGCCATGTATTAAAATGGATTCATAAACCACTAGCGGTTTACATAGAGGATCTTACATGAATGTTCATGTTTTATTGAATTTATTAAACGATTTGGGGAAAAAAGATCAAATGTGAGGCTTGCAGAGCATTCTATCACTTTTTCTCAATGAGTTTGATAAGAGCACGAATGTTAGATTTTATTTATCATATGACATTAAGATTACTTTGAAATCTCATTTCTGCCATAAAACGTTATAATTTTGTCATTATTGTCGCAGCGTTGTTATAGATGTTATAACGTTTCCCAAAAATCTGTAAATCACTATATATATATCATGAGTGTGAAGGTAGGATAGAAAAATCCGTCCCGAGGATCACCGTTTGGCATCACCTAGGCTTGCCCAGACTAGAAGAATCTATCATGAGTGTGAGGGTAGGATAAAGAAATCCGTCCTGAGGATCACCGTTTGGTATCACGAGGCTTGACGAGTAATGACAAACGGTGATCCCTAGGGCCAAATTTTTCTATTCTAACCTCACACAAATATTAGATTATTTTTCTTGCTCACCACTTTTTTTTTATTTTGAAATAAGCGTCCAGAAGTCCTTGAATACGCTTAGATGCAATTGTACATGATGACGTCACTTAAACATTACAATGACGTCACTTGGCGACCATGTGCCTGAGTTCCATTACAACCAATGTATGTAGCCCTCACGTGACAGCCTGGGTAAAAGAGCCTGTGTAAGACAAGCTCTCTTTTCCAGGATAAAATCTCAGATATCCCAATCCAGTGTGTAAGAATCTCTTTTTCACTACACCTTCAATGAATTCAATTAAACATGAGCACTCATGTAAGATGCTCTTTATCTGGCCTTCATACCTTCATGACACATTTTACATTCTCTGTAACAAAGATATCAGTTATTGTTGCTGTTGTTGATGATGATGATGATGATGATGATGATGATGATGATGATGATGATGATGATGATGATGATAGCTGTTTTATTGTCTCCTATTCAGGCATGCCATCTTTTTCATAAACAAGTGGTAGGAACTGTTTATTCCACAGGCTGCATAAAGAAAGCTGTAAGTACCACATATTATCATTTGTATTTATCCTAAATATTCTGAATCAATGTTACTTATCTACATTTATCAGCATAGCGAAACGATGAAATAGTTACTCACATCAAAGGGAGACAACTGAGACAAGTTGTGATTCTCATCAATGGAGTCTCTTTTTAAAATGGGGACCCTATTAAAGGAAAACATCTTCTTTCCTTTAAGAAAAGTCTTCTGTAGTATTGAACAAAACATCAAGAAGTAAACATGAGTAAAGCAACCAGCTCTCTCTTCTTCAAAGATATGATTGCAAAATTAGCATATGCAGCTACAGAGAACTCTGTGTAAAATGGCCACTAAAAAATAGATAAAACAACGATCTTAACGATAAATGGTAGCTTAATGAAGGTCATAAGTATTACAGAAGTCTCAGCTTGGGCATTTCTGTAATACTTTTGACATGCATTAAGTGATACTTGGTCATGAACAATTTTCGGCCTTTTTGAGAGTGGCCGTTTTACCCTGGGCTTACTGTATTTACTGTATTTTGTGGGTCTAATGTGAATATTAAACTTTTTTAAGAACATATTCAGTTACTTCTACGCAGTGGAAACTCTGATAATACTGTACAAATGTGCAGGATCATCTTAGTCTTTGTTCTGTACTTATGTAATGTGTATTGATTAGCCTTACTTTCTGGGGTATTTTTCTTATGACATAATTCAATTTTCCAGGAGTGTATTAAAGCTGGGTACCTAGATACTCTACCTGTGGCAGGTTTTATTGGGCGCAGAGCAGTCGATTTGAATTCATCATACAGTCAGGGTAACAGGGACAAAAGGGCAATAACTCCTTGCTCCAAATGCTGTTCAGGCAATCTGTGTAATTCAGACACCTGCAAAAACGTCATCAAACCTACCACCACTCAGGTAAGTGTATGAAGTGGCATTTACAGTAAAACCTGTGTAAAACGGCCACTCAGAAATGGACAAAACAAAGATCTTAATGACAAATGGTAGCTTAATGAAGATCTAAAGTATTGCAGAAATGAGCATTCTGCAATACTTTGGACCTGTATTAAGGACATGTGCTACTAAATGCTTCCCATGTTGAAATTGGTTCAATACTTTGCATTCATTTTGTTCTATGCATTGACTATCCATTTATGAAATAAAAAGGATATGTCACTGTGCTTAGTTTTTCATACTCTCATATGGAAGTTTTAAAGCATTTCTAAGCAGATGAAAGAATAACATTAGTCCTAAATATCAAGCTAAAATAGTTGAAATCTTCAAACAGATTCTTTCGTTTAACTAAAATTTTGCTCATAAGCTCAAACCTTCAAAAATTATGCAAGTTTATTTGTTAACCTAAGCTGTGAGAAGATACTAAAAAAATTGGAACGTGTTTTTAGAATAAATGATATATAAAGAAATCTGATGTTGAAAATAGCAAGAATTTATTTTTATTTCATGGGCTATTATAATACTTTTAGAAAAAAGAATAAATATCTGGGGTCACCCAACTAATTATCTTTCTGTAGGCCCAAATCTAACCCAACCCCCATAGATTTCATGCATAATTCTATATAAAAAATTAAAGGTTGACCATTTCTGTCATTTTGTTGATGCCCCTTTTCTATGAAGTAATTCAGCGTTAAAATGCTAAAAAGAGAAGAAGAAAAAACAGACTGAAAATACGTGCCCACCCTGGGAATCCACCCAGCCTTTGGTTTCATAGGCTGACACGCTAACCACTGAGCCACGAAATCAGGTTGTGCGCGGCTCAAAATACCCATACATATAGAAGAGAAATCACAGTCTCAGCCAATATCGTATTTGTAACCAGGTTTAATACTTGAGAATTGTGTACATCGTTTGTTTTTGCCTGATCTATGTAGCTGTATTTGGTGCTGAGATGATCAAGTCTAATGAAATGTCAAATAGATATTTGGGACACATTTAGCTACTTTATTTGGTCATGATAACGACGGAACATCCATCTGAAATAAGAGTATCTAAATTATGTATTGATCCAAATTCATAACTGGTTGAAAGACAGGACCCAGACCAACTTTCCCTGTTTATCGACGCAGGAAATGTGCGCATGGGAATTAACTGCATATGTCTTTAAGCGATAATTGGTCTTTCAAACCAAATTTTGGTCTTTTTGAGAGTGGCAGTTTTACATAGGTTTTCCAGACACCTGTAAATATGTCAGATATGTATGCTAACACTGTGCTATTAAGGTACAAATAGGTAAAATAAGTGTCAATTTTTGCATAATCTTTTGATCTTTGTAAACATACATGTTTCTCATTTCTTTGTTTCCATTACTACTGCAAAATATTGAGAGAAACATTCTTATATGTCTATATACAGTTACACGATGAAAGCATATGCAGCGAGATATACTGAACATAAACCTCAGATATGCTTGGATTGAGTATATATATTTCAAAATATTTAGATAAAACAATGAATAAATTAGTTTAAACTTCAGTTCATGCCACAAAGATTTTTAGAAACTTACTTTTGCAGAAAATCATTAAACAGATCCACAGCTAATTCAAAGTTGTTCACTTGATCTTTAAAATTGATTAAAAAATAATCACTGAAAACAAAAACACATTACATCCAAATTCTATCTTCTCTCCAGGACATTTGAAAAACAGGTAATGAATCACCTAGGTCACCAAGTTGAACTCGGGGAGAAATTCTTGAAACAAACTTCTAACAACGCATATGTCGCGGGGGGAGGTAAAGTAGAAGATTAACAAAATGCAAATGAAAATAATGATGTTCACTTGATCTTTATAATAATACCCCAACTCTATCTTCCCTCCTGGAAATTTGAAAAACAGATAATGAATCATCTAAGTTACCAAGTTGAACTATTGGAGAGATTCTTGAAACAAACTACTATCAACGTACATGCCTCAGATGGAGGTTAAGTAGAAGATTAACCCATATAAGCCTAGCGTCCTTTTTGTGAGATATAGGCAAACAGTGCAGACCCTGATCAAACACAACAAAATATGGCGTCTGATCAGTGTCTCCACTGTTTGCTTACAGAGTATTCAATTGAAATGAAAAAGTAAAATACCACCGTACAACCCTTAAACCGAAATGGGTCGGTTCAATTGATAATAGTGGGAAATTCCATTTAGCTTAAATGTGTTAACAAAACGCAAATGAAACTATTCAAAGTGTAGCAAACCACAAATAATACACTTATACGAAAAGCTAAGTGGTTTACAAAGCGTTAACAAACAACTTTGGTAAAATCTAAGAGAACCAAAATCAATGTGTTGTGCTTAAAAGTAGTTTGTTAAGCCCTCCACAGCAAAACGCTGTAATAAGATACAAAACTGTGTATTGATAGCGTGTTTTTGTGTATTTTTTGCGGTTTGCTCATTTCTTTTACATATGGGTCATTGTCCTGTGAATACGGTTTGAGTACCTACATTGACTCAGTGACCTTGACTTATATTTCACACTTAACCCTTAAAGCGCCAATCACAACTGCAGCAGACGACAAATTTTGTGACTTCTTTCCTCATTTTCGACAAAAATAAGGTATGATATTCCATGAGAATCGTCTGCTAGCAGACGATTTTCATGAAACATCATGCCTTAGTTGTTATATTTGAAGCAGCAGCAAAATTTGCAATTGCCGTCTGCTGCGAATTATAGGTGGCCCTTTATATGACTTTGTCCTAGTTCTTTAATTTCTTTGACTTTACCTAAGCTAATGTGGCACTACCTTCTGTTGAATGATTGTGTTTTAAGTTGTTACACAGAATGTCAGCCTACAGTGATTTTTAAAGTTCAATTTTCAGTATTTGGCTGAGTGATGAGGGTTGTGTCTTCATTTGTACTGTTTGTTCCATCGGTTTTTAGACACCATCTAGAATCCAATTTTCAAATGTTTTGGTTAAGGGATGAGTGTTGTGTTTTCTTTATAGTACCATTTGCTCTTCATTTGTACTGTTTGTTTCTTCTGTTTCTAGACACCATCAACATCCACAGCCACAACTTCCAGTACAAAACCCAGTACCAGCTCTTCAACGACGTCTGCTTCTCTTTCCAGTTCAAAATCCAGTTCAAGTTTTACATCTTCCCATGTCATTTCAAGTACAAAATCTGGTTCAGGATTTACAGTGGCGCCACCTCAAACAGTAACAACCACCCATCAACGATCAACACATAAACAACAGATTACGTCAATAAAAACGTCTCAGATATCTACTCAGTATTCCACAAAATCAACACATCATGTGTCAACACATAAACAAGTGACGTCAGTAAAAACTTCTCAAAGATCTACCCAGCATTCCACAAAACCAACTGTTCACAGCCACGTGACAACCAATTCACATCATGTGACGTCGATCAATCCAAACCAGCATGTGACTACAAACACCCATGGTTTATCAATAGCTTCAACGCATCAGCTGACATCAACGCCATCAGTGACCACCAATCATCAGCAGCAGCATACTAATCAACATCAAACACCAACCACTCCTAAGCATCATTTGACCAATGCCTACAGCACTCCACAAGTGCATCACCAATCAACGACACCAAACCATCATGTGACTGTTACCCACACCACTGTACACCATGGTCAGCATATTGTTAGTCATTGTAAGTTGATCTTTAACCCTTAAAGCGCCACCTATAATTTGCAGCAGACGACAGTTTCAAAGTTTGCTTGTTTTTTTTCAAAACTAACAAATAAGCCATGATATTGGCAGACGATTCTCATGAAATATCATACTTTATTTGTGTCGAAAACTAGGAAAAATGTCGCAAAATGTGCCGTCTGCTGCAGTCGTGATTGACGCTTTAAGGGTTAAGTCTAATTAATCAAAAGTTTGACTATCAACATAGTTGTTGGAATTACACACAATGTGTAGCCTAATTAGACGCAGAAGTTGAAGCAATTGATATATAACTGCGCTTATGACCAAAATGTACTGTAAATCAGGAAATTTTCGCAAGAATTTTATTTTTTGCGAATAGCGTCAAATATCATATTTGCGATGCTAAATATTTGCAACTAGTACATGATTTAACTATATCAGTAAACGACATAGTGATTTCACCGATTTGCGAGGAGATTATTTTCACGAAACTTTGCATATTCATTGCGAACACATATTGCTAAAAATTAAACATAAAAAAGTTATCACGAAAAATTAATTCTAAAAACATAACAATTGGAGTTATAAATGGATCTACCACCAAAGCATGTTTTGTAAAATTGATATTAAATGTTTATGATAACATCAAAGGCAGATCAGTTTAATTGCGTTCTCTGTCTGTATAAGTCTCTCTGCAAGAAAACAATGTGACCAGATAAGGCTCAAACTATCCTGCTTGGCTTTGGCGACTAGATCTACCTATGATATTGACATTTTGCGTGAAATAAGTTAAGATATACTTTAAAGAGAGAAAACTAAAAAGACACTAATCAGACTGAACGGGTACACAGGCTGGTATGTGCCATGTTGTTTGTATACACCTAGATGCGGTTTGACAGATCATTTCTAGTTGTGCAATCATCTAATTTGCTGAGGAAGTAAAGTGTATGCCACTGCTTGTGTTCTTGTGGCTATTCCCTATGGTGCCATGGGTTGGCCTGAGATCTATGATTTTGGCAATTCCTGGCTTCGAGGTTATAAAACTTTTTTCATGCGCAACTGAGCTGAGCACGAAATTTAGCATGCTCATAAATGTTAAAATGCCAACAATTGTTGGCATTTTAACATTTATAAGCATGATAAATACAAAATCTGAGAGACTTAAAACAAGAAACTTCTTCATTTGTCAGTATTTTATCTTTTATGAGGAGTTAACATTTCGAGCTCAGTTGAGTTGAGCATGAAAAAGTTTTATAACCTCGGGGGCCAGGTCTTACATATTGGGCTTATTTTACGTAATGTGGCTACTTTAACCCTGTGAGGACTGGAAGCCCCTAAATGGGTACTTTGGCAAACAGTGAAGACTCCGATGCCTCAGTGTCTGCACTGTTTGCTAAGACAAAATCAATCTTTAGACAAGGGAATATTTTTTTGGAAAGTAAAAC
The DNA here is from genome assembly GCA_964019695.1 of Loripinus fragilis. NCBI lineage: Eukaryota > Metazoa > Mollusca > Bivalvia > Lucinida > Lucinidae > Loripinus > Loripinus fragilis. Next base: position 43,129,363 of record OZ026530.1, on the reverse strand, counting down.
CAATGACACCTCAATATAAACAAATTATACCATTCTGTAAGTGTCATTATTGCATGTAGCTTTTGGAAAATCACATTGGTCTGAAAAGGGTTAATGTTTATTTATTCAGGTCGTCACTGGGCATCTTGGACAGCATGGTCAAGTTGTAATGAACACACGGCCCAGTTAACAGGATATGCTATAAGACGTCGCATGTGTATTAACAACTACGAGATTGACCATAAATACTGTGGGAATTATACTCAGCCTTCATGTGTTCGTGAGTATTTTTGAATATTTTCAAGAAATTATATTTTCATCCTTTGGAAAGTAAAAAATGAATCAATAAAATTTTAATTTTTTCAATGTAAGTGTAAGCTGAATGGTGTGATGTTCACTTAAATTAAATATATATCATTAACAATTTTTGCTGTAATATGACCTACTTTCACTTTATACCTTTACTGTACCTCTTTACTACGTATGCTCCACTTTCACCTTCAAGCTATCTCACCCTGCTGCTGGGCAGTTGATAGACAAAGTTAAGAGTACATGCACGTTTTGTGTTTATACTTTAGTCACACTGGTAAATGTATACGTCGATTTGGTGGTATTTACGCGTATTGCCGGTAACTTAAAGACCGGAAGTGGTAGATATTGGCCTTTATACTATGTAGAAAAACATGCCATATGCCTAAAGGACTATAGAATTAGATCATTTTAAGTATTCGGCATGCAGATGGCGATTTATGTATGCATTTAGGAATAGATTCGAGTACCGATCTGGATGATCGGTACTCGAATCTATTCCTAAATGCTTACATAAATCGCCATGCACATATTAAATACTTAAAAATGATCTAATTTTATAGTCCTTTAGGCATATGGCATGTTTTTTCTACATAGTATTAACACCAATATATACCACTTCCGGTCTATGAAGTACCGGCAATACGCGTAAATACCACCAAATCGACGTATACATTCACCAGTGTGTTAGTTGTACGCTTCCACAATCTGTGGCTAAGAATCATTATGTACAAACAAAAAGACAAATAAAACATGAACCTTAAGGGGATATATCTTTCAAAAGCTCTTACTTGCATGAATATTTTCCTGTATAAACAAAATTGCTTTTTTTATCAAGGAGACGGATACCTTTGACCACATTGTTGTATGAACAATTTAAACATCTCACATAGATCACTTTACGCCCCGACATACAACTTTTGAGCAATCGGCAAAATGCTTATCAGTCTTTTTAGAGTCACTTCCTGGTTTGATACCGTTTTCAATATTGTGATACGCTGTGTGAACTTTAGAGAAAACCATCTGCATATACATGAACTATAATTATCTGACTACAATATTTAGAAGTACTTGGCCCAATTATATGTATTTCTGGTATTATTTACAATTTTTCATTTTGACCTTGAAAAGTTCATACGCAAAAGTTGTAAATATACTTTTTCTACCAGAAATTTGTACATTTGGGCGAAAATACTTCTAGCTATTGTAGTCGGATAATTGTAGTATATGTTCATGCAGCTGTTTTTGCATCAATTCTTAAAACGTGTTGTGAAAAAAACGATAAAATGCGAGGCTTGCTGTTTTTTCTCAGCTTCTTTAATACATTCAATAATACAGGTACACTCATGTAAGATCTTCTATTTTTAGCTCCTAAAATCACATCTGTAACAGTAGCATCAGGATCCTGGAAAGCTGGTGATTCAGTTGAATTAACTTGCCATGTAACAGGTCATCCGAATCCCAAGGTCACATGGCATTGCTTCAACAATTGTTTGGTAAGTGGTATAAATAGAGAATACTAGGTGAGTGTCTTTTGATATCAAGTTTACCAGGCAAGGTTTTGAGAACGCTTGTTGACATCGCGAGGCTTGCCGAGCGATTCAACATGCGTTCTCAAAGCCGAGCCTGGTAAACTTGATATCAAAAGACGCGAACCTGGTATTCTATTTATCAGTTTACCCATTGTTGAACACTCTTTATACCCCCGGTAAGAAGTATATAGGGGGTATATAGTTTTTGCCTTTTCTGTAATTATGTTTGTCTGTCTGTCTGTCTGTCTGTTTGTTTGTTTGTTTGTCTGTAAACTTTTTTTTTCGTCAAAGATTTCTCAGCAACTACTTGGGTTAGGATTCTGAAATTTGGTACAAGGCTTGATAGTGATGAGTTGTATTGTGTAACAAAAGATCAGCCACATATTGCTTATCAGTCCCTTTATTTGTTCATTTTTCTTTCTCTCCAATGGAAATTTCTGTCACAGATTTCTCAGCTCCTATTGGAGCCAGTGTTTTCAAATTTTGTTTACATCTTCAAGAGGGCAAAGTGTACTGTGTAAATGGAAATTAAGATGCTAATCCTCATTTTGCCTTCTTTTTTCAAATTTTCATTTTTTCCTTCTTTTTTCTCTTATATAATACATATGGACATTTGTTTCTGTCAAATATTTCTCAGCAACCACTTGAGTAAGGACTCTGAAATTTGGCACAAAGCTTGATAGTGATGAGTTGTATTGTGTAAGAAAAGAACAGCCTCATATTGCTTATCAGTCCTTTTATTTGTTCATTTTTCTTTCTCTCCAATGGAAATTTCTGTCACAGATTTCTCAGCTCCTATTGGAGTCATTGTTTTCAAATTTTGTGTACGCCTTCAGGAAGGCAAAGTGTACTGTGTAAATGGAAATTAAGATGCTAATCCTCATTTTGCCTTCTTTTTCAAATTTTCATTTTTTCCTTCTTTCACTCTTAGATAATACATATAGACATTTTTTTCTGTCAAAGATTTCTCAGCAACTACTTGAGTTAGGATTCTGAAATTTGGTACAAAGCTTGATAGTGATTAGTTGTATTGTGTAACAAAAGAACAGCCACATATTGCTTATCAGTCCCTTTATTTATTCATTTTTCTTTCTCTCCAATGAAAATTTCTGTCGCAGATCTCTCGGCTCCTATTGGAGCCAGTGTTTTCAAATTTAGTGTACACCTTCAAGTAGGCTAAGTGTATTGTGTAAATGAAAATAAACATGCTAAAGCTCATTTTGGCTTCTTTTTCAATATTTCCTTCTGTCACTCCTATATAACACATATGGACGTTTTTGTCAGAGTTTTCTCAGCAACAACTTTACTTAGGATTATGAAATTATTTGTGTACTTTCAGGTAGGAGAAGTGTATTGTGTAAATGAAAACTAAGGTGCTAATCCTCATTTTGCCTTCTTTTTTCAAATTTTCAATTTTTCCTTCTGTCACTCTTATATAACACATATGGACATTTTTCATCAAAGTTTTCTCAGAAACTACTTGATTTAGGATTATGAAATCTTTGACAATTTTGTCTTTTCTCTGAAAGTGTTACAACATCTGATGGCTACCGCCGGGGGTATGTGAGCTTTGCTCACTTATTGCTATATTTAAACTAGCGATTATGACGTATTTTTTTATTTTTGTGTAGATTCAGCGTCATTAGCGACGTCATTCAAAAAAGTGCAACGTCATCATGACCTGATAAAGGTAGCATGCCGTGAGATAGGAAACGTTTATTAGGTTTTGTTGAAACAATTCAGTGAATATAAGGGGTGACTGATAAATGAGCCGGGGCATGAGATTTCCAACAATTTGACATTTTGACAAGTGTAGACTCGGACGAGCCTCTGAAGCCTCCTTTTAAGCTTAGACACTCCAAATGGTATTTAATCAGTAGCTTAACAATCATAGAATACTCAAGCGACTAGCAAAGGCTCTGATCAGACTGCGGGTATGCGCAGGCTGATCTGAGGCTTTGCTGGTCGCACATATCACATTGTTGGAAATCTCATGCACTGCCTCAAATCATTGTTTGTGTTGATTGACAAGTAAAACATATGTTTTGGTAATCAGACTTTAACTTAATGTCCTGGTGAAAGTAAGAGGCTTAGTCATTTATGGATTTCCATCTGGCTTGCCTGAATTGCAAATTTCCTTTCATCATCAACGATTTTATGGGCCACATAAGTGGGTCTGGATGGGGTCCAATGATAAGTGAATAATGACCCTTTTTATAATGAATAGTGAATAATGAGCCAAAAATATAATTAATAGTGAATAATGAGTGCCTAAAAAATAATGAATAATACTTATTTTTTAATGAATAGAAGAAAAAAATAATGAATAGTGAATAATCAGATTTCAATGAACTATAGGTCTTATTTTAATGAATAACCCAAAATTTTAATGAGATGAATAATAGGCTAAATTTTTAATGAATAGTGAATACCAGACCCCCACCCAGATCCTCACATAAGGCAATTATTTCTCTGAGTATATGAGATTGAGTTCAGTTTACTGACCTGGGTGAGCATTAGAGGTCAAAACTAAGACCAGATCCAAGGGATCATAGTGCGGTTGTTATGCCACAGTTGTCTGTTGTCATTGCCAATGTCTCCGGCGCATGTGGCATCATACTCCAGTACACTGGTCCTCAAATCAACAGCAGCAGATGGCAGTCAGTAAGAACTTTCCTGGACACATATGGGGTGCAGTTTTAGTATTTATTCCTTATTTATGGATATTCATAATTCATTTAAGGATATCCATAAATCAATTATGGATATCCACAATTCATTTAAGGATATCCATAAATCATTTATGGATATCCATAATTCATTTAAGGATACTCATTAATGAATTTTGGATATCCATAAATCCTTTTTGGATATCCATAAATCAGTTGAATATTTGATATCCATAAATCGATTTATGGATATCTATAAATGAATTATGGATATCCATAAATTATTTATGGATATCCATAAATAAGGAATAAATACTAAAACGGCAACCCATAGACACACTTGCAGCGTGTGATTGCAGCCAACTTGCAGCCCTTCCCAGCAGAGAGCAAACCAATAAGGTAGCAGATTTCTTAATGACTTCATAATTGCCTTCATCAACCAAATAACCCTTATGGGTCTTCAGCAAATATAAACTGCCTTTCCAGGAACATGATATGTGATGTTAAATCCCACAATAAACACTATAAAACTTAGTGTCAATAAAAGATGATAAACCGACAACACTAGATAAACTGATACATAACTTCATATTTTACCAATATCACGTGGATGATGTCATAGTACAACTTATGATGATATACTTCTGCAATAGGGTATATGTGCCTTGGATGCATGTAGAATGTTGTTGTCCGTACTGCCAAAAAACACTGATAGAATATATATGAACGTAAATGAAACAGCTTCTTAGAAGCTATCTACTATTTATGGAAATAATATCTTTCCAATATTTTTTCCTTTAATAGTAGCCCCAAGGAGATTAGAATATATTTTCAAAAGACATTCAATTGAGAAACCACCAAAATTAAAAGGTGCCAATATGGCAGTCATAAAAAATCACCAAATGTTGATGCTGCAAATATTAAGTGGTTTACAGAATAATATTAAGTGGTTTACAGTATAATATTTTAATAATATTAAGTGGTTTACAGTATATTAAGTGGTTTACAGTATAATATTAAGTGGTTTACAGTATAATATTAAGTGGTTTATAGTATGATATTAAGTGGTTTACAGTATAATATTAAGTGGTTTACAGTACTTTTATCGTTACAGAGTTTGCCAGACTTATTCGAGTATGAAGCCACCATATATGCCAGCAATATAGACAGTAAATATGGTGGAAAGTACCAGTGTATTGCTGTAAATGGTTGCGGACAGGATACCAAAGATTATGTTGCAACAATTACCTAGTCAAGTAAATGGAATACTGTAAAGCCGGAAATTTTTGTTAGAATTTTATCTTTGCGAATGGCGTTAAAAGACACATTTGCAACGTTTAAAAGTCGCAACTAGGGCATGATTTACCAATATCAGTAAACGACAGAATGATTTCTCGATTTTGCGAGGATTTTATTGCGAAGTTTCCCGAAAAACAAAACCCTCGCGAAAATTTTCAGATTTACAGTAGTTAAGTAAATGGAATAGACAAGTAAATGGAACAGTTAAGTAAATGGAATAGTTAAGTAAATGCATTATTTAAGTAAATGGAATGCTATAAGTCATATTGGATGATGATGATTCTTTTTGCTGCATTGCCCCACTCCTTTTGAATCATGCACAGCTATTAATAGAGGCTCCATGTCTTCTGTGTTTCAAGTATTTAAATGGGCAGAGCTTTTCAGGATTAAATCTTAGTATCTTGCCTGTGTGCATAATATACTTAGAAAAACAATTAACACTTTCACTGCCAAACGCGACTGTAGTGGAATTTACCGTTCACTGCCAAACGCAACTACAGTCGAAATTTAGAGGCATGGTTGATAGCTGTCTATTTTAACCCTTATAAGGGACGTAAATCTTTGTTCTTTATTTCAAAATGTTCAGGGGACATGATAATATCGTATTGGATGTTACGCAATTTTCTGTACAAGAATGAACTTTACAAAAATATTTGTAATGCCATGAGATTTGGCGGAAATCAAAACAACGAAAACGTGTCCAAGGGAAAGACATACAGGACGCCCTTCAACTGCAATATTTTGATTTATTTCTGATTACAAAATATAATATCTGAATAAATTATTATAAGATAAGTTAAGTGGCTGCGAAGACCCAGACAGTTTAAACAAAGCTGTGGACTTGCCCTTTGGCCTTGCTCTTGGCAATAACGCTAACGATAACCCGACCATGGTTTCGTCTATATGAAGACTCTTCAGGGGATTTACCTGTTGTGGTTGACTCTAATAGTCAAGTGACGCTTGGAGAGCACTTACGCGCATTATATATTCGAGGAAAACGGCTCCAAAACAGCTTCCTGGCTCCCCGAAACGGCTTAGGAGCCGATTAGGGAGCCCTGGACTCATGGAGCCGCCAAAGAAAGCAAACAGGCTCTCAAAAACGGCTCTAAAATGGCTGCTTCCTCACGTGGCTCAGAGAGCCGCTTCAGTGGGCTTCTGGAGCCGCTTTGAGTGTTAAGACAGCAGATGTGCTCTCTAAGATCGCTACAAAACGAGTGTACCGTTTTTGTGCCACCTTGAGCTTGTAGAGTCGGCAGTGTGGTTTGAGGCGGCTGTTTTGGACTTGAGTTCCATAGATGGATGTTTTATCTTTTTGCATAAAAAAAGTTGTATATAGGCATTTTTTTCATATTTCAATAAGGCTTCCAAAATGGCCGCCAAAGGACATGCGACTATTTTTTATTATTATTGGTTCAAATGAATGTTTTATATATAAGCAACATTCTGTGAATGGTTCACAGCAATTTGTTGAATGGTTCTGGTGATACTCTGTGTTGAACCCATATACCCGCAATATTCAGGAGTCCTTGAAACATGCCTGGCACTGAGGTATTGCTTTTTTGAGGTGCTTGGCAGTGAAAGTGTTAAAGGAGAATGAAATTCTTTAAATTTTATTTCATTTGGGAAAATAATTTTTTACAGTTTTTTGTATCTTGATAGAACTATAAATAAAGTATTGATGAAAATAAGAAATGAAGTGCCAAGATCATTGCATACAATACAGTACCACACCAAATAAGAGCTTTCACTAACTGTTGATGTGCAGCCCTGAACTCACATTTTTGGTGCTGGGACTCCTATTTTTGAAGAAGGCTATATTCTTTTGCATGGTGGGTTTCCAAGGGCTCTGGGATTAAGTTGATTTCAGGGAAAAAATTCAGATTTAGGGTCGGTGGGATGAAAAAATAAATAAATAAAAAAGCTCTGAAAATGACCATTTTATAAAAAAAATCTCCAGAAAAAATAGTACAACTAGTAAGGTAAACCAACAGTCTGTATTAAATCTTTAAATTTTTTACCATTTTCCTAAAAATTTGGATAGGACAATCAATTTTAACAGTGTCAATCTCAAAAATACACAGACAGAACCTAAAATATTTTTTTTTCAACGAAACAAGTCGGCAGATAAAATATAAAAATAATTTTAGAATTTTTTTTCTACTTAACGGAAAATTACAGTAGGAGGGTTTGTAAATCATCTTATAAAAAAATGCTGGCCTAAACTGATGGCATGCTCACAAAATTTCACTTGCATCATCACACCCTGGCAGAGGATCTTACACGAGTGCTCATTTTTATTGAATTTATTAAGGCCAGATTTTTTTTATAAGTTGATTTACGGTAATTTTTTTTTTCAGATTTAGGGTTGGGGAACGAAAAAAAAATAAAATAAAAAAGCTCTGAAAATGACCAGTTAACTGGTCATTTAACTGGTCATTTTCAGAGCTTTTTTTTTTAGAGCTTTTTTTTAATATCTCCATAAAAACAGTAAAACTAGTGAGTAAACCAACAGTCTGTATTTAATCCTTATATATTTCATCATTTTCCTAAAAATCTGGACAGGACAATCACTTTTAACAGTGTCACTCTCAAAAATGCACAGACAGAACTTCAAAAATATATTATTTTTTTCAACCAAACAATTAATATTAAGAGTCGGCGGATAAAATTAAAAAAAAATTTTTTTAGAAATTAAATTTTATTTTTTTCCTACTTTCCGAAAAATTACAGTAGGAGGGTTCGTAAATCAACTAATAAAAAAATTCTGGCCTAAACAAGTTGGGGAATAAAAAGAGATAAAATGTGAGGCTTGCCAATCTTTTTCGCAGGTATGCCCAGGCTGATCTGAGCCTTTGCTGGTTGCACATACCACATTGTTGGAAATCTCATGTTGCGGCTCATATTATTTTGTTTTCTCACAATGAGCCCAATTTGTTTTACTCAATTCAATTATACTTTGTCTAACTTAATTTTGGGGATTGACTAGCTTGTTTGAGTATACTGTACAGTGATACCTGTCACTCATATTTAGACAAAATAAAGGTCTTTAAGCCATGTGGTAACTTAATGCAGGTCAAAAGTACTGCTGAATGCACCATGGGAGAATTCTGCAATACTTTTGACCTACATTAAGCGACTATCGGTCTTAAAAACAATTTTTTGTCTTCCGCTTTACTGTAAAAGTAAAATACTGTGATACACATATGACCAGGCCTCCAGATAAGAATGTGTTAGTGAAAATTATAGTCTCCCACCTTTGCCCATGTAAGATAGGCTGTCAGCTCATGTAAGAAATTTCTATCTTACATGACCACGTGACAGCTTCCTTACATTGGCAGATCAAAATATTCCTTTTCTCAGAGAAAAGGTATAAAGAACCAACATTAGTAACTTTAAGACTCTTAGCATGTTTAAGCATCCCTCATTGACATCACTAAAAGGTAATGACGTCACCATACCTGCCCCACCTGCCAATATCGACAATATGACTCTAATAGCACAAGGAGCATAGCAGGATTTTCTTTTGCAATTTGTAATTTAACCAATGCTCCAGTCGTGTTTTACAGCCATTTCCAAGTTGCAAACTATGTTTACACCCATTTTTATACCCCATAAACACACTCGTGAACTCAGAATTTATGTAATTCACTAAAAAAGAAAGTTGATTTTTTACGTTTTATTGACTTTTTTATGTTTAAACAAAAAAGCTTGAAAAAGTGGGAGAAAAACAATCCATCATGAATCTGTCCATTTAGGATAGAGAAATCTCACCCTCAGGGTCAGAATTTAACCATGGATGAGGCTTAAGCCTCATCCATGGTTCAAATTCCCACCCTCAGGTGAGATATCTCTATCCTACATGGGCACTCATGGTGGATTGTTATTTTTCTTCACTCTCCACCAAAACATATGTTAACGGTGATCACGGAGCACCCAAAGCACATGTAGAAACAGATAAAAAATGAAAAATCACAATTTTTTCACAAAATATTTTAGCTTAAGCCAATTAAGCCTACCCTCTTTTTGTGGGACTGAGATAAAGCAGTGAAGACCCAGATCAGACAGCACAATTTGAAGAATGCCGTGTCTGATCAGGGTCTCCACTGTTTGCTTACAGAAAGTTCTACTTTAAATTTTGATAAAAATGAAGAAAAAAAACATAACAACCTTTAGAATGTAAACGGACTGGTTGAATTGATAATAATGAGAACTTCCATTCAGCTTAAATGGATCTATGAAATAATATAGCTGAGTAAAATCCTTTTAGCTCAAGTTTTCTTAATTCAATCTCTCAAATATTCAAGTCAGCTGAGCACAGGGTAAAAGAACATCTCATGAAAACATTTTTTTTGAAAATCTTTTATTTAGACTGGTATAAACATGCATTGTACATGGTAAGAAAGCACACAAACATAACAAAACAAATCTACTTTGTGCATTATGCTAACAAAGCAACTATTTAAGATTTTAACAGGCCACCATCATTACCATTATTTGTTTGATTTGATTCTTTACCTCCCATCAACAATCTTTCACTCATGTAGGGATGGACCTTCCTGGGTTGAACCAGTACTAAGCTAGGATTAATGTGTCTTGCTCAAGGACACAATGCAGTGACCCCTGTGAGGCTCGAACCCGTGGCCCCTCAGTCTGGAGTAAAGCACTCTACCACTATGACACTGTGCCCCCACCATTATTTATGCATGTAATCTGAATAGTTCTGAATAAATGGACGAAAGTCTATATGACAAGGTTCATACAGGCAAGTTTGTATAAAATTAAAGGACTTTTCAGGGACTTATAAAAGACTTTCCTACTGTTTTCAAGGACTGAAAACTTATGAAAAATACTGATTTACAGGCTACAATTCTATTTCGGAAATGCTTGAGTCCATTACAAGAGATATTAGTTTTAGAAAATTAGTATAAAATTGTGGTGCCTTTAAAGTCTCCAAAAACAGTGTTGAATCCTCCTGTAAATGTTCAAATTCAAGGAATTTTCAAGGCAAAGTTCATTTTCAAGACAGTCCTGTATATTCAAGTACTTTTCAAGCCTGTGTGAACCCTGTATGACTTAAGGCCCAGATTTTTTTATGGTAGAAATTCCTAAAATAAATTGGTGGATGTCCAAAACATATCAACCCTTAAAATTCAAGATAAAATGGGATAACTGCCTAAATAACTCAGATCCTGAAATCAAATAAGCCAATGGAGTATGCCTGAATAAAAGATTTTGGGGCATGTTAATTAATGTTTTCAAGGACTACCACTTCATGAAAAATACTAATTGACACTATAAAATTCTACTTCTGAAAATCTCGACTGAGACAATGAACCATTAAGCATTAGAAAATTAGTATCATGAAAATGTCTGTGTTTTTATTTGGTGCAGCATATGCCGAACCAAATAAAGGCACAACAATTTTATACTGATCTAGGCATCCATTTACAGTGTTGTCCTACAGAAAATTCAAGGACTTTTCCAGGCCTCGCAGTGATTCTCCAGGGTTTTTCAAGGCAGATTTAGTTTTCAAGGACTTTTCAGGAAAGCTCTCTAATTCAAATACTTTTCAAGCCTGTGTGAACCCTGTTTCCACAGAAAATTGAATTCAGGAATAGAGTGACAACTTTCACCCAAGCAAATATCAAATATTATATGAATGATGTCCCGTATTTATGCTAGTGCAGGCCTTCAGATTTATGGTGGGCCAGGGTCATTGTTTCATGATTTCAAAATATGGCCCATCACTTTCCAAGGCAGTGGGCCAAGTGGACCCATCCTTTTTAGGTGTGAAAAAATCTCACTTCAATAAAAAATATTCATCTCACAGCGATTCTACAAACTCCTAAAAACAGAAAATACATGTAGGTTGTCAATACAGTAAAACCTGTCCGAAGCAGCCACTCAAAAAGGACAAAACAAAGATCTTAATAACAAATGGTAGCTTAATGAAGGTCAAAAGGATTACAGAGTGCTCCCCTTGGAGCATTCTGCAATACTTTTGACCTGCATCAAGCAATAATTGGTCTTCTTTTTTGAGTGGCAGCTTAAGACAGGTTTTACTGTATAATCAGCGGTCATTATACATATGTGCATACAAGTGTCTGTGTCAGTGTATAGGTAAATAATACCACCCAAATGTCGACTGTGGTTAGTTTGATATGCTTGGGCCAATGACCCACCATTTTTTGCTCCATGGGTCACTTCGGCCCACAAATCTTGAAAAAAATCTGAAGCCCTGCTAGTGTCAAGATTTTCCACATCATTCACATTACAGAGACAGAAAACAGCAATAGACCTACTACTGGTTAAGTTGGAAAACCCCAGCCCGAACAAGAAACGACCCTCACCAATTTCACAAAGAGGCAGTCAAAATTATTATAGACAAACATTTGACTAACAAATATGTTTGGGTTTAGTTTGATTCTTAACGTCCCAGTCAACAGCTATGGTCATGTACGGATGGTCAGTTCACCTTACCAAACTTTTTTCCTGGGAAAGCTTATCTAAGCCTTTCATCAGTACTTCGTGCACATACTTTCGCTTGTAACTGACAACAACCCTTCTTGAATCAGTGGAAGGGAGGAGAATGGCCGTAGAAATTATTTCATGATCAATCTCCCCGAAAGTATGGGACCAGGCCGTGATCAAACTTGAGAGCCCTGAATCTGCAGTCGGACATGGATCTGCAGTCAGACATGCTTACCGACTGCGCTACCGGCCGGGCTAACAAATAAATTGACAGACACGAAAATGATGGCCAAGAAACTGCATTTCCCCATGATTATTGCCACTATAATATTGTATTAAAATGGGTCTTTAGGAAACAGTGTAGACCGCCCTCTAATATATGGGCCTCATCGCAAGAAAACCTTCTTTAGGTGTTTGCAAACAACACAGGCCCAGACCAGCCTGCGCATCCGCGCAGTCTGATCAGCACCTTTTTTATTCGCTTTTTGGAAAGTATCATATCTAGACATGCTAAGCGCAAAATTTCAGTTTTCTAACTAGTCTCTGTAGCTGAACAGGCTGGTTTGAATCTCACTTTGTCAGAAACCCCGGAGACAGGTTTTCTCGCAGCGAGGCCCATATGTGTCATTAGAACAGGATGTGCTTGCTTAAAATCTTAAAGCGATGAAAATATATAAATTAAATCATGACATACACCCCTAAAACTGAAAATGAAACTATCTATAATGTCTGAAAGAATGGTCCACTATACTAAAATGGGGTATATACAGTCAAACCTCAATGGCTCAAACTCCTTTGAGGCCATGTAAATATGTTTGATAGGGGTAGTTCTAACCACTACAAGATTTTTTTTATGCTTTACATCCCGTTCACCTGTTTTTCAGTCATGTCAAGACCATTTTCTGTCTTCCTAGGTTGAACCAGTATTAAGGAGCAGCTGATAAAGTGCATTGCTCAAGAACACAACACAGTGACGTCCTTGAGTCTTGACCTAGCAACCCTTCAATCTCCAGTCTTAACATTCTACCAACTGACCTGAAGCAATCCAGGCCACTAAGAATTAATTATAACACCAGATCTGGCATATTGGAGATAATAGTTTGGTTATCTTTGAAATAAATGTATGCTATGTGTATTCTTATGAATACACAATACACGTAGCATACATTTTGAAGATGAAACAAAAATCATGACAAAATTATCCTATGTGCGTAGATGTCTTGAGCTATATAAATAATTGTCAAGGAGCTTCGAGTGGAAGCTTGATTTAACCATGGTAAATTAGCCATGAATTATCCGTGGTAAACAAGCCATAAATATCCATGGTAAATATACCATGAATTATCCATGGTAAACAAGCCATAATTATTCATGGTAGATTAGCCATGAATTATCCATGGTAGACAAACCATGAATTTAATTATCCATGGTATACAAGCCATGAATTATCCATGGTAAATTAGCCATGAATTATCCAGTGTAAACGAGCTATGAATTATCCATGGTAAAGAAGCCATCAATTATCCAACCTGTGCAAGCCATGAATTATCCATGGTATACAAGCCATGAAGTATCCATGGTAAACAAGGCACAACTTATTCATGGTAAACAAGTCATGAATTCTCCATGGTAAATGAGCCATGAAATATCCATGGTAAATGAGCCATAAATTATCCATGGCAGACAAGCCATCGTTGCGGGAGCCAATGAAGTCTTACTGTATGTGATTAGTGTCCTTTACAAAATATACTTGTATTAGTATACTCATATGAATGAATAGGGTAATGTCTATTTCTTACAGCCTACTCCATGATTAATCAATGCTTGTTTGATGATATATATGGACTCAAGGACTCCTGAACTGGCATCTGTCTGACTTTATTGCCACATTCTATCAGTAAGGGGGAAAATTGTATTTGAATTTTTTTCAATTGGGGAGCTATGTCACCCAATATACAGTCGGAAATTTAGTTTTAGAAAACATGGTTTCTAACTTTCTAACCTTATATTTGAGTCGTGACATGAGATTTCCAACAATAAGGTATGTGTGACCAGCAGAGCCTCAGATCAGCCTGCACATACGCGCAGTCTGATCAGAGCCTTTGCTAGTCTCTTTAATATTCTATGAATATTAAGCTACTGACTGAACATCATTTGGAGTTTCTTATCTTAAAAGGAGGCTGCGCAGGCTCATGGTGAGTCTATTCATGTCAAAATGCCACATTGTTGGAAATCACATGTGGCGGCTCGTTAATGATATTACTTGGATATTGGTACACATAGGTCAAGGAGAGGTGTGGGGTGTAAAAACTTGTAAAAAAAATTTTTACTTCAATTTCAAAGTAAGAAATAGGGCAAAGATCAGGAATCAATACAATCAAGCACTACACCTGACCCAGGATACCAATGGGAAATGACAATGTCATAATTAGACATCATAAACCAGAGCCAAGAGGTCAGCCCTTTCCAAGCAGGTGACCACAAGGCATAACATGGTCTTGTTTTGAACAGCCAACACATAAGTTGAAATTGATGGAAAAGAAATTATTTACAAGTTTAACACTCCCAACCTCTCCTCTTGACCGATGAGTACCAATATCTCATGAACCTTGTGCCTTGCCTTAGTATGGAGTCCAAGTAAAAAAACAGATGCACATGCGTAAATAAATAAGCAACCAACTAATGTACAGGACAAAACTACACAATCTTAACCTTAAAGCGCCACCTATAATTTGCAGCAGACAACAATTTCAAATTTTACTGCTTTTTCAAAAATAACAAATGAGGCATGATATTTCATGAGAATCGTCTGCTGGCAGACGATTCTCATGAAATATCATACCATATTTTTTCTGAAAATTAGGGAAAATGTTGCAACATTTGCCATCTGCTGCAGTCATGATTGGCGCTTTAAGCGTTTATTTTATACATTTATAATTATAATTTCTATGAAATACCATATATGCCATAATTATCTTAATTTTATATATCAATAATTATAACTTCTATGAAATACCATAATTATTGCAATCTTTATTTCAGTCTCCTGGTGATAAACAATCATCTCAAGAGACTATAAGAATCCATCATGAGTGTGAGGGTGGGATAGAAAAATCCATACAGAGGATCACGGATTGGCATCCCAAGGCTTGCCAACTGATGACAAACGGTGATCACGAGGGACAGATTTTCCTATCCAATCCTCACACGAATAACGGATTCTTTTTCTTCCCCACCACTAAATACCTACTTTTTTATTAGAAAAACATCAAAAAGACTTCCAGAAAATCCCAAATACGCCAAGATGCGACATCTTGACATCATTTTAACATTACAATGATGTCATGGATCGACGTGCCGCCAGCTTGCTGCTGATGTGTGACTGTTCATTTTTTATCTTTTCCAAGGGCTGTATGGGTAAGTGAGATAGAATTATCTGACATGGGTAAAAATAACGGAAATCCTGATCTGGTGTGCAAGGAAGACTTTTCTATCTCTCCATCATGCCTAGAATATAAAAATCTATCGTGAGGGTAGGATAGAAAAATCCATCCAGAGGCTCGCCGTTTGGCATCACGAGGCTTGCCAAGTGATGACAAACGGTGATCCAGAGGGACGGATTTATCTATCCTACCCTTACACGAATAATAGATTATTTTTCTTGCTCACCACTGTTTTTTATTTTAAAATAAGTTTCCAGAAGTCCCTGAATACGCTAAGATGCAATTGTACATGATGATGTCACTTAAACATAACAATGATGTCACTTGACGACCATGTGCCTGAGTTCCAATACAACCAATGTATGTAGCCCTCACGTGACAGCCTGGGTAAGATAGCCTGGGTAAGATAAGATTTTCTATCCAAGGGTAAAATCTCAGATATCCTTATCCGGTGTGCAAGAATCTGTTTTTCTTAGTGGATATATAAGCCATGTATACTGAAAACCCATAAATTTGTACATGAAATAAGAAAAAGTGAAGACCCTGATGAAAATGCTGAATGATGCAGCATTTTATCTGGCTCTAGACTTTATACTAAGATAAAAATCTTCAAGGTTAGAAATATAATGTGCTGCTTATTGATGTACCCTGTTATGTGATATGGGTTGAGGACATAAACTTTTAAGTTAAAGCATTGCAATAAAGCTAATTTATAATGGCAAAATAATTTGTAAATACCACATGTTTAAAATTTTCAGCATAAAATTGTAAATATTTTCATACCCATCAGTTTTAACATATGTTTTGGGTGCACAAAAGATCCCTCTCATTGAGACGGTTCTTTTGAGTACACACAAAATATATTTTGTTTGAGAAACAAGAAAATTAGTTTTTCGTTACACACTCTTAACTAAAGCCCTGCATACACTTTTAAGTTAAGGCATGGCAATAAAGCTGAATTACAATGACAAAATAATTTGTACATAATGATTATATTACACTGGTCAGATATAGGAAAATTTATTATTTTTAAGGGTGACATTACAATACAATGACAGTTAATGGCAAAAAGGAACTAGATCATTATTTTGACATAAACAATGTGAGCCGTTTCTGCTACCCTGTTTTTTGTCAAAATAGAGTCATTTAAGGTCACTGCCCACACCTGGGCGATTTTTTTCCCAAAAAATAGATTTTTTTCATTTTTTGATATTCTGTAGTACATCATATTATAAGAAAAATAACGCATTTTAAAGAAAATTTACCGTCCAGTTCAAAAGTTACAGCTCTTCATTATATGGCCTATGTTGGCTTTTTTATGCAGCTTTTTGGAAACTCATGAAGACAAGTAAAATATTCTGTAACTCAATTTTGTAATTGAAAATCGTTATTTAAAACAAGCATGCGAAGCCATTAATAATTAAGAACTTTTTCTCAAACCATTCTTTTGCAACTATACAAGTATTTTTCTTCATATCACGCTTTCAAACCAGCATTCACCAATATTTATGCATTCGTTTTCCGCAATTACCGACAGATAATTCAATATTTAAACATACTTTAAAAAAATAAATTTTTCTCAATTTTTTTTAGGAGAGTGATCATTATATAAGATGCATTATGACAGAATTTAAAAAAAATTCACCGTCTAATTAGTGAGATATTACCAAATAATTATCCCTACCCCCCAAACTACAAAATAATGAACTAAGCAGGCTTTTCTTATTTCTAAGCATGTTATAACCTTACAAACCAAACACTATTGATTGAAATACCTCACTGTGAACTGCCAAATGAAACTATATGTATTCCAAATACTTGAAACATTTACATGCATATATGAGAAGACTTTTCAACACCAAAAACGATACCAAAATACCCCACCCACGGTAAAAAGAAACTTATCTGCATTTTGTCTGAACACATATAGTCGATATATTTTGACCAAATTTGCATAGATACATCATTAGGATAGAGATGTAATGTTTTGGGGACATTTACCGTTTTTCAAGGTCACAGGGTAACTCTGCATGTCTAATTTAGGTGAAAAATGTGCTGTTTTAATATCCATCGCTTCAATTGATCGATGCATATACTACATGTACTCATCCAAAAATTTGAAATGTTTTTAAATCTTTGTTGCGGCCTCGGGCGCCATACTAATGTTCGATCGCGAAGCAAGGCCAGACCTTAACACTTGACCAGAGGAGGTCTATTTCTATTAGATCTATATATCCCTTTACGGACATCTTTCGGTTGAAACACGTCAAATGTAGAGTAAACTTGAAGATTAGCAAATATTTTAGCGTAATATTGTAAATATTTTATTGCTCATTATTTTTTATATTTGCTTTGGGTGCTCAAAAGAACCGTCTCACTGAGTACCTTTAACTTACCTATGCTTTGGTTGGACCCGCATTTATATGAAAAAGGTTCTTTTTATGCCCACACCCTTCCCGCTACCGAAGGGGGTATTCATTGGCGCGGAGGGTGAGAGGGTATTATTTTTGGTACGGATTCCGTCGGCGTTGGTCATGGGCGGAATTGGCCACGAGTAGTCTAGAGGGGCTAGACATTTTCTATGTGCATATCACATGAAACAAGTTTGTGAATTTGGTCCGCATTTACATGAATATAAATGCATATATGATCATCGATGCGACAAAACCTGTCTTCAGGGTTTCCGATAAGATCATACCAAAAACCAGCATTCTCAGCCACAGAGACTAGATAGAATAGGGAAGTCTCGCTTGGAGCAAGTTTAAATACGATACTATTCAATTTGTAAATAGCAAAGGCGCTGATCAGACTGCGCCAATGCGCAAGCTGGTCTGTGCCTTTGTTGCTTGCAGACTGCAGACCCCGATGGCAGAATTCCTCGCGTACCTTTAGTAAATTTAGAGTAGGCCTACTATAATTTAGACTCACGACTATACTTGGGTCAACCTTAGCCCAAGATAGCCCTTGTAGCTAAATATTGGAACGCAAACTAAAGCGAGGGACTCTCAACGTCAACGTCAAGTTCAATACTTGTCGTTTACGCATAATGACGTCATAAGAGCAAGTGACGTCATTAGCGCACGTCAGGTTCAAAGTAGACGCTAGAGAATGTGACGAGATAGTCTGTCTTGGTGAAATTTTAATGCAGGTAAAATAAAACCCGAAAATCATATATAAATCTATATACAAGTAGTTATATCATTATTGTTGTTGTGAACTGTAAAAAAACCGCGAACAGTCGACTGACATTTCCCTGGTATAATGCGTGTTCCATTACACTGACTGATTTTTTTCTTCTCACAGAGCTGAGCGTCCATCGTTTAGTATCCGTAAAGAATGCTAATTTTTGTTGTTCATTAGACTTAAAATTGTGTTTGCATTTTTAATGTGATATCAATCACTTTCAGATTACTAACGTGCAGTGTAACGGGCATTACTGTCTGTACAAAACATATCATAGTTGCGTAAAATCACACTTTGTCATAATCGAACGCTACCAAGTATTACTTCCCTTGATGATTTAGAGTTACGGTTATTGCTATGGGCAGTGACCTTAAGTCTAGCTAATTGAAACTTGTTAATGCAACCCTGCCATTTGATATTGAGAACAATAATTTAACTGTATAAGGAGTCAATAATTAAAGATTATCTCATGGCTTTTTGGTTATCGCCCGAAGTATCAACCCGAGACCCCATTATCAGCCCGAGAGCTTTAGCTCGAGGGCTGATAATGGTCGAGGGTTGATACTGAGGCGATAACCCAAACCCCATGTTATAATCTGTTTATCACATATTCCATTACACTATTTCAACGCATTTGACGTGAAAATGTAAGTAAAACAGACGAAAGGCGTAAATTTTGCGTTACGTCACGCCACTTGTTTTCATCTGACGTCATCAAATTATCAACGTTATGTCCCGGGCATGATAACATCTCTCCGTTCAAAATACATGACTTCCGGTTATCATCATGGCAGGCTGATAACCAGGTGGCTGGAAAGAGCTTATTGCATATGCAGACTTTCGGTTATCACGGCAAAAAGTGTCTTAAATATGTGATAACCCTTTTTATAACCTTGAGGCTATTCAAAAATACTTGTCATGAAAATTACTATTAGTTCTTTAATTGAAATGAAACAGAGATTTCCAGAGAGGGACTCTGGCACAGCCATGCACGAGATATACCTTTTATCCACTTTCAGGGTTCATACAGGCAAGTTTGAGTAAAATTCAAGGACTTTTCAAGGACTTCTATAGAATATCCCACAGATTTCAAGGACCGAAAATTAATAAACAATCCTGATTTAAGTGTTAAAATTCTACTTAAGAAATGTTAGACTGAGACAATGGAGAAATTAGTAATAGAGAATTAGTACTAGAAAATTAGCATAAAATTGTTGCACCTTTATTGTGTGCAGCATTTCAAATAAAGGCACAACAGTTTTATTCTAATTTAGATCTCTATCAACAGTGTTAAGTCCGACAGAAAATAGAATAATTCAAGAACTTTTCAAGGTTTTTGTGTGATTTTCCAGTACTTTTCAAGGCAAATTTAATTTTCAACGACTTTAAAAGAAAGCCCTCTAAATTCAAGTACTTTTAAAGCCTGTGCAAACCCTGACTTTTATCCACTTCTGAAAATGAAATAAAAGACATATTTAAGCCCTATACTGGACACAAACTTTACAAATGCATCAAGAGTGTTGTTTGCCAAATATTAGCATTAATAGGTTTACCCAAAGTTATAATTTAATCACAGGAGCCGGGGTGCACAGTGCAGACTTCCAAAAGACTCTATCTTTGCCCAGATTGATCTAAGCCCATGCTTGGGTCCATTTATTGGTTTTGTAAAACACTGTTACATTTTGCAAATAGCATAATGTATAAGAAACAAAATACTAACATTTATTCTTTAACTTTACATCTTTTAGGATAACTCCAAGAAACTTGAGACAACAGTAAAACCAGTGTAAAACGGCCACTCAAAAATAGACAAATCAAATATCTTAATGACAAATGGTAGCTAATGAAGGTCGAAAGCATTGCAGAATGCTCCCATTGGAGCATTCTGCAATACTTTTGACCTGCATTAAGTGATAATTGGACTTGAAAACCAATTTTCGGTCTTTTTAGAGTGGCCGTTTTACACAGTTTTTACTGTATTGTGACGCTCAACACTCTATGGCCATATTGTCAATTATTTATCTAACCTAGAATAAATCTGAATTGCTATCTCACACCGGGTAGGTTGCAATCAAAAATGCTATCAACAATTGACGAACGTGGATCAAAAATTGATAGAAACAGTGTTTTTGATTGCCA
Organism: Loripinus fragilis; assembly: GCA_964019695.1. Classification (NCBI taxonomy): domain Eukaryota; kingdom Metazoa; phylum Mollusca; class Bivalvia; order Lucinida; family Lucinidae; genus Loripinus; species Loripinus fragilis. Next base: position 43,108,339 of record OZ026530.1, on the reverse strand, counting down.
TTTGTTGCCAGTGTGGCGACAAATGGCAATCAAAAACTCTGTTTTAAATGATTTTTATCTACATTCCTCGATAGTATTTGCGTTTTTGATTGCTGCCTACCTGGTGTGTACCTCCACTGTTGGAAAATTCACTCTATCAAAGCAGTGACCAACAAACTTATTCACCCACCAAAACAAAGAGTCTTTAAGACCTGCCAATCAGTAACTTCTCTATCATCATGGACCAATCAAACAATCATGATTATGTTTAACTGACCAATCAAAACCTTTCACCATCAACAACCAATGAAAAAGTTCATATATCAACACTGACCAATCAAAACACTCTGTTCTTATCAAAATCAACCAATCAAACAGGTTCTGACAAAATCATCCAATCAAACAGCCCCCTCTGTCACTATTAACCAATCAACAGTCAGTCCTCATCAGTTTCTAGGTAAACACTGGCTTCCACCATAATAAAAAAAGATAATTGTGTAAAACAGCAGATTATGAAGGGAGAGAGGACTAACACTATTGTTTATGAGTTTCTATGGACACTAATTCTTGACCAATCACGCTGTTCCTTTATCTGAGATTCTCTTCTTGCGAACTGAAACAAAGAGTGAAAAATTTTTTAATCCAATTGGTCACATCACCTTCACATGGGGAAAGGTTCAAATTTTTTAAAATCCTGAACTTAAAAATAAAAGTCTTAAAACTTGTTGTTTGCCTACAATATATTAACAATTTCAAGTTTAAATGGTCAATTGTCTTTAGATAATCTGAAAATGAGTCGGAGAAACTATTATAATCTGCCTAATTCAGAACTTTGAGGCTAACTTTCTATGGAAAGTCGGCCTCAAAATCCTAAATTCAGGAATTGTCCCAGAAATACCTCGATTTGAATTTAAACTTGTGTTTTGGTGCTCAAAACAATTGTCTCATTGAGATGGTTCTTTTGAGTACCCCAAATTTATTATATAAGGTTTAACTTGTACGTACATTGTGTTTTAATTCTAATTTCTTTGCATAATTTTTCTCATTTCCTACACATTTGAATATTATAGGGAACATTAGGTTCAATTCATGCCAGACCTAACGTCATCGCGACGTTACTTCATTGTTAGGGTATTTTGACGTCGAATTAAAATCAGAGAACAGAAGTTTGATCTGCATTCAGTGCAATCAGCAAAACTTCACCTAAGTTTTTATTTGTATAGAATAACGGATATTGTATTTATTTTTTTCTGTTAATCGTACAACTTGAACGATATTTAAGTGTTTCTTATACATAATAAATTAATGTGAAAAAACTGAATTGTTTTATGAGATTCACCACATAAATTGGCACCAAAACCCGGTGTAACGGTCAGTTTTTTCCCCAGTCAGTTTTTCCCCCGGGGAAAGATTTGACCAGCCAGTTTTTTCCCCACCCAGTCAATTTCTTCCCCGATATTACTTTTTCGGAAAAGGCTTGAAAAGTGATATATGTGTCATTTTGGAGTTAAATCAAATTAAATGTCATTCTGAAATAGCTGTATTATAACTCTACCACCCCCAACACAGCATAAAAGTGCAGAGGGTGTAGAAGGATTTGATTATAAATGGTTAGCCTATTCAAAAAACAAAATGAGAATGTTCTTAATTCAAAATGGTTATTTGAATGTTAAAGGAAAATCCGCCCAGTCTTTCCCCACCCCACTATTTCAAAGAGCCAATTCACTAGTATAAATACAAAGGTTGGTACACTTTGGAGGGGGGATTACCAATAAACTTTTTGGTTTGAAAATTTGATTATCTCTTTGGAGCAAGTCATTCATAAGCCTTCAGATACAGTAAAAGAATAACATAAACCAAAAGACTGAAAGATAAATAGAAAGATCAGAACATTTTGGAGGGGGAAAGAATGGGCCGCCCAGTCTTTCCCCACCCTATAATGTAGAAGTACTAATAAACTGTTTGGTTTGAAAACTTCATCCTCTCTTTGGAATAGTTCATTCATAAGAGTTCAGATACAGTCAAAGAGTAGCATAAACCAAAAGACTGAAAGATAAATAGAAAGATCAAAACAATTTTGAGGGGGGGAAAGAATGGGCCGGCCCAGTCTTTCCCCACCCCACAATGACCAGTAAACTTGTTGGTTTGAAAACTTGATTCTCTCATTGGAATAGATCATTCATAAGTGTTAAGATACAGTGAAAGAGTAGTATAATCCAAAAGACTGAAAAATAAAAAGAAATATCCTGAGAGATAAATAGAAAGGTTAGAAAATAATGGAGGGGGGGGGGGGGGGGGGGGGGAAGAATGGGCCGACCCAGTCTTTCCCCACCCCTCTATTTAGAAGAATCATTTAGCTAAATGCTTGTTAACTTGAATTTCTCTTTGGGATAAGTCAATCAGGAGTGGTCAGATACAGTGCAAGAGTAGTTTAAACCAAAAGACTGAGAGATAAATAGAAAGGTTAGAAAATAAAAGAGGGGGGAAAGAATGGGCCGGTCAAGTCTTTCCCCACCCCACCATTTCGAAGAGCCAATTAGCTAAACTTTTAGTAAAATTAGCATTTAGTAAACTTGAATTTCTCCTTGACATATTTCAATCATGAGAGTTCAGATACAGTGAAAGGGTTGTGTAAACGTAAAGATAAATAGAAAAGTTTGGAACATTTTGGAGGGGGGAAAGAATGGGCTGGCCCAGTCTTTCCCCACCCCACTATTATGAAGAACCAGTTAGCTAAATGGGTTTTAAAGTCGAAGATCTCCTTGACACAAGTCATTAGAAAGTGTTGGGATACAGTGAAAGAGTAATAAACCAAAAGAGTAAGTAAAATTGAAAGGTGGGAACCCCAAGAAATAACAACCAAACAGCAATAAGTATGAGTCCTTTTGAGACCTTTCGCTAATTAAATAGCGGCTTTTTAAATTTCTGCAAAGAAAAAAAATGATTCCATTTTGATTTTTGAAAATAATTAGGGGGGGGGGGGTGGGGGGGGAAACTGACTGGTTGGGGAAACAATGGGCCGGCCCATTCTTTCCCTGGGGAAAAAACTGACTGGGGGGGAAATTCCGGCCTGTTACACCAGGAACCAATTCGGGAATCCTGAAAACTGTCACCGATGCCTTCAAAACTTGGCATACAATTTGGATCTTACATGAGTGCTCATTTACAGTAGAACTTCAATGGCTCAAACTATTGCTCATTCACCTTAACTGCATAGAACTGTTCTCATGGTCCCAACATGTCATTTATGCACAATCCACCCTCGATGGCTAGAACTACCCTTGGATAGGACTTTTTTCATTGTCAGAATCTGTTTTAGCCATTGAAGTTCTACTGTAATATTTAATTTATTAAACAAGTTGGGAAAAAGAGATAAAAAATGAGGCTTTCTGCAACAAGTTTAGTAAATTCAATAAGACAGGAACAGGAATGTTAGATACCATCATAATATTAAAAGTACTTTGAAATCATACTCTTGGCTGACAAGACCTTGCCATATTTTGCAATGTTTTTATTGTTTGTTTGTTTGTTTTATTTGATTCTGTAAGTCCCAGCCAACAATCTTTCAGTTACATCGGGACAGGATGGGCCCACTTTCTTTAAAATCCCAATAACCCCTCTCCTAGCTGAATCTTACAAAATTTGTTTACATTGCCATGTTTTCCTGCAAACAATAGTGGTATCATTGCGATGCATGTTTTAAAATTCCCATTTAAAATGAATCATTCCTGACTATATTTGGGCCAAATAATATGCACGCACTAACATGAAAAAACCTTAACTAAGTCGGAAGCAAGATTATTCGCAGAAGTTACACAGATGGATTACCTCTTGGTCACATTTTTAATTCTAGTTGCATAAATTGATGTAAGTGGAGACACCCAGTCATGAGAAGATGTTTTTGCATTGATTTGTACCAGTTTGGTATCCTTAACATGCTACTCTGAAGATTTTTATTCATATTTCTTCAATTTGGTGGCCATCTTGGAAATATGCAAACTAGATAGTAAAGACGCCATTTGTCAGCTTTCCAACATTGGTTTTGGATTCAGTATTCCAAAATACTCCTAATAGGTATCTCAAAACATTTCTTCACAAAATGCCTGTACCTTCTTAAATAAGCGTCTTCCTGACTATACACAGGTTTTACTGTAGTTGGATAACCCTACAATTAATGCAATAATGAATACTAGCAATGAAGAGTTATCTTTCTTACATTCATCCAGATTATCTTCGAGTTTCTTGGTGATCCGTATCCTGGCATCGGCAAATTCGAAGCAAAGACCGAGTCGTAAAATCTTGTCGTTTTCTAGGATTAGCTTTGTGATCTGTGTCTCGACTTTGTTCCCTAAGGCTTCAGGTTTCTAGAAGAAATTAAATACCAGGGTTATACAGGCAAGTTTGTGTAAAATCAAGGACTTTTCAAGGACTTCTAAATGACTTTCCCACTGTTTTCAAGGACTGAAACTTATGAAAAATACTGATTTACACATTAAATTTTACTTTGGAAATGCTAGACTGCATTAAGGAAGGTATTATATTAAGCAAATTAGTATAAATTGTGGTGCATTTATTTGGTGTAGCAAATGCTGCACCAAATAAAGGCACCACAATTTTAAACTGATTTAGGTCTCCAAAGACAGTGTTGAATCCTCCTGTAAATAGTGAAATTCAAGGACTTTTCAACGCCTTTGATTGTTTTTCCAGTACTTTTCAAGGCAATTTAATTTTCAGGGAATTTTCAAGACAGTCCTGTATATTCAAGTACTTTTCAAGCCTATGCGAACCCTGAATACTCTCATAGGACAAGCAAAAAATTTTAGGCAAAAGACAAATGTGGTTAATTTCCGTGCTCATGGAAATTAGCCACAATTGACCTGGAAATGGTGCTCATGGAAATTATCCACCATTGACCTAGAAATGGTGCTCATGGAAATTAGCCACAATTGACATAGAAATGGTGCTCATGGAAATTAGCCACAATTGACATAGGAATGGTGCTCATGGAAATTAGCCACAATTGACCTGGAAATGGTGCTCATGGAAATTAGCCACAATTGACATAGGAATGGTGCTCATGGAAATTATCCACAATTGACATAGGAATGGTGCTCATGGAAATTATCCACCATTAACCTAGAAATGGTGCTCATGGAAATTAGCCACAATTGACATAGAAATGGTGCTCATGGAAATTATCCACCATTGACATAGAAATGGTGCTCATGGAAATTAGCCACAATTGACATAGAAATGGTGCTCATGGAAATAAGCCACAATTGACATAGGAATGGTGCTCATGGAAATTAGCCACAATTGACATAGAAATGGTGCTCATGGAAATTAGCCACAATTGACATAGAAATGGTGCTCATGGATATTAGCCACAATTGACATAGGAATGGTGCTCATGGAAATTATCCACCATTGACCTAGAAATGGTGCTCATGGAAATTAGCCACAATTGACATAGAAATGGTGCTCATGGAAATGAGCCACAATTGACATAGGAATGGTGCTCATGGAAATTAGCCACAATTGACCTGGAAATGGTGCTCATGGAAATTAGCCACAATTGACATAGGAATTGTGCTCATGAATATTAGCCACAATTGACATAGGAATTGTGCTCATGGATATTAGCCACAATTGACCTAGGAATGGTGCTCATTGAAATTAGCCACAATTGACATAGGAATGGTGCTCATGGAAATTAGCCACAATTGACATAGGAATGGTGCTCATGGAAATTAGCCACAATTGACCTAGGAATTGTGCTCATGGATATTAGCCCCAAATGACATAGGAATGGTGCTCATGGATATTAGCCACAATTGACATAGGAATTGTGCTCATGGATATTAGCCACAATTGACCTAGGAATTGTGCTCATGAATATTAGCCACAATTGACATAGGAATTGTGCTCATGGATATTAGCCACAATTGACCTAGGAATGGTGCTCATGGAAATTAGCCACAATTGACATAGGAATGGTGCTCATGGAAATTAGCCACAATTGACCTAGGAATGGTGCTCATGGAAATTAGCCACAATTGACATAGGAATGGTGCTCATGGAAATTAGCCACAATTGACCTAGGAATTGTGCTCATGGATATTAGCCCCAAATGACATAGGAATGGTGCTCATGGATATTAGCCACAATTGACATAGGAATTGTGCTCATGGATATTAGCCACAATTGACCTAGGAATTGTGCTCATGGATATTAGCCACAATTGACATAGGAATTGTGCTCATGGATATTATCCACCATTGACCTAGGAATGGTGCTCATGGAAATTAGCCACAATTGACATAGGATTGGTGCTCATGGAAATTAGCCACAATTGACCTAGGAATAATGCTCATGGAAATTAGCCAAAATTGACCTAGGAATGGTGCTCATGTAAATAAGCCACAATTGACCTAGGAATGGAGCTCATGGAAAATAGTCACAATTGACCAAGGAATGGTGCTCATGGACATTAGCCACAATTGACATAGAAATGGTGCTCATGGACATTAGCCACAATTGACATAGGAATGGTGCTCATGGAAATTAGCCAAAATTGACCTAGGAATGGTGCTCATGGAAATAAGCCACAATTGCCTAGGAATGGTGCTCATGGAAAATAGTAACAAAAGACAAATGTGACTAATTTCCATATGCACCATTCCTAGGTCACCTAAGAATGGTGCTCATGGAAATAAGCCACAATTGACCTAGGAATGATGCTCATGGAAATTAGCCACAATTGCCTAGGAATGGTGCTCATGGAAAATAGTAACAATTGACCTTGGAATGGTGCTCATGGAAATTAGCCATAATTGACCTAAGAATGGTTCACATGGAAATTAGCCACAATTGATATAGGAATGGTGCTCATGGATATAAGCCATGATTGATCTAGGGAATGGTGCTCATGGAAATTAGTCACAATTGACCTAGGGAATGGTGCTCATGGATATAAGCCACAAATGACATGGGAATGGTGCTCATGGAAATTAGCCACAATTGACCTAGGAATGATGCTCATGGAAAATAGCCACAATTGACCTAGGGAAGGTGCTCATAGTAATTAGCCACAATTGACCTAGGGAATGGTGCTCATGGAAATTAGCCACACCGTCAAGTAATAAGGAAATCCCTTTAACAAGAAGGTCAACACCTCCTGACTTTCTATTATTTACAAATTTGGATAAATTCAGATTTTTTATGAAACAGTAAAACCTGTGTAAAAACATTCACTCTCAAAAAGAGCAAAAATTTGTTTTCAAGACTAATTATAGCTTAATGCTGGTCAATAGTATTGCAGAATTCTCCAAGGGAAGCATTCTGCAATACTTTCAACCTTCATTTAGCTACCATTTGTCACAAGGATCTTTGTTTTGTCTTTTTTGAGTGGCTGTTTTACACAGGTTTTACTGTACTCATATGATCAACATTCCGAGTTTCTTTTTGACAAATCAAAGTCATGGTTCATACAGGCAAGTTTGTGTAAAATTCAAGGACTTTTTAAGGACTTCTGAAAGCCTTTCTCACTGTTTTCAAGGACTGAAAACTTATGAAAAATACTGATTTACTCGTTAAATTTCTACTTCAGAAATGCTAGACTGTATTTCTAAAAGTATCAGTTTTAGAAAATTAGTATAAAATCGTGGTGCCTTTATTTGGTGCTCTACCAAATAAAGGTACACAAGTTTATACTGATTTGCGCATGCAAAGACAGTGTTAAATCCTCCTGTAAATGTTAAATTTCAAGGACTTTTCAAGGCCTTTCAGTGTTGTTCAAGTTCTTCTCAATGCAAATTTAATTTTCAAGGACTGTTCAAGACAGTCCTGTATATTCAAGTACTTTTCAAGCCTGTGTGAACCCTGAAAGTTAATGAAATGTGTCCAAAATATTTAATGGTCTTTTATCAGACCTTTTTTACTCAGTACTAGGTTATCTCAGTACCAGAAGAGAGATTGATATATCAGGCAAAATCAAGCGAAGTACACGGTTTCTATGTTTTAATTCTGGTTGCAAGTATGAAAGTGACTAGAACTCAGTTTATCTATGTATAGTTTTTGCCAGCTAATACAGGATTCATACAGACAAGTTTGAGTAAAATTCAAGGACTTTTCAAGACTTCTAAAGACTATCTTACATTTTTCAATGACTAAAAATTTATGAAAAATCCTGATTTAAGTGTTAAAATTCTACATCAGAAATGCTAGACTGAGATAATGGAGAAATTAGTACTCGAAAATTAGTATAAAATTGTTGTGCCTTTATTTGGTGCAGCATTTGCTGCACCAAATAAAGGAACAACAATTTTATACTGATTTAGATCTCTATCAACAGCGTTAAGTCCTACAGAAAATAGAGTTCAAGGACTTTTCAAGGCTTTTGAGTGATTTTCCAGTACTTTTCAAGGCAGATTTTATTTTCAAGGACTTTCAAGAAACCTGTCTAAATTCAAGTACTTTTCAAACTGTGGAACCCTGTAATACTGTAATAGACTTCTTGGTTCAGTGAGTAATAGGTGAATATTTGCCATAGTAACCCAAGTCCTCTTACCTGATTGGCTACTCAACAACTGTGTGTTTTTGTTGATTGTCATAATAAGGTGAAAGGTTGCCATAGTAACCCCAGCCCTCTTACCTGATTGGCTACTCAACAACTGTATGTTTTTGTTGATTGTCATAATAAGGTGAAAGGTTGCCATAGTAACCCCAGCCCTCTTACCTGATTGGCTACTCAACAACTGTGTGTTTTTGTTGATTGTCATAATAAGGTGAAAGGTTGCCATAGTAACCCCAGCCCTCTTACCTGATTGGCTACTCAACAACTGTATGTTTTTGTTGATTGTCATAATGAGGTGAATGGGTGCCATAGCAGCCGCAGTCCTCTTACCTGATTGGCTACTCTGAGTTCAACGACTGTTTGGTTTTTGTTGATTGCTTTCATTATCTCCACGATCAGTTCCCCTGATAGGAAATTGGACTCCAAGTTCAGAATCGTCAATGTTTTATTTTCTGGCAAGGCCTCAACCAATTTCTGAAATTTTTGATAAAAAACCATGACTAAATATATTTTTACAGGGAGTTAAACAGATCTTTTTATATGATCAATATGCTAATTAACTCTTTCCTTGAACCTTCTGCTAATAAGTTTTGTTGTTTGATTTGATTATGTCCCAGTCGACAATTTTTCAGTTATGTTGGGACGGGTCTTCCTTGGTTGAACCAGTACTAAGCAAGGATAAATGTGTCTTGCTCAAGGACACAATGCAGTGAGGCTCAAACCCCTGCCTAATATGGGCTTCTTCGCGAGAAAACCTGTCTTCGGGGTTTGCGAAAAACACAGGGGCAGACCAGCCTGCGCATGGGCGCAGTCTAATCAGTGCCTTTGTTATTCGCTTTTTGGAAAGCTTCAAATGTAAACTTGCTACAGGTAAAATTTCAAGTTTCTAGATAGTCTCTGTTGCTGAGGAGACATGTTCCGAAACTTGCTTGGTTGGAAACCCCGAAGACAGGTTTTCTCGCGACGAGGCCCATATAGATTACTGTGAAGTTATATGGCAAACTTGAAGCCTACCTTGAAGTACTGGTTAACTGCTTAGTCAAGCTTGCCCAGGAAAACGTGTGTGTGGTCAGATGAACTGACCGTCCCAACATGACCATAGCTCTTGACTGGGATGTAAAGAATCAAACCAAACAAAAAAATATAATAAACTTCGAGCCTACCTTAGCTACTTTGTCTGTCAGCGCCACACTAGCCATCTCCAGAATGTCAAGATTTGTATTCGTCTTTAAACCATCGAAAATCTCTCCTAGTCTCTCATGGGAAATATTCTGTTACAAAATACACAATACATTTTGTTACTACCATGCAACTACCAGCTTAGCAAAAGCATAGTTCATGAAATCAAATTGTGTGATATAGCTGTCATGTAAATATAAACAAATTGCCATATAGTGACAGGTATTTTAATACTGATAGGCAGATTGAGATGTTAAAAAGAGGAAAGCCAATGGACCTGATACTTGTTTAGTGTATATTTCAAAATAGGTTTCCTTAATTTCAGTAACATATGTTGTTGGTACACATTGGAATTGCCTCATAGAGGCAATTCCAATGTGCACCTACAACATGTCCATTCAACAAATGAGTGTTTTTCAACATAAAACAGGTTTTTCACAAACGTCTCGACTACTTTTTATGTTTCAGTGTAATGAGCATGTAGAAATGAACAAGTTTTTGTGTAGTTTGGCATGCACCTGGATGACAATAATAGACAGCCAATTTTATATTATTGACAGCTAATCTTTAGATGTTTCATTGGAATGAAATGCTAAATTGGTGGTTGCCTGGTTGTAAATAGCCGAAGATAAAACTAGAGTAATGATCATTAATTTATGAATATTGATGGTACTACACTCGTGTAGACTAATTTGGCGCATCTGCTGTTGTGACTCGCTTCTATAATATTTCCCTGGCAAATCTAAAACATTTTTGTGGTTGCATATAATGAAGCATAACTTAGAGAATATGGCAAAAACATTTTGATTAAATAACTTTACCCGTAATTCAATATTCCGAAAAAACATGCACTTTTATATTCCATAGGGAACAATGTTAAACACATATGATAATTTTACTCGTAATTCAATATTGAATTACAAGTAAAATTATCATGTGTTTAACATTGTTTCCTATGGAATATAAATGAATTTTATTCAAATTAAATAATATCAAAAATAATAAGAAAAACTTGTTTTTCTCTTAAGCCCTAAGGCATCTCCATGAGGTTAAGGGTTAATTCCTACTCACCTTAATGTTATTAAGGTTAAGATGTTTAAGTTTCGGGTCATTGTCCTTTATCCTTTTAATGCTGTCTTCTACATCTGTTGTGTTTGGTGGTTCAAAAGGTACAGCTTTCAAAACCTCGGATTTAGCAATACCTGAATTTAAAATAAAGCCAACTCTTAGAACTTCGCATAAGAGTGTGCAATTAAAAGTTTATTTTGTTATTTCTCAACTGAAACGTATGTTGGGGGTACTCAATAGAACAGTCAAACTGAAACAGTTCTTTTGGAAACCAAAAATATACGGTTAAACTTGATGGATAACAAAATCCTCCCAATTTTACACGCATAACTAATTGATGTCATAATATTTCCAACAATGTGGTATGGTAGAGAAATAAGAAAATTATTTTTTTGTTTGGGGAGGTATATCATCAGATATACATTCAGAAATCATGTTTTACGGCTCCGGTCGCGCGTCACCATAAAACTAAATTTCCGACCATATATCCAACGATATACCTCCCCAAATGAAAATTTTGAAAACAGTTATCCCCTAAATCTTTTAATAGAAATACTTAAATTAGATATGTAGATTATTTAATTAGATAAGTAGATTATCTAATGTGATAAGTAGCAATTTTTTTTTAATTATAATCTGCCTCATTCAGGATTTTAAGGCTGACTTTCTATGGAGTTTCAAAATCCTGGATTCAGGAATAATACAATTCAGGAATAATACATATATGTTTCACTCATGCATTTGTGACCCGCATCTGAGACCTTGCTAAATTCCTTAATAATAGCAAACCATGCAAATTCCATATGAATTTCCCCATTTGAGGGACTTTCTGATATCTTACCTGTGAAGCCCCCTGTTTCAACTTTCTCATCATTTTCCGATGCGTAGAACTGTGTCTGATTTAACATGCCATGGAAACCAAGTACAGCTGAAAATAAAACAACTATCAAGTCATACCAGTGTAATGAGTTAGGAAGATGTAATTTTATTTGCACCCTCAGACCTATAGAATACTAAAGGCTAATCAGAAGTGAGCAATTGGAGTCTTACTCGGCTGTAACTCATTTGCATTTTCCTATTTGTTTTTCCTCTTCTTTTTATTTTCAAAGTTGTCTTTGTTTAATACATTAATCCCAGTCAACAACTTTTCTGTCATGTTCAGACTTTTTAAAGGGTTTGTTTGTTTGTTTTGTTGCCTTACGTCCCAAGTCAACAGCTATGGTCATGGCGGGAAGGTCAGTTCACCTAATCACACTTTTTCCTGGGCAAGCTTAAAAAATCAGTTAACCAGTACTTCGTGCACATACTTTCACTTGTAACTGACAACAAACCTTCTTGAATGTTTCAGCAAAAGGGAGGAGAATGACTGTAGAAATTATTTCATGATCAATCTCCCTGTAAGTATGGGACCAGGCAAGGATTTAGCTTGCGACACCTGGATCTGCAGTCAGACTCACATCTGTTGCCAGACACGTTACCGACTGCGCTAGCGACCCGGTAAACACACTCTTGAAAGGCCTTGGTGTCCTGGGTTAGGTGGGGTACTTGATTCTATCAATTCCTGATCTTTGCCTTCTTCCTTACTTTTTCTAGTGATATCAAACATTGTTTGCCACCTTAAAAAGGAAGTGACTGGGGGGTGGTCGTCTTGATCCAAACTCATCCTGACCCATTTAAGCGATTGTAGCTGCTTAGTACATTTGCCATTTTACGTCTGTTGACGTAATGGTTGCTAAGCAGTCTCTTCTTGCTCATGTTGGTTGTTGGCCACGAAAGTATAGGAGACTGAAACTTCCGTGGACAGAGACATGCTGCTTATGCCTGCTGTACTGGAGAAGCGCATGCTAATGTATGGGGTTTCTTGTTTTTGACAACTGGGTGGCAGGTCCTGACCAGACTGAAGTGGTAAATGTACAAGAAAGTGACTGAGGAATCCTCAGTCACGTTCTTGTACATTGTTTGCCACCTTAATTGGATGTCAATTGAATAGTTGTGATATAGGCTATAACCCCTATAACACCTGTAATAGAGTGTAACAAGTCATGACAGTTGAATGAGTTTGAATCCTGAGGTTAGGAAGATGTAATTTTATTTGCACCCTCAGACCTATATACTAAAGGCTTAACAGCGGTTAGCAATTGGAACCGTACTTGGTTGTTTTTAAACTCATTTGCATGTTCTTATTTGTTTGTCCTCATTTCTATTTTCAAAATTGTCTTTGTTTAATACATTACATCCCAGTCAACAATTTTTCTGTCATGTTGGGACTTTTTCAAGGGATATACAAAAGTACTTGTGCCAAGCAATGGAGATAAAATGTCTTGCTCAAGTACTCAACACCACAAAAAGAATGGGATTTGAATCCAAAAACCTTTGGTCATGAGTGGTCACACTCTACTATCTGAGATATGGTTAAGATGTCTTAAGTCTTTATCACACTGGAACTTTTCATAATACTTCACTCTTTCCCATTTTTTATCCTATCATCTTTCAGCTTTTTTAGCATGTATTTACAAGCAGAGTGGTGGATATCTGCTGGCTTCTGGCTTCTTAGCAACCAGCAGATCTGGAGGCTTCTTAGCAACCAGCAGATCTGGAGGTTTCTTAGCAACCAACAGATCTGGAGGCGTCTTAGCAACCAGCAGATCTGGAGGCTTCTTAGCAACCAGCAGATCTGGAGGCTTCTTAGCAACCAACGGATCTGGAGGCTTCTTAGCAACCAGCAGATCTGGAGGCTTCTTAGCAACCAACAGATCTGGAGGCGTCTTAGCAATCAGCAGATCTGGAGGCTTCTTAGCAACCAACAGATCTGGAAGCTTCTTAGCAACCAGCAGATCTGGCGGCTTCTTAGTAACCAGCAGATCTGGAGGCTTCTTAGCAACCAACAGATCTGGAAGCTTCTTAGCAACCAGCAGATCTGGAGGCTTCTTAGCAACCAACAGATCTGGAAGCTTCTTAGCAACCAGCAGATCTGGAGGCTTCTTAGCAACCAGCAGATCTGGAAGCTTCTTAGCAACCAGCAGATCTGGAGGCTTCTTAGCAACCAGCAGATCTGGAGGCTTCTTAGCAACCAGCATATCTGGAGGCTTCTTAGCAAGCAGCAAATCTGGAGGCTTCTTAGCAACCAACAGATCTGGAGGCTTCTTAGCAACCAGCAGATCTGGAGGCTTCTTAGCAACCAGCAGATCTGGAGGCTTCTTAGCAACCAGCAGATCTTGAGGCTTCTTAGCAAGCAGCAGATCTGGAGGCTTCTTAGCAACCAGTAGATCTGGAGGCTTCTTAGCAACCAGCAGATCTGGAGGCTTCTTAGCAACCAGCAGATCAGGAGGCTTCTTAGCAACCAGCAGATCAGGAGGCTTCTTAGCAACCAGCAGATCTGGAGGCTTCTTAGCAACCAGCAGATCTGGAGGCTTCTTAGCCAGGGTGTCCACAATTTGAGCAAAGCAAATTTCCCTGACTAAAATCAAATTTCTCTGACTAGCCTATTTGTAATTGACCTTCTCCCCTACAGCCAACGCTTTTCGACCCCTTACTTAACCAAATGTATGTGTACTCTTTTTACATTTTTTCTTAATTTTGTTTTTGTTTGTTTTCTTCGATTCTTTTATTTTCCCTTTTCTACATACATAATGTACGCTAATTTTACTGTTAAATGAGAGCTTGAAATCAAAAGCATATCATACTACAGTGAAATCTGCTCCTCCTTCCTTACAGCCAAAAACCCTTACTATCTTTTTACTACCAATCTTCATTGTACTACTCTTTTTATTTTGATTTTGTTTTTAATTATTTTTCTTTGATTTGATTTTCCTCTTTCTACATACTTACATGTATAATCAATACTTTTAGATATGGTAATTTAAATTAAATGCATGCCAAAATGGACAAAAATACAAGCTTCATAATAAGACTTATAACGCTTCATAAATGTGCACTTCAAAATTGTAAATTTTTTTTTTTGCTTAACCACAATGCTGTTTTCTACAAAGTTAACAGAACTACAAACCATAGAATAACTGGTCAATCATATAAACGATAGAATGAAGTTAACTCATACAAATAGAATGTATTTAGTTGCCATATATTTAAACTTACACATATATTTTGTAAGTAAGTTTGCTTAACATATCTTGAATATTAATCCTTTTCATTCAGATGGGATTATCCGAAACATATTGATATATTAAGTATGGAAATGTCCATTTTATATATTAAGGGGTTCCTGGTCAAACTTTCTATAGAAAAATGTATTACCTTAGTAAACAGTGAAGACCCTGATGAAATTCCGCTTTATGCAACATTTCATCTGGGTCTTCACTGTTTGCCAAAGTACCTGTTTACCTGTACTTAATAAACACGACAGAAGAAGTGTTACATTTGCAAACAAGAAACCACGGCCAACAGTATTGCAAATGAATAAAATTTATACAATTTTCATAAGCGACATATAGCTCAAGCACACTGATAATACAACCACCACCATGACTAATTCATATTGCATTAAGTGGCATGGTACTGAAGTAGGAAACCTGTATGTGGTATGGTATAAAATATTGCACATATAATACCAGACGCACAAACAAGATAAAAGCCAACTGAAATTGACATTGTAGAGGCAAAGGGCAATTTAGTTTCTGCTCAAAGATTTTTTTTACAAAATGTAATACTTTCATCATTATTATTAATGTCATTATCATTACTATCATTTTTAGTATTATAATTGTTAAATTGTTGGAAATCACATGTTATGGCTCAATTTATTTGAACCAAGTAAAGGAGATAATTACCTGCCAAGTCCACTAACTCTTCTTCACTTGCTTGCTGTAATACATCGTCCCACTCTGTCTCAAAATCATCATCTTTGCCTGTGGGTGCAGGCTTGGGCTGCTCCTTGGGTTTCCAAGGTTTGGCTGAAATATTAGGGTCATCCCCTAAATACGGAGAAATATCAGAATGATGCAACAAAACACCATGCAAAACAATGTAACTAACATGCAATTTGTGCTGTCAAACCAAACAAGACAGTGTGATTAAAGTGAGATAATTCTATTTTTGTGCTGTCATACAAACAAGACAGTGTGATAAAAGGGAGACAATTATAACTTTTGTGCTGTCATATAAAACAAGGCGGTGTGATAAAAGGGAGATAATTTTACCTTTTGTGTTGTCATACGAACAAGACAGTGTGATAAAAGGGAGATAATTTTACACTTTGTGCTGTCATACAAAACAAGTATGATAAAAGGGAGATAATTTCATCTTTTGTGCTGTCATACAAAACAAGACCGTGTGTTAAAAGGGAGATAATTTTATCTTTTACAGTGTGTTAAAAGGGAGAGGTAGATAATTTTAGGTATATCTTCAAATGATTATTGTTGTTTAAAAATTATTAAAGTCCATAACAGTTATGATAATTTTCATTCAGATATTATTCACATATATAACAGCTATAACTATTGTTGTTGCTTAACCCTTTATGTACTAATGGAATCTTCCTTCTGGTTTGATACAATAAACTTGGAATGGTCCATTGTATATATCCAGGGGCCAACAGGTTATAATTTCTAAATAATATTGTATTTCTTTTCAGAAATGAACCTTTTTTGTCTTAGCAAACAGTGTAGACCCTGGTGAAATGCCGCATTTTGCGGCATTTTATCTGGGTCTTCACTGTTTGCCAAAGTTAGTATTTAGGATTCACTAGTATACAAAGAAATTAAATCTAAATTAATTAATTTAATTAATTAATTTAAACTAATCAATAACAATAAAAGATTTGTGTTTAATGCAGGCATCACAGAAATATTACACTTTCTAAAACAATCAAATCTAATAGGATTAATTGCTGGGTAGGGTGAACAATTGCAAAAACATTATCAACAAATTATCACAAACAAATTACTTCTACTTGTCAAAAATAAACAACTCAGTACCAAGTTAGGGCCATAAATGAAAACTGTTTTCATTTTACTAATTATTTCAGTAATTATACCAAAGGGAAGTTATTCAAAAATAATAATTCCGAAAATTGAAACCGAATTGAAAAAGAGTTATTATGTTTGTTGCTGTGGTTTTTTTTTCATTTTGTTTACCTCAATGACCCATAAAATGGGCCTTTTCCCCTAAAATCTATAAATGATTTGGAAATTATTTTTTCAATAACCAAAGATAAAGTTCTGATACAAAAAAATTCTCTAAGGTTGTCACCCCTCCCACCCCATTTCAAAATGTACATGTATGTAAGCATCTGGTTTTTATTTTTCCATGTTCTCAAGGAGCAGTCTGATCTTCATCTTTACTTTATCTTTGGCATTTTACCTTCAGATATTACGTAACTAGCCTTTGAAATAATATCATTTTTGAACACCAAAAAAGAAATTCTTGTGACACATATATGTTTTACACACAAAATAAGTCATTTTCCATGAGAAATGTATGTTCCCAAATGACCATACATTCGTGTTAGGGGAAACACATGTATCTTTATGCTTGGCCTAATGCACAATACAACAGACTTGTAAAACATTCTACAAAACAATTAACATGCATCACTCGAAGGTCCAGAATAGCAAACCTTTTTAGCATAAAATTGTGATTATTTCTTATTCATCAGTAAAAAAACATGTTTTGAGTAATCAAAAGAACCGTCTCATCGAGACGGTTCTTTTGCGTACCCACAACATATATTACAGTTAAGAAATAAGAAAATTATCTTTTTAATTGTGCAATCTTATCTGGAGGCCTGATGACCTAGATACAGCCAACATGCACTATTAGTTTGTCTGTAACCAAACTTTCCATGCACTAAACATACAATGTACTTTAATGCAAAACCTTCCTCAAAACTCAACACAAAAATTCTACCCATTAAGTCACATTGATGATGTCTCAATCAAAGCAACCTTCAAGAAATAAGTCAAATGTCAACCTTTCATAACTAACTACTTTTTATCACCTGAAAATTAGTATCGGTTAATGAGACAATAAAGATATACTTTGATGCTGCATTTCGTTATGTATCAATGTATTAAATAGGCAAATTAGTAAGGTACATGTACCATGTAATGATGCCCATAGCAACATTGTATTTACTAATGGCAAGGTCTAGATATTTTCACAAAACAGACACAATCTAAAAGTAATTTCAGTGTCATATACATGTAATATATGATACATAGAATCTAATATTCATGCTCAATTATTACCGAATTCATTAAACTTGTTGAAAAAAAATTTAAGATGCTAGCTTGGCAAAGTCATTATGTTACAACTTGTTTAAAATTAATACTTTCAATATACTGAGCACTTACTGTACATTCGGATATTTTCGCGAGGGTTTTATTTCTGCCAAATTTCGTGAAAATAAAGCCCTCGCGAATTGGCTTTATCTCTCAGCCGTTTATTGATATAGGTGAATCACACCCTTGTCGCGATTTTCAAAGTCCGGAATATGTGTTTTAATGCTTTTCGCGAAAATCATATTCTCGCGAAAATTTCCAAATTTTCAGTATTTCAGCCCCTCTATATATTCATTGTCTCATTAACTGATACAAAACGATAACAAAACATGTCAGCCCCTCGTATAGCAGCATCAATCGCAATGGCAGCCATGTCCTTCTGCAGACCAGGCCCCGAAGGTTATAAAACTTTTTCATACTCAACTCAGCTGAGCACAAAACTTATCCTGCTCATAAATGTTAAAATGCCAACAATTGTTGGCATTTTAACATTTATTAACATGATAAATACAACATCTGAGAGACTTAAAGCAAGAAAAATCATTATTTGTCAGTATTTTAGTTGTTATGAGCAGATGAAATTTCGTGCTCAGTTGTGCAAGAAAAAAGTTTTATAACCTTGTGGCCAGAATGTTTTGAGCAATTTTGGAAGAGGGTATTGGGTGGGTCGAGGTAAACATTTGTGAAAAATCATTTTGACTATAGGCTGATGGTTCAAAGTGCTGCTTAAAAAATCAATTTCAAGGTCACCAGAGGTGTTTGTACAATTTGTTTAGAAGGCATAATGGCTAACATTTGAGGCTTATTACCTTTGTTTGTTTGTTTGTTTGTTTGTTTGTTTGGTGCTTAATGACGCATCGACCCTTGTGGGTATTTAGCATCAGACGGTATTAAACTAAACATGATGAGGATGGAGAAAGTAAAAATTTATAAGATAAAATAAAAGGAATAACGATGAGTTTGTATAATGATAATTAGTTGCAATACGATTGTTGACAAAAGAGACCACATACAATATCTGACAGTTTCAAAGAGCTATTCAGATAACTGTACATGTTCTTTAACTGAACAGAATACAACATTTAAAATTACCAATATTGAATTTTGTCCATCGGAAAATGTTGAAAGATTGTTCTATTTTTAGCTCTAGTAGCCACTTTTTATAGCAGAGCTTCAATATTTGAGCAAATATAATATTTGAGTGGTTCTGGAAGCCTGATGACCTAGATATCAGCCAACATGAACTGTCCTAGCAGGCACACATCCTTAAAACAATGTCGTATCAATGTTGATGCAATGTCATGACATCGCATCAACATTCATATGACACTGTTTTGACATCATGTGCCCGGCACTGCCTGCTGGGGTAAGTCTGTACAAAACCAAACATTCCATGCTGATTGCCATTTTGTTCAGCATGGTTTGAGCAAGTTCAGAAGAATGCATTATAAGGACTTCTGCTTGTAATAATTATGTCCTGTCGTATTCCCTTAATATTCAGACATGCAGAACTGAGCAAACAGCTAAGACTCAGGTCATTCTGCTCCTAGAGAACAGTCAGATTAGGTTCTACACAGGTTGCTATTTTCATTGCTCAACAATTGATCTGTTCATTTTTCATAATAAATTTGGTAAGATTTAAGCTGAATGGACATTTCCTCCTTTATCAATTGGTCAAGTCCATTTCATATTTAAGGGATGTTCGGTGGTATCTTAATTCAAATTGATAAAAATTCTGTAAGTAATAAGTGAATACCTTGATCAGACATTGTATGTTCCCATATAAAAGGATGCTAGGCATACTGTTTTCGACCTAATGAGTACACATGATCATATAATTACATTTTTGTGATGAAATTTTTGGCTTAACAGGGCTCCAGATAAGAGGAGGTAAAGGGTATTTCAGCATTGATTTTTTGGAATTCAGCATTGAAAACTAAATTGAAGGGTGAAAATACCCTTTGCAGTTTGAGGTTTCAGTGCTGATATTCAATTAATGTGGTGAAATCTTTTATTCTTAGCAAGAAAAAAACTAATTAATATACACTAATTGTATAAATCTTGGAAGTTTTCTTAAAAACCCAACATGTATTTGATACAAGCAACTTTATTTAAGCAAATATTGTTTTTTATTACAAGGCTTTGCATTTTCTGCAATTTGATATTTTAAATACGGATAACAATACTCATTAAACTAATAAGTAGGGGTTGAAATACCCATTGGTCCAAATCCTTATCTAGACCACTGGCTTAACAGATCCTATGGGGTCAGTATGGTACCTAGATCTATGAAATACCTTACAGGGTTCATACAGGCAAGTTAGTGTAAAATTCAAGGACTTTTCAAGGACTTCTGAAAACTTATAAAAAATACTGATTTACACATTAAAATTCTACTTCTGAACTGCTAAAGTCCATTACTAAAGATATTAGTTTTAGAAAATCAGTGTAAAATTATGGTGCCTTAATTTGGTGCAGCATATGCTGCACCAAATAAAGGCACCACAATTTTATACTGATTTAGGCCTCCAAAATCAGAATTGAATCCTCATGCAAATGGTTAAATTCAAGGACTTTTCAAGAACTTTGAGTGAGTGTTTTTCAAGTACTTTTCAAGGCCAATTTTATTTTCAAGGACTTTTCAAGACAGTCTTGTATATTCAAGTACTTTTAAAGCCTGTGCGAACCCTGACCTAACATACCAGGTGCTTTCTTAACATAAGCTATCACATTTTCCCAGTCCTTTTCCTCCTTGGCCTTCTTCTCTAAGAAGGCCAGCAATTTCTTTCGATTAAACGGCCCAGTTGGATCCCTCATTGTTTGGGGCTTCATACGTTCAGATGGGGGCAAAAAGGAGTTCTGAAAAGAGAAACATTAGCTATGTGATTTTCATTTGTTTTGATGCTTTATGTTCCAGTCAATAATATTTCAGACATGTGGAGACAATTTCTGGGTTGAACCAGTACTAAGCAGAGATAAAGTGTCTTGCTCAAGGACATAACACAGTGATTCTGCCGGCAGTGATACTCAAACTAGCAACCTTTCAATCCCCAGTCTAACGCTCTACCAACTGAACTGTGACCTGGATCAAATCTGTTTGACTCTCTGATTTTACATGTATAACTGAAAGAATATTTTGAAGAAAAGTAATAATAAAAAAATACTGCAGACAGCTGAAAATCATAAAAAAATACCCCGCATGCACTGAGTTACATGTATGTGTACATGCACAGCTATTTAGTGGGTTTTGAGACTGAGTATGAACCTTTATGTCTTCATAGGTTAAGATAAACAAAACTTTTCAGCGTACAATTGTAAATATTTTCTTACCGATCATTTTTAACATATGTTTTGGGTGCACAGAAGAACTGTCTCTTTGAGACGGTTCTTTTGAGTACCCACAACATATGTTTTGATCGAGAAATAAGTAAAGTGTTTTTTGTTACACACACTTAACTAAAGGCCTGCGTCTTCATATTTTTTGTTGGTGCGAGTTGTGAGGGCTCTGGCAGCGAGCTTTCATGAGCTGTCTGATAGTTTGTTTGTGTTGATGCTTTAAGTCCCAGTCAACAATTTTTCAGTCAAGTCGGGATTATTCCCACCCTCAAGGATGTCAACAAAATGCCTTCAGTGAGTCTGGCACTAGCAACCCTTCTATGCCAAGTCTACCACTCTACCACTGAGTCATTGCCTTCCTTCAATGAGCTGGCAGAAAATGTTTTGCTTTCTTTCTACCTGGACATGTTTTATTCCAATCCTCAGGATTGTGTGTACTATCTCCTTCCATTATGATAGTGAAACCGGTTTAAGCCCTCCAGTAAAATATTTTACTGACCGTTCCAAGGCGGTACTTCTTTTGTGGATATTTTATGTTTTTTCTGTCTTGTGTTTGTTATGCCTTTGTGGGCGTCTGTTTATTTGTGCCTTGTGGTCACCTGCTGGGAAAGGGCTGACCTCTTGGCTCTCGTTTGTGGTGTATAACTGTGAGTTTGTCACTTTCCCATTAGTATCCTGGATTCCTGGGTCAGGTGTGGTACTTAATTGTATCGATTCCTGATCTTTGCACCCTTACTTACTTTTATTATGACATATATAGGGATGATGATCAAACATGGTTTTTCATGCATTTTCAAAAATGTTTGTCAGGTATGGACAGTGAAAACCGAGGGGTGAAGCCTGATGTTTTAAACATCTCCCACCTGATGTGGCAAATGTTAATGCATTGAAAATTAACCATAGATTGCATTAATGCATAGGGCCAGTTAAGCAAAAAAAAAAAAAAAAAAGTGTAATTATTTTCTTACCTATCAGTTTAAACATGTGTTTTGGGTGCTCAAAAGAACCATCTCATCGAGACAGTTCTTTGGAGTACCCACAACATAATGTTTTGGTAGAGAAATAAGAAAAATAATTTTCTGTTAAGCACTCTTATCTGGGGGCCTGTTAATGCATAAATTAACCAAGATTTGGACAAAAATATGGCACTATATTTTGCCACAGCTTCATGCAGTCAACATGTGGTTGGACATTTTCATTAATCATCCCAGGCCAAGCAATATATAGTAGTGATTAGCAGATCAGCTGTCTTAAATTTTAGTGGCCCTGTACAAGTACATTGTTTGTTTGATTTGATTTTTTACGTCCCATCAACAATCTTTCAGCTATACAGGGATGGGTCTTCCTGGGTTGAACCAGTACTAAGCTAGGACTAATGTGTCTTGCTCAAGGACACAAGGCAGTGACGCCCGTGAGGCTCAAACCCGCGGCCCCTCTGTCTCGAGTCAAGACTCTACCACTGAGCCACTGCACTCCCACAAGTACATTGAATGCGAAGCGGTTCTATAACAGCATGTGAATTTCCTTGTTAAAGGGTGATTGGAATCATTTTAGCATTTCTTTGTATAACTTTCACGCTAGAGAACAAGAGAGACTGTACTCGAACAGAGCAGTCATTGCATGCTGGTTGCAGTCGACGAGTGCACAAATAGTGTACCTAGCTGTTAAAAAGGGTAATATTTTGGACAATATTTTACTTCTGAAAATATTCATCACAAATTATCGTCACTTATAAATCCAGCTGTGTATCTGCTTAACAAAATTTTTGTGGGTTGAGTGATAACGGCTACAGGGCCAGAGTAAATATGCCAAAAACGAGATTTTTTTTCCTGAAAAAGAGGATGAAAGAAACATTTGCCAATGTTCTGGAATTTATGCTTGCTTTAACTAAAATGCAAAATAACAGTACTTTATTGTGAAAAAAGTTCAAAATCTGAGGCTGGAGCATTTTGAAAGTATTCAAGCTTTTCATACTGTTCGCATAGTTCTGTATATCGGGTGTTCTGGCCCAGTGGTTGGGTCTTTGACAGCAACATATTGATTTTATTTAGACACTCCACTACTGGGCCAGAACACCCGATACAGAACTATGCATACAGTATAAAAAGCTTGAATAACTTTCAAAATGCTCTGTCCTCAGATTTCAAACTGTGTGTACATTTAAAGACTGGTATTTTGCATTTTATTGAAAGTAAGCATAAATTCCAGAACATAACGAAAAATTTCTTTCATCCCCTTTTTAGGAAAAATCACTTTTTTGCATAACTCTTTATTGAGCAAATGCTCCATTTTCCCTAATATTTCCAAAAGTAAGAGCAATTATTGCTCCATTTTCCATAATATCTTCAAAAGTGTTCAAAACTTAACTTAAAATGTTCTTGATTTTTTTCAATGTTTATCTAACAATAGAAAATTATGTCATGATCTAAAAATAGCCTATTGAGTATAGGGTTATAAGAAGATTCTTACGTCTGGATCAAAGTCTCCATTGAGCTCATCAATTTCCTCTTCCGTGAGCTGCGACAAGAGCGTGTCAAGATCTTCAAGATTGAAGTCATCCACTTCTTTCGTCGGCTTCAACTGGGGAACCTTAGACATCTTTGACTAGATAATATCTCTGTCTCAATCTGAAGCGAAAATTGTGAATACTGTACATGTATTAATAGACTTTTCGCTTACTGTAAAGGCAACAACTTTAATATACATATCTGGGCGTGATTCGGCTGTTTCATCTGCTAAGGAAGGGAAATCAGGTTGTATTTATAATTTGGTGAAGAATAAATAAGTTGTTTGGGCCGCACATTTTATGAAAATCCTAACCGTATACACACTGAACTCACCTTTACTGATCAGTATTAGCCCTTAAATCACAAAATGCATGTTTTTGTCGTCCACTAAAATATTTGAAGCCTCATAGACAAACAGTGTGGACCCAGACCAGACTGCTCCTGAAGGAGTAGTCTGATCTGGGTCCACAATGTTTGCTTCTATGCTAATGTTAAATAGAAATTTTCAGATGCAGTTATTTTGCTGGCGTTTTAAGGACTAAATATTTTGTTTTGTAATGGTGCAAGATGATACAGTTACTTTTGAATTAAACCACGCCTCATTTTCAGCTTTTACCTATGTCTACGTAAGGTTGGCCAGTCCTAATTATGCATTCATGAGGTGCCGCCTTTACAGTAACAAACTAGAGGACCTGAAGGTCCTGAGGCGCTCACCTGATCTCCTTAATAATGTTAAAATAGGTCAAGGTCAACTACAGCTTTTAATGGAACAAACTTTGTTTTTACCATATACATTTTGGTCAAGTGACCTAAATAATCTAATGAATAATCCATCAAACAGCCCAGTGATTTCTGAGAAAAAAATATTTAGATAGGTATGTGGCAGTCCAAATGAGTGGCCTTGGATAAAATGTCACAGGTCAGCTTGACATTGGTACTTACTAGTAATAAACCATTGTCGCAATAGGTTTAATTAACTATTATGAATTTGGCTGGCTCAGTTAAAGAAATGAACATTTTAAGATTTTCTCCATGTAAATGCATTAGAAATCAAATTTGACCTTGCCATAAAGTCGGTCAAGGTCAACCTAGATTCATCATTTGTGCTAACTTGGTAGGGCCCACATCCCCGATCCTACATACCAAGTCCCAAAGCCAATGGCCTTTTGGTTCCAGAGAAGAAGGGATTTAAAGAGTTTTTACCATATATGGGAATGGTGGCCATGTTAGTCATGTGACCATAACAATTTGTATAAGTTTTGGCTAACCAGTCATAAGGAGTTGTCAAATGAAATTTGCTTTCAATTGGCCAAGAATTATCTGAGAAAACTATGTTTTAATATGTTGATGGGACTCCAATATAAGCGACCTTGGCTGAAAGGTCAAAGATCAACCTTGACCTTTAAACTTATTTATAGACACTAGATTGAACATATCAAGTGAGAATAATGACTTTGGCTTCCACAGTATTCAAAAAATCAACTTTTCAAAAAATTTCCCATTCAAATGCATTAGGAAGCAAACTTGACCTTGACGTTAAGTAGGTCAAGGTCACCCTAGGATCATCATTTGAACAAACTTGGTAGGCCCCACATCCCCAATACTACATACCAAGTCTCAAGGTCACTGGCCTTCTGGTTCTGGAGAAGAAGATTTTTAAAAGGTTTTTACCATATATGGGTGTGGCGGCCATCTTTGTCATGTGACCAAAATATTTTGTATAAATTTTGGCTGACTTATCATAAGGAGTCTTCACATAAAATTTGAGCTCAATTGGGCCAATGGTTTGTGAGAAAACTATGTTTTAATATATTGATTGGACCACAATATGAGCGACCTTGGCTGAAAGGGCAAAGGTCAACCTTGACCTTTGAAACTTATTTATAGCCATTGTCTCATTAGTTTCAACATATCAAGTGAGAATAATCACTTTGGCTTTAACAGTACTCAAAAAATCAACTTTTCAAAAAAATTCCCATTTAAATCTATTAGGAAGCAAATTTGACCTTGACGTTAAGTAGGTCAAGGTCAACCTAGGATCATTATTTGAACAAACTTGGTAGGCTCCACATCCCCAATGCTACATTCCAAGTCCCAAGGTCATCGACCTTCTGGTTCTGGAGAAGAAGATTTTTAAAGGGTTTTTACCATATATGGGCATGGCGGCCATCTTGGTCACGTGACCAAGAACATTTGAACAAACTTTCGTTCCCTCATCCTAAGGAGTCTCCATATGAAATTTGAGTTCAATTGGCCCAGTGGTTTCGGAGGAGAAGATGTTTGAAAATGTTGACGGACGGACGGACGACAGACGCCGGAGTCACTGGTATACTAATAGCTCACCTCGGAGCCTTCGGCTCAGGTAAGCTAAAAAGTCAAGTAATACTGTACATGTATGTGCCTACCAACAGTTGAGGTCATATGTTATATGGAGACAGGAGTGAGGACCGTCGCTTAACAAGACAAAAGTTTAATCAAACTACAAGCATATATTTCTTATTGTCTATGTGCCAGCCAAGGTTGGGTGGTCGAAACCAGGGGTGGTTTTAATGGGCGGTTTTAACCGCCCTGGTCAATACTCCAGAAGTGGTCATTACTGGTTGATTGAAAAATTGAGTGGTCGATTGACTTTTTAGTGGTCATTTGAAAAATTGAGATGTCTTTTTTGGTTTAAACTTTGGTGGAATTCATTGAAATGTATGGTAATAGTTGATAGATCTGTCAGTGCAAATGCAAGGTATTACAGTCAAATTTAGCATTTCAAGTGTGAAAACTGTATGAAATGAAATGTGCCACCTGTTGGTTATTCTTTGCCTGCTAGTATCCTCTGCTGATAACCATTTTGAACAGTTTGGACCCTGATCAGAACTAGCAGGACAAATGATCTGACAGTAATATTCCGAAAATTACTATTTACAGAAATTGTGCTTCCGATTTCTACTGTACTTGTATTGTAAAATTACGCCATTGTTAGACACCTAGCCATGATCTCAATCTGAAAGTTCGTCCCAAAGTCAAAACACCCAGAATTGGTCAATACAATGAGAATAGGTGATGGTGTCAACTTGAGGGCTGTGAGCTCAAATGGCAAAACTTGCCTGCTTGCCCACCTCCTGGCTGTCTGTCACAAACCTATGTTCCCCATTTGCTTTAAATATGACTTGTACATAATAACAATTTTATATACGATTAAGGTATACCAAGCCTTTTGAGAAAGCTTATGCTTAACTGTTATTATTATTTTAGCCAGTGCATGAGATTTCCAACAATGGGGTATGTGCCACCAGCAAAGCCTCAGATCAGCCTGCACATACGCGCATTCTGATCAGAGCCTTTGCTAGTCACTTGAATTCTATGATTGTTTAGCTACTGACTGAACACAATTTGGAGTCTCTAAGCTTAAAAGGAGGCTGCAGAGGCTCGTCCGAGTCTACACTTGTCAAAATGCTTCATTGTTGGAAATCAAATGCCACAGCTCATTTTTTATTGTGAATAGAAAATGTATATTACATTTCATTGGTCCAGATAAGCATTATTTCTTATTGACCTTTTTAAACATGTGTTTTGGGTCTTTTAATTTGTTTGATCTGATTCTTTACGTCCAGTCAACAATTTTTCAGTTATGTCAGGATGGGTCTTCCTGGTTTGAACAAGTGCTAAGCAAGGATTAATGTATCTTGCTCAAGAACTCAACACAGTGACCCCGATACGGCTCCAACCTGTTATCCCTCGGTCTCGAGTCAAGCACTCAACATGTACCTTTGAGCCACTGCGGCCCCTACCGATCTTTTGTGTGTAACCCACAACATAAGTTTTGGTTGAGAAATACAAGTAAGAAACGTACTTTAAATTGCACTCTTATCTGGAGACCTGTTATGGTAAATGTTCTAAACTTTCCAACACTTTTCTCTTTCACTTCTCAGGCAAACAGTTATTATTCATTTGTGACCTCTCAGTATTGACCTTTGGTCGAGTCCATTTTTCTGGGTTGAGCAGATAATTTACCGTTAACTGTTTGTAAAATGTCTTTATATCCTTAAACGCTATATTTAATTTATATCTGTCTCTGTGGTTCAGTGGTTAAAACGCTTCCTAGAACACGCTAAGTCGTGAGTTCGAGCCTCAATGCGGGCTTGTTTTTTTATGTTTGTTTTCTTTAATTTTATTGCATGTATTGGTGTTAAATTATTAGATTAAGATAGGAAATTTAGTTTTATATGTTATAAAATTAGTTTAGTGTGTTTTTATTTGCAGTTGTATATTCTGTTGTTTTTTTTTTTTGGTTTTGTTTTATATTTTTTTAGCAATTTCATCACAGTACTAGGACTTGTCAAATTTTATCCTCTGTCTGTCGCGGAGTCATCATTATGTATAAACGACTGTGCAACCTGTCCCTCTCAATTCTCTGACCCTGCGAAGGTATATGATCTTGTCTCTCCATCTGCACTTTTCGATTCACCCCACAGCATGTGTAAGCAAACATTATTTGAAGATATTTGCGAAGACGACCCTTGCTGCCAGTGTAACCAATACTCTGTTTGAGCTCTGTTCTGATGTTATCAAGGGTTGAGTACATGCTGGCGATGGTCCTCCGTACAACACCCTGTTCAAAGTCACCCAGTTACACTTTCGACGTAGGTGACGGTGGTTGCTTTGGTTGTTGCTGCTCGTCCTGTGCCTTCTTCTTCTCTTCCACAATTTTCTGAGCGATAGATCGGCTAATGCCAGTGAGTGCTGCAGTCCTGTTCCGTACACGATTCAGTGACAGTTTCCTTCCAGACTTCTTTTCCTCCATGTAGTACTTGTACACATTTTCAATAATAGCTCTTGCATCGTCGCTGTATCCCCATACAAGCTTCGCCATTTTACTGAGTGAAGTCGCTTTACATGTGCATAAGACATCAAACATGCTTTTTCGGCAAACACGTAAATCACGAAAAATTTCCTGCATATTTGCGAAAGCAAAAAAAAAAAAAAAGAAAAAAAAAAGAAAAAAAAAAGGTTTTACTGGGGCTCGAACCCTCAACCTTGTTATCAGTCTCTCTGAGTACAACCGTTATACTTACTGCGCCATAGAATATGTTATAAAATTCTCTTGTAAATACGAATAAGTGCATGCCATAACGGTGTAACACCCCTATTTCATGGAGCAGTTCATTATTGTTAGTGCAGTCACGCCCTGATGCTTTTAAGGCTATTATAGTTTTCAGCATAGATTTAGATAAACAAAACTTTTCAGCGTAAAATTGTAAATATTTTCTTACCTATCAATTTTAACATTATGTTTTGGGTGCTCAGAAGAACCGTCTCATTGAGACGGTTCTTTTGAGTACCAACAACATATGTTTTGGTTGAGAAATATGAATATTATTTTTCGTTACACACTCTTAACTAAAGGCATGTTTCAGTAAGGGCTGCAGTCACAAAATACTTATCAGAATAGCAAACAGGGAAGACCTGATCTGGGTCTGCGCTGTTTGTCTCGGCATTTTGGCAGGGATTTTGGTAGGCAACTAGTATTTGAAGCTTTAGAATATTTTCCTATCAATAAAATATGAACTATACTTTATATCTGTCTGGTTCTTCCCATGAGTCCAGATAAAATCTTACAACTGTTTCTGTTGTTTTTGTTTTGTTGTTACTGTTTGCTATACATCTGATCAGGTTGCTGCTGACATCCCAGTCAACAATTTTTCAGTCATGTTTGGATGTATACCTGTCTTCCTGGGAGAAACTGGTACTAATGAGAGGTTAAAGTGTCTTGTTCAAGGACCCAACACAGTGCCTCTGGTGAATCTCGAACCAGCAACCCATCCAGTCTGATCTAACACTCTACCTCTGAGACAATACCCTCCCCACAGTGGAAAATCATATAACCAGCTGATTTCACTTTCTGAAGTCAGCTGATCAGTGTAGATACACTGTATCCAAAAGAGAACAGTCTCTAAAATTCTTTACAGCAGGAAGGCTGGATCCTGATCAGCTGGCTATTCTCATTGGAATTCAGCTGATCATCTGGAACTCACATGTACACTGTTTTCTCAAGACGATCTACTCAGGTTCTGCTCAAGTGCTAATTAACAGCTTATGTGGTGCTTTGGTATCAATGTAATAAATGCATAACTATGGCACTGCCACAGAGAAATGACCTTGATATTCCATATGATGTTAATATGATAATTCATAGCTTCAGAAAAGATGTTTATAAACCCAAATTTGCCAATATTCTCACAGAGGATTCTTAACTGTTTGATCCACACTTTGATGATATTCATGAAAGATTTTTTGAAAAATGAATTCTGAAAAAATCTGAAGATGGCAATTGGCGATAAAGATAGGTCTAGACAAACAGCACAGGTCAAGCAGTCTGACCAGGCTCTTCCCTGTTTGCTATTCTGGCATGCATCTTGTGCATTCCAGCCCTGCATGATAACCAACATTTTATTTGCGAATGAAAATAGAACATTAACCGTATATTTGTTATATATAAACTACTATTTCTGTCGCATTCACAGGCGCTCGTTGTTTTGATACCTATCTTTCTTGGTAATGCAAAAGCCTGAGTGCCCTAGAGAGCTTGCAACGTTGAACTAGCCTCAGTATTTCACAGTGTTATCATATCACATGTAAATGTAAGTGAAACACTCGCTCACTAGTAGAAAACTGATCAGCTGGTCTCTCAATCCTGCTACTTTTTAGCACCGCTAAAAGTTACCCTTTCAGGTTAAAATTCAAAAATATATTCCCTTTCCAAAACAAAATCTGTTGGAAATGTGAGTAGCATAGGTGAGATTATGACATCTATACTAGGCCAAAAAAGAAACACCGCATATAAAACATACATTGTATATGGGAATCTTTCACCAATCTCTTGCAAACGATTTGTCACAGTTTGAGCGCTGATTCTTGGGTTATGAGTTCCTGGGGTTGTCCTAGCTATCATTGTCACCGGACGAAATTGATTCAGCAGTTTTAACCTACGTTTTTATCGATCTTGACGTCGCGTCATTAGGCGATGACGTCATGAATGCGCACGGTCTGACATTGTTCCTCATTGTCAGAATCGTTTCCTCAGACGTTCAGTCGTCCTTGTATGGCATCAAAAAGGTTAGGCTATCATCGATGCCGTCACGTAATCTTGTTACATTCTTATCGCCTCTTCGCGTTCAACATGTGTCAGTTTTGGCATCGTAAATTAGCAATGTGTAATCTTCAATTTAATTTTTTTAAACGTTTTCACGCAAATTGGATATTAGACTAGTGATTTCAGTAGTTATTACATGTGTAAATCAAAAATTAAATGAGTGTACACGTGAAAAACTTGAAAATAAAAGACAGCCAGTACACTGGTTTGGGTTGACTGAGCCCAATAAAACAATGTGAATAATGTTTGGCAGGAAAAGTAGCGAAACATAGATAGCTTTTTTAATCTTAATGTGCGGCGTTTCTTTTTTGGCCTAGTATATATGTGAGCAGCTGAGACTAAGATGATCAGTCTCACCAGAGCCTTGATTAAATTCCCACACACAACAACTGCCTAAAATTCCAGGTTCTATGACTTCATGTACATGCAAACTATACATGTAGGTACCATAATCTAATGGGCAGACAAATACATGTACAGTATTATTTTAATCAGAAGGAAAATAGTAATAACTCTTTGGGTGCTGAGCACCTTTTCATAAGTCCAGATAAGGAAATTCTATTTGCGTAAAATTGCGATTATTTTAAAACCCATTAATTAAAACATGTGTTTTGGGTGCTCAAAAGAACCGTCTCATCGAGACGGTTCTTCTGATTACCCACAACATATGTTTTGGATGAGAAATAAAGAAAATAATTTTCCAATACACACTCTTATCTGGAGACCTGCCTTTTATTCATCTTCTATTTTTCTAAAAATTAACTTTTCGCCCCCCCCCCCCCCCCAAAAAAGTCAGGACTTAATAATACCACCAGAGTTTCACAAAGCTTGGATCTAGATCAGACCCGACATTTTGTCCGGCCAGATCTGAGTCCAAGCTGTTTTCAAAGGTTATCAGCAGGCACCACTAGCAGGCAGTGAGTTAATTACCAATAAGATAATGATAGACCTTATAATAAACATATGTGTCTGCAGATATGTAGATAGCATATGGGTATGCAAAGGTCCAGATGTGAGCAAGACTGTTAGAAGCCATCTGATCTGAATCTATAGTGTTCATCAAGGTTCAGCGTGATAAGGGTTAACACCTCACCCCTTCTGGTTTGATACAAATTACAATAAACTTGGGATAGTCCATTGTACATATAGGGGTGTCAGGTTATAATTTTCAAAAATGTATTCTTTAGTCTGTAGATCTGTTTTTCCTTTACAATCAATGCGTCATAATGTGACATTTCATCTGTGTCTTTACTGTTTGCAAAAGTACCCATTTAGGGGTTTCCCGGATACAAAGGATTATGTAATGGCTTTAAAGACGAAAACTTATTTTGCTTGTTTGTTATGATGTTTACAGCCCAGTCAACATTTTTTCAGTCATGTCAGGATGTTGCCTCAACTTGCCTGGTTTGAATTTTAAAGAAAATACTTACAATATGCTCAAAACAACTCCTTATCTGAACCTATAAGTGATACCGATGAAAACACATGAAATATAATGTACCAAGGCCACACAAGGGAAATTACTTTCAAGTGATATTTATTAAACATATGTAGCCGTCCAGAATAGTAACATCACCAGGTTCCTTGCCAATTTTCATTCACAGCCTACCTGTTTGCTGTCCCACTTCACAGCAATAGCTAGTAAACACAGGACATACTGTAATTGAGCTTTAACCGACTTCAAAAATCGTATGCAAGCAGTGAAGGCTCTGGCGAGACTGTGCGGATGCAGATGCAATAAGTATTAAAATCTCTCATGAACCATGCAGTACTCTAATACAGAATGTAATAAACAAGAACATGCGGTTCTTTTGAGCACCCAAAACATATGTTTAAACTGATGGGTAAGTAAATATTTACAATTTTATGCTCAAAATTTTTGTTTATCTAAACCTAGATGCTACCTGTTTGCTGTCCCACTTCACAGCACTAGCTAGTAAACACAGGGTTAGAGTCTGAGCTTTCACCGACTTTATTTCTTTGCGTATTCAGGCACTGAGGGTGTTGGCAAGACTGTGCAGATGCAGATGCAATTATTTAATCAAAATCTCACGATCGAGCTTACTCAAATACAGACAATACATATACATGCAAGCCTAAAGAGATAAGATTTGGAAATTATAAATTAATTTTCTTATTTCTCAAGTTCAACTTAAATATTATGTTGAGGGTACTCATTGAGGTGGTTCTTTTGAGCACCCAAAACAGATGTTAAACGAATGGCTAAGAAAATATTGTGAACTTTATACTAAAAGTTTTGGTTATCTGGACATCAACTAAGTCTGCTTTTGACTCCAATACTGACAGACAATGCCTAAGATGACCATTGCAAACAGTTAGTCCTGATCTGGACCCAAACTGTTTCCAAGGTTATCAGCAGACAACAAAAGTTGCGGCTAGCAGAGTTAAATAAGTCTAAATACAATGTATAGGTCATGTTCCTAATATTTACATTTCCACTGCGAGTCTTTAAATGTACCTTTACATTTGAGATGTGGTTCATACTTTCATGAACAAATCGATTTAAGCCACATCCACATATGCGCCATTTGAGCGGGCTAACATCAAGTCAATCCAACAACGTTGCTTGTTTACTGAAGTTTGCATGACGAAGAACATGCATCACCATGATGTAGGCGTGAAAATTGGGCGTTTTGGCTATTCAAAAACCCTACATAATGTCTGATATAATTCAAAATATCTGAAAAAAAAAACAGCCAAGTTAGGTGAAAATTGATACTTGACTGATAATATAAAATGTAAATATATATAATAAATTCATTTTTTGGAAGGTGCATGGAATCATAAATACTTCGGGTCTCTTGCAAAGTTAACGTGAAGCCCTTTGGGCTTCACTTACTTTGCACGAGACCCGAAGTATTCATGATTCCATGAACCTTCCAAAAATTGAATTCATTTCTTAAATGCTCATACATGCTGATGAGACCTAAATTAAACATTTTTAACATACCAAAAGCACTGAAGATTTATAATTAGGCTGTATGAATATACAGCACTATTTGCATAGGATTTGTGTCAACAAATTTTGAGAGATTTACATCTCATTGTTTATTTAATCATAATTCTCTTAGATTAACTTAAAACTCATTGCATGCTGGTAAATTTCCATGATTTGTTGTTGTCTGCAGATTATTTCAAAAGGAATTCTCTAAAAAAATTGTTCCAAGAACACCATTAGAGAGACTAACAGTTTGGATACAGATCAGGCCCAATTTTTTGTCAGGCCTGATCTGAGTCCAAACTATTTGCATAGTTTATCAGCAGACGACACTGATGAAATGGTCTTCACTGTTTGCAAATTTAGTACCTGTTAAAGGGATTTCAGAATACAAAGAGTTAACATGGAATAATACTGGTTGTTGTTTTTTCAGGCTTAACTCTAAAGGGTTTATTTAGCAAAAAACAATCTACAATTCTCTGAAGAATCTAAACTGTTCATTTTTTTTTGCTACTAACTAACTAATTTGGGTCAATTGTTGACGTCTACAGATGAGAGAACCGTAATCTATCTAGGACATATGCTGCTTCTTATGTCTCACCCCTGGAGGGGTCAGGAGAAATATTGTTTTTCCCCTTGCGCCTGGCTGTCTGTCCGTCTGCCACAAAATTGCATCTGCTCTATTACTTGAAAACGATTAGATATTTCAATGAAACTTCATACATTTGTAAAGCACATTCAGACGATGTGTCATGCACAAGAACCATAACCCTGCTTTAGATATCTTTAGAGTTATTTCCCTTTTTTCATTTGCAATGCTATTTTGTGTCCGCTCTATAACTTAATAACCGTTAGAGGTATTTCAACGAAACTTCATACCTTTGTAAAGTACATTCAGACGATGTGTCATGCACATGAACCATAACTCTGCTTTGGATATTTTTGGAGTTATTTCCCTTTTATCATTTGCAATGCTTTTTCGTGTCGGCTCTATTACTCGATAACCGATTGAGGAATTTCAACGAAACTACATACATTAAAATTTTGTAGAACACATTCAGATGACGTGTCATGAAAAAGAACCATAACTCCTGCATACTTTTTTTTTCAAATTAGTCCCCTTGTAACATAACTAAGGCCAGTTGATTTACGGGAAATTATTTTCAGATTTAGGGTCGGGGGGACGGAGAAAAAAAGCTCTGAAAATGATCAGTCGATAATAAAAAAATAAAAAAAAGAGATTTTTTTCTTTAAATCTTTTTTTTTTCAATATCTGGAGAACAAACAGTAAAACTATTAAGGTATAAAACCAACAGTCAGTTATCAGTTTTAACAGTGTCACTCTATAAAAAAAAAAAACACAGACAAAATGGCAAACCTTGTAGATCCTAACCATAATGCTCCCCTAGGAGAAGTCTGATCGGGATCTACAGTGTTTGCAGATGACTGTCTGAAAACTTCATCATCATGACAGACTGACTAGATAAGACTGACTAGAAGTTGGTAATATAAACCACAGAGTTTGCACAGGCTTAAAAAGTACTTGAATTTAGAGGGCTTTCTTGAAAAATCCTTGGAAATTAAACCTGCCTTGAAAAGTACTGGAAAATCACTCAAAGCCTCATACTAGGGCACTGAAAAGTGAAAAGTCATTATTCCCCCCCATCCCCGTAGGTGGGGGAACAGTGAACACAAATGACTGGTGCATAACTAACGAGACAGGGCCAAATGCACCAGAGAACGAGTTGACCTGGGAGACGACTTGACCCGCTTCCATTGTGATGATTGGCAGGCTAGACTTTAGAATTTGTCAACCCAATAAATGTCCTATTTTAAACACTAAATTGAGTGGTGGACAGATTCTAAAGGCGCTCCTATTTATGTTTAAATTCATGGATAACTGACTAAACGGTGATTCTCCGCAAAACAGTTCACTTGGTTCTCCCTCTCTCTGAGTCTCCAGTGAATACCGATAAAACAGAAACTTGGTCATCTTCGAATATTTTGGATACTTCATTTCCGATGGTTGATTTCAAATTGACATGCCGTAATGCTTTTTTATTAAGTACCTTAATAGTAAAGCACTTGAACTTCAGAACGAAAAATTGTTGGCGTTAACGGCCATATTGAAAATAGGAAGAAATACTGGTTGCCCGCTTCATGTAAAATAACCAGCACCGGTTTCAAAACACTGGATTTCCATTTTATAATGTGAAATCAATACACGCCGGTAACCAAAGTTGGGTGAATCGATCTCGCAATCCATTTTTATTTTTAATGAAACGAATAATAATTAGAGTCGGTGGATAGAATAAAATAAAAAAAAGTTTTATTAATTTTATTTTCTTTGCACTTTCGCGAAAATTACAGTCGGCGGGTCTGTAAAATCAAATAATAAAAAAATTCTGGCCTAAATGCAATTTTCTATCTGCTCTTTAAATTGAACACTGTTAAAGCTATTTGGTTGAAACTTGATACATTTGTAAAGCACATTCAGACGACATGTCATGCACAAAAAACATAACTCTGCTTTGGATATTTCCCTTTGATTCTTTGCAATGCCATTTCGTGTCCCCTCTATAACTCAATAATCGCTAGAGGCAGTGTTTCCGCGAGAGTGCGTTTCTTGTGTTTTTGAGGCAATAAATTGACTGTTGACGCACTGACAGTTTGTCTGTGCGTTTTTGTGGCACACACAAAAAAGCAGCGAGAACAAAACTCTGTCGCCTTTATGTGCCGAGATCTGAGACTTCAAGTTTACCTCTATAAATATTTTTCCTGCGGAAAATAGACCGCTCACAAATATCTTTGCTGAGTATTTCCATGACATATCTGATTTGTTTAAATAATAATGACGACTGCGCGTGTCAAAAGCCATTGGCAATTTGCACAGATGGGCTTTCATTCCAAATTATTTTGGCTTGTTTCGCTCTCACTGCTATTTTCGGGCTTTATACAGCATTAATTTTTAAGAAGTAGTCTAGAAAAGAAAGTTTTCTTTGCTCCAATACACCGAAATATATAAGACAAAAAACTTTAAAAGAAATGAAATCAATGCCTCACTTCTATTTTTAGACTGACTGTCTGCAAATGGGTGAAGCGCTCAACTGTTAAACAATAATGGCTGCCCCATCATGTAATCGGTGAGCAGACACTTTTATTTTTTGTCCTCTTAAGGATACTAAGGGCTTTAACTACAAGCAACACAACATTGCATAATTCCCATGAAACAGAAAATGTAACAAAAGTTATCGATCACAAGCCTACCGATAGTAAATAAAACGTGCACCGATCGAGACGACCATTATCTAACGATAGGGGACATTCTTCAAATACCTTTAATATCAATGCATGCACAGACAAATAAAAAAGATGCTAACTGTGTATGTGGAGCTAAGGAAACAATAAATCACTATTTAATAGAGTATGCAATGCAGGGCTCTCACACTCCTTTTTGGGAATGGGGCCGGGGCCCATGGGATTGGGAAAATTAGCTGCGTTTTGACTAAAATTGGGAAATTTGACATCGTCCATATGTATCACGTTTCCATTGCTAGATTGATTCCAATTATTAAACTTACCTTTTTTCTTGATATATAATGTAATTGTAAGTAATTAGACAGCTACTTAAGTTTAATTGAATACATCTGCAGTTTTCTGGGACCAACCTTATATGTTTCCCAAAACAAATATACATGTAATGCTATAATGAATGTTAATTAGTGTACAATGAGAAAAGGGAGAGGAAGAAGCAAGTGTGATTGTATTCTATTATTCAGTGAAATTGTAATTATGCAACAATATGTTCTGTATTTGTATTATATGAAATAAAGTAACTTATATGAAATAAAGATGGAGAACCCCCCAAACCCCCCCCCCCCCAAAAAAAAATTCTTGGTAAAATTGGGAATTTTTTTGTCTGGAATTGAGAAAAAAAAACATACTTTTTGGCATTGGGAATGGGGCCAAATTTCGGCCCCAAAATCGGGTGATCGAGAGCCCTGCAATGTATGAAAATGTAAGGGAAAAAATTAGGAAAAGACTTTTTGATTGCTGTGGGATACTTCACCTACATGTAAACATATTATTAGAAGCAAAACACCTGTCACATGTCACATGCCAACTCAGCAGATTTTAACATGTGACCCAAACAGCCAATGGTCACTGCATGCTTTTTTCATGGAGGACTCAGCCATTCATAAAACTGTGATGTCATTGTGTTTAACATATGTGTTTTGGGGACTTTTTTTGTAAACAAATCATTATTTGCTTCTACAAAAGTGGATGTTCAATATATTGGACATATTTTTGTGTGAGCATCAACTAGAGGTAAGGGACTTACTATTACAACAATTTTTACACAAGACAAATTGGTCTTTTTATAAGAGTTTGAGTCAAATGTCAGAGTGTTTCTATTTGAACAAAATGTGACCCATAATATTAGGCTTAAGAATGGGACATAACAGAAAATCCATTCTTAGGCCTAATCTTAGACCTAGAAAAAGTTCTGACCCTCTTAATTTGCCAAAGATCCCCAGATTTTCAAACAAGGGGTCATCAATCACCCCCAAAAATTCTGGTCTTGCAGAAACACCAGTTGTAATCATATTATGCTTGCTTCCTGTCGATTCGACCCTTCCTGTCAATTCGAGCACCATGGTGAATCGGAATTTTAGCTCGTGACGAGTATTGGAACGTCCGAAAATCCGGACGCATCAAAGCGAGAGCTCATAAAGTAAAGATAAAAAGCGGAAAAAGCTGGATCTAGTTGCAATTTCATCCAAGAAATAATAATTTATGTCTAATATTTCCAAAATACCTTCTCAAAAGAAAGTTTTTAGCCCAATAAGAATTGGTATATTCGTTTTGAAATCACCCTTTTTAGCTGACTAATTCTTTATTGATCACGGAGACGCTTGTTCGACCTAATTACATTTTTTTCTGAAAATTACAGTGCAGTTCACTTGATAAATTCTGTTACTTTTATCGATCTTTTGTCGCTACTTTTTGAATGAAAAAAAACAAATTTGGGCTTCTTTTCAAGCATATCCCAAACGGTTACACAGGAAATAGCGGGACTACAATCCAATAACTAAGATCATAGACATTTCTATGAAGTGATATACATTTTTGGTACATTTTTTGGTGTCTCCTGACCCATTTAACTGATGGTGAGCTGTTGCTATCATGGAATGTCCATCCTACAGTTGTAAGTTTGTCTCGTTATTTTTTAGTGACCCTATCGTTTGTAGGCTTTTAAAAAAATAATAAAAAAGTGAAAATCTGCATTAAAGTCTAGGAATCATTCAGAAGAAACATATTTTTTGAACTGGACTGTAGATTCATATATCATACTTGACCTTGGTGGTTTTAGCAACCGACCAATCAGAGCAATCGATTTGACAGGAAGCATTTAAGTGATCCAGAGCGATGACATCATGTTGATGAAAGGCCGCTGTTTACAAATTTTGGGTTGCTGGCTATGTTAAGTTCGTTTTCTTCTTTGTTACAAATGTTTAGTTAATATTTTTTGCTTAGATAAAAAAATATAGGGAGTAGCCATAACGCGCATGCGCAAAAATTGTGATAAGGTGGTCGAATGCAGGGCAAACCAGGCTACAGATATTTTTAACTTGTAGCTAATTTCTCGCGTTTACCACCCTCCCAACCCTACAGGTAAATTATATTAACCGAAATTAATTACATCCGACCACTTAATCCACATAACTAACATCTGAGTCATTTAATATAGCCTCAAATATACACAGAAATCATGCTGTGCAGAGCTGTCAAAATAAAACTTGACATGAAAACAGAAGACAAAGGTGAATTATTCGCACCTGAGACGCTAAATTCTTAATTTATCATACCCATATGATAAGGTATCTATCTTTGTACATTGTGAGTTAGAAAACCGCATATATTTTTCAATAATCTTGCAAAGAAATTAAGAAATCACTCACCGAAAAACCTGGTCCAGCAACTCCAATAATTAGATTAGTGACCTTGACCTTAATCAACCGGTGCAGTGCTTCATTTGTGCCCCGTCAGATGAACCGTACCTAATTTAACGTCCCCAAGTCAAAACGTTCCCAAATCCAAAACGTACCATATGGTTTACTTAGAATCTGACTTTGTTCCATGCGAACGACAAATGCACAGACCAGCCTGCGCATCTGCCCATACTTTGTACCCTGCAAAATTAACCAAATTTCAACAATCTAGCTGTCATTGAATCTGACCAGACTGGACTGAGCACTTTTTTATGTTTTCACATTGGTGACAATGGTGTTTGGGAAAAAAACGTTTGGTATTGATTTTAGCAAAATGTGTTTAGGAGGAAAGATGAAGAGGAGAATTAGTGTCAACTTCTCCAAAAGGTTCCACCATCCAAGATGTTGCAGATAACGCTGCATGCACTCAGATCTCGCATTCTTTTTAGCATTTGTAGCAATTATGAGGGTCTAGATAGGGTATAATGATTAGTGAATAATTGCCCTTTTTTATAATGAATAGTGAATAGTGAGCCAAAAAAATAATGAATAGTGAATTATGAGAGCCTAAAAAATAATGAATAATCCCATTTTTTTTTTAATGAATTGAAGAAAAAGTAATGAATAGTGAATAATCAGGTTTCTATGCCACCTTTCTTACTTTTAATGAATAATTGGTCTTACTTTAATGAATAACCCAAAATTTTAATGAGATGAATAATGGGCTAAATTTTAAATGAATAGTGAATACCAGACCCCCCCCCCATCCAGACCCTCAATTATAGTGCGTCAGGAATGTCATTACCTTTAAAGAGATGCATTCAACAACTATTGTTTGAAGAAAATGGAAACGTGTGTACGACGTCAACACAAAATCTTAGTTTCGGATCACGTTCACAAAATAAAAGGAC
The DNA here is from genome assembly GCA_964019695.1 of Loripinus fragilis. Classification (NCBI taxonomy): domain Eukaryota; kingdom Metazoa; phylum Mollusca; class Bivalvia; order Lucinida; family Lucinidae; genus Loripinus; species Loripinus fragilis. Next base: position 43,067,450 of record OZ026530.1, on the reverse strand, counting down.
CCGTCCATGGGAACCCACAGCTTCTACCCTGTAAATGAGCCTGCGCGACGTAGATTCTGCATATGCACGGCAAGTTCTAAGTATGATAGTATTGTTACAAAACAACATTTAATAACTTTATCTTCGTCGTTTGAGCTCACCCCTTTTTGTCACACGCATCTTTGAATTTTATCTGCTAATAAATAATTTTGAAAATTTGACCAAATTCATTTTATTGCGATACCTTCATTTATGTACACACAAATATGTTGGCTGCACTCGGGGGCTGCACAAGACCGTGACTTCTGGAGAAGTTGGTGCAAATTCAATTTTTCCTCTACAGCTTTCTATAATCATATAATAAAAAGGGTTATCCTCGAATATCAATGCGAAAACCAAAAAAATAAAGTCACAAGAAAATAACACCCCTTTGCCATGCTCGTTCGCTGAAATCGTCTAAAGAGATCTGAACGTGCTGAGGCAAATTAAGTCGACATTTACATGGTTATCAGCCGTTTGGTAGCCGATATGGCTTTAGACGATTACATACTAAAGATAAACCTTACAAAAAATAAAGGATGGTAGTAATTATAAGGCGAAAAGTTTTAATGAATTTTTAAAAAGTAGATGAAAATATGTTTGTAAGACAAAATGGATGGTCAAAATTCTATCATGTCAAAGAAAAATAAATAAATACTTTTTTGTGTTTGTTCGCAAGAGAAAACAGTATCTTTGAAGAGAAAAAAAGCCAGCAAAAACATACTCACGGATTGCAATCATGTGTTTTGTTATTTATGTATATGAACGTAAGATGATATGAATTCACATCTAGACCATACTTATGTGGGTTTTAATTGGATTTTTCAGAATTAGGGCTTTATGACAATTTGAATTTACGCTATTAAAGACCATTGAACTAAAAGGGAATACCTTACTTGAACCGATTCTTTTTACACAAATAAGTTTCCAATGTCGAACGGGGTGTGACGCTTTGTGTTTTGTGGTAAACTCCTTTAGACTTTTTGTCTTCAAATTAAAGTTATTGTTATCTATGAACAAGTGCACTGCGTGAAGATTGTATTTTGCTATGTTATGCTTCTTATATCGTTTTGAAATCTCTGCTAAAACGCGAGTGGTGCCCAGGGGATATGGACTCATTCCCCTTAAGATATCCAACATGACCATATTCTGAAGAAGTTGATTTTAGATAAACCTAAGTGACCCCTGAGGCGGGTCTCTTTTAGACCCCAGGGGCATAATTTGAACACACTTGGTAGAGGTCCGCTAGGCGATGCTATATACCAAATATCAAGGCTCTTCAGGTTTTTCCCTATATAAGGAGGCCTATGTGAAACATGTGACCCCCATGGCAGGGCCATTTTGCCCGCAGGGGGGTGGGGGCACTAGTTGAACACATTTGGTAGAGGTCCACTATGTGATACTGCATACCAAATATCAAGGCTCCAGGCATTGTTGTTGCAGAACACGTTTTTCCCTATACAATTATTGACTAATGAGGCATTGGATATCACATCATATTCAATGCCTCATTAGTCAATAACTGTTTTATTATATAACATCTAGAGAAAGATGTACGGGTATCATTGCACCTGGGAAAAATACTGAACTTGTTTACAAGTTTATGGACAGTCAAGCATTTAGCAGAAATAGTGCAGACCTAGATAAGACCACCCGTTTACTATTTTATATATGTTGTGCATGAGTGTTACTAACACAAATTCTAACACGCCTCACCTGTAGAGCCAATGTTAAAATAGTGTGGTATATCAAACAATAATTCACAGCTTTGAAAACGCAGGGAAAATGTGTGATAGCTGACGTCATTTGTTACTGGAAACTGACGTCATTCACGACGTTAGACGGCGTAACGTCGTTTTTACGCGTGAAAGACGTTACAAATACATGTAAACATATGCGACGTGGTCTAAGTATTGGCGGGAGTATTTCGGTGCAAAGGCGGAAAATTGGAAGAAGCTGAAGACTTCAAATTTGTTTTCGTCGTTTATTGTGCAATACAATCGAAATAGATCAGCTCCAGTGCGTGATTTGTTGCGTTCTCGGCAACTACGATAGGATTATTAGCGACGCTTTAGAAAAGCAGAATCGGAACGGAAAAAACACAAGGAGTCTAATTTTAGAAACTAATATTCACTGGCAAGCGCGTGCTGGCCAGTGAATAGGACAATATATAGACTGACCACGTGAGCGCTCTAAGCCAATGGAAATCGGTCTTTTGACTTAGTTATATAATAAAAGCCTATGTTGTGTTTGTTTTTAACGTCCCACCAACAGCTAAGGTCATATGGAGACTGGGCCACGCTTAAAGTCTCGTCCGATAGACTGGTGAACTGGGGATCGATCCTGTGACCCCTGATTTACAAGGCAAGTGGTTTATCCACTTCACCACAGCGACTCTATATAAGCCTATTCAAAACATGTGAACCCGAAGTGGGGCCCTTTTTGGCCATAATTTGAACAAACTTGGTAGGGGTCTATTAGGTGATGCTACATACCATATATCAATGCTCTAGGCCCTGTGGTATCAGACAAGAGTTTACCAGGTTTTCCCTATATAAGCTTATGTTAAACATATGACCCCGGAGGCAGTCCAACTTTTGGCCTCCGGGGCATAATTTGAACAAACTTGGTAGAAGTACACCAAATGATGCTACATACTAAATATCAAGGCCTTGTGGTTTCAGACAAGATTTGTTCATTTTATCCCTATATAAGCCTATGTAAACATTTGACCCTGAGGTGAGGCCATTTTGGCACCAGGGACATACATGTAACTTGAACAAACTTTGTAGAGGTCCACTAGGTGACCTAGATCAATGCTCTAGGCCCTGTGCTTTCAGACAAGATGTTTTCATGTTTTCCCTATATAATAAGCCTATGTAAAACGTGTGACCTCCTGTGAGGGGCCATTTTTGACCCCAGGGGCAGGCATAATTTGAACAAACTTTGAAGAGGTTCACTATAGGTGATGCCACATACCAAATATCAAGGCTCTCGGCCTTCTGGTTTCCGACAAGATTTTTTTTATCTCAAAAATCTATTTTTAGTCTGTGTGACCTAGATATACAACAGACCAAAACCATTTGAACAGTTATGAAAGAGGGCCACAGAAGGATCATTCCTGCATCCAGCCAGTATTTAGGTATTTTTAAGCAATTGTTGATGGCAGACATTCATTGATCACAATAGCTCACGGCTCAGGTGAGCTAAAACACAACAAAAATAAAATAGTGTGGATATAAACTTTATTTTCCACTATTTCTATGCTCAAAAATAAACTTTTCAAAAATGTGAACAAACAAATAAAAGTGTGCATATGTAAACAACAAATCATATATGAAAACTATTTTCAGGGACAAAATGCTAATGTAATTTGGAAATTCCAACTTGCGACCCCTTAACTCTTTGCCTGTCAGTGTCCTCTGCTGATAACCTCTGTAAACAGTTTGGAGCCAGACCAGGCCTGACGAAGTTCTGGATCCAAACTGTTTGACACTAGTGGTGTTCCTGAAAGATTTGTTTGAAAAGGTCAATTATGAAAAAAATCCCAGCATACAAGTTAAATGAGCCATATCGAAAAAAAAACCCAACTGTCCTTCAGGTTTCAGACCAGACAAGACTCGAACGAAATGCTCAGCTACAGAGACTAGCTAGAATCTTGGATGTAATAAGTAAAGAACTTGAACAATACCAGCAGCAAATGATGGTCGTACTGATCTGTCCCTTTTTGTTCTCATTTGTAACAGAAAAAGACTTTTCATCTTTCTTTTTTTTTTTTTGGGGGGGCGCGGGGAGGGGGGGGGTTGATTCTTTATGTCCCAGTCAACAGCTATGGTCATGTTGGGACGGTCAGTTCACCTAACCATACTTTCCTGGGCAAGCTTGACTAAGCAGTCAACCAGTTCTGCGTGCACATACTTTCACTTGTAGTTGACAACAACCCTTCTTGAATCAACGAAAGGGAGGAGAATGACCTCAGAATTTTTTTCATGATCAATCTCCAGGAAAGTTTGGGACTGGGCCTGGATCAAACTTGCGACCCCTGGATCTGCAGTCAGACACGTTATCAACTACACTACGTGGTCGGTAGAAAAAGATTCCTTACAACATGGCTCATCATGATAACTCTGCATGCTGGGTAATTGACTATGCTATTTTTCAATCTGTTAAAGCAATACAATCAGACTGTCAAACAATTTGGCTCTAAATCAGGCAGTACATTTTGCATGGCCTGATCGACGTCCAGACTGTTTGCGAAGAATTTCAGCAGATGATAAAAGAAATCTCTTGTAGGCAAAGAGTTACTTTATGGTCTTAATACAACAGACCAGCCCATTCTGTTGAGCATTATTTTCAGGTCTCCTGGATGGTATGACATCTAAGCATGCTACACGTTTTGATAAAGCACCGTCATGTAGCTGCTCCAAAATATTTTACAGTGGAGTTTTTCAAACAAATTATAGGAAAATGAACATAGAAATGGTTCATAATTAAACTTACAGAAAACTTGGAAAAATATAGATTTTTTTAGAAAATGAGCACTCAAGTCAAACAGCAAAGCAAATTATCGTAACTATACTTCTGGCTTAACCCTTAAAGCACCACCTACATTTTGCAGCAGATGACAATTTTAAATTTTGCTGCTTTTTCAAAAATAACAAATAAGGCATGATATTTCATGAGAATTGTCTGCTGGCAGACAGTTCTCATGAAATATCATACCTTATTTTTTTTGAAAATTGGGAAAGATTTCGCAAAATTTGTCGTCTGCTGCAGTTGTGATTGGGGCTTTAAGGGTTAAAGTTAAGCATATTTTAAAATTTCAGAATAAACTTTTGAAACAACTGTCATTAACACAATTGCTCTATTGCAACATAATGAAGGATCATATCACTGCTTCTGTGTGTAACAGTTATTTTTGTATACATCGATGATACGGTTATATATTGCAGAATTTGTTCAAAAAGAGACCACCTTGATATAAACCGGTAGTGCATTATTTAGAAACCAATATTGTGTTGTTTCAATAACACTCAATAATATGCCAGAATAAAAAGTTTGCCAAGTTTTATTAGAATTACATGATAGAACTTAAAATGGGAAGTAATCTTGGTCTCCAGTTTTTGCTAGTTTCATAATATATGGTTTTTCTGGTACCTTAAATATGCATTTGTATCTTCCATGAATCTGAAAATACTTGACAAAAAATCACTTAAGCTAGTGTAAAAATAGACAAACCTTAGTTTGCAGTTAAAAAAAAATTTATCATGGGTACATGTTTGAATTTTTATTGCTACTATCCACAATTAATTGGTATGCAAATATGCTTAACTAAATGCCAATATTATAATTGAACTTTTTGGTTACTGTAAAGGCGGCACCTCATGAATGTGTAAATAGGACTGGTCTACTTTAGACATGGGTAAAATCTGAAAATGAGGTGTGATTTTATTCGAAGGTAACTGAATCATTGTACCATAACACCTCAGTAAAGACAGTAATTATTTAAACTTTAAAATGCCAGCAAAATAACTACATTTGAAACTGTTTGTTTATTGTTTAACATAAGTGTAGACAAAAAAAGTTTGGATCCAGATCAGACTGCTCCTATAGGAGCAAACTGATCTGGATGTACACTGTTTGTTAAAGAGGCTTCAAAATGATTCAGTAGACAACAAAAACATACCACTTTTTGTGATATGCGCTTTAAGTTTTAATACATGTTAGGTCAGGGATATACAGTCAGAACTTTCATGAAATGCACACACATTTTGCACAGAACAAAAAGCTTATCAACTCTTTACCAAATCATGAATAAAACCCAATTTCTATTCCTTAGCAGATGAAATAGCCGAACCACGCCCAGATATGAATATAAAAGTTGCCGCCCTTATAGTAAGCGAAAAATCTATTAATATATTTTGCTAAATGTCCAACACGAACTCGCAACAAGCTTTGGGATTGAGCCCCACAAACTCATCCCAGACAATACCATATGCACAGCTTTTATCAATTATAAAAAAAAGATCAAAATTCATTTTAAACATTTCTTTGAACAGTCACATATAATAGTACTGTGAAAATTCTATTACCATTTATTTTTATAATGATCTTGAAAGCATCATACATAATTTGAGCGGTACTGTAGTCGGACGATACGTCGGCCTCCACTTAAGAAAACCTGTCTTCATGGGTTGCTAACAACAAATGCGCAGAAATGGAAAGTATCATGTTTAGACTTGCTACCTATCTCGTCTCTGTAGCTGAGCAGACGGGTTTGAATATTTCTTGGTTGGAAACCCCGAAGACAGGTTTTGTCGCGATGCGGCCAATGCCAAAACTTCAGGACAGTGGTGTACCATCTAACCACTGCGCTAAGCCTATGACAAATTAGTGTACTTTCCCAGCATGTAAATGTAACAAGTAAAAGTTAGCCCTTAAAGCGCCACCTATAATTTGCAGCAGACGACAATATCAAATTTTGCAGCTTTTTCAAAAATAACAAATAAGGCATGATATTTCATGAGAATCATCTGCTGGTATAAGGCACTTTAAGAGTTAAACAGCAATTTATATATGATGCTTTGAGAATGTCAAAAGATTAAGAGGAATGTCAATATGTTTACACAAAAAATATTAGCACTACCTGTGCTCATTGTAAATAAAATTATTAAAAGTTTCTCAATACACTTACCATATTCAATCAACTACAGTATAGTCTGAACTTAAGGTAACACTGTGCACATCTACAGTACAAACTGAACGTAGGCCAGATTTTTTTTATTAGTTGATTTACAGGATTTTTTTTCAGATCTAGGGTCGAGGGGACGAATAAAAAAATAAATAAAAAAGCTCTGAAAATGACCAGTTCACTGGTCATTTTCAGAGCTTTTTTTTTTTCCAAAGCTTTTTTTTTCAAAGCTTTTTTTCCCCATTAATATTGCCAGAAAAACAGTAAAACTAGTAAGGTAATCTTAAATATTTCATCATTTTTCTGAAAATCTGGACAGGACAATTACTTTTAACAGTTTCACTCTCAAAACTGCAGACAAAACCTCAAAAAAAATATTTTTTTCAACCAAACAAATAATATTTAGAATCGGCGGTTAAAATAAAAAAATTTTTTTTAGAAATTATTATTTTTTTCCTTCATTCCGGAAAATTACAGTAGGAGGTTTCGTAAATCAACTAATAAAAAAATTCTGGCCTTAAGGTAACACGCTGTGCACATAGTGTGCACATCTACAGTCAAGTCTGAACTTAAGTTAACAGCCTCTACAGTTCGAAATGAAGTCATATCGCTCTGTGCATGTAATGTACACATCTTAACTACAGTCTGAACTTATGTAAACACATTCTGTCTCTGTAATGTACACATCTACTGTCCTGCCAGCCAGGAGTGACAGTGACGTCAGGTTTTGTTTACAAAGTTATCAGGGACTTATAATCGATTGATTACTTGTGTATTAATCCTATCCACAGAATAGGATTAATACACAAGTGATCTATCGATGAGTGTTAGCTCAAGTGTGGTGTACAAGTTAATGTTTTACTTAATTGTAAACAAAATATTACGTCACTGTCACTCTTGGTTGGCATGACAGTACAATAGTCTGCATTTAAGGTCACCCTTGTATACCATCTACAGTAGAGCCTGACCTCAAGTTAACACCCTCTGTGCGTGTATGCACTATTCTTTATTTTCATTTTCATCACCATTTCTGTGCACTTTTTGTGTAACTCAAGTTCAAACCTCACCTCACATTTATCAGCATAAATACATGAAGTATATCATGTTTATGAAAAAAAACAAGTATGAAAAACTATCTCCCTTACCTCGGGGATTTTCACCTGAACCAAAATTTCTAAAGTTTGAATTTTTCTGTAAAATGCTAGCAATAAAATGTTAAGAGTTACAGACAGAGAACTATTTTAAAAGATACAGAATAAATGTTTTAAATATTTAAAACCCAATGTTATTAAATCAACTACATTTACTTTTAATATAGACAATCTTGTTTCAGGCAACCACCAGAACAAAAAAACAACAACTGAACCCTTAAAGCGCCACCTATAATTTGCAGCAGACGACAATTTCAAATTTTGCTGCTTTTTCAAAAATAACAAATGATATTTCAAGAGACTCATGTGCTGGCAGACAATTCTCATGAAATATCGCACCTTATTTTTTTTTTCGAAAACAAGGAAAGATGTCGCAAAATTTATCATCTGCTGCAATTGTGATTGGCGCTTTAAGGGTTAATTCAAATTAAGCAAAAACCAGAGGTTTTAATAGTTCAAGTGGCTTCTGTTTCAAGCTTTTATTTTCTATTATGGAAAATTGATGTATACAGCTTGTGCTGTTAAACTTTCGTTTCTTTGATAGAATCTTCCATCTATTTAGACACAGAAGAATGGGTGGTTCATTATATTTAGAGAGGTCTTCTGTTAAAATTTCTAAATTTCATTGAACAGCTGTCCCTGAAAGGGCAAACAGTGCAGACCCTCACATGATGTAAGGTTCAACCCTGTCAACGTACGGATTTACAATATAAAAAGTGTAAATAGAAAACCAATTTCAATCGGCATAAACTAAATAATCAAAAGTTTGTCCTGGAACCATTCTATAATATTTGGACCCCTTTGCGAGAAAACCTGTCTTTGGGGTTTTCGACAAAGCGAAACTCAAACCAGTCTCCTCAGCTACAGGGGCTAGCTAGAAAATTGGAATTTCACCTGTGGCAAGTTTAGATAAGACACTTTCCAAAGGCACTGATCAAGCTGATCAGATGCGCAGGCTGGTCTGCGCCTTTGCCTTTGTTGTTCACAAACCTGTGGACAGGTTTTCTCTCGCCGAGGCCCAATTATTATCAATGGGGAGTGCTCCCTAAAACTACTTTATTTTCTTTTATAGAGCTTGCATAAGTAATTTTTCATTGGCTGTGTAATGTTTAACCTACATTAAACTACAGTAAAACCTGTGTTAAATTGCCACTCTAAAAAAGACCACAAAATGGTTTCAAGACCGATTATCGCTAAATGCAGGTCAAAAGTATTGCAGAATGCTCCAAGTCTTAAGTTAACATTCTGTTCCCATGGTGTGCTCTTATAAGTGTTAACTTATTTTCTGTTCACATGGTATGCACTTCTAAGTGTTAACTTATTTTCTGTTCACATGCTGTGCACTTATAAGTGTTAACTTATTTTCGACCTTCATTAAAATACCAGTTGTCATGGGGACCTTTGTTTTTATGTCTTTTTTTGAGTGGCCGTTTTACACTGGTTTTACTGTACTACAAAATAAGCGGCACTGAAACAAGACTTAATTGACTTAAATATAGAGATCATAAAGCTAAAGTTTTGACTAAACCAAAGAGTTTAAAAGGTGAATACATTACACATTTTATTAGGAATATAAGAGAAAAATTAGCGTATTTATTCAAAATAAATACAAGACCTTACCCTTTTTACTGACAAATAGTCAGACATGTCCAAAATACTGTTCAACATATCATGAAACCAAAGTTTTTGTACCATTTACATGTCTGAATATTCATGGTAAAAAGGGCAGTTAATGATTGTGCATAAAAAATTCCTAACATTACACAAAAATATACCTTTTGGCTAAAATTTGAAAAAAAGAGTATTTTTAAAAGAAAGCCCTGTATTTTTCAGAAAGTTGAAAACGTGGAGATATTATCATTTTCAAGCACTTTCCTCACCATTTTCTCAACTACATGGGTGAAATTTCAAAATTTCCAAAATTCTGAACTTAAACTCAAATTTTAAAACTTGCAGAATACCTATAAAAATGAATAATTTCAAGTTTAAATAATCTAAAAACTAATCAGAGAAGTTATCATAATCTGCCTAATTCGGCATTTTGAGGCTGACTTTCTATGGAAAGTCCGCCTCAAAATCCTGAATTCAGGATTAATCCTGAAAATCTTCACCCATGCAACCATCAGGTCCTTGATAAAAATTCCTGGTCTGACAGAATAATTAACACTGAAGGCCTGATCTCTTGGACGTAATAAACTTTCACTGTGGCCCTCAGTTGACGGTAATTGACACCTAATGTCAAGCAGTGGGCATGAGCATAATGTTGTTTTTGGCTAGATGTCTCTTTAAAATTGGACTGGGGTTTAAATATGGGCCCTCTATTGCAGTCTGTAGAAATCTGAGGACCCGTTTGCATGAACATAACCAAGGGCCAAAACAAATGTTAAATGCTGATTAAAATATCATCTATATTGCACTCATTCATTTTATTAATTGTTAATTACTCGGAATTCTTTTCTTGCTTGCACAACTTTTGCTGTCTGCTGATAACCTTTGCAAACAGTTTGGACGCAGACCAGGACCGACAGAATGTTGGTCCTGATCTGGATCCAAACCATTTGACACTCTGATAATGTTCCTGAAAGAATTTTTGGAAAAAGTGGGAGTTTAAAAAGTCAGTAGACGTAAACAATAAGGATGAAAAATTATGCTTTAATCTTTCTATTGTTCTCGTCCTGTACTGTTCAGACACAAGACAAAAATACAGGGCAAAAAAAAGGGTTAAAAGGTAAATTGGTTTGATCATCTAATTATGAGGCACAGCATCCTAGTAAACAAGACAACCATTCACCTGCTGCTCTTAAATACCAGCGAAAGATTCCAAGATATCCCTTCAGTATTATACTTCAGTAACCCCCCCACCATTTAAGAAGCTTAAACATATTTGAATGTCAATTGTACTACTTTGATGTTCATTTTTCATTCTTCCGCAAAATTCTTCCATTATATACTAAATGAATTCTGTTTCTTTTATCTCTTAGGCAAATGCATTCTCTTAGGCAAATGATTCATTTGCATAGAGATAGTTGACAAAATTATGGGCATTTTGCAGACATTATTCAAGACCTCCAGCATAAGAGTGCCCACTTTTTTTTAAAAAGCAGCAGGTGCAAGGCTAATTAGAGTTCAATTAAAAAAATAATTAATATCAGTAATCAAATTATCCATCAGAAAGAATGGTATTTCATTGTAGAGTTAAGACCTCCGAGACAATTCTAATGAGTACTACGAAGGCATCTTAAAAGAAACATATAAAGGATCTTATACGAGTGCTCACGAATTTATTGAATTTAATAAACGAGTTGGGAAAAAGAGATAAAATGCAAGGCTTGACACGCATTTTATCACTTTTTCCCAACAAGTTTAATAAATTCGATAACACAAGTGCATTAATGTTGCACTCATATAGTAAATGAAAAATTATGCATTACAATCCCAAGATAAACTATACAATCATATTTTAAGCATATAAATCATACAAAGTTTAATAGTAAAAGGTAAAGAATATTTTTTAAGCACTGTAACAGTGTTTTTTTCTTTCATATTTTATTATTTTTTAAAATACTTTTTTTTCTATTTGATAAACATTAGAACATATATTACAAATTAAAGAGGAAATTATAGCGTCCAATTTAGATATCCAGTCAATTTTTTTCTGTTTAAAGTAAAACCAGTGTAAAAAAGCCACTCTCAAAAAGACCACAAATTGTTTTAAGACCAATTTGTTTGTTTGTTTTGTTGCTTTATGTCCCAAGTCAACTGCTATGGTCATAGCGGGATAACCACACTTTTTCCTGGGCAAGCTTGAACAAGCAGTTAACCAGTACTTCGTGCACATACTTTCGCTTGTGACTGACTAATAAACCTTCTTGAATGATTCAGCCGAAGGGAGGAGAATGACCGTAGAAATTATTTCATGATCAATCTCCACAAAAGTATGGGACCAGGCCGGGATCGAACTACCGACCCCTGGATCTGCAGTCAGACTCGCATCTGTTGCCAGACACGCTACCGACTGCGCTACGCAGCCCACTCGCATCTGTTGCCGGACACATTACCGATTGCGCTACGTGGCCCGCTCAAGACCAATTCTGGCTTAATACAGGTGAAAAGTATTGCAGATTCTCCAAGGGGAGCATTCTGCAGTACTTTTAACCTTCATTAAGCTACCATTTGTCATTGAGTTCTCATTTTGTCTATTTTTGAGTGGCCACTTTACACAGGTTTTACTTTATATTCCTAAAAGTTAGTATGTGTCAGTGTATTTATTTGGTTTCTTACATTATGAAAACATATCTAAATCAAGGGTTTTAAAAATTAAGGTGGACCTGGTTTCAATCTCTAAACCATTGTAAAAATCTTCCATATTTAATGATGTTATTTCTAAAGCTTTAAAAAAAATACACTAAATGTATCTTTGCATCTTGTGAACTTAGTAATAAAACCAAAAAATTATCCCATGCACTGTGTAGTTAATTTTGAATCATAAAACCATAGAGCCAATATTGTCGACAGATAAAAATTTGGTTTAAGAAAAGCCGTAACTGTAAAACGCTTATATTTGGCGGTAGTGATTATTTGATGATATTTACGATATAAAGGAAAAGTGCCAAAATTATAGAGTGAAATGTAATTTAGAATTTAGTTGAAACAGGATTCCCACAAAAATTAAAAAACACAATTCCATGATTTTTCCATGATCAAAAATGTAATTTCCAGGAGTATTTTATGCATGGACTCCAACCTCCCCTTTTAGCTGCATCTTCACCGCACTGAGCATACATGTGGAATGCAGCAACAGTAAAGTATTTAAACAAGCATGCTTGAAGACCATGCGTGCATTTTGAAATAATTAAAACTTGAAACCCCCCGTAGCCAAAATACTATCTGTCAGACACACAAATTTTGTGTGTCTGACAGTTTTCTGGCTACTGGTGGTTTCATCAAATTATTTCACAAAATTCCATGATTTTTCCATGATTATTCAGTTGTTTTTTCCGTATTCCATGCTTTTTCCATGCATGGAACTGTTTTTTGTTGTGATTTTCCATGATTCCCAGAGCTTGTGTGAACCCTGATCTATGTTATGTACTGTTGTGCCAACCAAAAGTGACAGTGACGTAATGATTTGTTTACAATTGTTAAGTAAAACATTAACTTGTACACGCCACTTGAGCTAACGCGAATCGAGAGATCACTTGTGTATTAATCCTATCCTGCAGATAGGATTAATGCACATTTAATCTATCGATTCTAAATCCCTAATAACTTTGTAAACAAAACATGACGTCACTATCACTCTTGGTTGGCACGACAGTATGAGTCTCTGTTTCCCTGTATTGTCCAACCCTCCTTGAAAGGGGCTAGCTACTCTAAAAGGAATGACTTTGGTCCCTATGGTTCCTATTGAGCAAATTCTTTCCTTAAAGACTAGCAACTATGATATGAAAATCAAGTGGTCATTAAAATAGGAAACCGCCAAAAGAGCTTCGTGCAGTCTATTAAGGGGCTTTTTTGTCCCCCCATGAGGCTAAAATATAAAAATTGCTTTTCACCAATTTGTTCTTATTAGTTTATTAGGACAATAACCAAAGTGTTAAATTCCCAAATTACTTTGACTTTTTATCTTTGTTATGGTAACAAAATGGCCACCAAAATAGGCTGAAAATAGGAAATTTACCATTTTGGTGCTAAATTGAGAGGTTTGAAAGAAATTATCATAGAGCACAAGCAATACCAAAAAGATATTTTTTTAACAGAAGATGTGAATTACCACGGCACACAACCTAAGGATTTTTTGGTATTTAGCTGTGCTGATATGGAATTCTTAAAAAATCAATCTCCAAAAGCCTTAAATTTAGTCCAAAATGGCAATTTCTATTTTAAGCCTATTTTGTCGGCCATTTATGTTACCATAGCAACGATAAATTAAAATAAATGCCGAAATTTTACACTTCAGTTATTCTTCTAATAAACCAATCAAAAGAAATTGGTGAAAAGCAATTTTCAGTTTTTAGCCTCCTAGGGGGCCAAAATAGCCTCTTAACCCACATACCCCTTTAAACAGTGCCATTATGTCAGTCTTCTAAAATCACTAAATTTTGATGCCGGGTATAATAAGTGTTTTACAGTTACTTGACTACTTTCGTATAAATCAATCAAGCTAGAGTTCATTAATCTTAAAAAGATGTCTGAAAAATCTCCATATGGAATTATCTCACTTTAAAATCTACTGGAAGACATGTTGTGCATTTCAAATGCAATTATAATAATAAGCTTCCCGTCCTAAAACAATAAAAAAATTAATATTATCATGGAAATAAAAAAAATCCTCCAAAGTTCTTTCTTTTACAAGGCAAGTCTGAATCTCGACTTTGCGGAAAAAATGAAATGCAACGATGCAGCTTCAATCATATCAGCCACGCCACTCATGGAGTGACTCATATTGGGTAAATTAACAATGCATTGCAAGCAGAAAATGAGAATAATAAAATATGATGAATGGATTAAAGATGGAATGAATTACTGCCGCTTTTTAAAATAATGAATTCAAAATATGAAAATGATACCGGATGAATAAATACAGTAGTAAAAAACAACTTGATTTTTTGATGAAAAATGACCTTGAAATTTGGAAGATTGGTCTTTAAGAACGTTCTATTCCGTAAGCAAACAGTGGGTGCTTATTTCTCACAACCAGGAAGCTAGACTTATATGGGTTAAATGGGTACTTTGGCAAACTGTGTAGACCCAGATGAAATGTTACAGAAGCTCTGTCTGCCAAAGTACTCATTGTGGTGTTCCAGTACCCTTTCACTTTCAGAAGAACCGAAATTCAATAGCGATGAGACTGAAGATTTGGTCGTTTTTTGTGCAATAAGGTTTGTGCAATAAGGTTATTAAATTAACATTTATATTATGGAGTAATTATATCTAATTGTACCATCAATTTCAATTACAATTAAATTCAACAGATCAACTGAATAATTTACAAATTTCGATTACAAGACAACGACTTCATTTGTACATCATATTGAGTAACATACATATTACATTTGAAATATAAGTCTAATCACTCCTATTCCATTTCAAATACATGTCTAATCTCTCCAATTACATTTCTGAACATCAAATACATGTTTTATCTCACCAAATACATTTCTAAACATCAAATACATGTCTTATCTCTCCAATTACATTTCTGAACATCAAATACATGTCTTATCTCCCCAATTACATTTCTGAACATCAAATACATGTCTTATCTCTCCAATTACATTTCTGAACATCAAATACATGTCTTATCTCTCCCATTACATTCCAAATACATGTCCATTACCTCATAATACTCACTTATGATAATTCCTTCCAAATCTCTCAATTTCTACTTTTATTACCCAAACAATTGTAATACTCAACTATTTATTTGACAAATTATGAAACTGGTACAAGCTAAAAGTGGAACACAAAATCGTCATGACAGAATTTAAAGTAACGTAAGTAAATAATACATGAAAGACAGTTTTAGCATATTAAAATAACAAAATAATGAAAACAGCCAGTACATCAGATCTTGGTAATTATCACATAGGCGAGCAGAGAAAGTTCAGACAAGCCTGTGCAAGTGTGCAGGCTCGTCTGAGCCTTCCCGGTTCACACACACAATATATGATTTGTTTGTTTGTTTTGTTGCTTTAGGTCCAAAGTCAACAGCTATGGTCATGGCAGGACGGTCAGTTCACCTAACCACACTTTTTCCTGAGCAAGCTTGAACAAGCAGTTAACCAGTACTCGTGCACATACTTTCGCTCGTAACCGACAACAATCCTTCATGAAGGATTCAGCGGAAGGGAGGAGAATGGCTGTAGAAATTATTTTATGATCAAACTCCACGTCAGTATAAATGCCTTTGAAATATCATGTATTTGAAAATGGAGCATTTACTCTCGAGCAAATGCTCCATTTTCCATAACATTTTCAGAATGAAAATAAAACATTTGCTCTTGAGCAAATGCTCCAATTTCCATAATATTTTCAGAATGAAAATAGAACATTTGCTCTTGAGCAAAGGATTCATTTTACATAATATTTTTTAGAAGAATTAAAAACTTTGCTTCTATTTTTCTTGAATTTTTTCCATGTTGTCTAAAAATAGAAAATGATGTCATGATCTAAAAATAGCCTATGTAGTAAAGGGTTTAGTATGGGATAAGTACCAATCTCTGTGTATGGCCTAAATGAGTATACCTCCTATTTACAGGGACTTATAAATTGAAAGACTGATGAAAATTTGTACGACTAGCACATAAAACAGCCCAGTTATTTCAAACATATTCAATCAGCTTCAGACGTCAGAATCGTTTGGTTGTGTGTTTGATTCTTTATGTCCCATCAACAATCTTTCAGTTAAACAGGGACGGGTCTTCCTGGGTTTAACCATTACTAAGCTTGAATAAATGTGTCTTGCTCAATGACCACAACGCAGTGACGCCGGCGAGGCTCGAACCCGCAGCCCTTTGGTCTTGAGTCAAGCACTCTACCACTGAGCCACTGCACTCCCTCCCAATCAGAACAAAGTAGATGACCTAAATAATGCAAGGGAGTCTTTTTTCAAGGTTTCTGGATAAAAGTCAGTAGAAAAACAATAAAAGTCTCAAATTTTAAAAAGTGAACCTGCTTGAACCAAACATAAAATTTATGAATCATAACTTAGGTCCTCAGGAGAGGTCGGAGAAAGTAGTGGTCAAGATTAATTGACTGGCGACTTCGTAAAAAATTAGGTTTTGGTCATAAAGCAAAATCAAGATTAATAGATGCTTCAAATAACTGGGCACTATATAAATATAAATGAAAAACATTTTTTAATAACCAAAAATTACCAATACAGCTCAATGCTGGAAAAATATAGCACTTGCTAAACAATGTGTAATGCACCAACTATGAATATTTACATAATTGTGAAAATTAATATAAAAGAAAACAAATGAAAGACTGAAAGACTAGGATGAACACAATGTAGGCAGGGGACAAAATATTTCAATATTGCATTTGTCCTGCAGGACGAGTGACTTACAATTTTCACTCATCCTGCAAACACATGCATTTGTCCTTTAAAAGTGTATGCAATATAGAACATAAGGGAGTAATATGTAATAGGACTTCCTCCAGTAATTCATCTCAAAACACTCGTCCTGCAGGACGAGTGCTTTGGGAAGAATTACTCATCCTTTCTAGATGAGTGATGAGTGGAATTTTTGTTCCCTGGTAGGGTGGTATCAATTAGCCAATTAAATCCTAATGTTGGATATGTACAGCAAATGTCACCGGTAGTGCAAAATTAAGTTTAAAGATATAAAAATTTGAGCAATAATAGTGGTACCACTTATTATGACGCTCTAGGGGTCATACTGGGCAGATCAAAAGGAAAGTCATGATGAGGTGATTATGACTTCCCTACTGGAGCAATAAAGTGGTCACATGAAGGGATTAGGTAATTTATGATAAAATATTGATCTTTATCTTAGTGAAAGAAAGTGTGTTGTTTACAGGTAAGTAAGTCCCTTCTTGAGGCCCCTTAAATTTTGTGAGATACTGAAACTGTCCCTTATCAGTTAATCCTTTAATAATCTCTATTGGACAGGAATATATGTCTTTAAATGGCTTTAGTTAATCATAAGCTAAAAGTGATTATAATCAGCTTTGAATATTCAGGATTTTTAGGCAGACTTTTCATGGAAAGTCAGCCTCAAAATCCTGAATATTAAGAAATAATCCTGAACACTTAACCACATGATAGCAATACAAATTAAAACCGGAATGGAATGTAAATGTTCAGTTTGAAAACAATACTGTAAATTTGGAAATTTTCGCGAGGGTTTTATTTTTACGAACTTCGCATATAAGTTTCATAAAAATAAAATCCTCAAGAAATAGGGAAATCACTCTTGTCGTTTACTGATAAAGGTATATCAAGCCCTATTCGCGAATTCTTAGTGTCGCAAATGTCTTTTACCGCTATTTGCGAAATTAAAATTCTTGCAAAAATTTCCGGATTTACAGTTATGATCACGTGAAATGTCTTGACTCATATGAAAAGGGCAATTATCACATACGTTTTGTTTCCTTCTGTCATTCTTTAAGCATGCATGCTTAGCTATCAAAGGGAACCTGATGCCTGTATGGTCTGTAACTTGATCTACTCACTTTGCGCAGTTTCAGCAGAGCTCAGCCCATATGTATCTCATATTTACAGTCATTTATATATTTAAGGAAATGCCATTTATATATTCAAAGAAATGACTAGCGACGAATGACTAGCAAAAATATAGAAAATAATTAGCACTAGGTTATAAAGCACTTGAATCCCAAGGTTGAACAGGACAACCTAAAAAATAATGATATGCATTTTCAACATCAACAATATTACAAAAATAACAGTTTGGTAGCTAGTGCATCATAAGTGAAAGCCCCTTAAATTAACAAAATCTGAGATTACCTATTCTGAGACAATTTATATGCTTATAGCCTAATAGGAGTGCAAAAAGGGTATTGCGATATATTGCGATATGGAAAACCTGTATTGTGATATATATTGCGATACACCTGGTATCTATTACTGCCCCTAGTTCAGTATTATAATATAATTCAAGGGTCATGAAATTGGCAACTATTACACACTGTCGTATTTTCAGCTACTCCTTCTGTCCCTCGGCTGCTTTTCAAGGAGAAATGATAAAATTTGTGCCTTCCCTTTTCGTGTTTGTCTGTCCCCCATCTTTTTTGAAACCGAAAGTAGCTGTTGCCTGTTGGTCTAAATTGCAACACGAACAGATATTTTCAGGTTTTAAAAATAAAGCCTCGGTATTTGAAATGGAGAAATAACTTGAAGGGGTGGATAGAAAATGTGTAAACTATCCATAAACAATATGTTATGGCTCGAACTGATGTCAATCATACAGAATAAGCATCTCCCAATGCTTGAAAGTCGGAGATATGCTGTTAGACTTAGTCAACGTTTGTGTAGTTCATGTCAGGAATTATACCACAGCGTCTTTTTCTCCTTTTTTTAACGCTTCCGATTTTGAAAACGACCCAAATTTTGAGAAATTTCAAAGCCAATAATGGATATTTTCTTGCAATTTTTAGATGAAAACTGGCTTGATGACACATAGGGAAGGCTTTTGTACCAGTACAGTCAAAATTGTATCGCGATACGATATTTATTTAGAGTGAATCGCGGTTTACCGGTATATTGTTGCACCCCTATAGCTTAAGCAAGAACTCTAAATTTTGGAGCTGAATTCAAGAATTTGGCCAGTTTTGATAGAAAATCAGTTCAAAAATTCAATTGTTAGACACAAGTTTTAAGCCGGTTTACCACACAATACACTTGCATGTACCTCTTCTAACAAATTAGGTACCTATACAGTAAAGCCTGTGTAAAACAGCCACTCTCAAAAAGACCAAAAAATGTTTTTTCAAGACTGATTATCGCTTAATGCAGGTCAAAAGGTTTGCAGAATGCTCCAAAGGGAGCATTCTGCAATACTTTCGACCTTCATTAAGCTTTGTTTTGTCTATTTTTGAGTGGCCGTTTTACACAGGTTTTTGCAGAATGCTGCAAAGGGAGCATTCTGCAATACTTTCGACTTTCATTAAGCTTTGTTTTGTCTATTTTTGAGTCGCCGTTTTACACAGGTTTTACTGTGTATTAAACCTTTAATAAGCACCTAAACTGTTTATTAAACCTTTAATAAGCACCTAAACTGCAGCAGATGACACAGTTCAATGTCCCCTTTCAGATTTCTCAACCAAAACCTGTGTTATGGATACTCAAAAGAACAGTCTCAATGAGATGTTATTAAGAGCACCCAAAACACATGTTTAAACTGAGTCTTACTGGTGGATAAGAAAATAATCACTTTTACGCTGACATTTTTTGCTTAACTGGCCTTATGTTACAATTCATGCTAGGCTTCACATCAGTGTCGTCTGCTGTGAGTTACAAGTCACCAAGCCCCGAGGTTATAAAGCTTTTTTCATACTGAACTCAGCTGAACATGAAATTTATCCCGCTCATGAATGTTGTTGGCATTTTAACATTTATTAGCATGATAAATACAACATCTGAGAGACTTACAGCAAGACACATCTATTTGTCGGTATTTTAGTTTTTATGAGCAGTTTAAATTTCATGCTCAGCTGAGTTGAGCATGAAAAAATGTTTTATAACCTCAGGGCCTGGTCATTTCTAAAGAAGCTGTCACACTTTGGATGCTTTCTAAAGCAGACCAACTCATATCAATCCAATACTAGCGTGACCCTTGGTGTTGCGAGAGAGAGGCTTGTGGTTGCGGAGAGCGTCTGGCTCGTGCTTCCAGTACCAGCAGGTGCGGCAGAAATACTTGAAACACTGTAGGTCTCGACAGAAGTAGGGGCCAGGCTGTAGGTTACACAAGGAGCAGATGGAATCCTCCAGGTATGGGTCAATCTGAATCTGTAGGGAAAAAGAAATCGAGTAAAATTCAATTACTTTTCAAGGACTTCTACAGACTATACTAAAATTTTCAAGGACTAAACGTTTAAGAAAAATCCTGAAATCAGCGTTAAAATTCTACTTCAGAAATGCTAGACTGAGATCATGTAGAAATTAGAACTTGAAAATTAGTATAAAATTGTTGTGCCTTTATTTGGTGCAGCATTTGCTGCACCAAATAAAGGCACAAGAGTTATATTCTGATTTAGATCTCTAACAACAGTTAATATCTACAGAAAATAGAATTCAAGGACTTTTCAAGGCTTTTGAGTGGTTTTCCAGTACTTTTCAAGGCAGTTTTAATTTTCAAGGACTTTCCAAGAAAGCCTTCTAAATTCAAGAACTTTTCAAGCCTGTGCAAATCCTGATATAGTACTAAAAAGGGCATCTTATCCCGTCTCCTGCAGGGGACAAAATTCCATGCATCCACTTGTAATTATGAATTACTCGAGCGAGTCACATTACCCCTTTATGTTCTTTATTGCATACGCTTTTAAAGGACAATTGCATGTGTTTACAGGACGAGTGGAAATTGTAAGTCACTCATCCTGCAGGAAAAGTGCAATTTTGAAATATTTTTTTCTCCAGCCAACATTTTTGTTTTGTCCTGAAAATATTGGCTGCATCAAATATTTACTTTTCTAGTGGCATAGTACTTTTTTCTCTAAATTATGGATTACTAAATTGGCATTCCCTAACCACATCCAGATGTTTGCAAAGGTAATATAGCAGACAATACTAACAGACAAATTGTTAAAGTAGACATGGTTTTTGGCAAGGTGTATTCTGGTTCTGTGAGCTTCAAGTCATCTGACAATAAACCTGACACATTCATAGTTTTGATTGTCTATGTTGATGCTTTACATCCTAATTATGAATTTTTCAGTCATGTCCGGACATTTTCCTGTCTTCCTGTGTTAAACCAGTAGAAAGCATAGGACAAAGTGTCTTGCTCTAAGGCAAACAAAGTGAGCCTCCGGTGAGTCTTGAACTAGCGACACTCCCATCCCAAGTCAAACACTACCACTTGGTGCCTCAGTCTTAGTTGAAATGCAAGATTTTGTTTGTTTTGATTCTTGTCGACCCACTCAATAATTTGTCAGACATGTCTGGACAGGCTTTCCTGGGTTGAAAAAGTACTAAGCAGAGGATAAAGTGTCTTTTCTATTTATTTTTTTTAAAGTGTCTTGCTCAAGGACACAACTCTAAGCCCCTGGTGAGGCTTGAACCCGCAACCCCTCGATCTAGAGTCAAGATCAGTGCTCTACCACTGAGCTCATGAAATGCAAGACTACTCTTCCAAACCTACCTTTTTCGTGAACTTGGGTGTTTTGATTTCAACAAATGCAGCCTGTACAGCCTTCATGTAGCTCCTCCTACTGCTAAATGTGACACGCCCACTTCCTGTAATCAATAAACAATTGTGCGCTAATCAATTTATAAGCTCAGACAAACAAAACAATTGTGAATATTTTTCTTCTTCAGAATAAACAAGGTTCATACAGGTAAGTTTGTGTAAAGTTTAAGGACCTTTCAAGGCATTCTAAAAGACTTTCCTAATGTTTTCAAGGACTGAAAACTTATGGAAAATATGGATTTACATGTAAAAATTCTACTTCGGAAATACTAGACTGCATAGCTTAAAATTTTCATTTTTGAAAATTATTATAAAATTGTGGGGCCTTTATTTGGTGCAGCACCAAATAAAGGGAGCTGCACCAAATAAAGGAAACAAAGACACCACGATTTTATACTGATTAAGGTCTCCAAAAACATAGCTGAACCCCCTGTAAATGGTTAAATTCCAAGGACTTTTCAATCCAGTCTAGTGTTTTTCAAGTACTTTTCAATGAAAAATTGAATTTTCAAGGACTTATCAAGACAGTCCTGTATAATTAAGTACTTTTCAAGCCTGTGCAAACCCTGTTAAACATTAGTTTTGGGCCATCGCAATCTCATTAAGATGGTTCTTTTAAGTATCCACAACATATGTTTAGATTGTGCAAAAAGAAAATAAATCTTTCATCACATATTCTTATCTTAAGGCATGTTGATTAGCATTACTACAAGTGCAAGCAGTCATTAAAACAAACAGTTTATTTGTTAGGGAGAATAACTGAGCAAATTTGATGGAAGCTTGCACACCTAGATTTTCCAAATTAAATCAAACATGTTCCTATACAGGGGCTGATCCAGGATTTCTGGAAAGGGGGGTTCAATTAGCTGATATTTTAGCTCATTTTTCTGATATATCCTTATTAATGGTCTCAAAGGGTGGTTCAAGCAAAACCCCTGAGCCACCTCTGGATCCACCACTGCTACAAACACACACAGTACAGTAAAACCTGTCATAAGCGGCACTCAAAAATAGACAAACCAAAGATCTTAAAGACAAATGGTAGCTTAATGAAGGTCTAAAGTATTGCAGAATGCTCTCTTGGAGCATTCTGCAATACTTTTGATCTGTATCAAGCGATAATCAGTCTTGAGAACCAATTTTTTGTCTTCTTTATCAGTAGCAGCTTAAGGCAGGTTTTAAAACAAGATCCAGTCCCGCTTAATAATATGCCATCTTCGATTATATACTGAAATAGACTATAGACTTATTACTTTGTGGCATACTGTAAACACTGGACTGGCCCCTGTGGGTTTTATTGTACTTCATATTTTTACAGTTTACACAACATGAATTGACTTCCAGTCAATCCAATCATGCTTTTTCATTACTGATATGGAATCATCATGACATTGTGAACTTGATAAACAGTGTGGGTGCTGATGAGCTGGATGCATTAGAAAACAGATGATCTGGATCAATGCTATTTTTCAAAGAGGGTATCGGCTAAAATAAGATCAGATGGGGATTTTGAAATGAGCTTATGTTATACCCCTAAAGCATTTTCCTGCTTAGAGGAAACAAAATACAATTTAAACCACTGTTTAGAGCTTGCTCCAAGCTTTCGGAAAATGTATAACATTACAATGTTTTGATTTGATATAGCAAAACTACAATCCTAAATACACCTAAAAATTAGGCGTTTTTCAACGTTATGCCGTGTCATTTCAAATTTGTTAATTTTTGAAAATTTGTATTTCAAATATGTGTGTTAGAAACATATTTTTTAAAAAGAAACCTTAAACATGTATGAGCTAATGTAAGATAACCATAAAAAATGTGAAGGCAGAGCCCAGTAATTTTAAGCATTTTTTAAAAAAATGCTTGAAGCGTTATACATTTTGTCTTTTCTTAAGAATTATCTTTGCTGTATTGTTGTCACGTGTTCGGTCACATGTATGCATAAATTTTTGCAATTTGTTGAAGCTATGGGCATGTTTCTCTGTAAAAAATACAACCGCTGCCAATGAATTGTCTTTTCCCGTAGTGTTTTCATCAGTTTAAAACTACACTGTTTCAGGTAGTGTCCGTAGATCACATATTTTGCATCTAGCATATTGCTGTATTAGAACTTTAGAAGATTAATGAACATGTTTCTGCTATTTTATATTTCAGTGAGTGGCACTGATTAAGAAAAGGTCTGCTTCTTCGGTTGTCTTTCAGCAGCACTTGTGATATGAGTGGCCAAAGTCTGTCCGTAGAACGTAGTGTCCGTAGATCACACTTTTCAATGTTAAAAAAATAACAGAATATGTCATAATGGCCCATATTTTTAGATTGCATTTATTAATTTCAACCAAAAAAATAGTATGTAAATCAATATTTGGGTTAAATTTGTCTAATTTGTGAAAGAAAGAGGTACTGAAACAATATGTCCTTTAGAACCTCTTCCATTCACACATAAGGTAAATATTGCCCAAATACTGATTAACATACTATTAATTTGGTTTGAAGTAATAAATACAGCATAAAAACATGGGTCATTATGGCATGTTTTGTAATTTTATGACATTAACACGTGTGATCTACGGACACTACATTCTACGGACAGACTTTGGCCGCTCATATCAAAAGTGCCGGTGATAGACAACTGAAAAAACAGTGCATTTCTTAATCAGTGTCACTCTCTGAAAAAGAAAATAGCAGAAACATGTTAATTAATCTTCAAGTACAGCAATCTGCTAGATGCAATGATGTGTGATCTACGGACACTACCACTACCAAACAGTGCAGTTCTAAAGTGACGAAAAAATTACTGGCAAAGACAATTCATCGGGGGTGATTGAATTTGTTACATAGAAACATGCCCATAGGTTCAATAAATTGCAAAAAAATTGCATACTTGTGACTGACCAAGTGGCAACAGGCTCAGAGAAGCAAAGTTAATTCTTAAGAAAAACCAAAATCATGTATAACCCTTCAAGCATTTTTTTAAAAAATGCTTAAAATTACTACACTTGGCCTACACATTTTTTATGTTCATTTTACGTTAGCTCATATGTGAAATTTAAAGTTTCTTTTTTAAAAATTATGTTTCCAACACACATATTTCAAATACAAATTTTCCAAATTTCACAAATTCAAAATGAAACAGCATAACATTGAAAAATACCCCATTCTCAGTTGTATTTAGTATTGTATTTTTGCTATATTAAATCGAAACATAGTAATGTTATACATTTTCAGAAAGCTTGGAGCAAGTTCTAAACAGTGGTTTAAATTATATTTTATTTCCTCTAACCAGGAAAATGTTCTAGGCATATAACACAAGCTAATTTTACCATATTTGTAATTTCCCTAACTGATACTTCTTTCATTATATTTATCTGGCAAATTTGTAAAATTTAAAGTCAATGTATTTTTTCAACTATTTGAAGGACCTGCTGTTTATCCCAAACTAATTAGCAGGGGGAATGTTATATCTTTCACTTTCAAATTGCACTTTTTCATATGTTACCAATTTTGTAGTGTCCGTAGAAAATATTGCACACTAAGATTGAACTTGATTTCTACACAATTTGACGACAGAGGCTATGTTAAACTACTTTATTGTTGCGAATCGAAATCATGTGATAAGTTAAGAGGTTTACTTGTTTCTGAAAGTTCAATTCATTAAAAAATTAAATTTAGAAAGCTTACTAAATTTAAGCATTTTCATAGCCTTGTTTCTTCTGTGCTAAAATTTCAAGAAATCATTCTTGTAAATTAAATATTGAGTGGTGTCCAAGAGCACCAATACTTGTGCGAAGTTCTGCATGATATAATCATTGTTTTAAGCCAATAATTAAAAAGATACAATTATGTTATGCTTTAGTCTGTAGTGTCTGTAGATCTGCCACCTAAGATTGATCCAAATGCTGTAACTTTTTAATGAAAAGAACTTCAACAAAAACCTCCTAGAATTAAATGCACAAGATATGAAGTATGAAAAGAAAAGGCTTGTTTTGTGATTTCTGCGACTTCATTTTTGACCAAAAGTGACACAATTTGTCCCCATCTGATCTTGTTTTAGCCGTATGAATATTGAAAATGGTAGAGTGACAGTATATAGATTCGTACAGTAGACAGATTCGTACACTCGGCAGTTCTAGCCCTCTGCTGCCTATAGTATGCTAATTAAAGGCCCATTAATTACACCAGCAATCAATCAAGCGTTTCTGTAAATCAATTTCAGTGCCGATTTGCGGGTGCTTTGCAGTGCGAGAGCTTTGCAGACGACTTTTTCGGGCCACCGAAACAGACATTGTGCTGAATCGTAAACCGTTTTTGTACATATTCAGAATCCGCAACCAATACAAAGCTTATTTAAGCACCAGATGGTAAGAAAATCCTATTTTGTATTTCAGGTACTTACATTTCTGCCCCTTTGCTTATTTTTTATCGATCTGTTGACCTCTAGTTGCTGCTGTCATTAAGTGATTATTTCCCTTTGCAACAACAACATCAACTTAGAGAAAGACCTCATTATTTCAATTTGGTTGACTGCTTGAGACGTTACGGCCATAACCATATATTTCAGCAGTTTAGAGTAAAATTGGTTGAATTTTATATATTTTGTATTATTTCATCTCTGATTTGCGTGTAAAGTCAGATAAAAAGGTGTACGAATCTGCATACTGTCATGTTCAATTTTTTCCAATTTTCCACCATTTAAATAATGATAGCTCCCTAGCTAACTGGAACCGCTGAAAACGAAACTAGTTCAGCATAATAAACGAGACATGTGTATTTTCTTGGCTACGACATATGAAAAGGCTAGTTAAAAAGGTAAGCAAGTTATAATTAGATTACTTGCAAAACTGTACGAATCTACCTACTGCCACTCTATGTGCTCCAACTGGTCAAAATTTGAGCATATTTGATTAAGTCTGCATTTGTTAGAAAATGAACTTCTGTCTTCAGGATATCAAAGTAAACACTTGGATTTTCATGTATTTCAAGCTTTTAACATACATTATTGTAAGTTATACAGTATTTGACCAAGTGAGTGCACTTATATTTAACCTATTGAGTATTTATCTTGTCAATGCCTGCATACACCACTTTAGCATACAAGTCTATTTGAGCCGCGACATGTGATTTCCAACATTGTGGCATTTTGACATGAATAGACTCAGACGAGCCTGTGTAACCTTTTTAAGCTTAGAAACTCCAAATGATGTTCAGTCAGTAGCTCAATACTCAGAATATTCATGAGACTAGCTAAGGTTCTGATCAGACTGCGCGTATGCGCAGGCTGATCTGAGGCTTTGCTGGTCGCACATACCACATTGTTGGAAATCTCTTGTCACGGCTCATATATGATTATAAATAGGCTTTCGGCAGAGATCATTCCATGAAGGGCTCCCTAATAAGTGCACTAATACTTGCCAATCGGGTATTTATGTTTGTCCGTATCAATCCCAGCATACACCACATTAGCAAACAAGTCATTCATAATTATAGATAGGGTTTCAGCAGAGATCATTCCATGAAGGGCTCCCACAAATACGGTCTTGTGAGCGTCTAGTCGCTGTGAGGGCTGTCGCACAAAGTTACTGTCACTAAGCATCCAAGGTATAACTTGTACCTGTCAACAAAAAGGCACAGATAAGATAATGATTAACTCTGCATGCTGGGTAATTATTAGTTGCTTTAGTTGTCTGCCAACTTTTTTTTCAAAATTTAACAGCTTCAAACAATTCTTTCGAGGAACACTATAGAGAGTCAAACAGTTTGGATCCAGATCAGGAACAACAGAACTCTGGGTTCAAACTGTTCGCAATGGTTATAAGCAGATAACAAGTCTCTGTGAGCAGGGAAAGAGTAAAGAATTTTCCTATTTCTCAACCACAACATTCATTGTGTGTACTCAAAAGAACCGTTTAATCTCTATGAAATGCTTCTGAGCACCCAAAATAATTTTTTTGACAAGTTGATAAGAATATAACTCACTTTAGCTTAGTTGTGTCATTTAGCACACAATATGACCACAATTCCTTCAGGCCTTCTCATGAGGGCAATGGAAAAAAGTCTTTCTCAATAAGATGATTCTTTTGGGCACCCAAACACATGTTAGAACTGTTGGATAAGAAAATCACAATTTTTGGCAAAAAATATCGCTTAGTTCGACCTCTGACAGTGACCTTGATAAAATGACCACAATTCCATCAGGCCTTCTCATACGAGGACAATGTAAAGTCTTTTCTTTTTTCTCAGAACATATGTTGTGGGTACTCAATAGAACTGTGTGAGAGCTACCAAAACACATGTTAAAACTGATGAAAAAGTAAATAATCGCAATTATAGGCTATTTTTTTTCCTTAATTGGGCCTATGACAGTGGCCTTTGACCTTGTCACTCACCTCTTTGGATCTCATACGTCTACTGGAAATGTTGAAATAGTATTCTCCGGAACTGTAGTCATGGGTACACTCTTGTAGTAAAGATCTCACAGCCTTCTCACAGTCAAACAGCAGGTAAACATAACCTACAAAATATACAAGAAATGAACCTCCATTGAATATTTCTGCCCGATATGTAATATTCCCCGGAACTGTAGTCAAGTAGTAAAGATCTCTGCATATGCACAGCCTTCTCACAGTCAAACAGCAGGTAAACATAACCTACAAAATATACAAGAAATGAAACTCCATTGAATATAGCAAGAAGTGAGCGAAGCTCACATACCCCCGGCGGTAGCCATCAGAGGTTGTAACACTTTCAGAGAAACGACAAAATTGTCAAAGATTTCATAATCCTAAATCAAGTAGTTTCTGAGAAAACTTTGATGAAAAATGTCCATATGTGTTATATAAGAGTGACAGAAGGAAAAATTGAAAATTTGAAAAAAGAAGGCAAAATGAGGATTAGCACCTTAGTTTTCATTTACACAATACACTTCTCCTACCTGAAAGTACACAAATAATTTCATAATCCTAAATCAAGTAGTTGCTGAGAAAACTCTGACAAAAACGTCAATATGTGTTATATAGGAGTGACAGAAGGAAAAATTGAAAAAGAAGCCAAAATGAGCTTTAGCATCTTTATTTTCATTTACACAATACACTTAGCCTACCTGAAGGTGTACACTAAATTTGAAAACACTGGCTCCAATAGGAGCCGAGAGATCTGCGACAGAAATTTTCATTGGAGAGAAAGAAAAATGAATAAATAAAGGGACTGATAAGCAATATGTGGCTGTTCTTTTGTTACACAATACAACTAATCACTATCAAGCTTTGTACCAAATTTCAGAATCCTAACTTAAGTAGTTGCTGAGAAATCTTTGACAGAAAAAATGTCTATATGTATTATATAAGAGAGAAAGAAGGAAAAAATGAAAATTTGAAAAAAGAAGGCAAAATGAGGATTAGCATCTTAATTTCCATTTACACAGTACACTTTGCCTTCCTGAAGGTGTACACAAAATTTGAAAACAATGGCTCCAATAGGAGCTGAGAAGTCTGTGACAGAAATTTCCATTGGAGAGAAAGAAAAATAAATAAATAAAGGGACTGATAAGCAATATGTGGCTGTTCTTTTGTTACACAATACAACTCATCACTATCAAGCTTTGTACCAAATTTAAGAATCCTAACCCAAGTAGTTGCTGAGAAATCTTTGACGAAAATTTTTTCCATTGGAGAGAAAGAAAAATGAACAAATAAAGGGACTGATAAGCAATATGTGGCTGTTCTTTTGTTACACAATACAACTCATCGCTATCAAGCCTTGTACCAAATTTCAGAATCCTAACCCAAGTAGTTGCTGAGAAATCTTTGACGAAAAAAAAAGTTTACTGACAAACAAACAAACAAACAGACAAACATAATTACAGAAAAGGCAAAAACTATATACCCCCTATATACTTCGTACCGGGGGTATAAATATTTCTGCCCGATATGTAATATTCCCCGGAACTGTAGGTGAACGTAACCTACAAAATATACAAGAAATGAACCTCCATTGAATATTTCTGCCCGATATGTTATATTCCCCGGGACTGTAGTCATGGGTACACTCCTGTAGTAAAGATCTCACAGCCTTCTCACAGTCAAACAGCAGGTAAACATACCCTACAAAATATACAAGAAATGAACCTCCATTGAATATTTCTGCCCGATATGTTATATTCTTTGGAACTGTAGTCATGGGTTCACTCCTGTAGTAAAGATCTCACAGCCTTCTCAGTCAAACAGTAGGTAAACATAACCTACAAAATATACAAGATATTAACCTCCATTGAATATTTCTGCCCGATATGTTATATTGTCCAGAACTGTAGTCATTGGTTCACCCCTGTAGTAAAGATCTCACAGCCTTCTCAGTCAAACAGTAGGTAAACATAACCTACAAAATATACAAGATATTAACCTCCATTGAATATTTTTGCCCAGTATGCAATATTCCCGGAATCGTGATCATGGGTACACTCCTGTAGTAAAGATCTCACAGCCTTCTCACAGTCAAACAGTAGGTAAACATAACCTACAAAATATACAAGAAATTAACCTCCATTGAATATTTCTGCCCGATATGTAATCTTCCCCGGGACTGTAGTCAAGGGTACACTCCTGTTGTAAAGATCTCACAGCCTTCTCACAGTCAAACAGTAGGTAAACGTAACCTACAAAATATAGAAGAAATTAACTTCCAAATTGCCTAATATGCTGAATTAGTTTGTCGTTTATCATCCCAGTCAACAGCTATGGTCATGTTGCAGTTAACCTTACTATAATTAATGTCTCCAAAACTGTAGTCATGCATACATTCCTGTAGCAAAGCTGACACAGCCTTCTCAGAGTCGAACTATTTTTTTTTTTTTTGCTACTTCTTTAGGGGTCAAAAATATTTCAATATTGCATGTGTTCTGCAAACACACGCACTCGTCCTTTAAAAGTGTATGCAATAGAGAACATAAGGGACTAATATATGATATGACTTATAAAGTTCCTCATATCACTGCTTAAAAAATGATGTTTACCCGGTCAGTTTCATAACTGTATCCCATACATTGACAAAAAAAAATCACAGTCAATACTCAGAAAATGCTAATTTCACCTACAGACAAGTAATTCTTCCCAAAGCATTCGTCCTACAGGATGAGTGCTTTGGGAAGAACTACTTGTCCTTTCTTGCTTTCACTCATAATTACGAGTGGACAAGTGGAATATTTGTACCCTGTTCTTTGCTATTCTGTTTCTCTGTCCCTAATCCTCACGGCCTCCAATCTCTGCCTCCTTCTCCAAAAAGAGCAGAACGTAAAGGGAGGCGAAGGCCCTTCCGGGAAGCAGGCAGTGGGCATAAACAATGGAACACGGTAAGTTGTGTTGACACATTTTCAATCATAAGTAAATTTTCAGCGCAAAACTCGAAAATCTAAGAATGCTATGCTTCGGGCAATTGTTCAAGCTATCCGTAGAGCATGCTGTTTGCACATTTGAACTTAGTTTGTAAGCGTGAGAGCTTTTCTCTCGTTGCACAGTTGTCCAAGAAACGGTGGTTCCCGCATGGTTTTGCCTTCTAACCAAACGTATAGTAGCGTTTGGACCCTTATTCATACTACCGAGGCCCCTCCACACCCATGTTGTCCCAAATGCAATTTTTCGAGATATTTCAATGATAATTGAGTGATTTAGAGCCAAATTTCTTTAGGAGCAGGAGGCGAAGGGCAGGAGAAGGAGGCTGGGAGAGGAGGAGCAGGCGGCGATGATATCAAAATTTGCATTGATTTTGCTTATATTTAATAATATACTTATCCAATCTATATCAAACTTGCATGTATGATACGAATGATTAAACGCTATTGTTAACTGAATTATTCTGATCACAAACATTGCTATATATATCTCTCTTATAACATACAGTATATACCTCTAGCAAGCTCATGACGTTCTGGGTTAAACAAACAACACAATGGGAGAATAAGCGAAACGATTTTGTTTCCTTTATAATGCGTGTACGGACATTATCAGATTTGCAATAATTAAGTTAACATCTTTTGAGACTGCTCTTATACACAAGTTGTTATATCAGTTATATGATGTTTAGGTTTGGTTTGAATTCCTCTTTTTTCTGCGTCTAAGTCTTTCGCACCATCAGTAATTGTTGCTCTTAATCAAAGCTTGAGAGGGGGTGGGTATAAAACAGAGGTTCGACCCAGTCTGAGATTTTTGATAATCCTTTTCCCAAGAACTTAGGGAGAAATACACAAGTATCACTAATCTGTGAGCATTACATGATTCCAATGAGAAAAAAGTGAACCACACATTACGTTGGTGGTGGCATTTAAAGCGAAGTAATTTCGATTTATTTAAATGGTTTGAAATATTCATACATGCAAGTTTGATATAGATTGGATAAGTATATTATTAAAAAATAAGCAAGATCAATGCAAATTTTGATATCATCGCCGCCTGCTCCTCCTCTCCCAGCCTCCTTCTCCTGCCCTTCGCCTCCTGCTCCTAAAGAAATTTGGCTCTAAATCACTCAATTATCATTGAAATATCTCGAAAAATTGCATTTGGGACAACATGGGTGTGGAGGGGCCTCGGTAGTATGAATAAGGGTCCAAACGCTACTATACGTTTGGTTAGAAGGCAAAACCATGCGGGAACCACCGTTTCTTGGACAACTGTGCAACGGGAGAAAAGCTCTCACGCTTACAAACTAAGTTCAAATGTGCAAACAGCATGCTCTACGGATAGCTTGAACAATTGCCCGAAGCATAGCATTCTTAGATTTTCGAGTTTTGCGCTGAAAATTTACTTATGATTGAAAATGTGTCAACACAACTTACCGTGTTCCATTGTTTATGCCCACTGCCTGCTTCCCGGAAGGGCCTTCGCCTCCCTTTACGTTCTGCTCTTTTTGGAGAAGGAGGCAGAGATTGGAGGCCGTGAATCCTGAACTTTTGAAATTCAAGACTTAAAACTTGTATGCCAACAAATCATTAATAATTTCAAGTTAAATGGTCAATTGCCCTCAAGATAAACTGGAAATAAATCAGAGCTATAATAATCTGCCTTATTCAGCATTTTGAGGCTATGGAAAGTCAGTCTCAAATCCTGAAATCAGAAATAATCCTGAAAACTTTCACCAGGTGCACTCTCTGCTGCAGCTTTCTGAGAGATGGTCCTGTCATATATGGCTTGTCGGCAGGATGATATTTGCTTCACTTGAGGCAAACTTGGGTGGGGTTGGCCCTTTTTTAGTCTATCCCATTCTTCTTTCTTCTATCCCTCTCTCTAGGAGAAGTCCTGGCATGAATGAAATATTATTGACCCGGACTTTAAGCCATAACTCCAATCAAATCCCATGTGTCTACACTGTTAGCTAGAATTAAAGCTATCTTCATGGAGAGAAAAAGTTTGAATTGTAACCTACAACCCCTTGGTTTGTTTGTTTTGATGCTTTATGTCCCAGCCAACTTGTGAGCCAACAATTTTCCGTCCTGTCGGGACGATTTCCTGTCTTCCTTGGTTGAACTAGTACAGAGCAGTGGTTAATTTAAAGGTGTCTTTCTTAAGGACACAACACAGTGACTCTGCCGTTGACGAGTCTCGAAATAGCAATTTTACGATCCCCAATCTAACACTATACAAACTGAGCCACTGTGCTTCACTAAATATGTAATTGACCATCTAATCTGACTGTTTTTGTTTGGTTGGTTTGAGATTTTATGTCCCAGTCAACAGCTATGAAATGTCAAGAAGGTCAGTTCACCTTACCACAGGTTTTCCTGGGCAAGCTTGACTAAGAGGTTGACCAGTACTTTGTGCACATACTTTCCCTTGTAAGTTGTAACCAACATCAACCCTTCTTGTATCAGCCGAAGGAAGAGAATGGCCATAGAAATTATTTCAAACTTAAATTTCCACGAAAGTATGGGACCGCTAGCGATACCTGGATTTGCAATCGGACTCGCTACCGAGCTACAGGGCCAAGTTAATCTTACTGTAATAAATTGAAAGCGAAAAGTATGGAAGTGAAAATAAAAACCCAAAACTTCAAAGTTGTAACCTCCCAATGAAAATGCAAAAATGACTTACCATCTTTACCCGGCCACTCTATCTTAAAATTGCCAAACTTGTTGAAAGATGCTTGTAGACCAGCTGAAAAACAGAATAGTTGATACTGTTAAACTCTTTCTATAATACCATTCCCACTGCATGGTTAAAAGTTCAAAATTTCCTAAATCCTGAACATTCTAAACTCCATTCTTAAAATTTGCAGTATGCCCACTAAATATTCACAATTTCAAGTTTAAATGGTCAAATGTCCAAAGAGAGTCTGAAAATAACAGGGTTCCCACAAATTGTAGAAAGTAAAATTCCCTGACTTTTCCCTGATTTTTCCCCGACCAAATACAAATTTCAATATCGGCATTTGTCAAGCTTTGTGGGTAATCTATGAGCATGATTAAGTTAATGAACAGCAATTTCAAGCAAAATCTTCCTGTATAGTGTAGGTAAATTTTATGATCCTTTCATCAACACTGTTTAGTTGATCTTTTGTCTTCTAGTGATCTTTGACCTACAGTAGTGCTAAAATGCCTAGCATTACTACCAGAAAGCAATCTGTTGTGCAATTGTCATATTGTAATGGTCAACTTCAAGATAATACATGTAATGAGATACAGACAGATTGGCCTATAATTTCATTTATTATGTGACTTATTAAAAATGCCCTGTAAACAGCAAACAGAACAAAACTGTTTAGGTATATATAATAAAACTTTACCACTGACTGCTTTTTAGCACCAGGATTCTTCTTACTTTTAGAAGCAGCATGTGTCTATGAACATTGCTTAAACTAAGTTTCAAAGTGTTCCATCAAAAGATGTGGTAGCAGATTTTTGCCTGTGACCACAGGAATAAGCCCATATTTCAAAAGGTCAACTAAATGAGGCTTTCAATTTGTCAATGATTAATAATTTGGTACCCAAATAGTAATATGGTAGCACCAAGAGGAAAAGAAAACCACTGACTCAAAAACAGCAAAGCAAACAACATGGAGTAACAAGTAATATACATGTACTAATATTAACTTAATCATGCAAATGTTCAATTTGTCCTCACAGTAATGGCCAAGGTTCATGCAGTTTCATCAAAACTGTGGCAAAAGTTGCCTCAATCCATAAATGAACTATTATGGCACAAACATTTATACCTTTTAATTTATATCAGAAAGCAAGCACGAAAAAATGACAATGTGAACACAGCTACCATTTCATAAAGACAAGGGTTTTCAACACCAAACTTCTTCATCTAAATGCTCAATGTGTCAATAGTATGTACTGCTGGGTGTGTAGAATAGGTATTACAATGTTCAATTTGGACTATAAAAGGTAATGTAAAGTACCTAATCTCAGTCTTTCAGTATAATAGAAGCATGACACCTATTAGAAAGCAGGAAAAACTTTCCCAAGTATTCAAAGCTGCCAATCTGTCAATCATATTTTTATCTGCAAAATTTCTTCATACAAATGTTTGTTTGTTTGTTTGGATGACTTGATTCTTAACGTCCCCCTTCAGTATAACCCTGTGGTCCCTCATCCCTTATTTAAAAGATAATTTAACATATGGCTTTCATTTTGCCAATTCTTATTTCTGTAACCAAATATTCAATGTGTCTATCTGATGAAAGCAAAGTATCTGATATTTTTTATAACAAAATCTGTGGTATCGACACTGTCTCTGCATAAGCATACTCTATTCGGATTTACGAAGAGAAATAAATCTAAAACAATTGGGCCATATACCCCTTCCTGTTTTATTAACTTGAGCATATGAATGTATTCGTGATGTTTGAAGAAAAATTTATAATAAGCTCTAAACCATTAAAGAAACAAAATGTTACAGACAGATTTTATACAATTTTGTGGAATTCACAATGTCATACTCAAAACTGCATTATTTCTAATATCAATCCAATGTTCTATATCATATTTTCTCTAAAAAATTGGACATCCTACAATTTAGACACATTGATCTACTTAATTGAACAGTAATTATCAACATTCAAAAAATGACAAGCTGTTGTAATAAAATTCCCTGACTTTTCCCTGACTTTTTCAAAAAATTCAAATTTCCCTGACCCAACTCAAAATTCCCTGACTTTTCCCTGACCTTGAACTTTTTTCATTTTTCACTGACTTTTCCCTGACCGTGGGAACCCTGAATAAATCAGAGAAGCTATTATGGTCTCCTTAATTCAGCATTTTGAGGCTGACTTTCTGTGGAAAGCCTCAAAATCCTGAATTCAGGAATAATCCTGAAAATTTTCACCCATGCTGTTCACACCCATTTTACAATTACTCTCCCAGTTTACACCCATTTTACAATTACACTCCCACAGTTTAACCCATCACATTGCATATATACAATATGATTCCAACAATGCAGTTGATTGCTTAAGTGTTTTACTTTTGTCAAAAGTCTAATTGTTATAGATGAGTTTTTCAGTTGTTTCTCAATCAATGAAATATACTCCTCAAAATAATTGAAGGACCAAGACTTTCAACTGAGGGTATAATTAGCTCAAATATCTAAATTCTGCAAAACATGGTCCAGATCTTTCTACAGTTTATGTGCATGAATCAAGAATCAATATGGCAAGTTTCAATGCCTTATTCTTTCATAACTGTGCCTCAAATGCACATACAGTAAAACCTGCCTTAAGCGGCCAATCAAAAAGAAGATCAAAATTGGTTTTCAAGACAAATCTTTGCTTAATGCAGGTCAAAAGTATTGCAGAATGCCCAATGAGAGCATTCTGCAATACTTTCGACCTTCATTAAGCTACCATTTGACTTAGGAGCTTTGTTTTGTCTATCTTTGATTGGCCACTTAAAACATGTTTTACTGTATCCCAAAAATCACACTTTCAAAAGGCGATGGGTGGGGAAAAGAAATTCTTCTGTAGTCATTCAAGCAGAATAAAAGTGACATAAAATAAAACTTTGTTTTAAACGATTCACATTACATGCAAAACAGTTCTTCAAACAGTTTCATTATTCTAGGAAGCAACATTTTTATATCTGACAATGGGGTTTTGGTATGGTTTTGTTTTCTGAAAACAATGTTTGCACTGGGCGACCAAAAATCATCATTTTATGCTTTTGGGTGGTATCCCTGCTAATTGTAAAAAAGATTGTCACAGACAAACGCCAAAACAAGCTGTCTGAACCCATAGGCTGGTCATTACTTCACTGCCCAAACAGACAATTTTCTCTCACAGAAAGAGGTGGGTGGTATCGACGGGAGCTAATCACCATTAAATCATGCAAAAATAGAGATATCAGTATCTAAAAGCATTATTCATTCATTTCATGCAGTTCTGTGGCCCATGGATCAGACACAAACAAATGACATTCCAATACAGTTACAGTGTTGTGCTTAGGTCAAGATTTCTGGGGGACATAGGTGTCCCTCTACCTGAATTTCAAGGGGACATTTACAGATTCTGGGAGGCAACCTAATCTTTCAAAATTGAATAGTTATCCGGAAATTTCTGTTCATTTTTAATTTAAATTTGAGCTTGATGTCGATAGTTTTGGCTCGAGAAGGGGTGTAGATGACAGTGAAGTAGTTTCTGCCATTTCCCTATTTTAATTCACCAGCAAATATACTATTTCTATATTAAAATAGCTGTTTCTGGCCTTCTGCTATGAAAAGTGGGGTTTTCGCCATTGTTGTTGTGTATTGGACTGGTTGAGAACTCAATATCTAATGCGACATTTATCAAAAGTAAATACCATGTGCCAGTCTTAAATTGCACTATTTACTTCCATTTGTTAGGTTACAATAAATATGGAAATGGTAATCAACCACGAAAAAATAAGCAGATTTTCGAGGTGCGCCCTTAGGCCAGCGCTGGGTGCGTTTTTGAGGGACATCGGCGGTAAAATCGCAGGAATACCCCCATGCCGCACATGTTAAGTTTTAAAATGACATAAAATTCATGTTAGTAACATTTTCTACCATTTTCTTTTTGCTGTAGCACTTGGCAGGAGAGCCTAAAAGATGTCCCAAAAACTTAAACTAAATTGTTAAATTGATTTTCAAAATACGGTCTACACAAAATGCATCAATATTATAATTGATTGCACTGGTCATTAGGTTATATGTATAAATGTTTTAACTATAAAGAGAAATTATGCTTCTTTTAGCAGGGCTTTTTCCAGCAGTTTTGGGAAAAGGCCCCTGGCCAAAATTGGGAAAAAAAGATCGACTTAACAGCAAAATTGTGAGAAATTAACGACATAGAACATAACAAGAGTAGCAAATTATATCCTCAAAATCAAATTATTTAAATTGTATTATGGCAAGCATACCACTAAAGCACAAGTGTTTAACCCCTTCACTGCTGTCTATAAGTGCACGCAATATGCCAGGGGAAATACGGCTATTTTGATTTGATTATGGTGTTACATATAATTTCATACAAAATCATAACCACTGTAGGGATTTACACCAAATTTTTTCCTGCTTGTTTGAGACATTTGGTACAATGTCTGAAATAATGTTTTCTAGTGATAGCATGTCAAAAAATGTTTTTTCAACAGCTGAAAATACATGAATGTCTTCTTTCGTTTACAACATCATTGTTTTGGAATGGTTGGAAAACAATGGTTCAAAAATGTGATAATGACAGGAATTTCATCATTTACCATTGCTGATTCCAATTAATATCAATTGTCATCCATATACGAGCCATTTTAGACTTACAAATAACTTCTACTTCAAAGAAACGCAACAGATTAATGCCGAGATCGCCTGCCATCTTTAAAAAAAAAAACGAGTTCTTCATCAAAAGGGCCGCCTTCCCTGTGAAAAGCAAGCTTTCGGCCACGAAGTTATGATATAAATCTTGGTAAAGTTAACTCTTTCATTATAGAGCAGCAGATAAGGATAATTGAGTTCTGTCCCTTGAATATTATCGCGCTAACAACACGCATATAAACAACACAGGTACTGGCGTATAGGAAGCGGTATTCACCCCGAGCGTTGCTCAGTGTAAGGCAATGAAGGGGTTAAGTATCATTCTGATATGGGCCATAAGTAGTAGTTGTCTCTAAAAAAAAGTTTTCTTAATAGGGAAAAACAGACATGGTATTGGGAAAAAGGGTGGCTATTTTCGATTAGGAATTGCCGAAGTTCGGCCCCTAGAGAAGGACAGAAAATCCCCTGAAAGATCAAAACATAAACGGCCTGTGACCTACCTTCTGTTATGTCCCATGGTACCCCGCCAAGGAACACCTTGCAGGAAAACGTTGTCGGATTTTTGTAGTTCTTGGGAGGAATTTTACCACTCCAGGTACAACTAGCCTCACACATGGCTGAAATAACAAGAGCATCCAAAGAGTATATACAGTAAAACATGTGTAAAACGGACACTCTCAAAAAGACCAAAAATTGGTTTTCAAGATCAATTGTCGCTTAATGCAGGTCAAAAGTATTGCAGAATGATCCAAAGGCATATTGCAGAATGATCCAAAGGCATATTGCAGAATGATCCAAAGGCATATTGCAGAATGATCCAAAGGCAGCATTCTGCAATACTTTCAACCTTCATTATGCTACCTTTTGTCATTAAGACTTTTGATTTGTCTATTTTGAGTGGCCTTTTTCCACAGGTTTTACTGTTCAGAAGAGTTTAAATGAAGCTTCCATTGAGTAAGATGCTTGCTGACAGGCTTGCTAAAGAATTAAAATCCCCTTATAAATCGGTAAGATAGCTGACAAATTCTAATCTGACCATTAATATTGGGTTAGCATGGATTAAATTTCAAAATTTCCAAAATCCTAAACTTTAGAATTTCAAAATTTTAAACTTGCAGGATGCCTACAAAAATGAAAAAAGTCAATAAGCAATGCTTATTAGATACCCCCCACACAGTAAGAGTCAGTGAAAAAAACTAGGCAAGTTAAAGTTCAAACCAACAGACCTTAGTTTTGAAAAGAAGGTTTCAGTAGAATCTGTGCAAACAAAAAATGCATATGTTCAATGTGTCTACCTTATATCGGCAAAGTATCAAATTGCTCCATCAAAAGCTTTGGATCGGCCGTTAAAGGCACTATCCATGCATATACAAAAGCCATATAAGGGAATAATTGTCTAAGTTCTCACAGCTGTCATTTTGTCAATTTTTTTTTTTCAACCAGACTCCTTCATGCATATGTTCAATATGTCTATATTGTATAGGCAAAGTATCAAATTCCTCTATCAAAAGCTGTGGTAGGAGTTGATCGGCCCATGAAGGCACCATCTATGCATATACAAACATCTTATTAGGGAAAAATTGTCTAAGTTCTCAATGCTGTCATTTTGTCAAAAATTATTTTTTCTTAACCAAACTCCTTCATGCATATTTTCAATGTGTCTACATTGTATAGGAAAAGTATCAAAATGTTCCATCAAAAGCTGTGGTAGGAGTTGATCGGCCCGTGTATGGCCTATAATAGCATAAGCCTAAAACCCTATATTAAAAGCCATTTAGAACTACAAAGGGAAATAACTCTTATAGAATTGGCCCCTAGCCCTTACTTTTTTGTCTAAAATATTTTTCTGCATATATGAACATGTTTGTAAGGTTTGATGAAAATCCAGCAATGACTCTTCAAGATATTAAGAAAACGAAACATTACGGACAGACGGACGCACGCACGGACGGACGGACAGACGGACGGATATTAAGGAAACAAAACGTTATGGACGGACAACGTGAAAACAGTATACCCACCACAAACAAAGTTTGCCGGGGGTATAATTAATAATTTCATGGTTAAATGTGTTTAGATAATCTGAAAATTAATCAGAGAAGCTATTATATTCTCCCTTATTCAGCATTTTGAGGCTGACTTTCTTTGGAAAGTCAGCCTCAAAATCCTGAAAACTTTCCCCAATGGGTAAGTAAGGTGCTGGAGATTTTGGAACAGCTATATTGGGCAAGAATTGTGCTGAGGGTTGGTCTGTGAGAGTGGTATCCTCTGGTCATATTCAATAGGGAATGATAAAAGATTTGTCAAAAGAGTTCAGGGATTTTCCTACCTGAAGTCAAGGCAAGGGGCCTGTTGAATTTGAGAAAAAAGCTTTGGATAATGTGTTTGCTATGTTTTGTGCGCGTTTGTTTATATGTGCTTCGTGGTCACCTGCTGGGAAAGGGCTGACCTCTTGGTTCTCGTTTGTGGTGTCTTCTGTGAGTTTGTCACTTTCCCATTGGTATCCTGGGTCAGGTGTGGTACTTGATTGTATCGATTCCTGATCTTTGCAACCTTACTTACTTGGACCATCAAAGTTGGGAAAACTCGATGCAGTTTAAAAGAACTGGACCCGGTTGTACGAAGCTCAATTAAATTTAATCATGGATTAAGCGTTAATCAGTCATTTAAAACTTAACCATGGATTAACTAATTGATGTATTTAAATGTGTTGTACGAAGCCTCATTAAACGGTTGATTAGTTAATTGACCTTTAATAGAGGGTTCGTAATTAATTTCAATAGAAATCATAAAACCAGTCTCCTATATTTCACCCATGTAAACAAAACGCCGCCATATTAAAAAAGAGAAATTCTTGAGTCAAAACTTACAAATCAAGTTAAGGACGTAAAGAAAGAGGAGGAATCAAGCTGATCGGGATGGTCGATTGTTACCCGGGGATCGTTAGCCTACTCTTGTAACGTTCTTTTCGCAATAAAAGGTTAATTTTCTATGAAACACAGTGAGAGTATAACACGGAAATGTTAAGGCTGTCTACTCTATGATTGTTTTTTTTTTTGACAGAGTCTGTTGAAATATCTGGTAAGCGTCGCCAATGACAATGTAAACAATGACGTCATTGTCTTGTTGCTATTTTCATCACGCCAGTTTTATCTGACTCACTGGGGCACCTGGTATAACTATGCAAGAACAC
This sequence comes from Loripinus fragilis, assembly GCA_964019695.1. NCBI lineage: Eukaryota > Metazoa > Mollusca > Bivalvia > Lucinida > Lucinidae > Loripinus > Loripinus fragilis. The sequence continues at coordinate 43,025,760 of OZ026530.1, read as the reverse complement.
TCCCGGGGGGGAGGTGGGGGGTACTCTGATATTTTCATATATACGTAGGCTGGGTGCATGAAATTCCTGATATTTTTTGGGGTGAACGGTAGATGCTGGGCGCGAGCCTACCCTTGCAGAAGAAAATAGAGCCCCCCCCCCCCCCCCCCGGGAACACTCAGGTTTCGCAGAAATCTGGCGTTTGAAAAAACCAGCTAGCAATCTATATGGGACCAATATGGGTCAAAAATATCAGTATATGATACATGTATACAGCAACCTTTTATTGTTTAGTCGGTATGTGAAATTACAGGACTTGTCAAAGAAGTAAAGATGTCTCTTCACGACATACAGCTGCATCTGAGCCGATTTTTCTGTTGGCATGCTGGTCTGGGTTACGGTACAAGAAGCTCAACACAGATGAAGACAAGCAACATGAATTTAACATTGCTATGGGGTGCCGAGGAGGGGGTTAACTATTACTCCCTGCGCTTCTCGCATACATGCAAACCCTCCCACACGTTACTAACACATGTAACTTGAGCGACCACAAATCGGGGGGGGGGGGGGGGGGGGGGGGGGGGGGGGGGGGGGGGGGGGGGGGGTCCATGATAGACAACGCATTTTTTTTTTATTATTTTGTCCTTAACTTATTTTACAGTTTATGGAGGGGGTCCAATACTTTTCCAAGGATCCAAGGATCAACATTTTCCAGGCGGGGGGGGGGGGGTCCAACTTTTTCCAGGAAAGGGGGGGGGTTCTTATTATAATATCTAAAGAAACCCGTATAACTTGTGACTTTCTAGGGGGGGGGGGCTCCTGACCCCCTATCCCCCCTCTGGATCCGCACATGCAAAATTTCAATTTAGGTCTGTTTTGAGCCATGCCACGCTCAAGCGGCACCCATCCCCTGTAAGAGTGAGCCCATGTTCCCACTGACTATAGGTCATCAAATGGTTGGTTTGGAGCTAAATTGCAAGTGAGTTTCCTCCCAAAGGAAATAATCACAAGTACTCCTCCTCACTCCACAAAATCTCAAAATAAGAGAAAAAAGACTGTTAATTGGGTATTTACTCCCCTTATTTTAACATACAGAGCTTGGGAGGGGGGTATTATACAAGAACAGGACGGAGATGCGGATTGCACTTTTATACAGAGGGGCTATGTGCCCACATTCAAAGGGGCAAATGTCCACCCCCTCATATAGGTTAGATACGATTTTTATGTAGGGGACAATCAACCCTTGCCATGAGGCATATGTTTGCATACCCGATGATCAAAAAGTATTTTAGTTAGGGATTAAAGCAATGGGAAGGGTTTAAATCTGACATACATGTACACAGACATTATGATTCACATATCATATGTATTGCTACTGACTGCTTAACAGGAAATGACTCGTATAAGCTTTTAAAATATTGTCCAAATGGGAATGGCATTTTTCATCAAAATTTTAAACGATATGTGTATAGGAAGAGCAAGAAAAAGTAACATAGCAATAAAACAATGCTCTACTCTAAACTGGTGTGCCACCCGCACTTTCAAACTTAGCTGGGTAGTTCCATGACGTCACTCTGCGGTCACTAAGTAGAACGACTTTCGTTTTGACAGAAGAAAGATGACATTTTACAATGAATGTTTGATGAAAAGCAGTGTTTTGGGGATTCACTCGGAGTTCCGCACTGATGGGATTTGATCTCTGTGTACTTTGGCAGGTAGTTTCTTTGATCAATCTTAAGATGGAAAGGATGTTGGCCTTTGAGAAGCGGTATCCCCGGCGCAATTCCACGTCGACCATCTCTACATGCCATAGTTTGCTCTTTCTCTCACGTTTTTTTTCTCCATTTCTTTGCCTTCCTGGATAGACAAACGCTATGTCGGCGGCCATTTTGTTTCGGGCTAATGACTGATTAAATCGGTTAATTCACCTACTAGACGTAGATTAAATTTAATTGAGGAATCGGGGTTAAATCGAGGGTTAAATCCATGATTAAAAGATAATTGAGCTTCGTACAACGCGATTTAATAAGGCGCTAATTAATCGAGGTTTTAATCCATGATTAAAAGATAATTAAGCTTCGTACAACCGGGTCCAGGACTTCAATTGTATGTTGATTAAAGACCATGGATATAAGATGTTGCTTCAGTTGCCATTCATAAACAAGAGGGCCAAGTGGCCCTAAATCGCTCACCTGAGTTTTGTATAAACGAAGCTCACATATAGGAATCTGTTGAAAGCTGACCATGTCCCTGGTGACAACTGGGGCAAGCCATTTTGGTCCCAAGGGCATTATTTGAACAAACTTGGAAGAGGTCCACTAGGTGACGCTACATATCAAATATCAAGGCTCTAAGCCTTATGGTTTCAGACAAGAAGATTTTTCATGTTTTTCCAATATAGGCCTATGTAAAACATGTGTCCCCTGTGGTGGGGCCATTTTTGGCCCCAGAGATATAATTTGAACAAACTTAGTAGACGTTCACTAGGTGATGTTTCATACCAAATATCAAGGCTCTAGGCATTGTCGTTTCAGACAAGATTGTTTCATCTTTCTCCCTATATAAGCCTATGTAAAACATATGACCCTGGGGAGGGGCCATTTTTGACCCAAGTGGCATAATTGGAACAAACTTGGTAGAGGTCCACTAGGTGATGCTACATACCAAATATCAAGGCTCTAGGCCATATGGTTTCAGACAAGATCTTTTCATGTTTTTCCCTTTATAAGTCTATGTTGAAGCAATTGTTGACGACGGACAACGGACGACGGACATCGAACGATCACAATAGCTCAAGATGAGCCATTGGCTCAGGTGAGCTAAAAACAAGAAAATTTGTATAAAAATTTGAATTTAAACAGGTTTTCATTCACATTTTTTATCCAAATTTTCATGTGTGTAATTTTCATGAACTTTTCCCCAAAATGTAGAACAACGAAATTGGGAATAATATACACCATTTTGGGAAGTTTTTGATATTTTCTTAAAGCTGCATACTCTGTAACTATGAACATTTTTCGAAATTTTTTATTTTCTTTTTAAATCATTTGTAAAAGTAGAATTAAGCTATGTTTTCACAATAAAAATGTTCAGTACAGCTGAAAACTGCATGGAAAAGTGAAGTATCTTATCAAATAGGTGTATTTTTCTCTTGTTGGTAATTATTTGCGTCCCTCCAATAATTATAGACCGTTGAATTTTAACATAAATGCAGTTGTTTTGATAGTGATAACTTGTTACGATTTACGAAAATGGTAAAATATTTACCTGAATTTGAGTATTTTTACTGTGTTCTTGAAAAATAACAACATTATTTTTAAAATTAGAAGATCAAAAGTTACAGACTATGCAGCTTAAACTGGGAAAGGGTCGATATCCCGGTCCCAAATCAGACCTAGGAAAATCCCTGAAAGCCTATGTGGCGGGTCCTCAAACACATGTTTAAACTAATTACCAATTTAAAATATTAAAATTTTTATTAAAGTTACCTGCAGCACTTCTGTGCAATCTGGCTGCCCTATCAATGGCGTAAGGATCTAGGTTAGCTATCACATATGGCCTGATGGCCTGCAAGGCCCTTGAACTGGAAACTACACTCGAGTCATTGGTCAGGGCCAGAGCATTGCTTGTACTTGATACAGGTATCAGAGACATCTGCTGCTGCTGCTGTTGTTGTTGCTGCTGCTGCTGCTGCTGCTGTTGTTGGAGGTAATGCATCAACTGTTGTTGCTGTTGTTGTTGCTGTCTATGTTGTTGTAATAAGGCCTGTTGTTGTTGATGCTGCTGCTGTTGTTGTTGCTGTTGTTGATGCTGCTGTTGCTGGGATACAGGGTATGTCAGTTGCTTAGCAACAGGAGACTTCTCCGCTCTACAGCTCAGCTTCAACTGATTCTGAAATGGAAACATTTTGATCAGTTTTAAATTAAAAAAAAAATCAGCGAAAAATTGTAAATATTTTCTTACCCACCAGTTTAAACATATGTTGTGGGTGCTCAAAAGAACCGTCTCATTGAGACGGTTCTATTGAGTACACACAACATATGTCATGGTTGAGAAATAAGAAAATTAATTTTTTGGGTATGTCAGTTGCTTAGCAACAGGAGACTTCTCTGCTCTAAAGCTCAGCTTCAACTGATTCTGAAATAGAAATATTTTGATCACCGGTTTAGATTAACAAAATTTTTCAATTGTAAATATTTTCTTACCCACCAGTTTTAACATATGTTTCGGGTGCTTCAAAGAACAGTCTCATTGAGACGGTTCTTTTGACTACCCACAACATATGCTTTGGTTGAGAAATAAGAAAATTAATTTTTTGGTGCACACTCTGTATGATGAATAGTGTTTGATTGGTCCATTGCATTTAAAGCGAGGTTACAAAATTGGGTTACTGTAAATTCGGAAATTTTTGCGAGAATCATATTTTCGCGAATAGCGTTTAAGACATATTTGCCATGGTCAAAACTCAAGACTTTGGCATAGTTAACCTACATCAGTAAAGGGCAAAGAGTTTTCGCCATTTCGCGAGGGTTTTATTTTAGCAAATCTCCGCATGCGCAAAGTTTCGCGAAAATAAAACCCTCGCGAAAATTTCCGAATTTACAGTATTATTTCCAGAGCATAATGTTATAAGTATTATTTTGTTTGTTTTGATGCTTAACTTCCCAGTAAACACCCATGGTCATGTTGGGATGGTCAGTTCACCTAGGCACACTATTTCCTTGCAAACTTGACTAAGCAGTTAGCCAGTACTTTGTGCACAAACTTTTGCTTGTAACCGACAACAACCCTTCTTGAATCAGCGGAAGGGAGGAGAATAGTCGCATAAATTATTTCATGATCAATCTTCAAGTATGGGACCAGGCTGGGATTGAACTTGCAATCCCTGGATCTACAGGTAGACACATTAGGCCATAATAAATTAATTGCTAGATTTTCATCCAATTTTTTTCTAAATGGGGGAGGGGGCTGAAATTTTATTTTTTATTTTTCAGGTTGTCAAGGAGGGTGCAATGAAACAACTAAAAACATCATATCTAAGCCTGTTTATTTCACTGTTAGTCTTTCATAAATGCATTTGATGAACCAAAACATGACAAAACCAACAAAACATCAACTACATTAATAAATGATGATCAGACTAAGACAGGACAGAAAACTTGGCTGGTACCAATAGTCAGTTTGATGGTATTGTCATGTAGTGGCCCAAACACATTAGCTTTACTGAATAAACAGCTTTCAAACAGTTCATTTAGCCTTTTCTTTTCCTGCCATGCGGCCCCTTTTTTGGACAAATGTTTTTTTACCAGACAAACACATGTCACAGACTGGATACTTATCTTCTGGAGTTTGGCGATTCTTCCCAACCACAGTAAAAACAAACAGGATCAAATCCTGGCCGACTGCGCGATTGGAGCACCTTTGTCAATGGCCCCAGATGAGAAGTCATTGTACAACTCTAATAAATTATTGGTGTTGTTGTATTTACAACCAAACCAGTCCTTCAGAATAGTTAAATTCGATACAATTTTCATGATGATGAACACCATTTTGCACTGCGAAATTTCCAGTAATTTAGGATTGGTTACCGGAGCTTCTGCAAAATAATATTTAAGCGCACAAAAGCAGGTATCCAGACAAAGTTGGAGAACAACGGAAGTTTCTTCTAAATACCAGGACTTTGGACGAAGTACCGGCACTGACGAAAAAAAAAAGAGAGAGCAATAAATTTCAGAGGCAGGGGGTGGGGGGGGGGGGGGGGGGGGGGGGGGGTATAAGGGGGCGGGCGGGCAGAGAATGAAAATTGAAAATCATAGCAATTTATTTATTATGGCCTTACCAACTGCCCTGTGCTTACAATCTGTGATATAGCATAGTATTCAGTGATATCAAAAGACCCAAACTAATGCTGCTCCGCATGCTTTATACATGTACAGCTGCTAACACAGGGTGTGTGCATGTCTGGACATTGTCTTAAACTACATACTCCCTGTATGACTGTGTACGTTGTACTTTGGCATTGGTAGCATCTATGATAGTTCTGGATAAGTTAGTTGAGAACTTTATAACTTGTTTGTTTGTTTTGTTGCTTTACATCCCAAGTCAACAGCTTATGGTCATGGCGGGACGGTCAGTTCACCTAACCACACTTTTTCCTGGGCAAGCTTGAACAAGCAGTTAACCAGTAATTCGTGCACATACTTTGGCTTGTAACTGACAACAACCCTTCTTGAATGAACCAGTGGAAGGGAGGAGAATGACCATAGAAATCATTTCATGATCAATCTCCACGAAAGTATGGGACCGGACCGGGATCAAACTCGCGACCCCTGGGTCTGCAGTCAGACATGCATCTGTAGCCAGATACATTACCGACTGCGCTATGCGGCCTGGCAAAAGTTTATAACATGTTCTGTCGAGATTGTTATTAGGTGATAAATGCAGTTATTCCATGTGGAATTTTTATATGTTTTAAAAAATTGCAAAGTTTTATGTGCTCTGTCTATAATGTTATAACATCATAATATGGTTTAAGTCACTTTTTAGTACGTTTTATCATCATTCAATGTGATGCACATTGTTTAGTCCAGTGTTACTGCTGGTCCGTGTTATACTTGTATATAGCTGTATTGTTTATTAACTAGCTTCAGAGGGTGGCAAGATAGAATAGCAGGGGACAAAATTCCACTCGTCCGCTCTAATTACGAGTGAAATCTAGAAAGGACGAGTAATTCTTCCCAAAGCACTCGTCTTAGAGGATGTGTGCTTTGGAAAGAACTACTGGACGAAGTCATTTTACATATTACTCCCTTATGTTCTTTATTGCATACACTTTTAAAGGACAAGTGCATGTGTTTGCAGTACGAGTGAAAATTGTAAGTCTCTCGTCCTGCAGGACAAGTGCAATATTTAAATATTTTTGTCCCCTGAATAGTTGTCATAGCTAATTGTGCCACCCTCCAAAGATTGTAAAAATAAATAAATTTAAAAAAAATATAATAAAACCACCTCCGGTCATCGTGTTAATTCAGGGGAATTTCTGCCCTTCTCTAGGGGACAAATTTCGTCCCCATTCCCAATTGAAAATAGCCACCTTTTTCCCAATACCATGTCTGTTTTTCCTAATTAAAAGATTTTTTTTTTTTCTTAAAGAGGGACCGCTACTACTTATGAAAAACAATTCCCCATATCAGATTGATACTTAAATACTTGTGCTTAAGTGGTATGCTTGGCATAATATAATCTAAAATAACTTGATTTTGAGGATATATTTTGCTACCCTTGTTATGTTCTATGTCATTAATTTCTCCCAAATTTGATGTTAAGTCGATCATTTTTTCCCAATTTTGGCCAAGGGCCTTTTCCCAAAATTGCTTAAAAAAGCCCTGTAATTGGAGATATAACGCTTATCGACAAAGTCCCAAAATGACTATTGTGATAGTATTGAAATTGCAGGAAGTCACCAATGCAATACTACTTCTACATGTATTATGGACTATAAGCGTGATACTATTGTTTGAAGAAGTTGTGAATATGGTAGCACTTTCAGTATGTATGGATTTTGTATGGCACTAACAGACAATATCAGAATTCTAATTTTGCTGAAATGCATGGAATGCGAGAACATATTCATCCTATTGTCATTACACTTTCTTTTTGTGCCTAAACCAAGCAATTTAAATTGAAAATCCTGGGGTATAAAAACTATTGCAATAGTGAAAAATACTATTGCCAATGTAGCTTTGAGGCTCAATCCAGCAACCTTTCGCTACTTTAATCATCTGCTGCTTATTACTTGACAATATAAGTATAGGGGTAAACAGTGTGGGCCCAGATCAGATCGCTCCTGTCAAAAGTTACTAAAACATTTCAGATGATAAAAGCAGACAACTTTGTGATTTGAGTTTTACAGGCTAATGCATACCAGCCGCGACGCCAGAAAACCTGTCTATGGGGGTTGCCAACAACAAAGGCGCAGACCAGCCTGCGCATCTGCCCAGACTGATCAGTGCCTTTGTTATTCCCTTTTTGGAAAGCATATGTAAACTTAATTATACAGGTGAAATTTCAATTTTCTAGCTAGTCTCAGTAGCTGAGGAGAAATGCTTCAAACGCGCTTTGACGAAAACCCCGAAGACAGGGTTTTTCGCGACGAGGCCCATACCTACCATCATATCAATTATAGCTGCTTCAGACCCCTCACTGCTGAACCCACTCGTGTCAGAATCATAAGGGGAGAGAATTTTTTTTGCTTAACTGGCCCTTTGTTGTGATTTGAGTTTTACAGCCTAAGGCATACTTACCATCATATCAATTATAGCTGCTTCAGACCCCTCACTGCTGAACCCACTCGTGTCAGAATCATAAGGGGAGAGAATTTTTTTTGCTTAACTGGCCCTTTGTTGTGATTTGAGTTTTACAGCCTAAGGCATACTTACCATCATATCAATTATAGCTGCCTCAGACCCCTCACTGCTGAACCCACTCGTGTCAGAATCATAAGGTGAGCCACTCCGAGTTGAACGCCCACCTGATGACATCAGTCCAAATATCTGTTCTATGGGTGATAAAGTCTCATTCAAACTTGTATTAGGAGTGCAGGGTGACTCACTGCCATAGTCACTGTGTGTAAGGAAAAAAAATGTATCTAAATCAACAGTCTCAGATAAAATTGCCCTGTATTAGTTTTTTAAAATAAAAAAAATGCAGATATTCATATTTCTTCCATAGGGAGCACAGTGGCGAAATGCCTTTCAATATTTTTTCCAGAAAACCTGAAAAAAATGCTAGGTTTCACCAGGTAATTTAGGTAGGGTTGAGTAACCCTAAACACAGGTATTTTTTATTATTTAGCATTAGCAGTCAGCAGGAGACTTAATTGCCTTTCCCTGTTTACTGCTTGGCAAATCTTTCACACCTTTACGACCCATGCAATTCTGTCTACAACTCGTTGCAAGATTTCTACCTTAAATCTTTTTGGATATTTTGTTTGATTTGATTCTTTACATCCCAGTCAACAAATTTTTCAGTTAGGTCAGGACTGGTCTTCCAGGGTTAAACCAGTACGAAGCAAGGATAAATGTGTCTTGCTAAAGGACACAACACAGTGAGGCTCAAACCCGGGACCCCTCGGTCTCGAGTCAAGCACTCTACCATTGTGCTCCCTACTAGTTTAAATCTTAATGAAAAAGCTGGAATTAGACTGATTTCTCACTGATTTCATGAAATGGCATATGACACTGGATAATTCCATGACACACCTGATTTTTTAATATGATGTTTGCTTGATTTGATTCTTTACGTCCCTGTCAACAATTTTTCAGTTATGTTTGGATGGGTTTCCCTGGGATGATACCAGTACTAAGCTAGGATTAATGTGTCTTGCTCAAGGACACAACACAGTGAAACCTGTGAGGCTCGAACCCACAACCCCTTAATCTCAGGCACTCTACCACTGAGCCACTGTCCCCAACCCCTTTTTTATATATGACTGTGCATGTCAAATATTGGATATTGGTGTGTGTGAAGTTTTGTTCCACATTGATAGTTTTGTAAATGTGCTGCTACTTTTGTGCTGTACAACCTAATTTTACAGCAGAATTACTGAGCAGAAAGAAAGTATTGGAAAAGTTTTATTGTTCCAAGAAATAAGACAAGAGTATCAATATTTTTTTGGGTACTGAAAACGATGACAGTCTATTTTTCGATTCACTTTCAATTATAGTAAAACCTGTGCAAAACGGCAACTCACAAATGGACAAAACAAAGGTCTTAATGACAACTATTGTAGCCTATAGATAAGTTAAAAGTGACGTATAAGAGCGTACCAACACTTGAAGGTAATACAGGTTATACCGTTATTAACGGTAAAAAATTACATTAATACCTGACAAAGGTTTTCAAAATACGGAAATATTATACCAAGCCGTCATAGCTCAGTCGGTTGAGCCGAGGCAACAATACAAAAGAGGTCAGAACAAACATTCTTCGTCTGCTGATTCTGTGTAAGGAGAGTAGACTTACATGTATTATAAAAGATGTCATCAGGTCATCGCCTTCTTTCCGCTTTTCGTTTTCTGTCATATCCGATAAAAACTAGAGGACCTGAAGGTCCTGAGGCGCTCACCTGATCTTCTTAATAATGTTAAAATAGGTCAAGGTTAACTACAGCTTATAATGGAACAAATTTTGTTTTTACCATATACATTTTGGTCAAGTGACCTAAACAATCTAATGAATAATCCATCAAACAGCCCAGTGATTTCTGAGAAAAAGATGTTTAGATAGGTATGTGGCAGTCCAAATGAGTGGCCTTGGATAAAAGGTCACAGGTCAGCTTGACATTTGGTACTTAATTAACCATTGTCTCAATAGGTTTAACTTTAATGAATTCGGCTCAGTTATAGAAAATGAACATTTTAAGATTTTCTCCATATAAATGCATAAGGAATCAAATTTGACCTTGCCATCAAGTAAGTCAAGGTCAACCTAGATTCATCATTTGTGCTAACCTGGTAGGGCCCACATCCCCAATCCTACGTACCAAGTCCCAAAGCCAATGGCCTTTTGGTTCCAGAGAAGAAGAGATTTAAAGAGTTTTTACCATATATGGGCATGGTGGCCATGTTAGTCATGTGACCATAACAATTTGTATAAGTTTTGGCTAACCAATCATAAGAAGTTGTCATATGAAATTTGGTTTCAATTGGCCAAGAATTGTCTGAGAATACTATGTTTTAATATGTTGATGGGACTCCAATATAAGCCACCTTTGCTGAAAGGTCAAAGATCAACCTTGACCTTTGAAACTTATTTATAGCCACTAGATTGAACATATCAAGTGAGAATAATGACTTTGGCTTCCACAGTATTCAAAAAATCAACTTTTCAATTCAATTTTCCATTCAAATGCATTAGGAAGCAAACTTGACCTTGACGTTAAGTAGGTCAAGGTCATCCTAGGATCATCATTTGAACAAACTTGGTAGGCCCCACATCCCCTATACTACATATAAAGTCTCAAGGTCACTGGCCTTCTGGTTCTGGAGAAGAAGAGTTTAAAATGGTTTTTACCATATATGGGCGTGGCGGCCATCTTTGTCATGTGACCAAAATATTTTGTATAAATTTTGGCTGACTTATCATAAGGAGTCTTAATATGATATTTGAGCTCAATTGGGCCAATGGTTTGTGAGGGAACTATGTTATAATATATTGATGGGACCACAATATGAGCGACCTTGGCTGAAAGGGCAAAGGTCAACCTTGACCTTTGAAACTTATTTATAGCCATTGTCTCATTAGTTTCAACATATCAAGTAAGAATAATCACTTTGGCTCTAACAGTATTCAAAAAATCAACTTTTCAAAAAAATTCCCATTTAAATCTATTAGGAAGCAAATTTGACCTTGACGTTAAGTAGGTCAAGGTCAACCTAGGATCATTGTTTGAACAAACTTGGTAGGCCCCGCATCCCTGATGCTACATACCAAGTCCCAATGTCATCGGCCTTCTGGTTCTGGAGAAGAAGATTTTTAAAGGGTTTTTACCATATATGGGCATGGCGGCCATCTTGGTCATGTGACCAGGAACATTTGTATAAACTTTCATTCCCCCATCCTAAGGAGTCTCCATATGAAATTTGAGTTCAATTGACCCAGTGGTTTCAGAGGAGAAGATGTTTGAAAATGTTGACGGACGGACGACGGACGGACGACGGACGGATGGACGACGGACGGACGGACGACGGAGTCACTGGTATACTAATAGCTCACCTCGGAGCCTTCGGCTCAGGTGAGCTAATAATAAAGGTCATCATTCACAAACATAAAATATCAAAAAGCAAAGATAAAAAAATATGCCGTGATTGGGGTTCGAACCTACAAATGCAAAACTTCGGGACAGAGGTCTATGATCTTACCACCGCGCCAGCCCAACTGTGACAAATATAAATGATAAAAGAACATAATGTACAAAGTTAGCGAAACCGTTTTACCTATTTACATCAATGGACAATGTCCAGTTATCAAAACATGCTCTGACGTCACTTTGAACTTATCTAGTAAGTACAGTAGTAGCTTAATGAAGGTCGAAAGTATTGCAGAATGCTTTTGGAGCATTCTGCAATACTTTTGACCTGCATTAGGGGATTCAGTCTTGAAAACCATTTTTTTGCTTTTTTTAGAAAGCTCGTTTTACACAGGTTTTACCTGTACATGTACAGTGTCTGCTCCTGGTTCAATGACAGGAACTTCTCAACGAGCTGTCTTTTCCTTGCTCATACATACCTGTAACCAGGAGTGGGTGGGGTTGACTTATCACAGCCTCTGATTGCCCGTTTCTGTGGAGTTTCCAGGGTAGTTTTCTGATGCTGTTGATTGTAGGCTGTAATAGTAATAGCTAAACAATAACAAATTAGAATTGCCATAGCCCACAAGGTTTGTTTAACCCTGATGCAAAGTTGTTAGAATTTTGGTTGCATAGGTTAGGCCAAATAAAAAATACATGTGTTTAGGGTAACACGACCCTACCAAAATTTACTGGTGAAACCTAGAATTTTTTCAGGTTTTTTGGAAAAATATATAATTTTCGCATTTAAAAATGCATAAAATTATGTTGTTTTTTTCCTTTAAAAAAATGCATAATTTTTTTTTCAGAAAAAAGCAAACAAATATAATTATGTGCCAACCCTACCTAACATTTTCAGACCTGTTACCCAAAGCACAATTATTTTTTATTTGGCCTTATCAGCAGCCAACTAATTAAAACCACTTTGGACAACTAAAACTTCAAATAAACTTCAAATCTGTCCTGCCTTGAAAAAACCTACTTATTCCTTATTGTAATACCAGCTTTTTTTCTCCATTGTCCGTCTGTCCCTTATAATTCTTGTAAATGCATCTTCTCCTTAACCGTTAGATGTAGCAACTTCAAATTTTGCAGGTGCAAAGGTCACAGATCATAAAAATGTATTTTCTCTTCAATGCATCTCCTCCTAAACCGCTGGATGTTAAAACTTCAAACTTTTAAGATGCATATAGGTGACATGATTAAGAGGGTACTGAGCAACATTACATGTGACCTTGATCCACAAAGGTCAGTCAAAGAATGTGTTTTCTTGCATTTCCTTAAACGTTGGACGTAGCAACTTCAAACTTTGCAGGTGAATAGGTCATGATATAGAGGGTACTGGGCAATGCTTCATGTAACCTAGACCCCACTGTCAAAGGTGAAAAAAGTGGGTATTTGCAATGGTGTATCATCGACTGTAGTCTAGTAATTGTTAATGTTTCCATGAATACCAGTAAGTGTCTGCTTTTGTTGCTAGGTTACACTGTTCTGTAATATCTATTCAAATATGCTCAGAAGAAAAAGTTTAGTCAGTACAGACACTGTGTGCAATAGCTTTGCTAGTCAGTCTAAATATTGACAAAACCCTTACGCAACATGAAATTCTTTTAATTTCCTATAAATATGAACATTTTCAACAAAACATTTTGAAAATAAACCCCTTTTCTTCATCAAAATCACACAAAGGGGTCAATATCAAAATTTAAATATCAAACCTCAAAAATCAGCCGAGGGCATATAGACGGAAATTCTCGTACCTGTTGCATGTCTAAGGCCTTTACGAAGTTTACAAGCGGCCATGAAGCGATAACGTCATGATGACGGCACTATGACCCTAACTTCAATTGGCGTCATTATCCGTGGTCTCCCTGACCGACCCTTGTCATTTTTACTGCCAGACTGTCGAATGCGTGTTTGCAGACCATAAGCTGGTCGTTCATTACGTCCAAAACTACATGGTACGTCAACAACACGTGTTCCTGCTTCAAGAAGTCCAAACGCGGTATTTCTGTAATTTGTAGATAGCCTGGACGGCGACTTAAGCTTGCTAAAACTGGATTTTCTCCGGATAATTGCAATAGGAACAACTCTCTTTCAATATTGAACAGCATATTGGAAATTAACCCTGCCGGTTTACCGCAGCACGTGCACATCGTGTATTTTGAAATTTGGTTGATACAGTCTAATAGAGGCATTATTTGTCACACAACAAATAGGTACATGTAAAATTACGATAATACAACTCATGTATACATTTTGACAATGATATATCCAGTATTGTTGATTTTATGAGAAAAAATAAATACTGACTAAACTTTTTCTTCTGAGTATATTTGGGACCAAACCTTTAGTCTGTTGCATGTAGTTACCTTTTTATAAAGTGTTTGGTAGTTATCTCCCTTGTAGTAGATGCACTGCTCATTAGGAACGACCAGATCTGGGTTTACACTGTTCAGTACAGTCTGGTCAAATATTTGGGTTTTAAAAAGTGATTACCTTCTTTAGTTTGTTGCATGTAGAGTTCCGGTTTGTAAGGTGCTTGGTAGTTATCTCCCTTAAAATGGAGGCCCTGACCATGAAGCTGCTGTTGTTGTTGCTGTTGTTGTTGCTGATTGCCTGATTGATAGAACAACTGAAATCCTGAAATATATACACCAACCAATAAGAGTGGATAATTGTTATCTTTTTACATGATCTCTTGATCCAAACATTTTTTGTTACTACTCAAAAGAAACCTTGCATATCATACAGGCAAGTTAAAGTAAAATTCAAGGACTTTTCAAGAACTTCTAAAGACTATCCTTCTAGCATACAACCATTGCTTTTTACACTAGGTGCAACAAAGAGCGACAAAAGCGGTTCTAAATGTGTGTTGTTTGCAGCGCAGAGGCATGTTGTTGGTCTTTACATTCTGACTTTCTAGTTTTGCGGGATTCCCGCAATCCCACACCCTAGAAGCATCACTGACTGAAAACAAAACAAGTATCTCCAAGAAGGATGAAAAACCCCAATAAATAATTTTTTCTTGTTTCTCAGAGGTTTTCTTTCACTTTATCGTATATCTTTTTTTAAAGATATTTCTTGTTATGTTTAACAGGGGTAACAACCTACTTCAGAGCGCAGATATCAGAATCGTTGAATTTGGGGTAAGCATTTGAACCATGAAATTGGGAAAACTTGATGCAGGCTGAAAGAACTGCATGGACTATCCTGCAATTATAAATTGATTAAAAACCATAAGAAATTAGTAGTGTAAAGATATGAAACATGTTGCTAATACCCTTCATAAGTACTCATAGGAAAATCCCTGACCTGCTGCGGGGTAGAGTTGTTATATATCTCTGACTGTACTGCCCCTGCTTTTTTGTCAACCCCTGTTATCCATGGGGAGAAATCATACTAAAACCCTTACCTGGGTAGGGGGCTGAATTGTTGTTATAGTTCTTCATGTACTGCCCCTGCTGGGTAGTCAGCCCCTGCTGTGTGGTCAGCCCCTGTTGTCCATGAGGAGAAATCATTGACCTAAAACCCTAACCTGGGTAGGGGGCTGAATTGTTGTTATAGTTCTCCATGTACTGCCCCTGCTGGGTAGTCAGCCCCTGCTGTGTGGTCAGCCCCTGCTGTCCATGAGGAGAAATCATTGACCTAAAACCCTTACCTGGGTAGGGGGCTGAATTGTTATTATAGTTCTCCATGTACTGCCCCTGCTGGGTAGTCAGCCCCTGCTGTGTGGTCAGGCCCTGTTGTCCATGGGGAGAAATCATATACCTTAAACCCTTACCTGGGTAGGGGGCTGAGTTGTTGTTATAGTTCTCCATGTACTGCCCCTGCTGAGTAGTCAGCCCCTGCTGCGTAGTCAGCCCCTGCTGTGTGGTCAGCCCCTGTTGTCCATGGGGAGAAATCATTGACATATGTCCCATGTTATCTGAAATTAAAATCAGACATGCAGATAATTTAAACCTAAAATGTGCAATAAAATCTGCAGCTTCCTATTGATTAGCTGATTTGGGTAAAAGCAAGAACAGAATTTCATTATGACCAAACAAAAATTTTACCTGTGTTTAGGGTAACCAGACACTACCTAAATTTACTGGTGAAACCTAGATCTTTCAGGTTTTCTGGGGAAAAAAATGAATTTTATGCATTTTGAAAGGCCAAATGCCTTTCAAAATGCATAAAAAATTATATATTTTATCCAGAAAAAAAAAAGTATATGAATACTACCGAAAATTTTCAGACCTGTTACCTGAAGCACTTTTTATTTGGCCCTTGCAAAAACCCAATTATTTCCAGTTGGTCTAGGGGCCAAATCTCAAATTTTGAGTTCTGTTGCACCCCCCAGGAAGAAAAAGTTGGTCACTATTTTCAGTCAGGGACATGTCTGGGGGCCTCAAAAACCCATGTTTTACTAAGTTTTCTGTGGTCAGGTTTCTGTAAATGGCCTGTAATCACCGTTACCCCACAAACATTGAAAATAATAGCATTACACAAAATACAAGACTAATTATATATTTTATTATAGTATCAATGAATTTATTTGAGGTTTAAATGTTTGATCTAGCCATAAACATTAATTACAGACATCTGTGAGATGTTTTACCGCTCATCAGCGTTACGTATGTTACATTTAATACGAAATTGCAGATAATGACTTTATAGATTGCATATAAGAATGAACCATGTTCCCCAGCCACAGGAAGAGAAACTTGGTTACTATTTTCAGCCTGGGACATCTTGGGGTATTCAAACCCATGTTTTAGTAAGTTTTCTTTGGTCATTTTTCTGTAAATGGCCTGTAATTAATGTTACCCTACTAACATTGAAAATAGCAGTTCACAAAATACAAGACTGATATGATATTTTCAAAAGTATAAATAAAATTATTTGAACTTTACATGTTTCAGCTAGTCATAAACATCAATTGCATACATGTGTGAGAGGTATTTCTGCTTGTCAGAGTTACTTATGTTACATTTTTACGAAAGAGCAGATAATGACTTTATAGATATTAGAACAAACCCTTCCCCCAACCTTAAATGTGTATTAAAGATCTCTACTCTAATGATAAATTTCCATTTTCACATATCTAAGGCTATTTACAACTTGTAACTGGCAATAGAGATTGAAAAATAAATATCTAAGTATGCTTATGAGCATGTCACTTCTAATATTAGAAGTAGAGATTTTCTATTTGACAAATTACATTGCATTGGAATGTACAATGTCTTCTTCACCACTTTCACAATGAAACGAAATAATACTTATAAACAAATTTAACTCCGATGTATAGTTTGTTGCTGTAAATATATATCAGGTAACGTAGGTAACAACATAGTCCCTTGCATAAATGGATAAAAATACTAATTTTTCCTGGGCCTGACAACCAGCGAGGCTCAGAATATATTTGAGTTCTCTCCACATATTATTTAAATATTTTCAATTATGGACAAATTATTCTAAATAAACTCTTTTTCAAGAGATTTTTGTAATTTTGATTGATTATTTTACTTTGATATGTCAGTTTACAGGTTTTCAATGGTACATGTCAATATGTAGAATATCTACTCCATAAGCCAAATATTGTACTGAATGTTTTACTACGTTTCCTGTGGTCTGTTTTACCACGTTTCCTATTGTCAAAGTGTCATAATAGGCCTGTAAATTACGTTACCTAATGAATGAGGATAGAAAATTTGTAAGCCAGTACAAATTGAATGCTAATAAGCATATTTATAAATTAATTTCACTACAGCAACAAGAAATCAACAGCTTCAAATATGTAAAAATGGAAATTTACCATTATAATAGATATCTACATTATAAATTTGAGGTTGGGGAACATGTTTTCGTTTAAAATGCAATCTATAAAGTCATTATTTGCAATTTAGTATACAACGTAACATAAGTAACGCTGACGAGCAGAAACATATCTCACAGATTCCTGCAATTGATGTTTATGCCCAGCTCAAACAAGTTAAGCTAAAATAAACTCATTAATACTATAGAAAAATATCCTATTAGGTAAGTGTGTCTTGGTTGGCCTTTTGGTGACTAAGGCTCTTAACAAGGTTATTCAATGATATATACACATGCTATGCAAGAATCCATCATTCACCATATTGCAGCAGCTAATAGCTTGAGTGTAGACTCAGTTTATCATCAGTTTATCTGAGATCATGTCTAATGTTTGGAGAAATTACACCACAAAATTTTTATCTAACAAAGTTACGAACATAATCAATTGGTCTAATGTCTGATTTGCTTGATGTAGAAAAAGTCCCTAAGGTGGAAAACTCGCTTGTACTTACATATGAAAAGGCATCTGTGTTTTAACCATATTTGTTTGCTGAAATAGTGATACGTTGCATAAAAGGTTGGTCTTTACATTAAAGTTATCCACTACATGTATAAACCAGTGTTTTATACAAGATTAGCTTGCACTTGTAATTTGTAACATACTCATAATTTGTAATCTTAATATGGCATTTAAACACCTAAAATAAAATTAAAACACTTTCCGTTAACCAGAAACAGGTTTCAAACAATGTAAGTATTAACAAATACATACATGGATATGGGTGCAAGAATGAGTAAGTTTATAACTAAAAATATGTTTACGAGCTGTTGTTTGCAGTATTGCTCACAATTTTTTATTGTTTTGCATACAATAAGGCTAATTCAGTAAATCTTTGAAACCAACAAACTGATCATAAGTCTCTTACTCCTCATGTGTAAACATGTATCAGTGTTACAAATAGCTCAACAAGACCCAAAGTTGCAAAAAAGAAAGAAAAAAGAACTTCCTTGTGAATAATGTAAGAAAGCTAACAACTGTGCGTGAGTCATGGCACTGGTTGTTCAACAGACACTCAGGCGACAATTTAATCTCTGGTTTTCAGAAATTCAAAACATGTTGTTGAATTACAGTGAGTCATGTTTATGATTAAAGCTTTAGAATAACTCCTCAAAATGGACTTTAAAATAAAGCTTCAGTAACAGACAAAAACATGTGCAATTAATGTTAACATGAAATAGCTTTGTAATTAATGTTACCACGTAATATTCTTTTAAGTCTACGCGTATCGCTCAGGTTGCTTTACCTCAAACTTGCTTGGTTAACAAACAAAATAATTTCTTCCAAAATTGCTGTATAATAAAATAAGATAATAAGCATTTTACAGTATGATATAATGAGATCGTATAAGAATAGTGAGAATAGACGATTGCAATTGTGACAGGCCTAGGGATACATTGATTTTTTTAAAAAAGTAATTATCAACAGTGAAAATTAATGTATTAAGCATACAAGAAAAAAGTAAATGCTAGATCTACAAAGCACAAGGTACATTTTGGTATCAACTGTGCTATTTCTGTAATGATAAGTTCTTTGATTGATATCATATTTGTACTTTTAAAAACGGTAGAGGAACTTTAGATTATAACAAGATGCAGCCAAGACCTAAAATGTTCTGTGTTTCTTCCTCACGGTACCTTTGTTTGATCTACAGTCTGTGATTGTGACATTTCATGGTCATTCTCACTTTTTAGCAAACATAGTTTTTTCAGGCATGATAAAGTACTTCTACTACCTGCAAAAAAGGAGCAAGTTGTCGCAGGAAAACATATTTAAAGCCAAAATAATCACAATGTGCTGTTACATATGTTATGGGCTTGACAAATATATGCATAAAGGGTTAATATCTTGTAAAACAGTGAATCGTCAAATTTGACCAATTTGTTACCCATTCAAAGAAGGCTCAGCTGGAACTTTACTAGTTTTAAGATATGTCCTCTGTGTAAAGTCGACAGAAAGCCCCTGCTCTGGAAGACACCCACACTATCCTCATGCCTTGCCACCAGATGTAGGAAATATTGCTTTTCTATTTAAATTTATTTATTGAGGTACGGTATATTCAGTCCAATATTTGAATCATAAAGTAAATATTATGTTCATTGCTATGATTGAATCATTGATAAAAAAAACTGTAAATTACCATACATGTATCAAAGTAACAGGATCAAACAAACTTTCAAAACTCTAAGATGAATGTTTATTTTAAATAATTTGTCTATTAATGAAGTTATTAAAATATGTGGAGAGTAGACTCTTCGTGTCGTCAGGCTTAGGTAAAATAGGAGTCTACTCTCCACAATTTTTAGTATATCCATTTACGCAAAACACCATTGTTGTTACTTATGTTACCTTAAATATATATTGACAGAAATTAAATGTCCATGGTAGTAAAACTTGTTTTTAATGCTGTTATATCATTTCATTGCGACAGAGATGAAAGAAGACACTGTCAATTCCAATGCAATGTATATAGTTGAAATAGAAAATCTGTATGTTAGTAGAAATGATATGCTTATAAGCATATTTTAAAGTTTATTTTACTACAAATTATCTCCAATTACAAATTATAAATAGATTCAAATTTGGAAAAATGGATATTCATCATTAGAATAGGGATCTTCATCGCACATTTAAGGTTGGGAACATGATTTATTATAACATGCAATCTATACAGTTTTTATCTGCCTTTTCGTAAAACAATGTAATATAAGTAACTCTGACGAGCAGAAATACATATTACAGATGTCTGCAATTGAAGTTTATGTCTAGCTTAAACATGAAAAACTAAAATAATTCCATTAATGCTATTGTAAACTATCCTACTAGTCTTGTATTCTGTGTACTGCTATTTTCAAAATTAGGGTAACATTGATTACAGTTCCCTTACAGAAAACTAACCACAGAAAACTTACTAAAACATGGGTTTCTATAGCTCCAAGACATGTCCCAGGCTGAAAATAGTAACCAAGTTTCTCTTCCTGTGGCTGGGGAACATGGTTCATTCTTATATGCAGTATATAAAGTCATTATCTGCAATTTCGTATAAAATGTAACATAAGTAACGCTGATGAGCAGTAAAACATCTCACAGATGTCTGTAATTAATGTTTATGACTAGATCAAACATTTAAACCTCAAATAAATTCATTAATTCTATTATAAAATATATATTTAGTCTTGTATTTAGTATACTGCTATTTTCAATGTTTGTGGGGTAACGGTGATTACAGGCCATTTACAGAAACCCGACCACAGAAAACTTAGTAAAACATGGGTTTCTGAGGCCCCCAGACATGTCCCTGGCTGGAAATAGTAACCAACTTTTTCTTCCTGGGGGGTGCAACAAACTCGCAAAATAGCCCATATATCTCAGTTTGGCCCCTACACTAAGTTTGAACTTGCATAAATATATGACAATAATGACATTATGGTGAGTAAGCGAAAGGGGCCCAACAATGTGGTTGACAAGCCCTGCACATGCATACATGTTAATCAAAATCCTGATAATGATAGATGTATTTGTAATTTTTGAAAAATTGAGGTTATCTTCAAACTGGGAAGGGGCCTGCTCCCAAATGGCCTAGATAAATTGAATTATCCAGGTTCCTTTTGGGATTTACTAGGTCTTGGTATTGCACCTTGAGCAGATAACCCACATGAAATATATCGCACATTATTTACTTGTTTGTTTGTATGATTTGATTCTTTATGTTCAACATTTTTTCATTCATGTCGAGGCAGGTCTTCCTGGGTTGAACCAGTAATAAGCACAGGATAAAGTGTCTTGCTGAAGCAGTGAGGCTCTAACCCGCAGCCCCTCGATCTCCAGTCAATCACTACCACTGGGCCGCAACCCTCAATCTCGAGTCAAGTACTCTACTACTGAGCCACTGGGCTCTTCCATTATTTGCTTGAACATGATGTAGAAATTTGTTTACTGGGTCAGTTTTTACCTCTTGGCAACAGTGTTGATCCAGATCCAGATGAGGGTCAACCATGTTTTCATCCACTGAATTTTGTTTGATTTAATTCTTTAAGTCACATCAACAACCTTTCAGTTATAAAGGGATGGGTCTTCCTGGGGTACTAAGGTAGGATTAATGTGTCATGCTCAGGGACACAAAGCAGTGACGCCGATGAGGCTCGAACCTGCAGCCCCTCAGTCTCGAGTCAAGCACTCTACCACTGAGCCACTGCGCTACCATCACTGAATGATTATGTAAATAAATCACACCACTGATCAGGCCCCCAGATAAGAGTGCATAACTGAAAACTATTTTTCTTATTTCACAACAAAAACATATGTTGTGGGTACTCAAAAGACTGTCTCGATGAGACGCTTCTTTTTAGCACCCAAAACACATGTTTAAACAGATGGATAAGAAAATAATCACAATTTTACGCTAAATTGTTTTGCTTAACTGGCCCTATGACTGATCATCAGAAGTTCAAATAGTTTCAACTCTTTCTTTTCTAGTTATGATTTTTGTTGTCTGCTGATCATTTTGCAAACAGTTTGGACCCATATTAGGACCGAAAGAATGTCGGTCCTGACTGGTATTATAACCATTCGACACACTGCTAGTGTTTCGAACAGAATTTTTGGAAAAGTTAATTTTGCAAAAAGTCATATGAGAAAAAGAAAAAATACCCATGCTGACCCCGCAATGAGCCACTGTAGCCATTTGCTATTGTCTGATTTTATTAACCTGACACAGGTGCATAATTTCACGGTAAGTGCACAAGATATTTTTACCTTCCGTCGACTTTCGGTAATTACCGTAAGTTTCACAGGAATTTTGCAATTACTTATGCAGATAATGAAACGTTTTGTACCGTCCTATTGACTAGTCAAGTGGTTATGATACAGAGTTTACAACTAAAAGTTCTTGAGTTCGAGTCCACGTGTGTGGGGATTTTTTTACCGTTATTCGATTCGTTTAATTTCATTTATTATAGATGTTCTTCGACCTCTGAGGAATGAAATTTTGGATCATTCTATTTCAAAAGGTTGATGCGTAACGCGTAAAATGAGCCAGTCTGTCCGAAACATCGTCAGAGATTATTGGAAAATATTATTCCATATTATAGCCAAAACATATGGTTAAAATGTATTCACTATACAAGTTCTTTGAACTTAAGTTCAGTTAGAAAACGTCTGAAGAAAAGTATGCAGCAATTAAGTCTTGGCACGAAGGCAAAACAGATTTTTAAATATCTGTGGTAAACGTTCTCGGTGAGGATCCTACAAAAATAACAATAACAAATGCAAGTATAGATAAACAAATAACTTTGAAGCGTGACCATATTTACAAAATTGAAAATACGGATCTAGAAATAGGGGTTTCAGGCGTTTTATTACGTATACTAATCTATTTTGAAGCACATAGATGTTCCAGACATACGGGCTCAGTGTATGCGTTATGCATCAACCTTTTGAATATAATGAGCCAAAAGACATTACTCAGAGGTCGTGGTACATCTATAATAATGAAGTTAAACGAATCAAATAAAGAGATAAAAATGCAAAACAAAAAATATACGTGGGGTCGAACTCTGGACCTTTTGGTTGTAAACTCTGTACCATAACCACTTGACTAGTCAGTAGTACAGTGCAAAAAGTTTCATTATCTGCATTAGTATTTGCGAAATTCTCGTAAAACTTACGGTAAATACCGAAAGTCGACGGAAGGTAAAAGTATCTTGTGCACTAACCATGAAATTATGCACCTGTGTCAGGTTAATAAAATTGGACAATACTAAATATGTAGAGTGGCTACAAATATAAGTCATTGGCTAAGAGTACAGTCCAGGAGGTTCAATAATTTTGCTAAACTGGCCCTATGACCCATTCAGGGATTTTTTTTTTCTAAAAGATCCCCAATAATTTTTTCTCAAAAATCTCCCAATCACAGTTTTACACTTGAAAAGTTTGTTTAATTGGATCAATATACATTGTACAAGAATCCATACTTACGCCATATTGTTAGAGTGACTATTGCGACCGAATCTGACTATTGTGATAAGTGTAGTATTGACATTGCAGGAAGTCTACCATTGCAATACTTTTGTGATACTATTGTCTGAAGCATTTATGCTCGTTTGAAGGAGGAAATTAAGAATAAGGCAGGACTTTTTTGCATGTACGGGGACCAATTTTCGTATGGAAACCACAGAAAAAATTCAGAATATTGTCGAAGTCCACTTATCTTGCTGAAATGCATGAAATGCAACAACATATTACATCCTTTTGCCATTTAATTTCCTTTTTGTGCCTAACCAAACAATTTTAATGTCAAAATCCCTAGTTGTCTAAAAAGTATTGAAACTATTGCGATTGTTTGTTTGATTCTTTGCGTCCCATTAACAATCTTTCATTTATTTAGGGATGTGTCTTTCTGTGATGAACCAATACTAAGGTAGGATTAATGTTCTTGCTCAAGGACACAACACAGTGATGCCGGTGAGGCTCAAGCCGCGGCCCCTCGGTCTCGACTCAAGCACTCTACCACTGAGCTCCAAATTACTGCTATAGTGAAAAGATTATTGTCGATACTACTGGTATTGCCACTAAATTCCTATCGATGTAGTAACATTGCCTGGGTTACTATTGCCATATATGGACAGTGTGATGTATTGTTACATCCCTACTTACGTGCGTTCTGATCGATGTTCGTAAGATCAAGTGTGTTGTCCAGCATAGCGTTAATCCGTTTGAAAATGTCAGAGTTGCCAATATAGTTCCCGGAGGCATCGTAATCGTCTTTGTTCACATTCTGCACAGGTATGTCCCGACTCTGTAAAAGACAAACATTTTTTTTAACATAAAACAAAGCTCAAGATAAACAAAATTTCTGAGCCTAAAATTGTGAATATTTTCTTTCCAATCACTTCTCTATCTATCTGTCTATCGTACTGGCTTTGCTCATACTTGAGCATTAAGCCAGGGAGTGCTAATTTTGATAAAAACAAAAACAAACACAAAAAAAATTTATTGGCTAAATTTTTGCTTTTAAGGAGTGCCAGATCCAAAAATGTCCTTGGAAAAACAGGACCGCCATTCGCTGGCTCATGCACACTCCTTAAAGCTGCATAGTCTGTAACTTTTGATCTTTTAATTTTAGAACTAATGTTTCTATTTTTCAAGAACACAGTAATAAAAACTAAAATTCAGGTATACATTTAACCATTTTCGTAAATCTTTACAAATTTATAAGTATCAAAACAGCAGCATTTATGTTAAAATTAACTGTCTATAATTATTGGAGGGATGCAAATAATTACCAACAAGAGAAAAACACACCTGTTTTATAAGATAATTCACTTTTTCATGCAGTTTTCAGCTATAGTGAACAGATTTATTGTGAAAACATAACTTATTTCTACTTTTACAAATGATTTAAAAAGAAAATAAAAAATTTAAAAAAATGTTCATAGTTGCAGACTTAGTCTCTTTAACATATGCTGTGGGTGCTCAAAAGGACCGTCTCATCGAGTATATGTATTGGTTGAGAACTAAGAAAATAATTTTTAATTATGCACGCTTTAATCCAGAGGCCTGGTAAATTTTCTTATACATCAGTTTTAACAATTAATTATTTCAAGTTTTTCTAACCACATATTTTTCCTAGGCAAGCTTGAACAAGCAGTTAACCAGTACTTTGAGCACATACTTACGCTTGTAACTGAAAAGAACCCTTCTTGAATGAATTAGCAGGAGGAAGGAGAATGACAGTAGAAATTAATTCAGGACCAATCTCCACGTAAGTATGGGTGGGACCCGGCCGGGATCGAACTTGCAACCCCTAAATATGCAGTCAAGATGCGTTACCAAATGCGCTATGTGTCCCAGTAATTTCTTACAGGTGCCCGAAAGAACCGTCTCTTTGTAACGGTTCTTTTGAGTACTGACAACTTATGTTTTGTTTGAGAATAACGAAAAATAATTTTTATAAAGTGCCTGGGCAAAGATATGGTTTGTTTGTTTGATTTGATTCTTAACGTCCCATCAACAATCTTTCAGTTATACAGGGACGGGTCTTCCTGGGTTGAACCAGTACTAAGCTAGGATAAATGTGTCTTGCTCAAGGACCACAACGCAGTGACGCCGGTGAGACTCGAACCCGCGGCCCTTCGGTCTCGAGTCAAGCACTCTACCACTGAGCCACTGCGCTCCCTGGGCAAAGATATGAAACCATAACCCTTCATTTTAATAATGAATGTATTTATATTTTCACCAGTGACTGAAAACTGCCCTGCTTAAATCAGCTAGTTGGAAGACATGGGTCCAGATAAGTGTGAGTGCTCTGCATAAAATTGCAAATAGTTTAAATTCTTCAACTTTTTAAGATCCATCTTAGAGTGGCCACAATTTCAAGACAGATGAACATCATCACATGTGTCCAACAGGCATGCCAGCTTGCAGACTAATTCAGTCTGTAGCCCCTTCCAGACACCTATTAAAGACTGCCACTACTGTTAAAGTGGCACTGCAGTCTGTCAGTTTACAAAATTAGGCCCAATTAGGCCAAAAGTAAATTATGCCCTGTTTCTAGTTACATCTCCAAAAATTTTAGGTTCTGTTGGTAGGCTAACTTTTTTTATGGACATTAATTTGTACGAAAAGTCTAAAAATCCTTTTAAAAGTCTAAAAATAGATTTTAATATACAAAAAGGTTAAAAAAAAGTTTGAGTAGGTCCCAAAATATTAGGGTTGGTAGGGTAACCAGAAGAGACATTTTCTTTTTTTGGCCTTACCAAATTGGGCCCAATTTCTGAATTGGGCCAAAAAATGGTCAATTCTCTTAAACAGTGATACGTCATATCCCGCTCTGGATCATCGAGGCGCTTTACGCACTGGGTGAAAACACAGGTAATTCTCCGTTATCCCAACGTATTTTGGTCAATTTATAACTTGCAATATCTTTAAAACTACTCAAAATTTTGCGCTGAAATTTTCAGTATCGATTAGAAATATGATTTTCATTTGATATAGAAAGTGATTATAAAATAATCGGACATAATTAGGGACATATTATTGATTAAAATTTCGGGATTTTGAACACTTTTTAATAAGCGTCTGGCATTATTTTCACCGAGTATTTCAGCAGAGCTCTTTAGCGTGAGGTTACATAAAGCCTAAAACACCCGGATGACTTAACAATAGAATTAGCTCATTTTTTTTTCTTTTTATATAGATAAAGGATATGCCTGGAAAATCAGTTGAAGCATGTTGATCACAGAAGCATCTAATGTGATTTACATCGTCTCTTTACGATTTGAAAATTGGTAGACACTGCATGGGCGGATCCAGACGGGGGGAGGGGGGTTGAAAATAGTTTGTACAGTGCGAATAAGGACCATTGAAGCATGCAAAGAGGGCCAATTAAAATTTTAATTATATTTAATAAAATGCATACAAAATAGGATAATTTTTAATATACATATTAAAATGACTAATTAAGAGGCTGAATTTATGTGACACGAAATGTCCGCTTTAATATGATGCTGTTGCTAGATTTCATTAGTGTTTTGATAAAAGCTAATACTTGTTTTCTTAAGGTTTTAATGCAATTCTATTGGTTAAAATTCGGAACAAAGAACTGGTATAAATAGGAAAATTTCGCGCTTCTCTTCACAGTTTGAGAATTACAATCGAGAGTGGTGACTCGAAGAAAAATTTTATAAAGAAGAATTTGTGTTGAAGAACTCAGATAGTAGACTTTTAATTTCTGGGCAGTTTTTACTGTGGCTGATTATATCCAGGAATCAACGATTTTTGTTTCCATTGAACTACACTATGGAATTATATTTTAATTTGTGAGGCTCTTAAAAGGGTAGTGGTAATAGTTGATAATGGCCAGTATTGGAGGGGGAGCTAGGAAGAAGGAACCAACTCCCCGTAGATCTTCCAGTAGAGGAAGGACGGTTGATTATAAGAAAATGCATGAAGGAAGCTATGGCGAGGCCTTTAAGAGTGAATCGGAGTCGGGGGAACATTTGACAGAAACAATCCCACCAGGAGCATCTTTAGGATCTGCGGTCCTACCGGAAGTCGAGGTGACGTTGGACGATTATGAAGCAGCATTTAGTCAGCAGGACGATGAAATTGCGAGGATGAAAAATGAACTTCTGTGCTTGAAGAGAGATGAACAGTTGCTTTTGAAGAGAAAGGAAGCTGATGAGCTACGCAGACTAGTGGCTGAACAGAAGAAACAGAATACAAACCTCAGAGGTAAATCAGACTGTGTCGAAAATGAAAATGAAAGTAGAACTGGTGAAATGAGCATGCCTGGTGATATAAATATCAAGACTCTCAGAAAAAGCAAAAAATTAAGAAAGAAGGTATTAAAGAAAATGGGAGATTTGGGCTTGACGGATATCAATGACAAGTTTTCCTCAGATTCAGAGTCATCGGCGGATGAGTCTGCGGAGAATTTGTCTTCGAAAGCTCAAAGTAAAGTCAGTAGAAACAAATTAAAGAAATCCAAAAAATCTAGGGCTGTTTCATCTCAGAGTGATTTAAGTTCAGCAGACTCAGAATCTTTTGTAGACTCTGACTCTGACTCCAGTTCAGAGTGTACAAAAAAGAGTAAGAAGGGTAAAAAATCAGGTATAAAAGCTAAGGCTTCAGATTCGGTTAGAAAGCAGCAGCGTTATCCGCAAGCTCATTTACGGTATGAATTTGTGAGCTCAAACCTCTCATTTGATAAGCTTGATTTGAATTTGTTTGTGGCTGGAGAGCTGGAAATAATTTCAGATCAAAAAACTAGAGAAGTAGAAAGAATGGGTAGATTGAATTTGTTGAAGAAGATCATGTATCTTAGTACGTCTTATGAATTTACTGTACTTAAATCTTTATATGCCGCTTGCTTGAGAGAGATTGAATTGGGAAAAAAATCTTGGGCTGATGACTTTCAATATATTGAATCTGCTATTTTGACCAAGCATACTCCAAAAGGGGCTAGCGGGTCAAATTCAATTAATTCAGGAAAGAAGTCCTTTAAAAACAGGAGGCACAGGGAAGGGCAAGCAGAGACTGAGGAAAAGTTTTGGTTTTGTTCTCTTTATCAGAGAAACAAATGTTCTCACAAAGCTAGTCATATTCAGGTTGTAAAAGGTAAAGCAAGATTTGCTCAACATGCCTGTGCTTCTTGTTGGCAGAAGGATGGTAAGAAATTGGAACACCCTGAATGCTCATCAGCCTGTCCTTATGCTAAATTATGACTATCTAATGGAATGTATAGTTCTGCCAGTTCTAGCAGGTATAGTAATCCTCTGGTGGATATATTTTTGCCGAAATATTGTCAAAAAGATTTAGAAAAGATGGTTAATCCTAGTCAAGTTAGTACGGCTGTTTCTCCCAATTCTATTTCGCAGCATCTGTGTAATCATAGTAGTACATGTAAAATTTGTAGCTCTGTCAAGCCTGCTAAGGTTGATGAAATTGCAGAGAAAGTGGAATGGCATAAAAAAGTTAGAGATTCTGGTAAATATAATTTTGAAGGCTGCAAAATTCGGGTTACAGAGCTCTCACTAACTGACGATTTGCAGTTCTGAACTCCCATTTTTGGTGCTGGGACTCCTATTTTTTGAAGGAGGCTATATTCTTTTGCATTGTGGGACTCCCACTTTTTGGCAAAGAGGGCTCTAGGACTCCTGTTTTCAAAATCCTAGTGAGAGCTCTGGGTTAATTACAAAATTAATACAGATTATATGAGGCAAATGTTGAGAGATTATAAAGATATTAGAGTTTGTGATTTATTAGAGTTTGGATTTCCCTTGGGTTTTAAAGGGGACGAAAATCTTTTGCCTTCTCATGATCAGATATGGAAATACAGAAATCATAAGGGAGCTACGGATTTTGCAGAACATATGATTGCATATTTAGAAAAAGAGAATAGAAATCAGGCAGTGTTAGGTCCTTTCAAGAGCAATCCTTTTCCAAATAATTTGGTCATATCTCCTTTGAATTCAGTTCCGAAGAAGTATAATGAAAGGAGAGTTATTTTGGATCTTAGTTATCCAAGTAACAGTTCAATCAATGATTTTATAGTAAAAGATGAATATTTAGGTGAAAAAACAGAAATAATTTTTCCAAAAGTGGATGACTTTGTAGAGCTTATAAAGCAAAAAGGTAGAGGTTGCTTACTTTTCAAAAAGGATTTGCGCCGTGCTTACAGACAAATTAGTATAGATCCAGGGGACTATAGTTCAGTGGCCTTTATTTGGGGAAAACACATTTTCTGTGACACAGTTCTCAGCATGGGATTAAAAAGCTCTGCCGCCATTTGCCAAAGGGTAACTAATGCTATTTCATTTATAATGTTTCAGATAGGCATAGCAATTTTGAATTATTTGGATGATCTTGCAGGGGCTGAAAAGAAAGAACATGCTAATTTTGCATACTTATGTCTCGGAACAGTGTTACAGAGGTGTGGTATTGAGGAGGCTCCAGATAAAGCATGTAGTCCAACAGAAGTCATGATTTTTTTAGGTGTATTATTCAATACAATTACAATGACTGTAGAAGTCACAAAGGAAAGGCTAGCAGAAATTAGGAAATTGACAGAGGAATGGTTAAATAAGGATTTGGCTACAATTAAGCAAATACAGTCCTTGTTGGGCAAACTGAATTTTGTAGGAGCTTGTGTAAAGCCTAAACTCGATTTTTTATGTTTTTCACATTGATTTTCGGCGATAACTTTTTTCTTATTAATTTTATCAAACCGTGTTCGCGATGAAAGTTGTAGAGAAAAATTAGCGCCAATTTCTCCAAACGGTTCTAACGTCCAAAATGGTGCAGTTAACCGTGCGCATAGATGCACTCTTTGAGCATTTTAAGCAAAGCGCAAATAAACTAAGTCAAACATGTCAGTCAAAAATTGCATTGCACCGCCCCGATTCACTTACTAAGGCGATGGATGGCTTGTTCAAATATATTGGTAATCGCGCCTGATTCACTCGTGCGTTAAGCTATTGGGGCCATCTCGAAGCTGTCCGTTTAGGAGCACGTGCATAAGAGAAAAATGGCACGTCATGCAAAATCCCAGCTTCTGTACTTACAGATGATCATGCTCAAAGTAGATTCTGGATATGCGCGGTAATTCTTAGTGTGCATACAGCAAGATTTAACTATACGAAGCCATTGAATAACAGTATATATACCCCTTGTGAATATTCTTTTGAGATGAACCCTTTTTGTCACGCCTCTACGAAATTTATCTGTCAATAAACGACTTTGAAATTTTGGCTGAATTCAATGTTTTGCAAAATCTTCATCTATGTGCACAAAAATCTGTTTGCGCCACAAACTTGGGACCTTTTGGAGAAATTGGCGCTAATTTTTCTCTACAACTTTCATCGCGAACACGGTTTGATAAAATTAATAAGAAAAAAGTTATCGCCGAAAATCAATGTGAAAAACATAAAAAATCGAGTTTAGTAGGATTTTTATTTCTAGAATGCTTAATTGGCTGAGATCTATTTACCATTCTCCTGTTTTTCA
This sequence comes from Loripinus fragilis, assembly GCA_964019695.1. Taxonomy (NCBI): domain Eukaryota; kingdom Metazoa; phylum Mollusca; class Bivalvia; order Lucinida; family Lucinidae; genus Loripinus; species Loripinus fragilis. The sequence continues at coordinate 42,994,570 of OZ026530.1, read as the reverse complement.
ACATGCTATTCCTGAATTAGTTAGGAAAGATTTACTGTGGTGGAATAGGTTTTTACCCTTGTATAATGGGGTATCTATGATGGAATATGAGAATTGGTCGGCACCTGATGCCATATTTTCATCAGACAGCTGCTTGACTGCTTGTGGTGGATTTTGGAATGGAAAATTCTTTCATGTCAGGTTTCCAGAATTTATTTTGGGCAGGAAGTTGCATATTTCAGCCCTTGAGATTTTGGCTGTTATATTATGCCTAATATTATGGGGCAAAGAGTTTATAGGTAAACGTATTGTTATCTATTGTGATAACCAAGCAGTGTGTCAGGTTATAAATTCTGGCAAAACCAGGTGTGAATTTCTACAACAGTCTCTGAGAGAGATATGTTTTCTAGCAGCAATCAATCAGTTCGAAATTCGAGCTCAATTTTTAGAGGGCTCAGCAAACAGGTTAGCAGATGTGTTGAGTAGATGGCATTTGGATCGGAGCAATGAGCATATTTTTATGGAACTTACTGAGGGCTTCACTTTACAGGAATATTTTGTTCCTGTAGAATTTTTCGAGTTTGTGAATCTTTGGTAATTTTCATTTCAGAGTCTCAGTTGCAATACTTAAGAACAGATTTACAGAAATCTAATAAGGCAGCTTATGCAGAAGGCACAAGAAAGAATTTGAAGATACAGTGGGAGGCTTTCCTGTTGTTTTGTACATATTTTCATTTAGTGAGTTTGCCAGTTTCTACTGACACTTTGCAGTTATTTGCTCAATTCTTGAGTAGAACATTTAAATCATCTGAATCTATTAAAAATTATATTAACGGGGTAAAATCGATGCATTTGATATTAGGTTTTTCAGTTGATCACATAAATAAATTTATTTTAAACTTGTCCTTAAAGGGTATTGCTAAATTAAACCCGCATTGTATTAAACAGGCAGAACCTATGACGCCAGAGATTTTGCTAAGAATAGCAGATACATTGGATTTTTCTAAATCCTATGACTGTGTTTATTGGTGTTTATTTTTGTTTGCCTTCTTTTTATTTGCTTGGAAATCAAATTTAGTACCTACATCAAAGAAAGATTTAGTAAATAAGCATTGTTTGCTCCGAAGTCATGTTCAACTCTTTCCTGATTATTTGGTTGTCAGTATGTTTTGGACTAAAACTATTCAAAGAGGGGAGAGAGTTCTTCAGATGCCTTTAGTGAGGATTAAGCATAGTATATTATGTCCTGTTTCAGCCTACAAGAAAATGTGTAAGGGAGTGCCTGTAGCTGAGGCTGATTTGCCATTGTTTATGTTATCTAGAAATAAAGTGGTTACATATAGTCTGTATCAGTCAAAATTAAGGGAGTGTATTGAGAAAATAGGTTTAGATCCTCAATTGTTTTCTACTCATTCTATGAGGCGTGGTGCAGCTACATTGGCTTTTAGGGCAAAGATTTCAGCGGATAAGATTCAACTGCTAGGGGATTGGCATTCTGATGCCTATAAAAGATATTTAGCTTTTTCCTTGCAGGATAAAATTCAAGTGTCTAAAACCTTAAGGGAATATATTGTTCAGAAGCCTTCAGTTAAGTTCTGTGATACATGAAAAGTGTGGTGTTTGAATTGCATTTTCAGTGGGAAAAGATTAGCGATCATTTGAGGAGCAGTTACCAGCCTTTCAGGTGTATAAGGGACTGAGTTTTCAAGCTTTTACAGGGCTGAAAAGTCAATTTCTTATAGCATTGATTAGGTTTAGAATTATTGGAATTTGATAATTTGGTAACGGTTTAATTGGTTTTATGGTATACTGACATTTATAATTTTTTTTTTCTCTGTAGGTGTTTGTTTTCTTCTATAATTTGTCAGTGAGGTGATAAAGGCTGAGGGAACTGCTTATGTTCTTTGAGGTTATATTTGAGCAGATAGGGGAGATTGAATTGAATTTTCGTGTGTGTGTTGAATTTTAATATGTTTATTTCTGTAGGTGTTAGTTCCTCTACCAGCTACCGTGGGGTGGTAACTATCAATGAAAGGTCGTATATTCATTGAGTTACTGTTTCTGACAACTACAGAAGATGTTTTAATTGGTACTTATTTGAATTTTAATATGTTATTTCCATCGGTGTTAGTTCCTCTACCAGCTACCGTGGGGTGGTAACTATCAATGAAATGTTGTATATTCATTGGGTTGCTTTTTCTGACAACTAAGGAAGATGTTTTGATGGGTGCTTATTTGTAAATAATTTATTGTGTTTTTAATTTAAATTATATTTAGTAGTATCTTGATTTTGTGGGATTGACTTCAAAAATTTGTTTTCATTTTGGTTGCAGAAAGCAGAAGAGTCATCATAGTTGGAGACTCTATTATTAAGACTATGGATCCTCTGGATGGTGTTGTGGTCAAGTGCTTTCCTAGTGCAACTATTGCTAAATTAAGCAGACTTTTGTCCACTGATGTTAAACTACATAATTTTGAATACATTATTATTCATGTAGGGACAAACAATATTGGTAATAGAGATTCCTTTGGTAATATCCTGTCTGATTATGGTAATCTTATTGCATCAGTGAAGAAATTAAAGTCTTCTATTAGAATTATTGTATCCGCTATTTTACCTAGACCTGTGGATCATGATGATACAGATTCAATGATTAAAGCCGTAAACACGGAACTTCGTACTAAATTAAGTCAAGACTTAGGCTTTCATTTTATTTGTACTTATAAGGGTTTTGTTAAGTTTGGCACTTATAGAAGATATTTGTATGCCAAATTGGATAAGGGTTTGCATTTGAACACTGAAGGTTCAAGAAGATTAAGGCATTTCTTTTTAAGGGTGATTTCAACAATAGATTAATTCAGTTATTCTTTTGCAGATGCATACTTTAGAAAATTATGGACAGGGAGTATAAGATTGAATGCGATAGTTAAAAGATAATGTGAGTAGAATTACTTGTTTTGCTTATAATTGCTTTTGCTTATACTATTGCTTAGGTGTGGCTATGCGGTATGTATTTTTTTTTTTTTTTTCTGCATTGCTTGGCTGCTTTTGCTTTCAGGGGGGTTGGACAATGGAACTTAATTTGTATGCTTTGCTAAGGTGTACCATTTTGACAATGATCACAAATCTGACAGAAGTCGATTGGTGTCAACCGGGTAGTTACGGTACGGGGAGTTATTCCGTGTGTTTAGGTCTGTGCCTTATGTTAATACGGTTTTGTTCCTTTGTCTTGCCCTGCTTATTGAGCATTTCAGTTTTATTAGGTTTTTGGTTTATAGTTGGGTTTATTATTCATTTTTTGGTATGTCATTTTTATTTATTATTATTATTTTTTTTATTATTATTATTATTAATTTTATTATTTTTATTATTGTTATTATTATTTATGGCCTTTGGTTTGGCAGTTTGGTGAATATTTTCAGGAAAATGATTACTTCTAGTTTAGACGTTAATTAATTCAACTTAAACACAGTTTGGGTTGTTTTGTTATTTCCTACTAGAAGACAATTATTGTGTTTGAGTCACAACTTTTATTAATGCTAACTTGAATGATGATTTAAGGACAAATAAATATTTATATTAAATTTCTTCCTTTTAATCTAATTACTTAAAGAAAACGATTAATTGGATAATTTTTAGGAAGTGTCTGCTGACAACCGGTTGTCACTAGGCTTTTTGTCTGGTGACAACCGGTTGTCACTAGCAAAAAGTCTGCTGACAACCGGTTGTCACCAGCAAAAAGACTGCTGACAACCAGCTGTATTTTTCCTATACTACTCAGTACTGTGTACATAAGCATGTTTTCTTGGAAATCTACCTAAGCCTGGTTACATTTTCAATGCAGTTATACAAAAACTGGAACAAATATTGAATTTGAATACAAAATAATAAGTTTACATTTCAGAACAAGAAAAACTATAACATGTGTTACATGTTATAAACGGCGTTGCTGAAAGGTTCTTGTGAGTAATAATAGATGAAGGATAATAATGAAGTTTTTTCTCGCAATGAGATATACATTAAAGCGGCTTTGAAATGAGTCATTAAATGCTTGACGTTTCGCTAATACATAAACTATTCAATCAGACGGTGTGATGGGGAAGCAAGCTTTTGTGAAAGCTTATGTTTGTTTTCAAACCACAGCGTTACCAAGCCCCTTCGATTATGAATACAAAAATATAAAACTTCTTCCTTATCATAACTGTAAGTGAGCCGATCAAATATTAGATAGACATTTAATTGTTAAAAATATTATCCATTTTGGTCACTTGCTATACCACCACATTTTCTTTACAAACACGGGTAGCTCTAAAAAAGAAACAGACAGTCAGTGTTGAAAAACGTGTCCCTAAGAGATAATCAGCCCGGGACCAAAATCGTCATTAAGTTTTCTATTGTGGTTTTAACGATGTTAAGGGAATGTCAATATATTAAGCCTACAGAAACGTTTGAGATATCAATCTTATTTGGAACTTATCGCATCTTCAAGCAGAGAAGGCTCAGTCGAGTTTATGCCAATGCACAGCCTCGCCTGACCTTTCGCTGCTTGCAGTAAACTAGAAAGAAAATCTTGAAATTAGGTACCTGTCGCAATTTAAAGCAACGAAGGCTCAGTCGAGTTTATGCCAATGCGTATGCAGTCTCGCCTGTGATTTCGCTGTTCGCATCAGATGAGAGAAATTATGGAAATTTGCTATTTTTCGAAGTTTAAAGCTAAGTCGAATTTACGAAAATGCACCTACTCGCCTGAGCTTTCGCTGATCGCTGAAATGAGAAATGATATAGAAATTCGCTATATCTCGATTTTTGAAGCTCAGTCGAGTTTGCGACAAGAGTAGCGTCTCAGTGGTGAGATGCAGCAGTATCAGGGTTTTTATACCCAGCATGTTTTTTTTTTTTTTTTGTTTTTTGGAATAAGTGAAATATGCCAGCGTGCATGTGAATTGTTCGCATATTATTTTGCATGTTAATTTGGCCGCCAAAGATAACGTGATTGTCTATTGTTTCTATGATGCTTCAGAATATTGTTAGTTCCTATCATAATTAAATCTCGTTAGCTAATTAATTAATCATATACAGTTATGGGCGTGATTAGTCTAATTCCCTAACACTCTCGTTAAAGGTGGGTTATCAAGTCATTGACATACTCAACCGCTATAACGTATAGCTTTATTATCTGAATTCAAGTTAGGCCATTTCAAATATACTTTTTTATTTTCATACTCTTTGCCAGCTTTATATACTGACTTTTTCTTTATCATTTTTATCCTCTTGCAAAATGGACCATGATTTGCCATGATTTCGATTTGCTCATGCTGTTCATTCTGACGTAATATTGAGGTAAGTGTTTTTCAACAATTGTCGTCTGACAAATGTGAATTTATTTCAATTTGAAAACAAACACTTTTAGGTGGTAGCCAGATGTCTTAACAAATGGAAAAAACACAAAAGTTTTCAGAAAAAAATCGTTTTATTACACTCCCACTCGCAGCGTTTCTTTGCTAACGTCAGTCTTAAATTTTCAAACATCAATAACAGACGGGTGACGTCCGCGTATGTCGCGACACTTTTGTCTTTTATGCAACTGATTGAGGAGTATCTGTCGGCAACTTTTTTTTTTATTATTCCTGATCCTTATGATATAAACGGCCAATTACGTCAAAAATCAATGACGTCATATAGACGTAATGAACGTTGCCAAAGGCCTAAAACTTCATTATTTGATTTTGTCTTTCCTTTTGCTTTCAAGAACAAACATCGGTTCGAAAACTTTTTTCTTTCATAATGGAAGGTATGGGTTCTCTGTGACTTTTTGAATTTGAGTTGTCTCAGAATTATCGCGACGTCACGGCAATCATAAGCCACAGCGTTTCGATTTTCTTATTGAATGCAAGCTGAGTGACTGAACTTGTCAATTTTATTTTTCACATAATGAAAATATCTAATTTTCGACATTAATTAGCATTTATCAAGTGGTGCATTTTTAAAGTCCTTCAGTATAGATGACAAAACGAAATATATAATTGGCATCTAAAAAGTTTTTGTAGGCAAAAATTGAAATTCCCTTGACATTGTAAATGCCGCAATAGAAATATAAATGGCAATTTTGGTCCCTTGATTAATTTCATCTTAGAATATTAGATCAATTCAAATATTTTTTTATATGTTTATACCCTTTGGGATCTTTTAAAACAATAATATGAAAAAAATGGGATTTAAAAGGTTTCTGTAGCCAAATTTTGGAATATACTCCACATCTTCAATACCGCGAAAACTGGTCCGGGGTGTAAAATGCATGACAGGGTCCGGTATTAGTGCTAGTAGTTAACAAAAAATCAAAAAGTCATAAAGAATCTTTATAAGCATTTTAAGAAGGCTCTATAATGAACATGTGATCCAATTTTTAGGTCGACATTTGCATTTTAAATACCATTTTGATGCTTGCAAACTTTGGTCCCGGAATTTGGTCCCGAGTCTCGGGCATTGGTCCCATCTTTTATTCCTTCCCCTTGTTAGCTTCAGTCTTTTATGAAAACCAATACTTGTCCGCGGGGAAAGAAGACTTGTCAAGTCGAAAGAATAATATCCCATGCATTTTCCTCCTTTAGATGGAAAGAAATCCAACCCCAGCCATGAATTTGCGAATGATAGGAAAAATCTACAAGCATGATCACGAATGTACAGTTTAATATATACGTCCCTGGCATTATGATCGTTTGACACAATTTGCTTCGAAAACAAACCTGAGGTCAAACCAATCGAATGACCTATTTTCCGCGTTTTGCCTTTAATCTTTCTTAGGTTATTTTCTTTGCTTATTCATATGTTCTGCTTGTATGCCCGTTGTCCGTTCTGTTTGTTTGTTTAAGATTTCTTGCTTCTATTTTCTAATAAAATGAAAAGTTCGTTTCTGTTTTATCGTGGCACGAAATAATTTAACCTGGCACACTGCTAAATATAGAATGAATGACGTCACAATGATTTACAGAATAGTCCTTCATATACTTATTTAATATACTTATTTAAGAATTTCGTATCTATAGAAATGAATTTATCAATAAATTCGCCCCAAAAACCACTGAAAAGTTATTCTAAGTTAGACCATTAGACCAGCTGGCGAGGGTGAAAAATAGGTACAGTCCGTGGGTAGAACAGCTGTTGAACATTCGACATTTACACTGAAAAGACACCCGATTTTAGACGTTTTAAATACTCTTTTAATAAGAGAAGTCTAAATTTGTTTTACTTTACCCTTGGAAAAACGAAAAAAAATAATCAAAACGTTATTCATTTAACAATAACTTCGATCACACCCCTCTTCGGAAGAGTCCATTTCAAAACCAATTACAATTATAGGCTAAGTAACCACTGTTTCATAAATGAACTAATATTAGTTACTTATGCATTAATAAGTAACGCCGTAGAAAATACTAGATATTAAAGATTTATTGCTTATAGTTTGCATATCAAGGTTGATCTTGAGACCGAAGGGCCACGGGTTCGATCCTCACCGGCGTCACTGCGGTGTGGTCCTTGAGCAAGACACATTTATCCTAGCTTAGTACTGGTTCAACCCAGGAAGACCTGTCCCTGTTTAACTGAAAGATTGTTGATGGGACGTAAAGAATCAAATCAAACAAACAAATATCAAGGTTGAAGGTCTATTTATCTTCTATCAACTTAAATAATACTAATGTGTTTCCAGAATTTTAGTGACCCCCGTTTTTCTTTTTTTAAACAGATTTAAATTGAACCTAGAAGAACGGCACTTAGTATGTGGATTTAATGCACACCGCATAACTAAAACTAATTTTCTGGGAGACGCCCTTATTTGTAAATGAAGCCCAAATCCCCTGTACAAAAGAATAACTTAGTTGTTTTTCTCTACGAATATACCCATGTGTACCCCTATAGATACATGTGGTATATTTGCATTTCTATGATGAAATATACTAGCCTACAGGAATATCTATATCCGCTGATTCAACGAAAATCTATTCCGCAAACCTCACTCGTCGTAACTTTGACACACACACGCATGCACACACGCAATTGTAAAAGTCTATATGGGCCCTAGACTGCCGTATTGAAAGCAGGCAGCATGAAACCTGCATGTTCATCGACTCTTTTTGCCTACGAGGTAATTTGCCATTGTTTTGTCGTCTGCTGATATTTTTTTTTCATTTTTTTGCTGTTGTTGTTTTTTCTATTTTTTTTTCAGTAATATCAGTAGAGTGTCAAGCAGTTTGGATCCAGATCATGCCCTTTGGGTCTGATCTGGATCTTAATTGTTTGCAAAGGTTATCAGCAGACGACACTAGTAAGTGAAGAGTTTATGACGACAAGTCAAGCAAATTAGCATCAAATATTTGCCTGCTTAAGATATTTCGCTGATATACTAAAGTCAACAGCCGAAGCCAAGTTCAGGCTAAAATGTTGGGCATTATCTGGATCCATACTGTTTGAAAACCTACTTGTATTCCTGAAAGACAAATTTTTAGAAAATAATTATTTCGAAAGAAAACTAAGCACAGAACAACAACAACCCAGCATTTAAGGTTTAGACAATACTATTACTTGAATCGTTTTTTAACACAGGCCATTTCAATGCATCGGTTTTAGATGTACAGTGAAGTTTATAAGTCAGTATAAGCAGTGAATCATAGCCTAATGCGCGGACATTGGTCCAGTTAAGAAATTTTAGCGTGAAGCTGCGATTGTCTTCTTCAGTTTAAACATGTGTTTTGGGTGCTCAAAAGAAACGTATCATCGAGACGGTTGTTTTGAGTACACACCAAATATTTTTGCAAATATTTTTTTGTTGAGAAATAGGAAAAATAATTTTCTGTTATGCACTCTTATCTGTAGGACTGACGAATAACCTCCACTGACCCGTATAAGCCATGTTTTATTTATATCGTTAGGTTCACTTGGGGACTAATTCAAAGAGGAGCGGCAAAAACACACCAAAATTCCATCTAATCCCAGCCTATACAAAAACTCACATTTATGTGGGAAAAATTAATTCAATTACGCGGTCTATATCTAAATTCATTTCTCTAATTTATATTTCAATTAAAATCACCATTAAAGAATAATTAGCAAAAAACGGGGGTCACTTAAGTTCTGGAAACACTATAGCATACGACCAAATGAATGATGGTAATGGACAATATCATGTTTAGCATTATAGGTATTTACTCTTAAGCACCAGAATCAAATTTAATAGTCATTAGGAAAAGTTTGCGCACATGAATCAGACACAGATCAGTATGCTAGAGGAGCAATCTGATCAGGGACTATTTGTTAACTTGTCTTTGGCAAATAAATCATTAATAACCAGATTGGATTAGTAAGTCAAAAAATCAACTGGAAGATTCCATTTACCACAATTGTACAGTTCAGCTAAGAAGGCCAGTTAAGAATTTACAAATATGCATGTGCTATATGTAGACACCCTCTCTAAATAAAGTCACAACATATTGAAAAGGAAATATGTTTGAAATAAAACTGATATTTCATCATTATAACCGTAACTGTTTAAGCACCAGAATCAAATTGCTCGAAGATGTAAAGTTTGCACTTGTAAATAAATTTGTCATGGATCAGCATGTCCCCTAAGAGCAGCTGAGTGAGTCTGATCAGGGGCTATTTGTTAGCTTTTCTTTGGAAAAATTTAATAGCTAGGTTGCATTAGTCCAGATATTCAACTGGAAGATTCCATTTTAGAAGAGTTTAAGGAATAGCACCTTTAATTAACTATTATTACCAAGCATTGTGTAATTGAAACTTAATATCATTTGACATATACAAATTATGTAAAAAAATATCTATAAACATACATACATAATGTATGAGAAAAGGTAAACACCATGTACAACAGAGTATATCATTAAATGCCTGATATTGTTGAATAGGGTACATATTGGTATTGGGAAAAATACAGCTGGTTGTCAGCAGACTTTTTGCTGGTGACAACCGGTTGTCACAAGACATTTTGCTAGTGACAACCGGTTGTCACCAGACCAAAAAGTCTGCTGACAACCGGTTGTCAGCAGACCTCGCCTAATTTTTAATATACATATTAAAATGACTAATTAAGAGGCTGAATTTATGTGACACGAAATGTCCGCTTTAATATGATGCTGTTGCTAGATTTCATTAGTGTTTTGATAAAAGCTAATACTTGTTTTCTTAAGGTTTTAATGCAATTCTATTGGTTAAAATTCGGAACAAAGAACTGGTATAAATAGGAAAATTTCGCGCTTCTCTTCACAGTTTGAGAATTACAATCGAGAGTGGCGACTCCAAGAAAAATTTTATAAACCCAAAACTCTCCCTCCTCTATATTTTTGTTGTATATATGTGTTGTTTATTCCTTTCTTGTATATAATGGTTGTAAGATAGATACGGGCATGGAGATTGAATTGTAGAGGCGTTATTACTTAATATTTTGATCAGTGATTTATAAGAGATGGTGTTGACATTATTGAGGTTCTTGATCTTTGTCGTAGTGCTTAATCAATAATCATATTGGTCTAAAGTTGAAATTTTAAATTTTGGGTTGATATATATTATTATATAAGATAAATAGACTTTTGTAATGTTACTGTTATTTGAGTTTATAATATCTAGAGAAGCATTACCACACTGTATAGAACTTCAAGTCTGTGGGGAATTGATGGCATTATAAACAGACAGATGTGAAAAGTTATGAGTTAAAAGGCATTCATGAGAGGAACTTATTCAGCGTGCTTATAAGTAGTTGTGAAGACTATATAGACGGTGCATATATTTAAAGAGACTTTGAATAGTGATATGGTTTGTTGTAGATTTAAAATTTGCTGAATCGGCAGTTTGGTGAATATTTTCAGGAAAATGATTACTTCTAGTTTAGACGTTAATTAATTCAACTTAAACACAGTTTGGGTTGTTTTGTTATTTCCTACTAGAAGACAATTATTGTGTTTGAGTCACCACTTTTATTAATGCTAACTTGAATGATGATTTAAGGACAAATAAATATTTATATTAAATTTCTTCCTTTTAATCTAATTACTTAAAGAAAACGATTAATTCACTAAGAATCATTTTTCGTTCACACCCCCCCCCCCCCCACACACACACGATTCGGTATATTTAAATTACAGACCTGTTGCACTGTGGATGGTTAAGATCAACAAGTATGGTTGTCACCTAGTGTGTTGGGAGCAGGGGTGTGGGGGTTGTCACAGAATTATGCCTTTTTATTGTGCAGACAAGAAGACAGTTCATTTAGAACTATAGACCTAACTGACAGCAACAGGTACAGAGGCATCTAATGGGGGGGGGGGGGGGGCTGAATCTGTATAATAATATCTGTGAATAAGCTGACGAGGCTTGAAAACTTGAAAATGAAACAATCAAAGAACGGGCAAAGCTTGTGGAACTTACCAACGTGGCCATTTTCCGTTCGAGACCTCAATTTCGGACGTCAATGTAAAAAGTCACTTTTCTGGTTTTGCAGTCGTCTTACTCCCTTGGTGAACTCAGACGAACTGATGAAAGCCTTCTCAAAAGGATATTGTCAACTTTGGGCAGTTGAAAACCCACGTGACATGATTAAATGACAAAAGCAATTTCTCGTGGTCAAACCCTCCAAGCACCTGCTTTTGAAAAGTGTGCGAAATTGATATTACGTCATAAGCTCGGAGCGACTCACAAGTCTATAGGTTGATTGAACAATACCAAGTGTCTGAGAACGTCGCCTGATTTCATATAATATGATTTCTTTAAGATTAACAATGTTTTTTTCTACAGACGAGCTGAATTTTATTTATCTGAGAGACGGACTACACAAATATTTGGAGTCTATTGTATATTATATTTACTCGCCGTTACCCGTTCGAGTTAATGGAATAGTCCCGCAATGATTGACAGACGGCGCCTAAAATTCACGCCGTGTAATCAGTCAGGCTAAAGCCGGTGTACACTGATGCAAACTTGCGCGGATCCAGAAAGTTTTGTCAGCACCTCTATAACCGGGCCGTCATCGGTCCGCCAGCGAAACGCCATTACAGGAACAATACAATCTGATGGGCAATTGAAAACCCACGTGACATGATTACCATTACATGGCGTTTCGCTGGCGTGCCGATGATGGCCTAACAATTGCTGGCTTGGTATAATTTTTATAGCTGCGATTATTTTTTGCGATTTTTAGGGGGGGGGGGGGGGGTCCGGACACCTGTCCCCCCGCTGGATCCGCGCATAGCAAGCTATAATTATCGTGGTATTAATAGAGTCTTCTAGCCATTTTACATATATGCACTAAGTAAGATTTCGCCATCAGATAAATTGGTTTGGTTAATAAACATACTTCAGTCGTTTTTGAAAATAATGTGACTTGATACCCTCAGTGGCTCAGGGATCCATTCCTGGTCCTGTTTATAAAATGATATTTTCCATGTTATTAAACACAGTAAGTTGTACAACTAGTAAGTTGTATAACTACGCAGATGACAATTTTACAGTATCTGCTGCGGACCGAGTACTTTCAAAACTAGTCGCAAATCTTGCTGAAGATAGCTTGATACTGATTTAATGGTTTGCTGACAATCACTTGTAACGCAAAAACAAGGAGTTATTACCTGCCTTCCAAATCCAAATAAGAATAAACACTTGCTAAAACAAGTTGGTTGCTTTTAAAAAGCCGCCAATAGTTTAGGTTTGGCAAATAGGTTGTTTTTATGACAGCATTCCTTTACTTTTATTATTATTATAATAGGTCTTGTTTAACAAATCTTAGAGTCAGCAGAATCTCGGACCCAATTATACTGGGTCCGAGGCAGAATAGGTGTTTGAAAAGATTATTTGTACAGATTGTATTATCGAGCATGAGCTCTTGCGAATGAACCTTCGCTACTACATGTAGAAAATGTCTGACCAAAATCTAGACCTTTAAGCCGCTGGGTATGTTTTATAGGGTTTTACCAAACAATAAAGTACCAAAATTTTGTGTGCTCCCTAAAAATATTGATGTTTTTGTTTTCAATAAACCACACATCAATTTTCCGTGTTTTGATTTTACCCATTGAATTTTCTCGGACGGTACAGAGGTCCAGGTAAGCTTTCAGTTCAATTGGGTATTTACCCCACACGATTTTTATGAATTGCTTTTTTCCAAAAACAATTGCTTAAAATATTTTTTTACCCCACATAGATTTTTGAAATTGCTTATTTATAAGTTATAATTAAAGTACCTAGTAATCTTAGTTAATAATATTAATATAATAATCTTAGTTTTCGTAATGGAAGAAAAATACAGATTGAGTGACTTTAAGTACTTTGTACAAATACTTTAACCAGTAACTGACAAATGACTTGCTTAACGTATCAAACTTCAAAGGAGACTTAGTAACATCATAACAAAAGAAAGGCTTTTTTCACAAATTTGATTGCTTAAATACCCCCAAAAAGCGGCTTTTCTGTTCCTCTGCGGTACATTTTGAGGTACAACATTAACATGCATTTAAAAGTAAAAAATAATCCAAATTTACATTTATTACCTAATGTATAAACATTGATGTGACATGGCTTTGAATTATACCTATAGCGTTTCTTTTGTCAGACAGTATATATTGATGACACTGATGATGAACAGACACATAAAGGAAGTCCTAACCTAGGTTATCTAAAAGAGGATTATCTTTTGTTTTAAAATAACTTCAGAGAAATATATTAGGATCCTCAAAATGCCTGTTACCAAAATTATACAAACTGTTCCATTCCACTGAACAAATTAGTCATTATAATTGTATCTGTTAGCACGCTCAAAAGGTTGCAATCATTTAGTAAGAGTGCTTGAATGGAAAATTGGGATTTTTCTGTCTTGACTGGGGCCAGTCTAATACCTCCAACTAAAAATAAAAGATACTCTTATTTTTTCTGGTGTATCAATTGATGCCAGTCTAGACTTAAAGTACCATCGTATACCATAAGTATGTCGAACAGTTTGGATTTGGATGACAACCAACATTTTGCTAGTCTGATTAGGGTCTGAAAGGTTAATAGTAGGACTAGCATGCAAAGGGTCCATACATTTCATCTGGTACATGACCTTAGAGATGTCAGACTATATGCATTCATGCATTTATGCGTTCGCAAATCATCTCTGGGTAAGGCACCACATAAATAATCTACTTGACTATTTGCCTCTTCAAAATCCATGCATCGTGTAACTTGTATAATTTCATGTTATCTGTGCTTTAATAAGCTCCCTTTTTACTTTGGATTTCTGACTGACCAACTGTCTTATTATTCTCTTCAGCAGAATAGTGGCTAAATGTCATACCAGGTCGGCCTAGGTCAATCTTTGAAGAACATGATGCAATCAGAATTTCAAGATAGACTGGGAAACCAGAAAATGACTATTCTATATTTACAAATGACATCAGTTTAATCTTAGACAGGGGTCCCATGATTGGTTACATTTGGTCACATGCTCCTCCATGGTACAGCTCTAATTCTCACCTTATATATTGTGTTTAGGTGCTCATGCACCTAAACAAAAAACTGGCGACCAATATCTTTATTAAATGTAGTTTACAAGATGATGTCAGGATTTATTGCAAATCGTCTAAAATCAGTCTTAGATAAAATTTTAAGCAATGGCCAGAAAGGTTTATATTTCGGGTCGGTTCATTGGAGAAAATATACGCCTAATATATGACATTCTGTTCGAATCCAAACAAAAATATTCCTGGTTTGCTAGTATCAATAGACTTTAAACAAGCTTTCGACTCCTTGTCATGGAAATTCAAAGATAATGGTGTGTTAATTTGATTAGAGTGTTTCTCCATGATGATACATTGCATTAGTTATGACGGTGGGTCAGGCCTCAGACTCTATGACGGCTCTGACGTAAAGCTTTAATCGGTGGGTTGGTGCCTGATGCTTATCTGTAGCTGGACCCACCGTGGCTTAACTTGAGGTTTTCTTTAGCTCTGACTATCTGTGATTCATGAGCCCTTTTCTTTGTTTCATCATGGTGTGTTAATGTGATTAGAGTGTTTCTCCATAGTAGATGGCCTCCATGCGAGCTGAACATTTCTTGTACTTCAACAACAGCAGAATCTAGGGAGAAGATTTGGTACCAATAAAATGCATTTAAGCCCCCCCCCCCCCCCCGGTGGCTTAGGCTGCTGTCCGTTCTAAGGCGGTGGTTCTGTTGTTGACTTTTTGTTTATTGTTACTCCCATTGTGGGAGTCTGTAACTGTTCTATGTTTTGTTGTGCGTTACTTTATGTCCATTCTAGTATTGCAATCATCTTGATGGGGAAGAGAGGGCTGGTTGCTTTGCTTAATTTGTCTTCCTGGTGTCCCGTGATGGTTGAGCGGCTCTTCCTTGCGGTGCCATGGGGTTGTCTGCGGTTTGTGATTGTGGTATTTCCTGATCATACTCACTTGCTATTTTAGACGGCTTCAATTTTGGTCCCTCCTTTAAAAAAGGAATAAAATTATTTCTGAAAGGTCAGAATCTTGTATACTACAAAATGGTTTCATGTCAGACTACTTTTGTTTACAGAGAGGCTTCATGGAAGGGGATCCATTATCACTATATATTTTTATGCTATGTGTGGAAGTTTTCAGAAAAAATTATTAGAAATAACAAAGAAATACGAGGTATACAATTAAATGAAACAGAATTCAAGCTTAGTCAGTATGCAGCCGACACCCAGAGTTCTTAAGACGGCTCTGAAATATCTATGAAACAGCTTATGTCTACTTTGCAATTTTTTTTATAAAATGTCTGGTCTTAAGATTAATGAAGAGAAAAATAAAGCTCTTTGTTGGGTTCCATGTCAAAATCACCGAAAAAAATATGTCAAGAGTATGATTTAGACTGGAACAGAAACCAATTAAAACATTAGGGTTACTTTTAGTGCTGATGTGTACAATGTCTGGAAATATAATGCAGATGATATTAATCATAAACTAAATTGGATGATACACGCATGGTCCAAGAGAAAACTAACATTGCCTGGAAAAAATCACCTTAATTAAATCTATAATGTTAGCGAAATTTACACATCTATTTTTGACACTTCCAAAGCCGCCAGGAGAGTTGACAAAACAATTAACAAATTTCTGTGGAACAATGGACCGGACAGAGTAAGTAGGAAATATATTCTAAAAATGTGAGAGCTGATGATTTAAGGATGATTAGTATCAATACATTTATCACATCCTTAAAGGTATCTTGATTGCGCAGGTTTATCATTTACTCAAAAAATGACAACTGCAGCCATTTGAGTAAAATCAATTTTAGTAAACTATTCAGCTTGGGAGACCTTTATTTCTCTGAAGAATTGAAAAATATATGTAACCCGTTCTGGAAGAACATGGTTGAGAGCTGGACATTGTTTATTAAATCTATGAAAATTAAAGAACTTGAAGAAATCATTTATTGTCCACTTCAGAAAAAAATCCTATGTAAGTTTTAATGGAAGTTTTTTTCATAAATGATAGGTATGATAAAGGTATTAGAAACATAACGGACATTACCAATGGAAATGGTCTGTTTTGTGATTTCTTAGAGTTAAAACGTAGATATAATATAAAAGGAGCAAAGTTAGACTACACCCGACTTCTAAAAAAATATACCTTAAGCTTGGAAGGAAATTATAAATGTTGAACCCCATAAATGTGCAAAGTTCAAGAATAATGTGCAAATAAACTGCTTTGTGAAATTTATTTACAAAAAGAGACAGGGGTGTAGAGATATATATGATACACTAAACGACTATTCCAGATAAATGGTTGCAAGAAATAAATGACTTACCTATTGCAGAATGGAAAATGTATAATAAAAAACGAAACTTTTTAAAGGAGGTTAATCTTTTAGATTTTAAATAGAATACTTCTGACAAATAGAATTCTTTATAAAATCAAACGAATAGTAACTGATAAGTGTTCGTACTGTAAAAAAAAGAGAGTGATAGTATCACACACTTATTTTTCAATTGCGAAAAGGTAAACGATTTTTGGAAAGAGCTGAAAACATGGTCACTCAATAACGCCAATATAAGTTTACAACTCGACTTTAAGACAACTATATTTTCTGCATGTTCCCAGACATTGATACATTTTATAACAGTTGCTGCAAAATATTATATTTACAAAAGCAAATTTGGCACTAAAAAGCTTAGTATTGTAGGATTTGAAGGATACTTAAAGATAAAATATTTGAACGAACAATACATATCAATAATAAACAATAAAATGGATTCCTTTGAATAGAAATGGAATAAACTCCTTACTTATATGACACAAATTTAAAATATGGTAAACCCAAGTGTCTTGACTGTACATTGGCTTAAATGCAAAAACAAGTCTGGTGTAGACCAGGTACAGTAATTTATCTTTATTCGAAAGATTACTTTCTTTCTGCTGTTGCCCAGCCCAATTTCCCTTGATAAAATGGTCAAATTAAGTTTTCACCTATTATATATATAACAGTTAGTCAGTTAACTAACCGCACATGTACCAGACCCCATATTTGGTGATTTGTAGGTCTGATACTTCGCTTGTGGAGAGATATCTTATGTTGGGGAAAATAAGGAGTAGAGAGCGCTTTTTATGTTTTTTTACCTGCCCCATTATTTCACGATATTTGAAATAGGAAAAGCAAAGGTGTAGATCAAATGTGCTAGCTGTGCAAATTGATCTGTGCTATTGCCTATCATATAGTTTGATATCTTTACTATGTATTTAGCATGGGTATGGGACGGTGGTGCCCAAGATGAAAGGCTAACATATGTAGAGGAGAATCAACGCATTTAATGGTGGAAACAAACATACATAAATGTAACATGTTTTTCATCTGATATGTATGTGATATATGAAAGGAGGAAAATAATATAAAAAACAGAATTTAAACAAAAGCTTGCAAAGACGTGAATTTAAACCCGCTTCTCAAAATGTCACCTGAAATGTCCAAAATACCCAGACACTTATTCTTTGCAAATTCTATCTTTAAATTCATCATACGCGATAATTGAACGCTAGGTACTCCATGTATTGTGACTACCCTTTGGATAATGATTCCACACTGGAGATAAACCTTACAAAACATTTAAAGATTTCAGCATTGTTTTTATCAATTTAAACGATCCTAACTGATGAAAATGGATTTTTGAATCACAAAAAAGCATCAAGAAACAAATTGGTTGTCTCACATAACAACAAAATATCGTTTTCATACTTTGCAAATGTAAATCATATTTGGAATTCCATTCAGACAGTAGCGTTGAGTTAACGCTTCCAAAACTCGTTTACCATTCGCCTTGATGTGTTTTGTGCCTACACAGGGAAAGTACAGATACTCATCTAAGTCAAACTTAAGCTTTAGTAAGATTTGATCAGAAATGATTATTTCACGACATTAACATTTGCGTATTAAAAGGAGATCTTAATATTACCAGCTAAATTTTAATGAAAAAGTTTCCAGGATTTGTCAGAAAGTAGCCAGACAACTAAATGTGCTTCAAAGGATCATCACATTTTTATCAGAAGAAACAAGGCTGTTAGTTTTTGAATCTTTTGTCAGATCCAATTTTAACTACTGTCCTATTATCTGGCACTTTTGCAGCAAGGTAAATACAGAAAAGCTAGAGAAATTACAATATAGAGGTTTGAAAATTGTTTATAATTGTTATGAGTCTTCCTATGAAGAGCTTTTAACCACAGCCAATTTACCAACACTGCACCTAGGAAGACTCAGAACAATTGCTCTAGAAACATACAAATGTATAAATAACACTGCTCCCAAGTATATCAGAGACTTAGTCAATCTAAAGCAGTCTTCCTACTCTTTCAGGTATGAGAATACACCACAAATACCTACGGTAAGAACTGTGGCATACGGACAGAAATCTTTTCGCTTTGAAGCTCCCAGGGTGTGGAACAGCCTCCCGAACGAACTGAGAAAAGTTTCAGCTTTCAAGGACTTCGAGAGGCTAGCCTCACTTGGACTGGCCCAAAATGCAACTGTGCTGTATGCCACAGTTAACCTGCTTTTATAATCCTGTTGGCTTTACTTTTGCTTTTAAAATGTTTGTTCATTTTAATTTCAAATTATGTTTATAGCATGCTTCAACCCCCTTTATTGAGTTTATTTTATTTCATGTTCTATACCTACCCCACTTTTGTTTATTTTATGTCAAGGTCAGTTATGTTTTTAGGTGTCGATTCTCTGTCAAGCAAATCTTCTGCCTATTTTGAATTTTTCGTGCAAGAGTTGATGATTATCACTGATTCTTCTCTTGCTATTTCTTTCGACTTTCGCCAACTTGGTAGAAGGCTTGTTTTACTGGAATCTTTTATGTAACATTAGAAATTGACATGATAATGCCCCAATGGAGGCTCGGCTATGACAACCTGGAGGTTAGATAGCCCCACCGAAGGAGCTCATAGTAAATTATAAT
Source organism: Loripinus fragilis (assembly GCA_964019695.1). NCBI lineage: Eukaryota > Metazoa > Mollusca > Bivalvia > Lucinida > Lucinidae > Loripinus > Loripinus fragilis. Next base: position 42,975,124 of record OZ026530.1, on the reverse strand, counting down.
CTGACCTGTAGGTGCCGGTCGCAGCAGGGGTCGTCTGGTGCAGACGGTCTTTGTTGGGACTTGTACCTACAGGTCGGGTCGCCTTTTGAAAAATGTAAGGGTACCTCATTGACAGAGAGTGGGGACACAGAGCGGCCTGTTCCTGAAGAGAGCAGCCGAGCTGGGTCCACACTGTTTGTCTCTTTTTTATTTATATTTTAGTATTTTGTCTGGATTATTTTTAAGGGATCATCTTAACCTTATGTAAATATCGAATTCCCTGTGATGACAGTGCGATACATCTTGTAAATATCCGCCTGTGATAAAGTTTTAGTGATAATGCACAGTGATATAAGAATCCTCTTTCAGTATTTTAACAGCAAGAATCATTCTGCTACTGTTTTATCTAAAATGTTTTTTTCTTTTACAGCCTATTTTTACTTGTTGAATATTAGCTTTATAATATGTTTGTTGGAAAATAGCTTTAATAGCTAATCTAATCTGTTTAAATGTATCCGACGTAAAATAAAGATTCTTTCATCTTGGGAAAATCGTAGTGGTGCGTTTCTTTTTTTGTTAGGTATATTACGTTTCGTCTCCTTTTCCAAGGGAGAAAACTCTGACATAACTGTTTTGTAGACAGTGGCATTTATCGAACGTGTGCTATTTCCGGAACATGTAGAAAAATGCAAGGTCTGTTATGTCTGCGTCGATTTACATGGTAATTTCGGACTTTTGCTGAGGTAAGAAGAAGCTAACTGTTGCTTAATACTATTCTTATTTGAAATCCAGCATGGACAGGTATTTTAATTTCCGTGTTGGGAAGTGTTTCCGGTATTTTCGAGCCTGCGTACATGGGCCAGACAGATTCGGGGTCAAGTTACAGGAATGTACATGAGGAAACCTACATGCGGGACATATATAGAATATACATGAATTTACTCGATTTTTAAAGCTTTATCGCTGGATAGGTGCAATTAGACAGTGTTAGTCTGGATGACAGGGTTCTGATTGATCGTAACTTGAGTGTTAATTGGGTCTAATTGGGTGTTAATTGGTGTGAGTTGCAGTTTTGTGCACCGGGGTTGCATTTGTCGGTGCAGTGTATATGACCTTCGTTGGTTTATCAATATGTCTGGTGCATTGTAAACCGCTGTGTATTTATTGATGTCCTGGTCCACTTCACACAAACCATAGCAATTATATTGTGTTTCTGTAATTGGCGTTGAAGTTAAACATTGAAAAGACCATTTGTAAGGTGTTTATAAAACTTTGACAGCTCAGTTTGTCTTGTTTTATTCTGTGTTATTGTTTTTTTTAGCTGTCTGCATATTTGGCATATATATAATTACCATTGGTTTTGTTTTATTTCAGACCATTTATACATCTGAAACCAGTAGCAAAAGTTGTTTTATGAGCCCTATCAGTAGCCTAAATTAATTAACACCTGAATTTAATCTTCAGTTCTTCATTTGAGCCAGCACACATGAAAAGGGTTTTTCTTTTATCAAACAGCTTTAAATGCTCATAACCAATTATCCCATGGGTTAAGATGTCCAATTTTTGAACCATTCATTATCTACCATACTGGATCAACCACAACAGAAAGTTAGCCCCCCTCTAGATATCCAAACCACCCGGGCCTTCTCACAGCTCAAGTTTTGCCAGTCATTCTCTTGACCTTACAGTGGCCACATCCGGGCTGCATCTGACTGCAGATACAGAGGCCGCGAGTTCGATCCTGGCCCGGTCACATACTTTTGTAGAGATTGGTCATGAAATAATTTCTACGGCCATTCTCCTCCCTTCGGCTGATGATTCAAGACTACGGGTTGTCAATTACAAGCGAAAGTATATGCACAAAGTACTGGTTTACCGCTCAGTCAAGCTTTCCCAGGAAAAAAATGTGGTTAGGTGAACTGACCATCCAAACACAACTATAGCTGTTGACTGGGATGTTAAGCATCAGAACAAAACAAAAGTGACCTCATCCAGTGGCTTGATATTGCAGATCTGTCTGACCATGACCCTGTCGTTGTCCTGCAAGTACTTAAGGTTTGGCTTGGACAATAGCCAAGTTTCACTGGCATTCGGGAATAAGTTAGATGTTGGCTAGGGCGAAATAATCGCCCTAGGGGTCGAAATTTTCCCCTAAATCAGGGTTAATCCTGGGATGGGCCCGATCCATTTTGTGAGAAAACTATTAATGTTTTGCTAGAATGGACTTTAATTTTGGCTGGGCCCCATATACAAGCTCTTCAAATCTCATATCAATCATGCTCTAATGTGGATATTAGGGATTCTTGGGCCCATCAAATTTTGCAAAGGGCCCATAAAAATTTCAAATGTCCCATTAAAATTTGGAAATTTGCATGTATATGAATGGGATATGGGCTATTGGCCCATTTAAGGGCCCATCATCATTTTGGGCTCGGATTAACCCTGACTAAATGGGACCCAGGGAGAAGTGGGAGGGAAACTCATTTTCATTCTGTCATCACACAAACTCAAGCTGTGGTGACAATCTGCTACCGCTGCATCATATTTGATTTCTCCTTCCATTTAATGGCAAGGCAAGGAGCATCACACTGCACATATGAGCTGTACACATGTAAGTGATGTCTTGTATGGGAGGTAGCAGGATGTAGAAGAGGCAGCAGTTCCCTGAACTACTTCTAGGCGTTTTTCCCATGAGGCTTGTCGCTAGCTCACTGCCCCCGGCAGCAAAATTCATATCATCCACATAACAGAAGGAAGGTACCACCACTAGCTTGTCATATCTAACCTGAACTTCACTTTTCTGAATTTCAGTTTGAAAATAAACTGCCAAATTAACCCTCGGTCGACCAATGGACTTATCCATGAAGTTTGATGCAGACAAGTCAGGGTGGTCCAGTGTACATATAATGTATATATGGTTCCCAGAAAGATATTGTTACAAAAAAATTGTATGTCTCTTTGCATGAAGATCAATTTTGTCTTGGCAAACAGTGCAAACCCTAATGAAATGCCATATTATGTGACATTTCATCTGGGTCTTCACTGTTTGCAAAATTACCTATTTACGGGTCTGCAAAGGGTTAAAGCAAAACTTGCTTGTTTGAACCATATCTTGAAGTGCTGAACAAATGTTTAAAACATATCAGAAGACATGGCCACATCTAAATGCTCATCTGACTGACTGGTGGAGCCAGGGATCAAACAAGGGGCCCCTGGGAACAAGGCCAGTAACATATCCACTACACCACATAAGCTCCTAAAACGAAAAGCATAAAGTTTATTACACATCTATACCTCATAGCCTCGCTTTGGAAAAGGGGGGCTAAACTGTACTTGGGTTGTCTGTCATTCTGTCTGTCCTCCGTCATAATTTTGTTTCCGTTCAATATCTCTGAACAAATTGATAAAATTTCACCAAATTTTGCATATGCTTTGCTATGATGCTATCAATAAGATCTTGGTTGGGATCGTTACACATCATTATTTGTGCATATGTAATATACGGGCTTAAGAAGTTTCCGAGAAGACAAAAGGTAGTAATAGAGTTTTGGCGCTTGATTGATGTCAGAATTTCGTTTCCACTGAATATCTCTGAGAACAAATTGAGAGAATTTCACCAAATTTTATATGTGCTTTCATATTGACAAGATCTAGGTTGGGATTGTTATGCAAAATTTTTTGTACATTTGTAACAGAGTTATGGCCCTTGATTGACGTCAGAATTTTGTTAAACTCAATATCTTGAGAACAAATTGACATGCAGAATTTCACCAAATTTTATGTATGCTTTCATACATGTATTGACAAGATCTTGATTAAGACTGTTATGCAGAATTTTTCACACATCTGTAACAGAGTTATAGACCTTGATTGACATCAGAATCTTAGTTGTGCGCTGGCCCTTGATTTATGTTAGAATTTTGTTTCCGCTCAATATGGGTAGAACAATTGGACAGAATTTGACCAAATTTTATACAATGTACATGCATTCATATTGAAGATTTAGGTTGGGATTGTTACCTGGTATTTTTCCCAAGCCATATTAAACACGAGTTATGACCCTTGATTGATGTCAGAATTTCATTTCCCGCTTAATTAGCTTAAGAACAAATGGACAGAATTTTACCAACTTTTGTATGCATTGATATTGACAAGATCAAGGTGATATTTTGCAAGTTAGCAGCAGAGTTATGGCCCTTGATTGATGTTGATTGGAATTTTATGCAGCCGGTCTATTAGACAGATCCTCAGACAATTCTAGTTTTATATTGTTAATCTTGACCTTAGTATTGCTAATAACAGGGCTTACCCTGGCTCAGAATTTGTTGTAGCCAGCACTTTTATAGCCAGATGGATAAAGTTGGAGCCAAATGAAATTATCTTTAGCCAAGGTTTGAGCCAGAAAGTAGTATCAACAAGTTGTTTTGTATTCAACTCTTTGCCTGCTAATGGCGAGTTTTATAGTCTGCTGATAACCTTTGCAAACAGTTTGGACCCAGATCAGACCTGACAAAATGTCGGGCATGTTCTGGATCCAAACTGTTTGACACCCGGATGGTAATTAATTTGAAAAAATCCAGTATGTGAAAAGTAAAATATGGCACATTGATAAAGTGTGAAGGAAATTGAAAATACAAAAGCTGATCAAAATACGCTGTTTAGCAAATGTTATTTAATTTTTAAACCAACTAGTGAGTCTGCACTTTTAGCCAATGCCACTCTACATTTTTAATATCAAATGGAATCATTCAATGGCTATAATGGCAGGGTGAGCCCTGAATAATAAGTAACATTGAGTCATTGATAAATAGAAACCTGCTGACTGCTGTGCATGCTATGATTTTGTTTTCTCATTGATCAAATTACGAATGTATATAGCCATCTCTATCTCATTATGGCCAAAGAGACAAGCCAATCAGAGAAAAGTGTTAAGCTGCAACATGTGATTTCCAACAATGTGGCATTTTCATATGTGTAGTCTCAGACAAGCCTGTGCAGCCTCCTTTTATGCTTAGAAGCTCCAAATGATGTTCGGTCAGTAGCTTAACAGTCATAGAATATTCAAGTGACTAGCAAAGGCTCTGATCAGATTGTGCATATGCGCAGGCTGGTCTGAGCCTTTACTGGTCGCACATACCACATTGTTGGAAATCTCATGTCACGGCCCAATTATATAGATCTTTTACATTTGCAGGTAACCAAATCAAGGGAGATAATGCCATGGGGCCAATGAGAAAAGAAGGAAGAGAGTTGTGGGCCTTTATATCAATCAAAAAAGAGTCACTTTGTTTCTGCTGAATTTTAACTGTGATATATAAACTGTCAATTCAAAATACCAGAAAAACTAGATAGATTATGGAAGACGATACTCATCAGTGTAGATTGCAAACATTTTATGGGCATCCGTTGCTGATGCACAATAGAAGACAACAGAGGTAGACTTTGACGGCTCCTGGAAAGACATGGAAACAGCGTCCTTAAAAGATGAGCACACTACAAACTCAAGCAAAGACGTATCTACAATTGTGGCAGGCGGGCTCGGATCTCCTACACATTGGACATCCCAAGCAATGTCCCCTCCCATCACCGCCCCACAGGCCCACAATGCTACCGTAACCACCCAAGCTATGCCGGTCCCGCCTCCAGCACACGCACACCCACAGTCTGCGGTCAATATTGACAAGGGGCTTCTGGATGCGGCAGCTCTCTTGGAGGGAAAAAATATGTCTCTTCCGGTGAAACCTGCTGAAAACCCAGGAAGTGGGGACAGTTCACTCTCTTGGGCTATACAGAATACTTTATTACAGCAATATGGGCAGATCATGTTGGATCGTATGTTGAACAAACAGCCTACTGACAGCTCTTCCAGTGTTTCCACTTCAGATGTAGCTGGTAGGTATCACAGGGGATTTTCTGCCCTTCTCTAGGGGCCGAATTTTGGCCCCATTCCAAATCGAAAATAGCTACCTTTTTTCCCAATACCATGTCTGTTTTTTTCTCCAATTAAGAAAAGTAAAAAAAAAAATTACTACTACTTATGAGAAACAATGACCCATATCAGAATGATACTTAAACACTTGTGCTTAAGTGGTATACTTGACTTAATACAATCTAAAATAACTTGATTTTGAGGATATATTTTGCTAGTCTTATTATTATCTATGTCATTAATTTCTCCCAAATTTGATGCAAAGGCAATCATTTTTTCCCAGTTTTGGCCATGGGGCCTTTTCCCAAAGTTGCTGGAAAAAACCCTGTATCACCATACAGGCCTCCAGTTGAAGTGGGAAACTAAAAAATTTTTTTTCTCAAGCAAAACTTATGTTGTGGGTACTCAAAGAACCATCTTAATGAGTACCCCAACCTATGTTTTAATTGATTGATAAGGAAAGAATAACAATTTTACGCCAATAAATGGGCTAACTAGGCCGAATTTTTATGTCTTAAAATGTAATGATTTTCTTATTCATTAGTTTAAACATCTGTTTTGGGTGCAAACTGTGTAAAGAAGACAGTTTAAGCTGTCAAAGTAGCTAGTGTTTTAGCCATTATTGTAGGAGTTCTATTCACAAAAATAAGTGAAATAGGTATGCTCTGTACTAAAGCAGCCAGTTCCTCAGCTCCAAGTAGCAGATGAAATCACCGGCTGCTGGCGCTTGTGGAAAGCACTGCTAAAAAACCCATCTCATTGAGATGGTTCTTTTGAGTACCCACAACATATATTTGGTTGAGAAATAAGAAAATTAATTTTTAATTACTTGCTCTTTTCTGGAGGTCACTTCATCCTTGTCACATTGTAAATAGTTCGAGCCTCACCAGGATCACTGCGTTGTTGTCCTTGAGCAGGACACATTTATCCTCGCTTAGTACTGGTTCAACCCAGGAAGACCCGTCCCTGTTTAACTGAAAGATTGTTGATGGGACATAAAGAATCAAATCAAACACAACATTGTAAATATTTTCTTATCCATCAGTTTCCAGGAATATTAATAGTGTCAAACGGTTTGGATCTAGATCAAGACTGATGTCCTGTATACACATCTGAACTAAGGGAGAGGTTGGTGCACCGTTAAACTTGTTTAAGCCCTCCAGTAAAATATTTTGCTGACCGTTCCAAGGCGGTACTTCTTTTGTGGAACTTTAATATCTTTTATGTTTTTTCTGTCTTGTGTTTGCTATGCCTTTGTACCCGTCTGTTTATATGTGCCTTGTGGTCACCTGCTGGGAATGGGCTGACCTCTTGGCTCTCGTTTGTGGTGTCTAATTTCCAATTGGTATCCTGGGTCAGGTGTGGTACTTGATTGTATCGATTCCTGATCTTGTCACCCTTACTTACTTTTACAAAGGTTATCAACAGATGACAACAGTAGCTGCTACATGTAGCAAGGAAAGAGTCAATCAAAGCTCCAATTATTCACCAGTCATTTCAAATTTTGTAACCACTGGGGAAAAGCCAGGCTTATGCCTAAGTTAATTTTTCAGTGCCCTAATACTAACAAACAGCATCATGAGGAGAGACAAAGAACACAGACAGCCACAACACAATTAATTATTATTATTCAATTACCATCAAAACAATAGTTGAGGTATCCCAGGGTGCTTCTGATGAGTATCACAGGTAGAGTTTTTGTGGAGAAATTATAAAAATCTCATTTTTTTTTGAAAAAAAGTGACATCATATTTCTACCAATAAGCACTCCCTCCTAATTAGCCCACCCTAGACTGACATCAGTCTAGGTGTTTATATTATCCCTATGAATCCATACCAACCTCTACCATTCCCATCTTATCTTATGCTAATTCCACATCAATTATCATATGCTAACACTCCAGTCCAGATTTTCTACCATTCCACATCAATTAAGTCAAGATTTTTACCATTCCACATCAATTATATTATGCTAACATTCCAGTCCAGATTATCTACCATTCCACATCAATTATCATATATGCTAACACTCCTGTCCAGATTTTCTACCATTCCACATCAATTAAGTTATGCTAACAACCCAGTCCAGATTTTTTACCATTCCACATCAATTATCTTATGCTAACATTCCAGTCCAGGTTATCTACCATTCCACATCAATTATCTTAAGCTAACACTCCAGTCCAGATTTTCTACCATTCCACATCAGTTAAGTCCAGAATTTTTACCATTCCACATCAATTATCTTATGCTAACATTCCAGTCCAGATTATCTACCATTCCACATCAATTATCATATATGCTAACACTCCAGTCCAGATTTTCTACCATTCCACATCAATTAAGTTATGCTAACACTCCAGTCCAGATTTTTTACCATTCCACATCAATAAACTTATGCTAACAATCCAGTCCAGATTTTTTACCATTCCACATCAATTATCTTATGCTAACACTCCAGTCCAGATTTTTTACCATTCCACATCAATTATCTTATGCTAACACTCCAGTCCAGATTTTCTACCATCCCACATCAATTATCATATGCTAACACTCCAGTCCAGATTTTTTACCATTCCACATCAATTATCTTATGCTAACACTCAAAGATAGATTTTCTACCATTCCACATCAATTAAGTTATGCTAACAACCCAGTCCAGATTTTTTACCATTCCACATCAATTATCTTATGCTAACACTCCAGTCCAGATTTTCTACCATTCCACATCAATTATCTTATGCTAACATTCCAGTCCAGATTATCTACCATTCCACATCAATTATCATATATGCTAACACTCCAGTCCAGATTTTCTACCATTCCACATCAATTAAGTTATGCTAACAACCTAGTCCAGATTTTTTACCATTCCACATCAATTATCTTATGCTAACATTCCAGTCCAGATTATCTACCATTCCACATCAATTATCAGATATGCTAACACTCCAGTCAAGATTTTCTACCATTCCACATCAATTAAGTTATGCTAACAACCCAGTCCAGATTTTTTACCATTCCACATCAATTATCTTATGCTAACATTCCAGTCCAGATTATCTACCATTCCACATCAATTATCTTATGCTAACAACCCAGTCCAGATTTTTTACCATTCCCAATCAATTATCTTATGCTAACAACCCAGTCCAGATTTTCTACTATTCAACATCAATTATCTTATGCTAAAACTCCAGTCCAGATTTTCTACCATTCCACTTCAATAAACTTATGCTCACATTCTAGTCCAGATTTTCTACCATTCCACATCAATTAAGTTATGCTAACATTCCAGTCCAAAGAGTCCCATGAATCACCATTATGGAAAATGGTATCCGTCACATCCCAATGCATAATACCCATTCCAGTAGTTTCCATTGCATTATATAGGATAATGCAAAGTTTTGGTGCTACCTTAAAGTTTGATCCTCATTTTTTGTGTCTAATGGGATAATTCAAGCCATTTTGGTGGCGTTTTCAATGAAAATATCTAGGGCATGTACTGGCATGTACTGGCATGTAATTGTTGTCTACTGAAAATGATGAGTTTAAATTCTTCAAAACTCCAAAAAGCATAAAAAGCAAGTGCATCACATGCACCATAGTGCCAGGGCTCGTAGAACTGTTTTGTCTATCCAAACCAGTATGCCCTTGACCAGAAACATGAACGTAAAAGTAGCCATAGAGCTGTATAATATATTTTCCAAAATATCGAAATTTAGATACTAGTAACTTTTCACTGATGCTGAGTATATTTGTCTATTTCTTACCAATATTGCTGTTCCTAGGGGGTTTATAAGAATAATTACGGTATCTCCTGGCCTCCAGATAAAGGGTGTTAATTATAAATTATTTTTCTTATTTCTCAATCAAAACATATGTTGTGGGTACTCAAAAGAACCGTCTCAATGAGACGGTTCTTTTGAGCACCCAAAACATATGTATAGGCTGCTGGGCAAGAAATTATTACAATTTTACGCTGAAAATGTTTACTTATCTGGACCTTTGATCTTAGGCTATTAGGGATGTTGTCATCAATTAATTAAGGAAGTTGTTTGATTGATTAGCCTCACCAAGTAGATAGGCAACTTCAGATGAGAAATCTTATTTTATCAAACAGCGTCAATTTCTTCTCTATTTCTGAGAATTAATATAAATCATGGCCCCATGTGAAATCTCTTGCAGAGATGATCAAAATGAGTACCCACAACATGCGTTTCGGTTGTGAAACAAGGAAATTGGAAGTTTTGCCGGAAATCGTATCTGGGTCGGTGAAGTTTATAACTGTCTACTTAGTGATAAAACAGTAATTGTGTGTAACAGTGTCATCATTGGGATTTTAAAGTGATTTAACATATATCAGTAAGTTTCTTGTTGAAATCAAGTCAGAAAGTAGTGTAGATCCAGATCAGACTGCTCCCAGGCTCCCCAGGGAGCAGTGTGATCTGGATCTTCTCTATTTGTCCATTAGACAGCTGGATTAGGATCAGCTGATTTTGAATAATGTTAATAGCTTCTTGGTGATTAAGTAGTGTTGCTAAAAATAGCCTTTCATTATGCGTACAGAGCCTATAGTATGCAGTACGACAGACAGGCTGATCTGAAGTGATTTTGATGAAATTTTGGGAACATAATGATCAGAAAGGGCAAATAGAATTGCCCCACAGAACCTAAATTATTATTAATTAAAATGAGCGTGTGATATATTTGTACCATATGTTCAGTCCTTGCAATAACTTAAAGCATGACACTTGCCTTGCACAAAATTAAATAAATTTACAGATTATTGTTGTTGCTTAAGTTAACATTTAGAAAACCTCATAATAATAACTTGACCTGCATGAGCCTGAAGGGACAACTTCACATATGAGTTTTTCAAGCCATATCCGATAAGCTGCTTTTTTGGGGGTGAAGTCACTTCTCCATACTGTCAGAGCCCAGCTTGAACCCTGGGATCCACACTGTTTTTAACTCTCATTGAAAATGCATGCTTTACAGGGTTCAAGCTGGGCCCTGACAGTCCCAGAAAATTAGTCGGATAGGGTGAAATTATAACGCAAAACTACAGCATTTTCTGTCAATTTTAAAGAAAATTAGCCATTACACATATTATTGCCATTAAATGGAAGGAGAAATGTAGAGTGTCACCACAGCTTGTGTTTGTGTGGCGACATATTCGCCCTAGTCGCCCCAGCTCATTCGCTGTGCTTATTATTACTGGAATGCAATAGGTTAACAGGATAAGTCTCCGAGAGGAATGTTATAGTACATAAGATATTCAGAAAGTTATGGGATCAAAAAAAGACATCTTAGGCCTAATAAAAAAATCCTGTGTTCCCTACTGAAATTTCAGGGCTTTTTCCAGCAATTTGGGAAAAGGCCCCTGGCCAAAATTTGAAAAAAAAAGATCAACTTAACAGCAAAATTGGGAGAAATTAATGACATAGAACATAACAAGGGTAGCATATATCCTCAAAATCAAGTTATATTAGATTGTATAATTCTAACCATACCACTTTTTTTTAAAGCACAAGTGTTTAAGTATCATTCTGATATGGGTCATTGTTTCTCATAAGTAGTAGACTAAGTGGTCTCTAAAAAAAAAAAAAAAAAAATACTTTTCTTAGTCAATGTTACTTGGGGAAAAACAGACATGGTATTGGGAAAAAGATGGCTATTTTCAATTTGGAATGGGGCCGAAGAAGGGCAGATAATGCCCTGAATTTACTGGTGAAACCAGATTTTTTTCAGATTTTCTGGAAAAAATATAAATTCATGAATTTTGAATGGCACAATGCCTTTCAAAATGCATAAAATTATATTTTATTTCCAGAATAAAAAAAGGTTAAAAAATGTGTTCCTACCCTACCTAGAATTTTCATACCCATTACCAGAAACACACTTATTTTTATATTTGGCCTATGGGATAAGACAAAGACAACTCAGCTGGCTTCCTCAATAGCAAAACGGAATATGAAAAATATTTAAGTGTCCTATCTCGCAGGGTAAGTACCTGATATATAGAGGATCTTACATGAGTGCTCTTCTTTTATTGAATTTATTAAAATGAGTTGAGGAAAAGAGATAAAATGCTTGCCTCAAAAGGCTGAATTAGGCAGATTATAAGTTTGATTGTTTATTTTACAGTGTTCTGCAGAGTCTGCATTTTCACACTTGACACATAAAATTGGCAGAAAAATGCATGTATCTAGATACAATTGATCATTTGACGAATTGATATTGTTTAGGCATACTTAATACAAGTTTTAACGATTTAATTTGAATTGGAACTTTTCAACTTTAACCCATGGATATATTCAGGCCCCTAGATAAGAGTGTGTTGTTAAAATTAATTTTCTTATTTCTCAACCAAAAGATTTGTTGTGGGTACTCAAAAGAACCGTCTCGATGAGACGGTTCTTTTGAGCACCCAAAACAAATGCTAAAAATTATGGGTAAGAAAATATTTACAATTTTACGCTGAAAATATTTGTTTATCTAAACCTATGTTGGAATCATTATTTTCAGCTGCCACCAGTCAGATAGCTGCTGTATTGGCATCGTCAAGGCAGTAGGCCCAATGGACCCACCCATTTTAGTTGTGAAAAAATCTCACTTTAATTAAAGTATTCATCTTACAGCTAGTCTACGAACTCCACAAAACAGAAAGTACATATAGGTAGTCAATACAGTAAAACGTGTTTTAAGCAGCCACTCAAAAAACAAAACAAAACAAAGATCTTAATACAAATGGTAGCTTAATGAAGGTCGAAAGGATTGCAGAATGCTCCCATTGGAGCATTCTGCAATACTTTTGACCTGCATTAAGTTATAATTGGTCTTCTTTTTTGAGTGGCCGCTTAAGACAGGGTTTAGTGTATAATCAGCAGTTAATATACATATATGCATACAAGTGTGTGTCAGTGTGTAGGTAAAATATACTACCCAAATGTCAACTGTGGTTAGTTTGATATGCTTGGGCCCATCATTTCAGAAAATGACCCACCATTTTTTTGCTACATGGTTCACTTCAGCCCACAAATCTTGAAAAAAATCAGAAGCCCTATGACCTACATGTATATTGGAATCATTTTTTCAGCTGCCACCAGTCAGATCGCTGCTGTATTGGCATCGTCACAGGCTGGACAGAAAACTGATGCCGATTCCGAAGGGTCGTTGGCAGCGTCGTCATTAGAGGCTCAGCGAGACGTCTACAGAAGAATGTTGAACTACTCCATGAGCAGTGCCCTCACTCAGCAATATTATCTCTCACAGTATGGCTATAACTACATGCAGGTAAAACACTTAAAAATGTTTAGCGTAAAATTGTAAATATTTTCTTACCCAGCAAAGTAAACATGTGTTTTGGGTGCTCAAAAGAAGCGTCTCATTGAGACGATTCTTTTGAGTACCCACAACATATGTTTTGGTTGAGAAATAAGAAAAATAGTTTTTGTGCTCAGCGAGACGTCTACAGAAGGATGTTGAACTACTCCATGAGCAGTGCCCTAACACAGCAATATTATCTCTCAAAGTATGGCTATAACTACATGCAGGTAATGAATAAAAGAATCTATCATGAGTGTGAGGGTAGGATAGAAAAATCCGTCCTGAGGATCGCAGTTTGGCATCACGAGGCTTGCCGAGTGATGACAAATGGTGATCTCGAGGGAGGGATTTTTCCATCCTACCCTCACAAGAATAATGGATTCTTTTTCTTGCTCACCACTGTTTTATTTATTTTCAAATAAGCTTCCAGAAGTCCCTGAATTGGCTAATATGCTATTTCACATGATGACGTTACTTGATGTCCTGGGTAAGATAGCATGGGTAAGATTATAAGAATCTATGATGAGTGTGGGGGTAGGATAGAAAAATCTGTCCCGAGGATCACCATTTGGCATCACGAGGCTTGCCAAGTGATGACAAGCGGTGATCCCGCGGGACAGATTTTTCTATCCTACCCTCACACGAGTAATGGATCCTGTAGCTCCAACATCCTGTAGCTCCAATTTCTTGGTAAGGGTTGCCAGCTTGAAAAAGTTGCTAGCGTTGCGGAGTCCGTAGAAGACTATTGACATGGTAAAAGGTTGTTTCAGCGCTAGGTATTGATAAAATTTTCCAGGACAAAACAAATGACTTAAACACGGTATGGGGTTACTTCTTGCTAGCGACCGTAGGTTTTTCCGGCCAAAATGAAAGTAGGGTTAAAAACAATAAACCTTAAGAGGCGTAGGACCAGAAATTTACTGCTAATAATAAATTTGAGACAGTTCTTGCATAAGGTAGCATAAGGTATTATGTACATGGACAGGTGTTTAAACAAACACGTATTAGAGGCTCATTTTTTTCTTAATTTGCTTGAAAAATCGTAATTTTTCGAGTCCAAACTGGGGGATGGGCGTCTATTAGAGCATGGGCCTCAAATTGAATTTTTAATATTATTGAATTTATTAAACAAATAATTATAAAAATTGATCAAAAGAGATAAAATGCAAGGCTTGCAAAGAATTATAATGCTTTTTCGCAACTAGTTTAAATAACTTGATTTTTAGGATATATTTTGCTCCCATAATTATGTTTTATTTCGATAATTTTTCCCAATTTTGACATTAAGTCAATATTTTTGTCCCAATTTTGGCTGGGGGTCTTTTCCCAATATTGCGGGATAGAGCCTTGCTTCTCCATGGCTTCTCACCATATCAAAAGCCTCTTGGCTCAGTCCACCACATTCGGGAAAGTCCGGCACAACTCGAGGATCGAATCATGGCTTGGGTGTATATAAGGAGCATTAACTGTAGTACTATGTACCAAAAAGCTCCATTTTGTAAGCCGGGACTGGCGTATGGAAAATTAGTTCTGTAGCATGTGGGTTCAGCTCTATTAACGAGTTCTGATTATCCAAAAAGTTTCATCAGCAGAATAAATGAAGTTTATGTATTTTTCAATAAAATATCGCTATAGCGATGTTTTATTGAAAAAACATAAATTTCGTTTATAGCCGTTTTTTTGCTTCAATCACACATGTTATTGTGGTATCATGATTTCTGTAACGTCAGTGTCAGGTTATATACAGTAACGTCAGCATCAGGTTATCACCCGCATCATCAAAGTAGATCCTAGATGTACATCCGTGGTTTGATTCCACGGAATTTCGTGGAATTGGCCGAGGCAGTTCCGATTGAGTCATCCAGTGAGTCCACAGGATTGAAACTGGATGAGAGATTCCATTAGTGAGGGAAATTTAAAAAATGTCTGGCTGACGGATATAATGTAAAATTGAACACACTTTGCCTACAGCATATACATATAGGTTTCAATCAATCATTGATCAATTATCCCAGGCTTTGTCCAACAAAAAATAAGATAGCTTCCTTATTTCGCTGCAAAAACATTTGGTGTCCTCAGGTGCTCATTGAAACTGTCTCACTGAGATGCTTCCAAGGAGTACCCACAACATAGGTTTTGGACAAGAAGTAAGATAACTAAAATTATTTAAGTTTAAGATTAAAAAAATCATAGTTGTCAGAGCCCAATGGTATCCACTTTTCCAAAGCATGTTACATATACTTAAAACCTAAAGTAACTTTACACTGTTAAAATATATACCATTTCCGGGTATTGGTGGATGTTAAATAATAAAGATAGTTGGCTGTCACAGTGGACACTTTGAAAATCTTTAAACCACATCTGCTTGGATTTAGTCGTTTGATGGAAGGCCTGGTTGCATGGTGATTCCTAGGCGTTGACATTGTTGCAATTCCACAGAGAAGATGTCCTCTATTCACAATTTTCTTAATTAATATTCCATGCTTTTGTTGTCATCTGCTGATTTTTTTTTTCAAAATAAACTTTTCAAAAAACTCTTTTAGGAACACTATCAGAGTGTCAAACGATTTGGACCCAGATCAGAACCGATAGAACATTGGTCCTGATCTAGGGCCAAACTGTTTGCAAAGGTTATCAGTAGACTACAAAAGTCGCAGCTATAAGGAAGGAAAGAGTTTATGACATTACCATTAATACCATATCTACTGTGACTCAAAAACAGTAGAGTCATATCTCATTTGAGGAATTTTACTTTTTACCTGCGTCGCTTTAGCGAAAGCAGGTCTAGTAATGGGTCCACTCCGTCCGTCCGTCTGTCCGTCCGTCCGTCTGTCCGTCCGAAACACTTTAGGGGTACCAAGTTTGTGTAATCTGTAACTCCAAAAGCTTTTATTCCTTTTCATTCAAACTTTGCCAAATGATTGTTCACATATTGAAGATGTGCACCTCCTATTTTGTTCACATTTCATAATTTTTTTTTCATTTTTAAGGGGTGTTGAACTTAGACATTTGTCTGTCCGCAACAGTTTAGGGGTACCAAGTTTGTGTAATCTGTAACTCCAAAATTCATTATTCCTTTTCATTCAAACTTTGCCCAATCATTGTTCACATATTGAAGATGTGCACCTCATATTTTGTGCACGTTTCATATTTTTTTTTTCATTTTTGAGGGGTGTTGAACTTAAACATTTGGTCGTCAGGGACAGTTTAGGGGTACCAAGTTTGTGTAATCTGTAACTCCAAAATTTTTTATTCCTTTTTATTCAAACTTTTCCGAATATGATTGTCCGCATATTGAAGATGTGCACCTCCTATTTTGTGCATGTTTCATAATTTCTTTTTCATTTTTGAGGGGTTTTGAACTTAGACATTTTTTACATCCGAAATGCTAAGGGGTTCCTTGTTTGTGCAATCTGCAACTCCAACAGTATTCATTCCTTTATATTCATACTTTACATGATGATTTTTCACACATTGAAGATGTGCACCTCCCATTTTGTGCACATTTCATATTTTCTTTCTTATTTTTGATGGGTGTTGAACTTAGACATTTTTCCATCAGAAATGCTTAGGGGGTGCCTAGTTTGTGTAATCTGTACCTCCAACAGTATTCATTACTTTATATTCAAACTTTGCTTAATGGTTGTTCACACATTGAAGATGTGCACCTCCTATTTGTGCAAATTTCATTTTTTTCACTTTTTTGACAGATGTTGAACTTAGACATTTTCAAGCAGTTTTCATTCCTTTACATTCAAACTTTGTGTTATGATTGTTCACACAGTGAACATGTACACCCTATATTAATGCACATTTGATATTACATTTTTGAGTGTTTAACTTAGAAATTGTTAAGTCAACTACTGTAAATTTCATTGTGAAATTTGGATGTGATTTCATTCCTGTATATTTGAACTTTGCATATCGACTGTTCATACACCGACGTGCACCAGCGACGCAGGTCCAGAGCAGAGTTTGGTCTTGTTTGAGGTGAATACCACATATATTTTCATGTGGTGCGGTGAAAATGTATTTGGTATTTACCCCCCATAAAGTTTTCTCTTTTATTACAAAAGTCACAACCTAACTTTTTCCCTGGTCTTTCCTCGTTCCATTTGATTCTTCAGTGTGTTAATTGGGTATAACATTGGGTGGAAACAGAGCTTGCACCCAGAAAATGGCTAAGAATTACATTTTAATGAATGAAACGTAAGATATCAGCATTTGAAGAAAGTCTATTAAGTTTGCCTTGGATAGGCATCACATGCAAACCAGTGCTATGTCAGGTTAAACTGTGATGTTATATGCATGATTGATGTCACAGCATATGACAGATACCCTTTACTTAAAACCTTCTGGAAAGTGTCCAAGTTACATATTTGTTAACAACGCCATGTTTGGCTACAGTAAAATGATATAAAGCATATACCGCACTAGTGAAATGATATCATTTCACTATAGAAAATATCAGTTTTATTCACAATTGATATATGCATTGAATTCACTGCTTGTGATAAAATAAATCTGATTTATCTTTTTTACAGGATCGATCTCTATTCCCAAGGACAGATAATAACCAGTCCACACCTGCACCCTCTTCCAATTCTACGTCGGCAAACTTGCCTTCAGCCTCTGCCACGCAGTCCCGTGGCCAGTTACCAAGTATAGACTCGGTCTTGTTAAACTTGTCTACTAAAAAGTCACGAGAATCTAATGAAACAAAAACAGTTGCAAGAACTATATCCAGTGCGCCGGTGCATTCTAATTCATCGGCATCCACCGTTCCAGCGTATGGACTACAGGCGTTGGCAAATGCGGCCATCGAGGCTGATCCAAAGGCTTTCTTGGAGGCTCATGCTGTGCATAAGGATATACTGGGTCAAAAATCCGAGTTGGAAGATATTTCTGATACGGACGAGAGCAATATGTCTCCTTCTGACTCAAGTACGAGTCAGATTTTGTCTCCGCCGAGAACGTCATTCAGTCACATGGATTCAGCGTCACATATCAGGTAACAGATTGTTTTATCTCTATACAGTTAAGCCAGATTTTTTTATTAGTTGATCAACGGGAATTTTTTTTCAGATCTAGGGTGGGGGGGATGAAAAAAAATAAATAAAAAAGCTCTGAAAATGACCAGTTGACTGGTCATTTTCAGAGTTTTTTTTTCTTTTTTTTTCTTTAATATTTCCAGAAAAACAGTAAAACTAGTAAGGTAATCTTTAAATATTTCATCATTTTCCTAAAAATCTTGACAGGACAATCACTTTTAACAGTGTCACTCTCAAAAATGCACAGACCGAACCTCAAAAAAATATTATTTTTTTCAACCAAACAATTAATATTTAGAGTCGGCAGATAAAATAAAAAAAAAATCTAGATATTAAATATTATTTTTTCCTACTTTCCGGAAAATTACAGTAGGAGGGTTCGTAAATCAACTAATAAAAAAATTCTGTCCTTAAAAAGAGGATCTTACATATGTACTCCTGTTTTATTGAATTCATTAAACAAGTTGAAGAAAAGATCAAAATGCGAGGCTTGCCAAGCATTTTATCTCTTCGCAACAAGTTTAATAAAATTAAATAATACAGGAGCACCAATGTTAGATTCTATATATCACATGACTTTAAAATTGATCCAAAGGCATTCTCGGAGGCTCATGCTATGCATAAGGATATACTGGGTCATAAATCCGAGTTGGAAGATATTTCTGATACGGACGAGAGCAATATGTCTCCATCTGACTCGAGTACAAGTCAGATTTTGTCTCCGCCGAGAACGTCGTTCAGTCACATATATTCAGCGTCACATATTCACGTAATTTGTTTGTTTGATTTGACTGGGATGTAAAACCTTAAACCAAACCAACCAACATCAATATTAATTTTGTGCCTTTATTTGCCCAAATAAAGGTACAATAATTTTATGCTAATTTTCTGATACTCATTTCTTCATGATCTCAGTCAGCACTTGTGAAGTTAAGTTTTTAAGTGTAAATCATTAACTTCAGTAACTTGTAGTCAGGGTTCAAGCTGGGCCCTGACAGTAGGGAGAATTGACTTCTCCCTCCAGTAATATTAGGGAGAAGTGACAGTCAGAAAGAGAGAAGTTAAAGCATAAAATTACAACTTTTCTGTCAGTTTAGAAGCAAATTAGCTATTACACATTCTATCACCATTAAATGGAAGGAGAAATACAACACAGTGGTAGTAGATTGTCACGTTACAGCTTGTGAATGTGTGATGGCAGAATGAAAAAGAGTCTCCCTAAACCCCCCCCCCCCCCCAAAAAAAAAAAAACATTTTTTTTAGGGAGACACCTACTTCTCCCTGGGTTCCGTTTCGGGAAAAAATTTGGCCCTTAGGGCAACCATTTCGCCCTAGTCGCCCCCTAGCTTAGTCCCTGGTAGTTCTTGAAAACTGTATGTCTTGAAAAGTCCTTAAATTTTACACAGAGTTACCTGTGTAAACTCTATATAATATACTCATAAAAACAATTGAAGGATATTTAGATTCGATTTCATCTCTAACATTCAATACAATAAAAACTAAACTAAATATACATGCAGTTCATAGTTCCAGATATCTGCAATCAAATTTTTTTTGCTAATTAAGTGTATCTGACTGCAGATCCAGGGATCTCGAGTTCGATCCCGGCCAGGTCCCATACTTTTGTGGAGATTGATCATGAAATAATTTCTACGGTCATTCTCCTCCCTTTGGCTGAATCATTCAAGAAGGGTTGTTGTCTGTTACAAGCGAAAGTATGTGCACGAAGTGCTGGTTAACCGCTTGTTCAAGCTTGCCCAGGAATAAAAAGTGTGGTTAGGTTAACTGACCGTCCTGCCATGACCATAGCTGTTGACTTGGGACGTAAAGCAACAAAACAAACAAAACAAAGCAATCAAAATTTATGTTTCAATGGTTAAACTACAGTACAGTTCCAAATGGTTTAACCCTCTATACTGAAAAGTCACTCTATACGTAAAAAAAAAGCATATTTCCCGCAATGAAAGGTGTCAAAGAATTCATAATTTTATTTACTCTTTCCTTGCTAAAGGTGACTTTTGTTTTCTGCTGATAACCTTTGCAAACAGATTGGACCCAGGTCAGAATGTCGGTCACAATCTGGATCAAAATCATTTGACACTCTGATATTCTTCATGAAAGAATTTTTTTATGCCCCCGCCATGATAATGGCCGGGGCATTAAGTGTTACCCCTTTCGGGACAGACGTACGTATGTACGTACGTACGTACGTCTGTCCCGACGACGTCCCCTCTCTAACTCGAATATTTTTTATCAGAATTTTATGAATCTTGGTCACATTGTTTAGTACCATGACGTCTTCTTCAAGTTCGATATTCGTCCAAATCCCACCAGGCTTTCAGTAGTTATGGCCCTTTGTTTATGAAAATTCACCATTTTAAACGATGTCCACTCTCTAACTCAAATATTTTTGATCAGAATTTTATGAAACTTGGTCACATTGTTTAGTACCATAATGTCTTTTTCAAGTTCGATAATGCTCCATATTGCACCATGCTTTCTGTAGTTATGGCCCTTTGTTTATAAAACTTCACCCTTTTAAACGATGTCCTCTCTCTAAGTCAAATATTTTTTATCAGAATTTTATGAAACGTGGTCACATTCTTCAAGTTAGATAATGGTCTATATTGCGCCATGCTTTTAGGAGTTATTGCCCTTAGTTTATGAAACTTGGTCACATTATTAAGTACCATAATGTCTTCAAGTTTCAGAATGGCCCATATCGCATCATGCCTTGAGGAGTTATTGCCCTTTGCTAATGACAATTCCCTATTTATGCGAATTTGACAATAGCGGGGGCATCCTTGTCCTATGGACACATTTCTAGTTTAAGAAAAGTTGATTTTAAAAAAAAGTCAGCAGACGAAAACAAAAGCATGAAAAATTACCCAGCATGCAAAAAAGTTAATTGGTTCATTCTTTCCTTCTTCCTGTTTTTAGTATACCAAGTGCCCACAGTCAGTTTCCGTCAACCTTTCAACACAACCTGCTATCCAAGTCTGCTATTGGTACGTCGTTACCCAGCATTCAACATTTCTCCGCTAACAAGCAGCAAGATCTGACTAGTGTATCGGAGGTGAAGGCATCTGATTTGTCTGGACTGGTTTCCAGCATGAAGCCATCTGACCTTACAGGGCTGAAGGTGAAGGAGGAACCATCAGAAGAGAAGGAAATGGCTGACAGAGCAATACAAGAACAAATAGCGGCACATCAGTTGAACGCTGTCCATCAACAGGTACATCACAGTTTTAGATTAACAAAATTTTTGAGCGTAAAATTGTAAATATTATCTTACCCATCATTTAAAGCACATGTTTTTGGTGCTCAAAAGAACCGTCTCATTTAGACGGTACTTTTGAGTACCCACAACATATGTTTTGATTGAGAAATAAGAAAATAAGTTTTTTGATATGCACTCTTAACTAAAGTCCTGTACATGTATGTCACTGCAGGCCTCCAGATAAGAGTGCATGATTAAGTATTATTTTCTTAACTTCTCAACCAAAACATATGTTGTGGGCACTCAAAAGAACGGTCTCAATGAGCACCCAAAACACATCTTTAAATTGATAGATAAAATTTATGCCAAACAATATGTAGACATCAAAATGGCAATACATGTATTTGGTGCATCCAACACTTCGTTGAAGGATGTCAAATGCATTTCTGATTTTGTTTGTTTTGTTGCTTTACGTCCCAAGTCAACAGCTATGGTCATTGCGGGACGGTCAGTTCACCTAACCACACTTTTTCCTGGGCAAGCTTGAACAAGCAGTTAACCAGTATCTCGTGAACATACTTTCGCTTGTAACTGACAACAACCCTTCTTGAATGATTCAGCGGAAGGGAGGAGAATGACCGTAGAAATTATTTCATGATCAATCTCCACGAAAGTATGGGACCTGGCCGGGATCGAACTCGCGACCCCTGGATCTGCAGTCAGACACGCATCTGTTGCCAGACACGTTACCGACTGCGCTACGCGGCCCAGTAAATGCATTTCTGAGAAACTATTCTGTCCTTGGGTGGAACTTCCTCGTTCCACAACAATTGTACATGTGAATCATACTCTTAGAAATGTACAGGGGGGCATAAGGACAACATGTGAATTTTATTTCGTAAAATTGTCTCATCAGGGCTTTTTCGAGTAATTTTGGGAAAAGGCCCTTGGCCAAAATTGGGAAAAAATGATCGACTTAACATCAAATTTTGGAGAAGTTTACTGCATAGAACATAACAAGGGTAGAAATATATCCTCAAAATCAAGTTATTTTAGATTGTTTTATGCTAAGCATACCAATAACACTTAAGCTCAAGTGTTTTAAAGTATCATTCTGATATGGGTCATTGTTTCTCGATCATGAGTAGTAGTTTTTTTTTTTTTACTTTTCTTTATTTGGGAAAAACGGACATGGTATTGGGATGGGGCCAAAATTCAGCCCCTAGAGATAGGCAGAAAATCCCCTGCTTATCCACTAGATATAATTTTGAAATTGTTTACAATGTGTCATAATGAGTTCAATCACCTTTTTCTATCGCAATTATAGTAACTTAAACAACACCCTGCGAAATCCATATAGAATGCTCTTTTGAATACAGTGTAGCTCAAGAAGCCAGCTGATCTGAATACACACTTTTTTCCAAGTATCATTAGAATCCATTGAAATAAATGCTATCACTCAACACAATTGGCTGGAAAACTATTGAGCCGTTGTGGCATTTTGACATGTGTAAACTCAGACCAGCCACTGAAGCCTCATTTTAAGCTTAGAAACTCCAAATGATGTTCAGTCAGTAGCTTAACAATCATAGAATACTCAAGCGACTAGCAAAGGCTCTGATCAGACTGCGTGTTTGTGCAGGCTGATCTGAGGCTTTGCTGATCGCACATACCACATTGTTGGAAATCTCATGCACTGGCTGAATTTGATTCAGCTGGGCAAAGTTTTAAGTTATTAAAGCTGACACTGACAGGATTGAAATGACATTAAAATTTAATTTTTAAAAATTTCGCTAGAGGGTTGGTCTAACGAACTTAAGGTTAATCACCTATATGAGGATTTTGTTTATCATATTGGATAGGATTTTAGCTTTTGCGTTTAAGAGTTCTAAGGAAGTTGCACGCAAAACATTTAGTTTTCCCTATACATATACTAGAGTATGCTGCAGCAATTTGGAACCCATTTTCAAAAATTCAGAGGGAGTACAGAGAAAGGTAGCCCTCTGGAATTGTAGTGGTTGGCACAATTCTACTTAGGGCAGACTTTTTTATTAGTTGATTTACAATTCTACTGTAATTTTTTCGGAAAGTAGAAAAAAAATCATTATTAATAAAAAAATTTCTTCGTATTTTATCCGCCGACTCATTGTTTCGTTGAAAAAAATGATATATTTTTGAGGTTCTGTCTGTGTATTTTTGAGAGTGACACTGTTAAAGGTGAATGTCCTGTCCAGATTTTTAGGAAAATGATTAAATATTTTTAAAAAGATTTAATACAGACTGTCGGTTTACCTTACTAGTTTTACTGTTTTTTTCTGGAGATATTATATAAAAAAGCTCTGAAAATGACCTGTCAACTGGTCATTTTCAGAGATTCCCCCCCCCCAACCCCGCGACCCTAAATCTGAAAAAAATCCCGAAATAAAAAAAGCTCTGAAAATGACCAGTCAACTGGTCATTTTCAGAGATTCCCCCCCCCCCCCCCCCCAACCCCTGGGACCCTAAATCTGAAAAAAAAATCCCGTAAATCAACTAATGAAAAAATTCTGGCCTCAGTATTGTAGTAGTGTTGGGTACATGCTCGATGCGGTGTAATGGCCAACTCTTAAGGTCTGTGGAGGGATCAGTCCTCTCTACTTCTTCTGTAGAACTATGTCGATTGATTAAGACAAGTACCTGTCTCACAGATGGAAACTCATTACTGCTTGCATTACTGGGAGCTATGTGAAAACCCGTCCCTTTATAACTTAAAGATTGTTGATGGGACGTAAAGAATCAAACAAACAAACAAATTTTTCAAGATATAGACATAAAACCTATATCAAAATGCATCTACATATTTTAGATAAAAAATATATCTCCTATCGGATGAAACATTGAATAGAGGTCATATGACATCAAACTATTGTCACATAGCAAAACAGCAAATCGAGCAAGAAGATTTCAAAATAGTGAGGGATAGTCTGACCCCATGTAGCTGACTGCAATATTCATAAAAATATGAAAAATATATATATATAATTTATATGTTTTTTTTTAATAGAAAAAGTTATATAAGTACAAAAAAGTGCTGACCTGAAAATCCCCCTCAAAATGAGATTGAACTCGGAAAACAAGACTACTTTCTTAAGGGCTTATTACACCTCTTTCTTACCCTGAAGAAATAGTCAAGTCTTGGGAACGCTCCCATGATAATTTTGCATAGTTTATTCATCCTAATATTAGATTTGATTTAGGGCTGGTCAAACAGCATAAACCTTGAAGAGCGGTCTGATCAGGGGTTTTATTTGTTGAGATTAATATGTTTCATAGGTCCAGTTACTGTAAATTCGAAAATTTTCGCAAGAGTTTAATTTTCGCGAAACTTCACATATGCGAAGTTTCGTGAAAATCAAACCCTCGCAAATTGGCGATATCACTCTGTTGTTTACTGATAAAGGTAAATCATGCCCTGTTCACATTTTTTTTTACGTTCCAAATGTGTCTTTTAGCGCTTTTCACAAAAAAAATTTCTCGCGAAAATTTCCGAATTTGTAGTATGCAAAATCACTTTAATCATAAAGTTTTTGTATGCTCAAAAGAAAGGTCTCATTGAGTAACCCCGCCAATGTCCCGAAAATGTCAGCTCTTTACATCCAAGTGCACTTTAGACCAATTTTTTTTCATGGAAGCAAGCAATTTGAACCCTGATCAGGCTTCTCCAAAGGGAGAAATCTGATCTGGTTCCATATTGTTTTCAATATAGGCTACTTGCAGGTATATGCAAGAACGTAAGCAGATGTCAGACACCTTTTCTGCATAAGGTTGACATATTGTTATTCATTATACCCCCGGTATGAAGTATATATGGGGTATATAGTTTTTGCCTTTTCTGTAATTATGTTTGTCTGTCTGTCTGTTTGTTTGTCTGTCTGTAAACTTTTTTTTTTCTTCAAAGATTTCTTTATACCCCAGGTGCGAAGTATATAGGGGGTATATAGTTTTTGCCTTTTCTGTAATTATGTTTGTTTGTCTATCTGTCTGTCTGTTTGTTTGTCTGTCTGTAAACTTTTTTTTTCGTCAAAGATTTCTTTATACCCCGGGTGCGAAGTATATAGGGGGTATATAGTATTTGCCTTTTCTGTAATTATGTTTGATTGTCTGTCTGTCTGTTTGTTTGTATGTCTGTAAACTTTTTTTTTCGTCAAAGATTTCTTTATACCCCCATTGCAAAGTATATAGGGGGTATATAGTTTTTGCTTTTTCTGTAATTATGTTTGTTTGTCTGTCTGTCTGTTTGTTTGTATGTCTGTAAACTTTTTTTTTCGTCAAAGATTTCTCAGCAACTACTTAGGTTAGGATTCTGAAATTTGGTACAAAGCTTGATAGTGTCACTGTGATGAGGTGTATTGTGTAACAAAAGAACAGCCACATATTGCTTATCAGTCCCTTTATTTGTTCATTTTTTCTTTCTCTCCAATGGAAATTTCTGTCACAGATTTCTCAGCTCCTATTGAATCCAGTCTTTTCAAATTTTGTGTACACCATCAGGAAGGCAAAGTGTACTATGTAAATAGAAATTAAGGTGCTAATCCTCATTTTGCCTTCTTTTTAATTTTTCATTTTTTCCTTCTTTCACTCTTAAAGGCATATATTTTGTGATATATGGAATCATTAGTGAATTTACTGATAAGGGACAGTTTCAGTATCTCATAAACTTATAGGGGCCTCAAGAGGGGACTTACCTGTATACAACACAATTTCTTTCACTAAGATAAAGATCAATATTTTATCAGAAAATACCTAATCCCTTCATGGGACCACTTTATTGCCCCCTGTAAGGAAGTCATAATCACCTAATAAAGATTAGCCTTTGATCTGTCCAGTATGACCCCTTGAGAGAATCATAATGAGTGGTACCAGTATTATTGCAAAATTTTCTGTGTCTTTAAACAATATAATAGACATATTTTCTGTCAAAGATTTCTCAGCAACCACTTGAGTTAGGATTCTGAAATTTGGTACAAAGCTTGATAGTGATGAGTTGTATTGTGTAACAAAAGAATAGCCACATATTGCTTATTAGTCCCTTTAGTTTCTCTCCAATGGAAATTTCTTTTCACGGATTTCTCAGTTCCTATTGGAGCCAGGGTTTTCAAATTTTGTGTACACCTTCAGGAAGGCAAAGTGTACTGTGTAAATGGAAATTAAGATGCTCATCCTCATTTTGCCTTCTTTTTTCAATTTTTCATTTTTTCCTTCTTTCACTCTTATATAATACATATAGCCATATTTTTCTGTCAAAGATTTCTCAGCAACTACTTGAGTTAGGATTCTGAAATTTGTTACAAAGCTTGATAGTGATTAGTTGTATTGTGTAACAATTAAAAGAACAGCCACATATTGCTTATCAGTCCCTTTATTTATTCATTTTTCTTTCTCTCCAATGAAAATTTCTGTGGCAGATCTCTCGGCTCCTATTGGAGTCAGTGTTTTCAAATTTAGTGTTCATTTTCAGGTAGGCTAAGTGTATTGTGTAAATGAAAATAAAGATGCTAAAGCTCATATGGCCTTCTTTTTCAATTTTTCCTACTGTCACTCCTATATAACACATATGGACGCTTTTTGTCAGAGTTTTCTCAGCAACTACTTGATTTAGGATTATGAAATTTTGTGTACACTTTCAGGTAGGCAAAGTGTATTGTGTAAATGAAAATAAAGGTGCTAATCCTCATTCTGTCACTCTTATATAACACGTATGGACATTTTTCATCAAAGTTTTCTCAGAAACTACTTGATTAAGGATTATGAAATCTTTGACTATTTTGTCTTTTCTCTGAAAGTGTTACAGCCTCAGATGGCTACCGCGGGGGGTATGTGAGCTTTGCTCACTTCTTGCTATATTTTGTTTAGCCAAAAGCTGACTTGCAAAAAAATTGAGCCAGTCATATTCTTAAAATAGCCGCTTTCAATATTAAAATGTAAATTCCAGATCTCAAAAGAAAGCAATAACAGAATAGTGTGGCAGTTTTCTTTCTTGAATATAATCACACGTTTAGATAAACAAAAATTTTCAGCGTAAATTGTTAATATTTTCTTACCCATCAATTTTAACATATGTTTTGGGTGTTCAAAAGAACCGTCTCATTGAGACGGTTCTTTTGAGTACCCACAACATATGTTTTGGTTGAGAAATAAGAAAATTAAATTTTTGTTACACACTCTTAACTTAAGTCCTGATAATAAAGTAACCCACTTTAACTTGATCTGTGTTTATAAATTAGTTAACATATTAATTTTTAAATTACTTCCTTATATGAGCAGCATCTTATAAGTGCTACTTTAAATTTTTCCCCACACTGGGTAGGGGCGTTCCTGAGGCATTTTATAAAATACACACTCTAGAGGGGGTCTGGGGGTACTTCCCTTGTGGGGGTTAAGTACTTCCCTTGTGTGTGTGGGGGGGGGGGGGGAGGAGATGGGTGTACCTGAGGCATTTAATAAGATACACACTCTAGAGGGGGGGGGGGTGGTTAAGTACTTCCATTGTGGGAGGGTTGGGGACCCAGGTGGAAGATTTTACAGGGCTAAAGTGAGCTCTTAAGACATGCAATTAATACTATTAGTTGCAGTTTTTATTCAAAAATCAAATTAAGTAGCTAAATACCCTACACTTAGAGTGCCCAGTTGTACACACATGCGTTTATGTTTACACATAGGTACGTCCGTGCTAATAGCAAGTTTTTCCACCTGCTGATAGCCTTTGCAAATGACAAAATCTCAGATTTTATTCTCCTTCTGGGGTCATTGCCCAGACCACCGAGAAGTTTAGGACTTGATTTAGTCAAAACACAGCCTGGCGTAACGATTAGTTTTGATTGCAGTCAGTAAAGAAGATAGATTGATTGATAAAGAAGATCTCCTTTACTTTTGATTGATTATTGGGTATTGAATCGGAAAAGCTGGTAATATGGGTGAAAGTTTTCAGGATTATTCTGGAATTCAGGGTTTTTTAAGCCGGCTTTCTATAGAATAGAAAGTCGGCCTCAAAATCCTGAATTAAGCAGATTCTAATAGCTTTTTCAAAATTTATATTCAGTTTATATATAGACAATTGACCATTTAAACTTTAAACTGTTGATATTAATTTTGTAAGCATACTGCAAGTTTTTAGTTTTGAATTTAAAAAGTTCAGGATTTTGGAAATTATGAACTTTAACCCATGTTGTACAGAAGGCATAGTTACACTAACAGTGATAATAGTAGGGCATGGTGCATGCACCTTATTGTCTTTCATCAGCAAGAAACGGAAAACAAAAGTTGTCCAGCCGTAAACCATTCAAAAGTATTATTGGTACTTACCATACTGACACTCCAAAATTTTTCAGGGTTCGCACAGGCTTGAAAAGTACTTGAGTTTAGAGGGCTTTCTTGAAAAGTCCTTGAAAATTAAATCTGCCTTGAAAAGTATGGAAAATCACTCAAAGGCCTTGAAAAGTCCTTGAATTCTTCTATTTTTGTAGGACTTAACACTGTTGATAGAGATCTAAAACAATATAAAATTGTTGTGCCTTTATTTGGTGCAGCATAAATACTGCACCAAATAAAGGCACAACAATTTCATACTCATTTTCTAGTACTAATTTCATGATTATCTCAGTCTAGCAGTTTTGAAGAAGAATTTTAACACTTTGATCAATATTTTTCCTTAACTTTTAGTCCTTGAAAACTGTAAAATATTCTTGAAGTCCTTGAAAAATCCTTGAATTTTACTCAAACTTCCCTGTATGAACCCTGTTATTGTATTTCTCTTTTTGAAGAGAGGGACCCAGGGGTGGGTGAGGATGAAAATCGAGCACTTAACTTTTTACGAACTTATTTTTCTTCAGGTGCAAGACTTGACAGCCCAGACATTGGCAGCTGGGGGTATAGATGCTGCGGCATTGCTGGCGAAGCTGCCGCTGGCTGCCAACATGGAGGCAGAGCTTCATCGGCATATTGAGAAAATGTACGAGTATGACCCTGAAACGTTACACGCCCTTCAACAAGAACCAATGGAACTTACTTCAGGTATGGTGCAGGGTTGGCACAGGCTTGAAAAGTACTTGAATTTAGAGGGCATTCTTGAAAAGTCCTTGAAAATTAAATTTGCCTTGAAAAGTACTGAAAAATCACTCAAAAGCCTTGAAAAGTTCGTGAATTCTACTATTTTCTGTAGGATAGAAACCATTATTAGTATAAAATTGTTGTGCTTTTATTTGGTGCAGCATATGCTGCATCAAATAAAGGCACAACAATTTTTTACTAATTCTCTTGTACTAATTTCTCCATGATCTCAGTCTAGGATTTCTAAAGTAGAACTTTAACACTTAGATCAGTATTTTTCATTAACTTTAAGTCCTTGAAAACTGTTGGAGAGGCTTTTAGAAGTCCTTGAAAAGTCCTTGAATTTAGAAATTAGAAAAGTCCTTGAAATTTGAATTTGGAAAATGTATGAGTACGAGGGTGATCCAAGAAGTAATGTGAACCCATCTGTTATTTCTTTCACATTTGGTATTATTAAAAATGGTTTACCTGTATATTATGATACATGATCAATTCTTTATGGTCAGTTTACTTTTTCAATATATCACATGGCACCTCCTGTTGCGTAGCAACAAGAGAATATAAGATAAACGACCTTGTCCGCGCTTTAAAAAGGATTTTAAAGATGAAATCCTGTGTCATACGTGCAGCAAAATTATGTCAATTATCATGATTTCATTTGAAAGTATAATGACCCATTTAGTAGATATAGTGTATACAGCAGGATGAGTTAAGCGCCGCATAAGTTAATACGATTTTACTAGCTTAACCCCCTCAATTATTTGTCACTATTGACTGCTCAAAACAATCCAAGTCTCTGAAATACCCACTGTTTGGAAGCCCAAGGGAGTAAATTCTATAAATAATTTATTTTCTGAATCGAAAGACTTCGATACATACTTGTATAGTCATTTCAACCGATGTTTTCCCTTTGTCTGTACCAGATATGCATCCAAAATATGGGCTTTTTCAAACCAGTTGAATATTGTGAAATTTTTGTCATCTGGCATTGCTAGGCAACATAGAATAGCATGTGACGACCTTAGTGCTTTGTTGTTTTATGGTTTTTCAAACTTAAGGTATTACAAACAAAATAATGCCGATGTCTAAGTATATAAAGGATACTTTCAAATTTTGGACATCAATTCTTTCCCATATACCCTGACGAAAAATGAAAATTTCAATTAATTTCGCCGCCATGCTGAATTTGGTTAGGCAAATCAAATCCTCCTTAAATCGTAACCCATCATTTGAACTTCTTGATATTACACATGTCCAATACACATATACATACTTTCTAACTGGTAGAATTTCAAAGCTGGGTCTGTATTCATTAAAAGTTATACATGTGTTTGCATTACTTCTTGAATCACCCTCGTATGACCCTGAAACGTTACATGCCCTTCAATGAGAACCACTGGAACTTACTTTTTGTATGGTGTCATGGTTTCCAGTTATAGAGGATCTTACATGTGTGCTCCTTATGCCCCGGGTACGAAGTATATAGGGGGTATATAGTTTTTGCCTTTTCTGTAATTATGTTGGTTTGTCTGTCTGTAAACTTTTTTTTCTATCAAAGATTTCTAAGCAACTGCTTGAGTTAGGATTTTGAAATTTGGTTCAAAGCTTGATAGTGATGAGTTGTATTGTGTAACAAAAAACAGCCACATATTGCTTATCAGTCCCTTTATTTGTTCATTTTTCTTTCTCTCCATTGGAAATTTCTGTCACAGATTTCTCGGCTCTTCTTGGAGCCATTGTTTTCAAATTGTGTGTACACCTTAAGGTAGGCAACGTGTACTGTGTAAATGAAAAATAAGATGCTAATCCTCATTTTGCCTTCTTTTTTCAATTTTTCATTTTTTCCTTCTGGCACTCTTATATTATACATATGGACCTTTTTTCTGTCAAAGATTTCTCAGCAACTGCTTGAGTAAGGATTCTGAAATTTGGTACAAAGCTTGATAGTGATGAGTTGTATTGTGTAACAAAAAAAAAAACAGCGACATATTGTTTATCAGTCCCTTTATTTTTTCATTTTTCTTTCTCTCCAATATAAATTTCTGTCACAGATTTCTCAGCTCCTATTGGAGCCATTGTTTTCGAATTTTGTGTACACCTTTAGGTAGTCAAAGTGTACTGTGTACATACAAATTAAGAAGTTAATCCTCGTTTTGACTTCTTTTTTCAATTTTTCATTTTTTTCCTTCTGTCACTCTTATTGAATACATTATAACATAATTTTTTATGGACATTTTTTCCTTCTGTCACTCTTATTGAATACATTATACTATATGGACATTTTTTCTGTCAAAGATTTCTCAGCAACTACTTGAGCTAGGATTCTGAAATATTATACAAAGCTTGATAGTGATGAGTTGTATTGTGTAACAAACAAAACAGCCACATATTGCTTATCAGTCTCAATATTTGTTCATTTTTCTTTCTCCAGTGAAATGTTTTGTCACAGATTTCTCGGCTCCTCTTGCAGCCAGTTTTTTAAAATTTTGTATACACCTTTAGATAGGCAAAGTGTAATGTGTAACAAAAACAGCCACATATTGCATATCAGTCCCTTTATTTGTTCATTTTTCTTTCTCTCCAATGAAAATTTCTGTCGCAGATTTCTCGGTTCCTATTGGAGCCAGTGTTTTCAAATTTCGTGTACACCTTCAAGTAGGCTAAGTGTATTGTGTAAATGAAAATAAAGATGCTAAAGATCATTTTGTCACCTTTTTCAATTTTTTCTTCCGTCACTCCTATATAACACATATGGACCTTTTTCGTCAGTTTTCTCAGCAACTACTTGATTTAGGATTATGAAATTTTGTGTACACTTTCAGGTAGGCAAAGTGTAATGTGTAAATGAAAATTAAGATGCTAACCATCATTTTGCCTTCTTTTTTCAAATTTTCAATTTTTCCTTCTGTCACTCCAATATAACACATATGAACATTTTTCGTCAAAGTTTTTTCAGAAACTACTTGATTTAGGATTATGAAATCTTTAACAATTTTGTCTTTTCTCTGAAAGTGTTACAACCGCTGATGACTACGGCCTGGGACATGTGAGATTTGCTCACTTCTTGCTATATTGTTTTATTGAATTTATTAAACAAGTTGGGGTTAGTACTGGCTCAACCCAGGAAGACCCGTCCCTTTATAACTGAAAGATTGTTGATGGGACATAAAGAATCAAATCAAACAAATCAAACAAACAAAACAAGTTGGGGGAGAGACATAAAATGCAAGGCTTGCCGAGCATTTTATCTCTTTTTCGCAACGAGTGATAAATTCAATAATACAAGAGCACAAATGTTATATTCTAATTATCATGTAACATTAGGATTACTTTGAAATCTCATTTCTGCCGTAAAAACGTTACAATTTTGTCATTATGTACGCAACATTGTTATGGACGTCATAACCTTTCCCGAAAATCTGAAAACCACCAGTGGCTATAGATTTTATTGCATGGAGTTATTTTACTCCAAGACGCGACGTCATATGATAAACATGAATATCTGGGGTGTGAAATTGTTGATATTTTCTAACCCGTCAATTTTAACATGTGTATTGGATGATCAAAAGAACCAGCTCATTGAGAATGAGATTTATGCGTATAGTACAGTAAAACGGTCACTCAAAAAAGACCCCAAAATATGTTTTCAAGATTAATAATGCAGAACAGAAGCAGGGAGCGTAGTGGCTCAGTTGTTGAGCGCTTGACTCGAGACAGAAGGGCCGCAGGTTCGAGCCTTGATTATCTGGAGGCTTGTGGTGTAGTGATAATATTCAAATTCTGTCTCCCTCCTTTGGTAAAATGTTACTTTTCCATTTATGGGGACAAAAGTGTCCCAAAATTGTCCAGAAAAACTAGCTTAGTAGCTATTAAATATGCAAGGATCAAATTTATTGAAAACATTAAAGGATATTGTCTTACTCATGTCCCTTTCAAATGATACAAAAATATGACAAGAATATGTTTGCCAGAAGCAAATAGGTAAAAAAAAATACAACCATGAAAAATGCATTGAAGTCCATGAATTCCTGACTTTGTGGAGTTACTTATGGTCCCTGCGTGTACATCATAATTTGGAATTCCATCCTGTTTCCCCTTAAAATATATAATTGACACTCCCATCCTTATAATATTGTCATCAGGGTTAAAAGTGTCAATTGGATCTCAAATAAAAGGAGTAAAATACACAATGTACAAATCCTTACAGAGTATGCACAGGCTTAAAAAGAACTTGAATATATACTGTTTTTTCTTGAATGTCCTTGAAAATTAAATCTGCATTTAAAAGTATGGCAAATCACTCAAAGGCCTTAAAAAGTATTTGACTTTTACTAGTTTCTGTAAGATTTAACACTGTTGATGGAGATCTAAATCAGTATAAAATTGTTATGCCTTTATTTGATGCAGCATATGCCGCATCAGATAAAGGCACAGCAATTTTATGCTAAATTTTAAGACTGATTTCTTTATTATTTAAGTCTAGCAGCTGAAATGTAAACTTTTAACAAGTCGTGTTTAACAGTTTTTCATAAACTTGTAGTCATAGATCCAGATAAGGAAATTTTATTTGCGTAAAATTGTAAATATTTTCTTACACATCAATTTAAACATGTGTTTTGGGTGATCAAAAGAACCGTCTCATTGAGAAAGTTCTTTTGAGTTCCCACGACATATGTTTTGGATGAGAAATAAAGAAAATTATTTTCCGATACTCACTCTTATCTTGAGGCCTGTGTAGTGCATGAAAGGTAAGTGAGAGTCTTTAAGAAGTTCTTGAAAAGTCCTTGAATTTTACACTGTATCTTATATTTCAGATATATTAGCTGGTAAAGCCGCAGCTCGGCGGAAAAGTCGCGGAAGACCTACCAGTATAGAGAGCCAACGTGATCCGCTGGGTCGGCAATCATCCACTTCAAGTCTCGGTGCCAACACAAGCTACGATGGCGAGGGGGACGAGAGAACTTACGACTGCGACATTTGTGGCAAGCAGTTCAGCCATAACGACCGACTTCGGCGACATCGTAAGATCCACACGACGGAGAAGCCGTACAAATGTGATATTTGTGGAAAAGGTTTCAAGGAGAAATGTAACCTCAAACATCACCGCTATATCCATACAGGTAATAAAAACAAAAACTTTGTCTTTTATCATCCACAACAGTGGGCCCCACTCCAGGTAGCTGTCGAGCTGCACCCTGTCCTATACCAGGCCCCGAGGTTATAAGACTTTTTTCATGCTCAACTCAACGAAGCACGAATTTATCCTGCTCATAAGTGATCAAATGCCAACAATTGTTGACATTTAAATATTTATTAGCATGATAAATACAACATCTGAGGGACTTAAAGCAAGAAACTTCTTTATTTGTTGGTATTTTAGTTTTTATGAACAGTTGAAATTTCGTGCTCAGTTGAGCATGAAACAGTTTTTTTTAAACCCGGGGCCAGATCTCACACCCAATACATGCAGTCACTGCATTTACCCTACTGTGTATCCAGGTTTGACATGACCCACGTTATTTGCCGATTATTCCTTATTGGTGACTTTAATTGAAAAATAATTATGGAAATGAATTTAGATATAGACATCGTAATTAGATATATTTTTCTCAATTATATATGATCTTTTATATAGGCTGGAATTCAATGGAATTTTGGATTGTTTTTGCTCCTCCACTTTGAATTAGTCCCCAAGTGTACCTTATCAGCATATTAAAATAATCTATGTCTTATACCGGTCAGTGGTGTAAATTTCATGCATTAAGCTTATAATAGAGGGCATTTGAGCCTTAGTTTAAAATAAGGGCTGCCTCCAAAAATAAGTATTAGTTATGGGCGTGTGTATTTACAGCCACATGCTAAACGTTGATTGCTTTAGTAAGGATTAAAGCTGTTAAATAAAAGAAAAATGGGGGTGCCCTATAACCTGGAATCACAGTAGTTCATATATGACAATTTTCCTACAAACTTTATTGAATTTATTATACAAGTTGGAGAAAAGTGATAAAATGCAAGGCTTGGGAGCGCATTGGCTCAGTGGTAGAGTGCTTGACTCGAGACCGAGAGGCCGCGGGTTCAAGCCTCACCGGCGTCACTGCGTTGTGGTCCTTGAGCAAGACACATTTATCTTAGCTTAGTACTGGTTCAACCCAGGAAGACCCGTCCCTGTTTAACTGAAAGATTGTTGATGGGAAGTAAAGAATCAAATCAAACAAACAAACAAAAAATGCAAGGCTTGCTGAGCATTTTATCACTTTTTCGCAACAAGTTTAATAAATTCAATAATACAGGAGCATGAGTGTTAGATTCTATTTATTCCATGATATTAAAATTGATTAAAAATCACATTTTTAGCTTAAAAACGTCTGGATTTTGTCATCTTTTACACAACGTTATAATGAATGTTGCAATGTTACAAAATCTGTAAACCCATAACCACTAGTTTATGGGTTTACCATCGATTTTATTGCATGGTATTATATCACTCCCATATGCGACGTCATGTGATAAAATCCCAATTAAAACGTTATTTGATAAACAGAATTTTCCAATTCTGGTCATTTTATATGACTTTTATTAGATTCACCAAAGGCTTGATTAATTAATTGCATATGAAATGGCAATGAGTGTAAGATCATCTACATAAATGTTTTAAAATTTCGAACACTTGTCGCCTATCAAAAAAAAACATGTAAAATCTTCTATTCAGTTTGTAATGTGTCTGGCAACAGATACAAGTCTGACTGCAGATCCAGGGGCCGCAAATTCGATCCGGGCTGGGTCCCATACTTTTGTGGAGATTGATCATGAAATAATTTCTACAGTCATTCTCCTCCCTTCCGCTGAATCATTCAAGAAGGGTTGTTGTCAGGTACAAGCGTAAGTATGTGCACGAAGTACTGGTTAACTGCTTGTTCACGCTTGCCCAGGAAAAAGTGTGGTTAGGTAAACTGACTGTCCCGCCATGACCATAGCTGTTGGCTTGGGACATAAAGCAACAAAACAAACAAAACAAAATCTTCTATTTTTTTTCCAGGTGAGAAGCCATACAAATGCGAGACGTGTGGTAAGTCGTTCAATCAACGGAGCAGTTTAAAGACGCATCAGAAAGTTCACACAGGGGAAAAACCCTTTAAATGTGATCTGTGCGAGAAACCGTTCGCTCAGAAGTACCTGCTGCGACAACACATGAAGAAACATATTGCGATCCCGAATCAGCAATGACTAGAAAATGCTGATAATAACACACTTGGAAACGCTGGTGAAAACAAACCTGGTAATCTTGGAAACGTAGGTGAAAACAAACCTGGTAACCTTGGAAACGTAGGTGAAAACAAACCTGGTAACCTTGGTAACATTGGTGAAAACAAATCTGGTAACCTTGGAAAAATTGGTGAAAACAAATTTGGTAACCTTGGTAACAAGGGTGAAAACAAATGTGGTAATGCTTATAGATTAACACCTACAGCTGAACATAAAGAAGATGATGCTTACAATAGATATAGTTATATCCTGGAAAATGAACATGTCCATACTCCCAAAACTGTTGCGAGAACTATTAGTTCTCGCAACAGTTTTGCGAGTATGGATGAAAATGACGATGACATTAGTTACAACAAAAGATATAGCAATGTCTTGGAAAATGAATTTGCTAATAGTTCTCGTAACAGTTTTGCAAGTATGGATGACAATGATGATGACATTACCTGCAACAAAATTTATAGTAAACCTTTGGAGAACGAACATGTTGACAGCTCACGTAACAGTTTTGCAAGTACAGATGAAAGCAGAGATGAGGTTTACAACAAACCATATAGTTATGTCATGGAAAACGAACGGGATAAGAGTTCTAGCAACAGATTTACACATATTGATGAAGGTAGAGAAGCTTTTACTCTCAACAAGAGGTATGGAAATGCTTTTGAAAATGAACAGGTGAACAGTTCGCGCAACAGATTTACACATATAGATGAAAATAAAGAACACTTTGCTTTCACCAATAGATATAGTAATCCTTTGGAAAATATTTCAACTAAACTTGAAAGCAAAGAAGCCTTTTCTTTGAACAAAAGATATGGTAAGGTTTTGGAAACTGTTTCAACTAAAAGTGAAAATAAAGTAGATATTGGTTACAACAATAGATATAATGAAAATAAATCTAGTTCTCGTAGTGTTTTTTCAGCAACAGGTGAAAATACACCAGACAGTATCTATAGCAAGAGATATTGTAATCCTTATAAACCAGGTATCGCCAGTGTTAACAGCTTATTGAAAACAGATGAAACTGAAGATAGTGATTTTATCAGCAGATATGGTAGTGTATGTGAAAATGGCAAAGATATTGCCAGTCAAAGTAGACTTAGAGAATCACATGAAACTGAACAAAGTCATGCCGTGCTGAACAATTTTTATGACTTACATCCGAATGGACAACCAAACTCCTGCCATAACAGCGTGGGTGATGTTGAAAGCGTCTTAAACACATCTGGTGTAACACCTGATGTGAATAGAGATGATCAAAATAGACAAGGTAACGCCTATCGGAACAACTTACATAATTCTTTTAAAAAATGTCAAAATAGCCAATGTGATAGCTTAGTTAATGATTGCAATAATAGACAAAATAATTTACACCACAATGATAATAATAAACAAGGTAATGCCTGTCTTAACCATAATGGTGAAAACAGGAATGAAATTGTTAAAACATGTCAAAATGGTGCTGGAGCGGAGAGTTGTGATGTGGAGAAATTTGCTGATGTAGAATCGGGTGATATATTAGATATTTTTCAAAGTGATATAACTGATTATAGCCTGGATTTACTTAATCCTGTTGCACACAGAATGGCCAAGCCCCAGTGGAGCTTCCGTCATTCTGAGTGCGATAGAGACAGAAGTATGTCTCAGTCCAGGACTGTTTCCTCCGGTGGAGGTATGAATTACTTCCCTTTAGAGGAACTGATTACACCAACTTGCCAGTCAAGAGTGTGTATGACAGATAGTGGAGCTACACAAGTGGGAACTACTTCTTCAAGCGGAGGGTATTACTCCACACATGGAAGTTTCCAGTCGCAACCTGTATTTCCTTCCATTTCAAGAGTGGCAAGTGGAACTACTTTTAAACAGGAAGTTACTACTCCACACAATAATTACAAGAAAATAGTGCTAGAAAATGGTTATGATCCTGACAGCTTACAGTAATTGTTTTAACTTGCTTCATGTTTTATATTTTATTCATGTTATAGAAAAAATTCTGTATAGCCTCATTATATTGACATTTCCATGTGATATCAGGCCTTGAGGATGTATATAAGTTTTTATGCCCCCAAAGGAACTTTGGGAGGCATATAGTAATCGCACTGTCCGTCCGTCAGTCCGTCCGTCAGTCCGTCCGTCCGTCCGTCCGTCAGTCCGTCCGTCCCGCTTTCGTGTCCGGTCCATATCTCCTATATTCTTTGAGGTAGGAATTCCAAATTTGGTGTGTGGATACATCTTGGGATGGCGGAGTGTCGCGTACCATTTTCGGGTCACTGTGACCTTGACCTTGACCTCTGACCTAGTTTTTAGAATAATCGTGTCCGGAGCATATCTCTTATATTATTTGAGGTAGGAATCTCAAATTTGGTGTGTGGATGCATCTTGGGATGACGAAGTGTCGCGTACCATAATTGGGTCACTGTGACCTTGAACTTGACCTCTGACCTAGTTTCTTGAAAACTGCATTTAGTCTGGTGTATATCTCCTATATTCTTTGAGATAGGAATTCCAAATTTGGTGTGTAAATGCATCTTTGGATGACGGGGTGTCACATGCCATTTTTGGGTCACTGTGACCTTGACCTCTGACCTAGTTTTAAGAATTATTGTGTCCAGAGCATATCTCTTATATTCTTTGAGTTAGGAATTCCAAATTTGGTGTGTGGATGCATCTTGGGTTAGCGGAGTGTCATGTACCATTTTCGGGTCACTGTGACCTTGACCTTGACCTCTGACCTAGTTTTTAGAATAATCTTGTCCATAGCATATCTCTTATATTATTTGAGGTAGGAATCTCAAGTTTAGTGTGTGGATGCATCTTGGGATGACGAAGTGTCGGGTACCATAATTGGGTCACTGTGACCTTGAACTTGACCTCTGACCTAGTTTCTAGAAACTATATTGAGTCTGGTGCATATCTCCTATATTCTTTGAGATAGGAACTTCAATTTTGGTGTGTAAATACATCTTGGGATGACAGGGTGTCACATACCATTTTTGGGTCACTGTGACCTTGACCTCTGACCTAGTTTTAAGAATTATTGTGTCCCGAGCATATCTCATATATTCCTTGAGCTAGGAATTCCAATTTTGGTGTATGGATGCATCTTGGAATAGGGGAGTGTCATGTACCATTTTCGGGTCACTGTGACCTTGACCTCTGACCTAGTTTTTAGAATAATCATGTCCAGAGCGTATCTCTTATATTATTTGAGGTAGGAATCTCAAATTTGGTGTGTGGATGCATCTTGGGATGACGAAGTGTCACTTACCATAATTTAGTCACTGTGACTTTGAACTTGACCTCTGACCTAGTTTCTAGAAACTGGTGCATATCTCCTATATTCTTTGAAATAGGAATTCCAAATTTGGTATGTAAATGCATCTTGGGATGCCTGAGTGTCACAAACCATTTTTGGGTCACTGTGACCTTGACCTCTGACCTAGTTTTCAAGAATTATTGTGTCCAGAGCATATCTCCTATATTATTTGATGTAGGAATCCCAAATTTGGGGTGGTGATTCCTCTTGGGATGGCGGAGTGGTGCATACAATTTTGAGTCATTTTGACCTTGACATTGACACCTAGTTTTTAGAATAATCTTGTCCATAGCATATCTCTTATATTATTTGAGGTAGGAATCTCAAATTTAGTGTGTGGATGCATCTTGGGATGACGAAGTGTTGGGTACCATAATTGGGTCACTGTGACCTTGAACTTGACCTCTGACCTAGTTTCTAGAAACTACATTGAGTCTGGTGCATATCTCCTATATTCTTTGAGATAGGAACTCCAATTTTGGTGTGTAAATACATCTTGGGATGACAGGGTGTCACATACCATTTTTGGGTCACTGTGACCTTGACCTCTGACCTAGTTTTAAGAATTATTGTGTCCCGAGCATATCTCATATATTCCTTGAGTTAGGAATTCCAAATTTGGTGTATGGATGCATCTTGGAATAGGGGAGTGTCATGTACCATTTTCGGGTCACTGTGACCTTGACCTCTGACCTAGTTTTTAGAATAATCATGTCCAGAGCGTATCTCTTATATTATTTGAGGTAGGAATCTCAAATTTGGTGTGTGGATGCATCTTGGGATGACGAAGTGTCACTTACCATAATTTAGTCACTGTGACTTTGAACTTGACCTCTGACCTAGTTTCTAGAAACTGGTGCATATCTCCTATATTCTTTGAAATAGGAATTCCAAATTTGGTATGTAAATGCATCTTGGGATGCCTGAGTGTCACAAACCATTATTGGGTCACTGTGACCTTGACCTCTGACCTAGTTTTCAAGAATTATTGTGTCCAGAGCATATCTCCTATATTATTTGATGTAGGAATCCCAAATTTGGGGTGGTGATTCCTCTTGGGATGGCGGAGTGGTGCATACAATTTTGAGTCATTTTGACCTTGACATTGACTTCTGGCTTCATTTCTAGGTTTTTCTTGCTATATTATAGCTATCTTTCCTCAAATGTGTCTTGTGCTAGACCAATCCTTTGGGGGCATTTGTCACGTGTTTGTGACATTTCTTGTTCATGCTCAACTGAGCATGAAATTGCAACTGATAATAAAAACAAAATGCTGAACATTAAAGATTTGTTAGATGTATTAATCCTGCTAATATATGTTGAAATGCCAACAATTGTTGGCATTTTAACATAAATTTAATAAGATGATAAAGTGTTGTCATTTTAACATTTATTAGCAGGATAAGTTTCATGCTCAATTAAGTTGAGCATGAAAAAAGTTTTGTAACCTTGAGAATAGGTCACTATCAGTACATGTAATGGGTAACATTTTCATTCAATACTGTTTGACAGCTTTATCACGTATGGGGTCTTTGCAAGAAAACCTGTCCACATGAGGAAACCTGTCTTCAGGAGTTTGCAAACAACAAAAGTGCAGACCAGTCTGCACATTTGCACAGTCTGTCAGTGCCTTTGTTATTTGCTTATTGGAAACTATCATATCTAGACTTGCTACAAGGGAAAATTCAATTTTCTAGCTAGTCTCTGTAGCGGAGCAGGCTATTTTGAATCTCACTTTGTCGGAAACCCCGAAGACAGTTTTGTCGCGTCGAGGCCCACATATTGGCCACGTTGCAAGGAAACCTCTCTACTGGGTTTGTGGCCAGATAATGCTCAATTAAGCCTGCTCAGCTACAAGGACAAGCTATAATATTGAGAGCAGGGCTTTTTTCCAGCCTTTTCGGGAAAAGCCCCTGGCCAAAATTGAGAAAAAATGATCAACTTAACATCAAAATTGGGAGAAATTAACGACATAGAACATAACAAGGGTAGAAATATATGTCCTCAAAATTAAGTTATTTTAGATTGTATTATGCCAAGTATACCACTTAAGCACAAGTGTTTAAATATTAATCTGATATGGGTAATTGTTTATCATAAGTAGTAGTGGTCTCAAAAAAAAGTAAAAAAAAAGAAGACATGGTATTGGGGAAAAAAGGTGGCTATTTTCGATTGAGAATGGTGCCGAAATTCAGGACCTAGAGAAGGGCAGAAAATCACCTGAAGGGGATAACTGTAATAAAAAAAAATATTTTTGGAGGTATATTGTCAGATATACCGTCAGAAATAATGTTTTACAACTCCGTTGTGCATTGCCAGAAAACATGATTTCCTACCATATATCCGATGATATCTCTCCCTAAATAAACATTTTG
Organism: Loripinus fragilis; assembly: GCA_964019695.1. Taxonomy (NCBI): domain Eukaryota; kingdom Metazoa; phylum Mollusca; class Bivalvia; order Lucinida; family Lucinidae; genus Loripinus; species Loripinus fragilis. The sequence continues at coordinate 42,932,577 of OZ026530.1, read as the reverse complement.
AATATGGTTATCCCCATTCTAATGCACTTCTGCAGTTTCGTCTCGAAGTGGAGCGTTGCAAGTCACATAAAGCTGCGCATCATCCAACGAAATGTGACAAGATATATCATAGGTTTAGATAAACAAAAATCAGCGTAAAATTGTAAATATTTTCTTACGCATACTTTTTAGCATATGTTTTGGGTGCTCAAAAGAACCGTCTCATTGAGACGGTTCTTTTGAATACCCACAACATGTGTTTTGGTTGAGATATAAGAAAATTATTTTTCTGGTACGCACTCTTAACTTAAGGCCTGATTCACTGTCGCAATTTTTTGACGTTAGATTTACGAGTCACAAGCATAAATTTTATGCCCACGGTGTAGAAGATTGGGACCTTATGGACCTCGAAAGGACAAAACCTGTCTTGGGGGTTTCCGTCAAACGAGACTCGAAGCAGTCTTCTCAGCTACAGAGACTAGCTAGAAGATTGGAATTTCCCTTGCAGCAAGTTTAGATATGATACTTTCCAAAAAGCAAATAACAAAGGTGCTGATCAGTCTGCGCAGTAGCGCAGGCTGGTCTGCACTTTTGTTGTTCACAAACCCTTGAAGACAGGTTTTATTGACGTCGAGGCCCATATTGTTTAAGGTCATTTGTGTGTGCAGCAAACTTTAACGTTGGCAAATTAAATTCTGTTTCTGTGGCATAGTGTTTCTCAAGCTCATCTGGTTTCGGTTTTTATTGTTCATACAAGATATCAAGTTTTTTTAAAGTTATCTCTTGTTTTGCCATAAGTCTGTCATTGCCGGAAAAGGACTTTTTCTGTGGAGACACACAGGTTTAGATAAACCTCGGACCCGGTACAAACGGACTGGTCACTGACGGAAATACAAAGTTATGTTGTCGAGGCTTTATTTTAGCGCTATTTCAAAGTATTACAGCCAATAAAATTGATTCTGAACATACACAAAATTATAAGAGATTACTCCACAGTATGCGAAACAGAAATGTTACGAGTTACAGTAAAAAAGAAATCAAGTTTACTCATCGTTTTAAGTTGATTTCTGACAATTTTCTGCTAAAATAGCCGAAAATAGCTAAAAAAGGGTACCTAGGTTTCTTACTGATGTTCATAAAGACGGATAAATTTTCAATGAATATAACAATACAGTCTTGAAAATAGTATATTGAACCATTGCTTTTTGAAGAAAATTCAAAGATATGCAGAGAAATAACGAAGATATGATTATTTAACCTTCAACATATGTCAGTTTTGAAAGCTCAGCCACCGTTGAGCCACGACAACGTATTTCCAATATATACATTTACCTGTATGTAAGTGACCAGTCCGTGTTTATTGGGTCCGAGGATAAACAAAATTTTTGATCGTGAAATTCTTAATATTTCCTTACCCATCAATTTTAACATATGCTGTGAGTGCTCAAAAGAACCACCTCATTGAGACAGTTCTTTTGAGAACCCACAACATATGCTTGGTTGAGAAATAAGAAAATTAAATTTTCGCTATGCGCTCTTAACTAAAGTCCTGGTGGAGACACTATGAAAATGTTTGCATTTGTGCTTATTGACAGGCCTTCAGATTTATGGTGGGCCCTGGTCATTCTCCCATGATTTAAAAATATGGCCCATCACTTTCCAAGGCAGTGGGCCCAGTGGACCCATCCTTTTTAGTTACTTTGATAAAAATATTCATCTTACGGCTAGTCTACGAACTCCACAAAATAGAAAGTACATGTAGGTAGTCAATACAGTAAATATGTCTTAAGCAGCCACTCAAAAAAGATGAAACAAAGATCTTGATAACAAATGGTAGCTTAATGAAGATCAAAAGTATTGCAGAATGCTCCCCTTGGAGCATTCTGCAATACTTTCAACTGTGGTAAGTTTGATATGCTGGGGCCCATCATTTCAGAAAATGACCCACCCTTTTTTGCTCAATGGGTCACTTTGGCCCAACAATCTTGAAAAAATCTGAAGCCGTGTATTGAGATATTTCAAAGGAGTTATATGGGCCCTGACACAAGAAAACCTGTCACCGGAGGTTTGCGAACAACAAAGGTGCAGACAAGCCTGCACATCCATGCAGTCTGATCTTTGTGTTATTATTCGCTTAATGGAAAGTATCATATCTAGACTTCCTACGAGTGAAATTTCAATCTCCTAGCTAATCTCTGTAGCTGAGCAGACTGGTTTGTTTCTCACTTTGTATGGGCTTGTCAATATAATGTTGCTTAAAGATTTTGTTTTAAAATCAAACCTTTTTTGTTAAAGATAGACCACTTTTAATAGTGGAACCTGACTATTATGAATAGCATGTTTTACACCTGATCCTTTAAATTTTAGACGTTGATTAATCCCTTTTATGCCTCATATCAAAGAAGGGACTCAAAGCCAATCACAGTGAAAGTCGTCTGCTTTTGTCGTCTGCTGAAATGTTTTAGAAGCCATTCCAACAAATGGTGTAGACCCAGATCAGACTGGAGCAGTCTGATCTGGATCCACACCGTTTGTCTCTATACTTAACTTTGTTAAAATAATGTTAGAAAAAAATTGCAGCAGATGACAAAAGCAGACGGAATTTTCAGATGAATTTTTCGCTGGCGTTTTTAGGGTTAAACAAATAGTGTAGACCCAGATGAGATGCTGATTGGGATTTTTAGCCATTTGAGTGATTTCTATCCCGCATACCCTATATACTAACCTGTGGGAAGGATGACAAATGAACAGCCACACATTCTTCCATGGGCAAATAAGAATGTAATTTTATATTTTGGACGTTTCATACGGTTGTTTATCTGTACAGTGACATATATTTGGCCAAATATTTTTTATTAGTTGATTTACAGGAAAAATCTTACAGATTTAGGCTGGGGGGGGGGGGGACGAAAAAACACACAAAAAAACTCTGAAAATGACCAGCTGACTGGTCATTTTCAGAGTTGTTTTTTTATCTCGAGAACAAAAAGTAAAAAAAAAATAGTAAGGTAAACCAACAGTCTGTATTGAATCTTTAAATATTTCATCATTTTCCTAAAAAATCTGGACAGGACAATCACTTTTAACGGTGTCACTCTCAAAAATACACAGACAGAACCTCTAAAATATATTATTATTTCCAACGAAACTAATTATATTGAGAATCGGCAGATAAAATAAAAAATAATTTTAGAAATTAATTTTTATTCTACTTTCCGGAAAATTACAGTAGGAGGGTTTGTAAATCAACTAATAAAAAATATCTGCCGTTACAGTGACCTATACTACAGTGACCTTAGTGACCTATATTACAGTGACTGGAAAGTTTTCAGCCAGAGATGTATGTCGTGACACATGTAACTTAACACTACTGCATTTATTTGAAAATTTCTTCATTTATTATGTCTCGGTGCCAAATTTTAGGTAATACCATCAGAAAACAAATGAAATGTCGCTATAAGTCATGTTTACAGAATTATGAATGTGTAAATATCTGCTAATTTTATGAAAGTAAGAGAATGCGTTAAATAATTATGTCCCAAGCAATACCACTTTCACTTCAGTGATTAAAGCTTCAAATATTGCTATGTACGTGCCTCTTTTTGTTTGTTTTTATTAACTGTGATGTCCCAGTGTTGTGCCTAGATCAAGATTTTCAGGGGGGCATTTGAGAATTCTGGGGGGGGGGGGGAGCACAAATCTAACCGATTTTTACCTGTTGAATTGAATACAGTTTTCGGGAAGTTTCTGTTATTTATTTTATTTAATTTTGAGCTTTATCAGGCCTCCAGATAAGAGTGCGTAATGGAAAATTATTTTCTTCATTTCTCATCCAAAACATATGTTATGGGTACTCAAAAGAACCGTCTTAATAAGACGGTTCTTTTGAGCACCCAAAACACATGTTTAAATAGATGGGTAAGAAAATAATTACAATTTTACGCTAATAAAATTTCCTTAAGTGGATCTATGCTTGATGTTGATAGTTTTGAGAAGAGGAGTAGATGACAGTGACGTAGTTTCTGCAATTGCTGTAGTTTTGTATTCACCAGCAAATTTATTTCTATATTGAATAGCTTCTGGCCCTCTGCTGAATTAAATTTGCTTTTTCCGCCATTGCTGTTGTATTGGACTGGTTGAGAAATCTATAACGGATGCAACATTTATCATCGGTAAATACTGTGTGCATAAGCTAAATTGTGCTATTTACTTCTCTTTACTAGGTTACACTAAATACAGAAATGGTTGTCAAGAAAAACAAACACACCAGATTTTGCATGGGGCTTCCATAGACTGGCAATGGGTGTGTTTTTAAGGAACACCGATGGTAAATTTGCGGGAATCCCGCTCTCTTGGCCCAACACTGATGTCCTTCGCTGGATTTATCAGTCACTGTAAAAGATGTCACTGACCTGTATGAGTGCCGCAGAGCCATAAGCCCACTCTTGTTTTCTTGTCTCATCTCATTATAGTTATCTCCCCTTTTACTTGTACATTTTACACATGTCTTTCTCTCTTTTCTGTATTTATCATATTTAATAATAGAGTTATTAAAGATAGTATTTGTGAAATAATGACGTGTTAAGTGTTATTCTTGCATAGAAACCTATTCGTATAGCTGAACGAAAATTCATGTTCAAATCAGGAGATTCACATGCTGTTTGAACATGGGTTTAAACTTGAAAATACTTCAAATAAGTTATTTACATGATGTTATATACAGAAAATGTTGCAGCCCAGACTGATCATTCGCCAATGATTTTGTTCGCCAAAATGTGCGTACAGCTAAACGTTGTGAAGACATTATGATGTTCAAAAGGTTACAGTTGACGCAATTTCGTTTAGAGAAATCCAGTGTAAGAAGATGGACAGTTTAATGTTTTAGCAGCGTTTTTGTTGCGAATTGGGTGGGAATAAGGTAAAATATGCAAGAATAACGATCACACATGTTTGTTTCATTGCATTAAGACTGGCCAGGTCCCTGGGGAGATGTTTGAACACTCAGCCTATAGTCCTCATGTTCAAACAGCTTCCTTGTGACCCAGCAAATGTTAATGCATGAAAAAATGTGTGATGGCTATATTCTTCTAGCTATTTTGAAACTAAAATTTACATTAGCCTGTTTTCATTCTGGAAACCAATACACAGATATTTTGGCAAACAGAGAAGACCCAGATGAAATGCTGGAAAAGGATGCAGAGAGTTTAAAACAGATGTGTTTGTTGTATATGACATATCTAAGGTGATTATTTTGAAAAATCAAAGGGTATTTCTTGTGCTTCGCTGTATTTGGCTTTGCTATAAAGGTGTGTATACTTTTGAATATATTTATACATATATATATATTGAATTATTTTGGCTTGAAAAGTACAAATGTTATGCAAAAGATTGTAATGACATGCTTATTATGAAAACAATATCACACAAACTTGAAATTGGGTCTCATACGAAAAAACCTGTCTTCCAGGGTTTTGCCAACAACAATGGCGCAGACCAGCCTGCGCATCCACGCTGTCTGATCAGCACCTTTGTTATTCTCTTATTGGAGAGAATTATTTGGGCCACGAAGTGAGATAGCCTGTCTTCAGGGTATGCAAACAACAAAGGTGCATACCAGCCTGCCCACCTGCGCAGACTGATCAGCGCCTTTGTTATTTGCTTATTGGAAAGTTTCATATCTAGACTTGCTACAAACAAAATTTCATTTTTCTAGAGAGTCTCTGTAGATGAGCAGGCTGGTTTGAGTATTACCTGGTTGGGACTACAAAGATAGGTTTTCTCACGATGAGGCCTATTTCTCACACCGGATAGGCAGCAATCGAAAGCGCTCTTAACAATCGACGAGCGTGGATCAAAAATATCTATAAACTGTTTTTGATTGCCATTTGTCGCCAGTTGGGTGACAAATGGCAACCAAAAACTCAGTTTTTAACGATTTTTGATTTAAGTTTGTCGATGGTATCAACGTTTTCGATTGCTGCCTACCCTGTGTGTTTCTCTAAAACTTTACGGAGGTGGGCTTATACACCATAAGGTTCAACTTGTGGGCCCAGGGAAGACTCATTTCAGTCTGGTAAGAGTCTGCACTAGGCACTCTTTGGATAGCCAAGGTTACCTTGATTCCTCATATTGTAAGTGAAGGCTCTGGTCAGACTGTGTGATTGTACAGACTGATCTTATAGTCTTTGTCTGGTGGTCATGCCAAATTGTAACCTAGACCGGACCAAATTTGAAGCTTTTGGAAACCTTTTTTTTTAAAAAAAAAATTAGCTATCAGCACAGCTAAATGCCAAAATAACTTCTAATATAATGTGTGCCCTGATAATTCTTATCATCTGTTAAACTATCTTTTGGTATTTGCATGTGCTGTATATTAATTTCTATGTCAAAAGTTTCAAAGTTGTTCCAAAATGGGCACTTTCCTATTTTCAGTCAACTTTGGGGGGCCATTTTTGTTACCATAGCAACATCAAAAGTCAAATTAATACCAGACTTTTACACTTGGGCTATTGTTTTAATCATGCAATAAAAAGAAATTGGTGAACTGCAACTTTTATTTTTTGGCCTCATAGGGGGGCCAAAATAGCCCCTTAATGCACATAGCTCTTTCATGCTCAGTTAAGTTGAGCAGGAAAATAGTTCTATAATCTCGGGGCCTGGTTGCATGGGTGAAAGTTTTTAGGATCAAACCTGAATTCAGGATTTTGAGGCTGAATATCCATAGAAAGTCAGTCTAAAAATGCTGAATTTGGCAGATTATAATAGCTTCTTTGATTAGATTTCAGATTATTTAAACACAATTAATCATTTAAACTTGAAATTTATTCATTTTTGTAGGCATTCTGCAACTTTTAAAATTTGAATTTCTTAAGTTCAGGAGTTTGGAAATTTGGAACATTCACCCATGTGGTTCCCATCATGAGTTCGGTCATATTTTTGTCCATTTCTTTCACCACAGGTGTCGATAAACAAAAATTTCTGTGTAAAATTGTCAATATTTTCTTACCCATAATTTTTAGCATATGTTTTGGGTGCTCAAAAGAACCGTCTCATTGAGACGGTTCTTTTGAGTACCCACAACATATGTTTTGGTTGAGAAATGAAAAAAATATTTTTCTGTTACGCCATCTTAAGTAAAGTCCTGTATCACACATGGAAATGAATAATCAAGGGCAATATAATGTTAAAATCATGAAAGGGCAATACTGTCACATAACTCTTTGCCCCCCTGGGAATTTTTTCCCGCTTTTTCGAAAAACTCTTTCAGGAATACCATGAGAATTTCAAACAGTTGGGATCCAGATCAGGCCCGACATTTTGTCGGGCCTGATCAGGGTCCAAACTGTTTGCAAAGACTATCAGCAGACGGCACTGGGAGGTAATGAGTTAAAACACAATAGCAATAACCACGGCCACCAACCAGCTCCTTCATTGCATATACCAGTTTCATTTAACTATCTATTTCATAATTTTGGTAGCTAAATTTAGAAATCAGGCAATGCTATTGGATGAGAGACTTATGGAACTTTCTGAAACTGATATCATTTTGAAAAGGAAATTCTTGACAGTTTAAAATGGTTTGTAATGAAGAAAAACGTATTTTCCCAACTTCAACATAGATTCTGGAATCAGTTTATGTTCCCGAGCACACTATTAAAGGTATAACAAAGGTAGAATTCAAGGCGATCGAATAGCATTTTGGGATTTACTAAAATTTTGTATTGGTAAGGAAAAATAACGATTTTGCTGAATTTAAGGTCCATCTCATTCATAGTAAGTAGGTCTCTCTTCTTCATAACACAGTATTGATTTTATGCAGTGAAGGAGCTGAATTAGTGACTGTGAATAACATTACTTTCTCACAAGGGCATTATAACCACATACAAGAGGCCTAAACGAATGACGTGTAAACTATACACAGTGTCAAACGTTAAGCACAACCTATATTTTTGCAGAAACAATTTTCTGACTACCGTGAAGAAATTTTTACTGAAAACGAAAAGTCTATCTTTTGTAATAATCTGTTTAAGTATTAATATAAAATTTAAAAAAGCATGGGATATTCGGATTTTTCTACAAAAACACGAGTTTTTGCGACTTATCAAAACTTCTTGCTATCGCCCTGGAAATTTCAAGAATTAATCTCCAATACAATGTATCTTGAAATGTTTTTGTGCACTTTTCATTCAAAATTGTCATCATTTATTCATGTTCATCTCGGTGCAATGAAAATAAGTTGACCCCAATGTGCTTTTTGGCGAATTCATGATCACATGCTTTGGCAGAATAGCATAAAAATAAAAAACATTTCACAATTTTATTAGTACATGATACTTTTATCTTTAATTATCATATGACCTCGTGTCTGGGAGTGAAATAACGCCATGCAATAAAATCTGTAAACCACTGGTGGTTTATCGATTTTCGGGAAACGTCATTACGTCCATAACAACGTTGCGTTATAATGTCAAAATTATAACGTTTTTATCCCCCGACCCGAAAAGGATCGGGGGATATAGCGATCAGCCTGGCGTCCGTCCCTCTATCCGTCTGTCCGTCCGTCTGTCCGTCCGTAGACAAAAGCTTGTGCGCTCAATAACTTTTATACCCTTTGAGATATTTTGATAATATTTGGTAGGCATGTATATCGGGTCAAGACGGTGTGTCGCGTGCAAGAACGGTTGCTCTCCCTTGCTGGCCTTTTGAGTTATCTCTCTTGAATGAACTTTATAAGGGGAAGCTTGTGCGCTCAATAACTTTTATACCCTTTGAGATATTTTGATAATATTTGGTAGGCATGTATATCCGGTCAAGACGGTGTGTCGCGTGCAAGAATGGTTGCTCTCCCTTGCTGGCCTTTTGAGTTATCTCTCTTGAATGAACTTTATAAGGGGAAGCTTGTGCGCTCAATAACTTTCATACCCTTTGAGATATTTTGATAATATTTGGTAGGCATGTATATCGGGTCAAGACGGTGTGTCGCGTGCAAGAATGGTTACTCTCCTTTAATGGACTTTTGAGCTATCTCCCTTGAGTGAAATTTAAATTTTATAGGGGGAAGCATGTGCACTTTATAACTTTAATACCCTTTGAGATATTTTGATAATATTTGGCATGCATGTATATCAGGTGAAGACGGTGTGTTGCGTGCAAGAATGGTTGCTCTCCTTTAATGTTTTTTGAGTTATCTCCCTTGAATGAACTTTATAGGGGGAAGCTTGTGTGCTCAATAACTTTAATATCCTTTGAGATATTTTGATAATATATGGTATATATGTATAATAGATCAAGGGGGTGTCTTGCATTCAAGAATTGTTGTTCTCCCTTGCTGGACTTATAAGTTATCTCCCTTGAATGAACTTTATAGGAGGAAGCTTGTGCACTCAATAACTTTAATACCCTTTGAGATATTGTTATGATCTTTGGTAGACATATATATAAGGTGAAAACGGTGTGTCACATGCAAGAATGGTTGTTCTTCCTTACAGCCCTTTGAGTTATCTCCCTTGAATGAACTTTTGTGCTCAATGACTCATATCATTTGAGATATTTTGATGATATTTAGTATACATATATATCAGGTCAAGACAGCTCCCGCTTGTTATCCTTTAGAGTTACTTCTCTTGAATGAACTTTATAGGGAAAGCTTGTGCACTCAATATCTCTTATACACTTAGAGATATTTTAATGATATTTGGTATACATAAATATCAGGTGAAGACAGTGTATCTTGTGCAATAATGGTTGCTCCCCTAACTGTTCTTTTGAATTTTCTCCCTTGGTGTATCACCTGCAGGCATGATTGCTTTTAAATTACAATTTAAATAAAATTGGTTATGTCTGGTCAGGAAGGTGTGTTACATGCAATTATGGTTGTCCCAGTCATATAGCTTTGAGATATTCTGGTTTGATAAAATTTGATATAGATACAGAGTGACTCAAGATGTATTACATATACCGATGGCAACTTAACTATTCTACTTAGCTATTATGTATGTAGTTACTTAGAAATTATTCCTTGCTTTCAGTTTTAGGTATTCTCTTTATCATTTCATTATTCTCGTTAATTTTTACTGGCACCTTCAAAGCATCCACAATACAACATTATTATATGTTGGTCATACACACTTGTTCACACCTTCTGCTCTGAACACCAAACATTCCAGGTGTTTCAAAATGAAACATTTCATATGAATCAGCAAATAATATGCTGGCCAAGTTGTGGATGGTTTGAAAATGACCTGCGTCTCCGCCGCGGTGCTAGAAACATGATTCACTCATCATAAACCTATATTTGTTTAATGGTGTTAAGTATAAATATATCTTTGAGTCACAGTGTGTTGTTCGGTTTAAGAATGATTGCTCTTTAGGGCTTACATTTTAACGTACCTCCCTTGGATGAATTTAAAGGTAAAAATGAAGTCTCTACAGTCAGCCTTCCACTTTTGTTCGCAGTGACACTCAGTATTATCACATCAAATATATATACTAGGTTGGCTGCTTGTAACTGCATATCAATTACTTTTTGGTCGGGGGATTTGCCATCTCCTCTGATGGCTATTTTTATGGCAGAAATGAGATTTCAAAGTAATCTTAATGTCATATGATAAATAGAATCTAACATTCATGCTCTTGTATTATTGAATTTATTAAACTCGTTGCGAAAAAGAGATAAAATGCTCGGCAAGCCTCGCATTTTATTTCTTTTTCCCAACTCCTTTAGTAAATTCAATAAAACATGAGCACTCATGTAAGATCCTCTATTTATAAGGTTTATTTACATCACATAGTCATGCTCTGAAACAAATAGCTACGGAGTTTAGTGGTGCTTAACTTTTGATGCTGTGTATAGATGTTGAAGGCAATAAATACAAAGAATAATTTTTAAAAATAATTATTATAACCCCAGTTTTGAAGAAAGGGGTCAAATTGTTTTTGGTCTGTTTGAGTGTGTGTATGTGTGCTAGTGCAATAAACTTTAATGCTGGCATTTTATATCGGTTCTGTGGGCATATAAACTGGTCAAATAAGTTAAGCTCCATGTCACTTTTTTCCATGGCCATAATGTTAAATTCCCAAAGTTAGGTTGTTTATTTCAAAAATATCGAAGGTAGTTAAAAATTATGTCTCCTCCCAAGTTAGACTATAACAATCCACCATGAGTGTCCATGTAGGATAGAGATATCTCACCCTAGGGGTCGGAAGTTAAACCAGGGATGAGGCTTGCCGAGTCCCTGGTTAAATTCCAATCCCGAGGGTGAGATTTCTCTATCCTACATGGACAGGCTCATGATGGATTGTTTTTCTCCCACTTTTCCAAGGTTTTGTGTTCGGAACATAAAAAGTCCAAAAAATGTGAAAAATTGAACTTCTTACTCATTGGATTTACATTATTTCTGAGTTCACGAGTGTTTTTTGTTGCGTACTTAAATGGGTGTAAACATAGTTTGCACCTCTTTATTGACTGCAGTAGGCTTCGAACATCGAACTGAAAGAATTTTTAAAAAATGAGGAAAGTGAGCAGATGACTAACATTAAAGATTAGGCAATGCCAAATAATATTTAAGATTCTCATCCCCACCCACCCTTATGAAATATTTGCAAATAAAAAAAAATTGGGGTGGAAGGTTTTTTCAAAAACTGAGTAAGTCTTATGCAGATTTGATGTTCAGTCAGTGCAGTTGTTGGATCCAGTCCAGCTTCATTTGCCCAAGGCAAGATATACATGGGTGAAAGTTTTCAGGATTATTCCTGAATTCAGGGTTTTGAGGCTGACTTTCCACAGAAAGTCAGCCTCAAAATACTGAATTAGGGAGATTATAACAGATTCTCTGATTTATTATAGTCGGTATAAGGGCATTTTATCATTTAAACTTTAAATTGTGAATATTTAGTGGGTATACTGCAAGTTTTAAGACTGGAGTTTCGAAAGTTCAGGATTTTGGAAATTTTGAACTTTCACCCATGGATATATGGTATTGTCAATTAACAGGACTAATTAATTTCCAAATAAAATTGTACTTCTGTCTCTGAAGATCAGTTTTGTCTAGTTCCATGGTAAAAAACAATATGGACCGAGATCTGATCAGAATGCTCCCAAGCAAACAATTTGAACCCTGCCTGATCTGTGTCGGTATTGTTTGCAATATATGCTATCTAAGAACATAAGTAGACAAAATGGGCAGATGACAAAAGTCGTTGTTGGTGGGCTAAGGGTTATTATCCCATAACTTAGCATAATCTGCCTGCAAAGATTGGTGGCGAATCCAGAGGGACTTCAGGGGTCCCCCCCATTTAAATATCCTATGAAAATGAAATGTCTGTTTCAGTGAGACAAAATTATTTCATTATCATGGGATATTTAAGACAAAATAGATAAAATCAGCAAAGCTAATCCAAAACCTTTATACATATAACCCCCTTTTCAAAAATCCTGGATCCTCCCCTGAAGATATGGTTTTAAAAGCATGATGATGTATTCTATTGCTGGCCTTACATGTAAGGGATTTTGAGATATTGTCTTGAATTGTATTATTGCATAAAGATGTAATTTTATATTCACTTTTTTGTTAGTGTATTCTTGTAAATTCCTTGGTCTGGTTCCAATCTGTTGCTGGTTTTATTTCTGTTCATTAATATTATGATATTCCTTGTCAAGGAACCAGACTACATATGGTGGTTTTAATCTGGTTCCACTTTCTGACAGTGTTGTTAATATAATTATTTTATCAGTATGGAACCAGGGTATTGTTTTTTGAGTCTGGTTCCCTGAAAAGAAATAAAACAGCAATTTGTTGCTGGTTTTATTTCTTGTCAAGGAACCAGTCCCAATTTTGGTGGTTTTAGCCTGGTCCCTTCCTAAGCGTTTGGTTCATATAATATGTTTTATCAGTAGGGAACCAGATTGAAGGCTTTTAAGACTGGTTCTTATCTGACTTGCAGGTTTTATTTTTGTCCCAAAATTAGCTGAGAACCAGACTGGTAGGCTCTTCCCCTTGTTATAGTGATTATTATAGTTATTATTATTATCAAACATTGCAGTTGTTTTTGCTGAACACTATAAATAAAGCTTGTTTTCAAAATATGTCTATTAGTTTAATTAATATCGGGGTGGGAAATTTTTTTTTTTGGATAATAGAAGGTTTTTGTTTTTATCTCACCTGAGATGAAGGCTCAAGTGAGGTATAAGAATGGCAATGGTCCGGCATTCGGCCCTCACAGTCGTCCGTTAACACTTTCAATGTTTGTTTGTTTGATTTGATTCTTTATGTCCCATCAACAATCTTTCAGTTATATAGGGACGAGTCTTCCTGGGTTGAACCAGTACTAAGCTAGGATAAATGTAACACTTTCAATGTAGTATATCTCTTGAGTCAGTTTGTCAGTCTTGATCAAATTTCATGTGAAGCATCACCAGGTAGGGGGAAAAGCTGCATTAGGTTTTTAGCTCACCTGAGCCGAAGGCTCATGGGTGAGCTAATAGTATACCAGTCACTCCTGCTTCCGTCGTCCGTCAACATTTTCAAACATCTTCTTTGAAACCACTGTGCCAATTAAATTAAAATTTCATATGGAGACTCCTTAGGACGCGGGAACGAAAGTATGTGCAAATGGTCCTGGTCACATGTCCAAGATGGTCGCCACGCACATATATTGTAAAAACCCTTTAAAAATCTTCTTCTCCAGAACCAGAAGGCCGATGACCTTGGGACTTGGTATGTAGCATTGGGGGTGTTGGGCCTACCAAGTTTGTTCAAATAATGATCTTAGGTTGACCTTGACCTACTTGACGTCAAGGTCAAATTTGCTTCCAAATGCATTTTGATGGGATTTTTTTTGAAAAGTTGAATTTTTAATACTGTTAAAGCAACAGTCATTATTCTTACTTGATATGTTAAAACTATAGTGTTTCCAGGACATTAGTGACCCCTGTTTTTTGCTAATTATTCTTTAATGGTGATTTTAATTTAAAAATAAATTAGAGAAATGAATTTAGATATAAACCGCGTAATTGAATACATTTTTGCCACATAAATGTGATTTTTGGTATAGGCTGGGATTAGATGGAATTTTGGTGTGTTTTTGTAGCTCCTCTTTGAATTAGTCCCCAAGTGAACCTAACGATATAAATAAAACATGGCTTATACGGTCAGTGGAGGTAATTCGTCAGTCCTACAGATAAGAGTGCGTAACAGAAAATTATTTTTCCTATTTCTCAACCAAAAATTATTTGCAAAAAAATATTTGGTGTGTACTCAAAACAACCGTCTCGATGATACGGTTCTTTTGAGCACCCAAAACACGTGTTTAAACTGATGAAGACAGTCGCAGCTCACGCTAAAATTGCTTAACTGGACCAATCTTTACGCAATAGCCTACGATCCACTGCTTATACTGACTTATAAACTCCAATGTACATCTAAAACCGATGCATTGAAATGGCCTGTGTTAAAAAGCGATTCAAGTAAAAGTATTGTCTAAGCCTTAGATGCTGTGTTGTTGTTGTCCTCTGCTGAATTTTCTTTCGAGATAATTATTTTCAAAAAATATCTCTTTCAGGAATACGATTAGGTTTTCAAACAGTATGGATCCAGAAAATGCCCAACATTTTAGCCTGAACTTGGCTTCAGCTGTTGACAAGTTTATCAGCGAAATATCTTAAGCAGGCAAATATTAGATGCTCTTGAAGTTTAATGAATATCCCCGATTCGCTTTTTCTCGTCAACTCTCTAATTTGCTTGAATTGTCGTCATGAACTCTTTACTTACTAGTGTAGCCTGCTGATAACCTTTGCAAACAATTTATACCGATGGACAGGATCTGGATCCAAACTGCTTGACACTCTACTGGTATTACCGAAAAAAAAATAGAAAAAAACAACAACAACAAAAACAAAAGATTTTGAAAAAAAAATCAGCAGACGACAAAACCATGGCAAATTACCTCGTAGGCAAAAAGAGTGGATGAATTGAAATGGAAGGTGCTACATGTAAATGCAGGTTTTATGCTTAAGCCTTATATTTGCCTGCTTTCAATACGGCACAGTCTAGGACCCATATAGACTTTTACAATTACGCGTGTGCGTGCGTTTACGTGTTAAAGTGATGACGAGATAGAATTTCGTTGAATCAGAGGATACAGATAGTCCTGTAGGCTAGTATATATCATCATAGCAATGCAAATATACCACGTGCATCTATTGGGGTACACATGGGTATATTCATAGGGAAAACAAATAAGTTATTCTTTTGTACAGGGGATTTGGGCTTCATATACAAATAAGGGCGTCTCCCAAAAATAAGTTTTAGTTACGCGGTGTGCATTTAAATCCACATGCTAAGTGCCGTTCTTCTTGGTAAAATTTAAAGCTGTTTAAAAAAAGAAAAACGGGGGTCACTTAAACTCTGGAAACACATTAGTGAGACAATGGCTATAAATAAGTTTCAAAGGTCAAGGTTGACCTTTGCCCTTTCAGCCAAGGTCGCTCATATTGTGGTCCCATCAATATACTAAAACTTAGTTTTCTCACAAACCATTGGCCCAAATGAACTCAAATTTCATGTGAAGACTCCTTATGATAAATTAGCCAAAATTTAGACAAAACATTTTGGTCACATGACAAAGATGGCCGCCACCCCCATATATGGTAAAAAAAAACCTTTAAAAATCTTCCTCTCCAGAACCAGAAGGTAAATGACCTTGGGACTTGGTTTGTAGCATTAGGAGTGTTGGGCCTACCAAGTTTGTTCAAATAGTGATCCTAGGTTGACCTTGACCTAATTAACGTCAAGGTCAAATTTGCTTCCTAATGCATTTAAATGGGAAATTTGATTTTTTGAATAGGGATGAAGCCAAAGTCATTATTCTGGTTTGTGTTTGGTAGTAACATGTTGTTGTGTGTTGAGCTGTGGTGTTTGTTCCTCTTGGCTGTCGTGTTTGGTGTGTTTTGTCAGTTTCCCAAATTTGTCCTGGTCCACATCATGTCTAATTGTAAGTTTAGTACTTTCCCATTGGTATCCTGAGTCAGGTGTGGTACTTGATTGTATCGATTCCTGATCTTTGCTCTCTTTCTTACTTTAACTCCATGTGAACAAGGCATTTGTAGAATAGTTAATCAGTATGTGCCAATACATGAGATTTTGGTACTTATCACACATCGATGAGCATTAACGGCTCAAACAGGCCCGTATAGGGAAGCAATTACAGATTGGGGGGGGGGGGGGGGGGGGCATACATAATTTTTTTTTTTGGGGGGGGGGGCACACATAATTTTTTTTTATTTTATTTTTTTTGGGGGGGGGGCATATTTGTGCAAATTATTGGGGGGGGGGGCACGGCCCCCCGTACCCCCCCCCTATTCCTACGGCCCTGTCAAAGGAGCCTACGTATCCAGCAGTCTCGACAGTCTTGGCTGTTCTCATACACAATATACGGAAGATGATGAACGCTAATAAAATATACTCATGCTAAGAAAAAGAAGGCCACCCTGAGCTTCATGTAAGGTTCGTTTAATTTGCATAGTAATTCGGGGGTCACTTACAGGCCAACGCTATGTGGATGAAGGCCTTCACACACATTTCGTCTCAGTCTATCCGAATGTTTGAAACAATTTTCTCTTCCAGCAAGACAATGCCAGCATACCTGTAATGTGGCAAGGAACATGTTTGCAAGCTGGTCATGTCATACAACTTGCCCAGCCTCCCAGGACATAATCCATCTCTGATCTACCACCCCTGGGATAATCTGGACTGGTGGGTACATGATCGTATCCCTTCCCAGTCGACACATGTCCTGGATTGGAACGCTATCAAGTTGAACAATAGGCAATGCATTCCACAATGGGTGGGGTGGATACAACCCAAGGCTTCTTTTGAGCAAACGTAAAATGCTCATAGAATGCTTTCATAAAGGTGGTGGTCATACAAGATATGGACTACAATATATTACTTTGTTATCATAACATTTTCACGTCTGTAAATATTTTCAATAAAGTCGTATAAGTGGGATGGCCTTCTTTTTTATTTGCATGAGTATATTAGACAGAACGTCCCACTGTAATACAGCTTGATTGATTGATACTTTTATTTCCTCCTCTAGGGAGAGCATCAAAATACAACATATGAATACAAGATGTAACCCATACAAACTATACAATATTGCATATGAACATACATACATATATATACATCTATACACATATAAACTTATGCACATATATGTATGTGTCTAAATGTAGTTCACATTTATACACACACAAATATACACATATATTTTCTAATTATTAGTAATATACAGTCCGAACAACATAACACAATACATGTTATGCCATGTAAATGCTATGTTATGTTATGTCATGTAAATGCTATGTTATGTTATGTAGATGTATTTCACCATCATATACGCACATTTATACACATATTTAAGGACACTTAGTACATACAATCTGACCCCGAGGTACTAAGTGACTCTTGATTGACGATTTGCCAGTCCGAACCACACTTGGCAAACGAAACGATGACAGAGGAGATTCAGACCAGAGCCTCACCACCACGAACCATAATCAATCAGTTACGCATCACCGCAAAATACACCGTCATTACCCCTTACCGAAACGAAATGAAAAAGGTAATGAGTGAATATTGTTAGTTTGCGCAACATATTATCACAAAGAAGCTAGCATTCAAGGTCCTTTTATGGTAAAAAGACAAACCGTGAAGACCCGGATCAGACACATTAGTGTTTGATCAGGATCGCCACTGCTTGCTCATATAACACTCTATCAAATTTATGGGGGGTGGAAATAAACAAAACACCTAGACACGTTACTAAACGCCCTGAAATAAGGCATGGTCCCGTCCCACCGATCCATTTCAAAAACAATATGGCTATGCTTTTAATAATCATATGACTTTTATATTATGGGCCTTGGTGCAAGGAAACATGGCACTTGGGGTATGCGAATAACCAAGGCGCAGACCAGCCTGCTTTTCCACACAGTATGATCAGCGCCTTTGTTATTCACTTATTGTATAATCTAGTATTTAGACTTATTACGAGCGAGATTAAAAATTCCTAGCTAGTCTCTGTGACTAATCAGACCTATTCTAACTTTAATTTTTTGGAAAACTCAAAGACTAGGCCTCTCGCGCTGCGGACCAATTATGCCTTTGGTACATCGCAAGACATGCAGCTAACTATACCCATACAATATGCCAATGACAAACGTATGCTACCGTATAACTTTAGACCCTCTATTATATGGAAGCCTTAGACTGCTACCAAGTTTATGCAACTGAACAATAATTTGGGTAAAGCATTGTTTTCTTTCAGCATCTGAGAGAGAAAATGACGGTAATGCAACAAACATCTCAATACATTGTTCTTTTGGACTAAGGTTAATGAATGCTTCATAATTGTCCTGTCCTAAGTTTAAGTACAGACTGTTCCATAGCTTTAACTGAACAGAATAATTATTTTGACAGTAAGTAATTAGATGTATCGTAATAGATTCAGTTTCAGAACCACAAAGTATGCATTTTGTATTATAAATGAAACCAAACAATCTGCTCATCAAGTTCATTACTGTTATACACCTATTTGTATGTTCTCGACATTCTTTACTGAATTCCCATATAACACATGGATTCAAAGTATTGTGTATTTTACCAAATCCGTTCAGGAACGTTTCATTAACAATGCTGTGCTGAAGTTTTTGTGTTTCAACATGAGTAATACTCCGAATTACTAGTCTTTTCCACGACTGTTTTGAGGGAAAAATTCTGTCCTTTATAAATTCAAACATATGAAATTCTAATTGATATTTACCAAGTATTCTATGTAAATTGGGAAAAAATCCTGTTACAGAGCTGGGGTTATTAAACAAATGCATCAAGCGATAAACAAACACTTTCTTAACGCGGTAATCCGG
Organism: Loripinus fragilis; assembly: GCA_964019695.1. Taxonomy (NCBI): domain Eukaryota; kingdom Metazoa; phylum Mollusca; class Bivalvia; order Lucinida; family Lucinidae; genus Loripinus; species Loripinus fragilis. Next base: position 42,913,670 of record OZ026530.1, on the reverse strand, counting down.
TGGTAGGTTGCAAAGTTGGCCAAAGAAAATCAGTTTCCGCTTATCAATTTCCGTTTCAATAGATAATAACCCAATACAGCAAAGGGCAATAACTGTTCGTGTGTCCTTGGGAATGGACTGCATGTATTTTAAACAGAATCGATGTGATTTCTCCAACATGTTTAATTGATCTTGTGTAAGCCCATTCCATAATTCACATCCATATAATGCCTTTGGAAGCACAATTGTTTCATATAAATGTTTTGACGTAAGGGGATGAAATCCGTCCTCATAAATCCCAGTATTTATTAGACTCGGAAAGGATCCTCGAATTTTCTTACAGCTGTCTTCAGCTCATATATTTGTCAGAAACTACTCATAGATGGGTGTTCCCAAGATAGTGTTTCCACCAAAGGACCACGTTCTTGAACGTTCTTGATACTTCTGCTTAGGCTCATTCGTAACCATAACATGTGTTTTAATGTGGTAGAGGTATCTTTCAATAATAGAATTTTTAAAACAGATATTCATCATAATGTCCATTCCATGCTTTAACAGGGACAAAAGTGACATGTCATCAGCATATGAAGGAAACCCACACTGTAGCCCATACATCATAAAACAGTAGGCGCACTTGTCAAGTTCGTCCAATAAATCGTTATCAAAAACGAGGTATAAATATGGGCTCAAACAACCACCTTGTCTTGTATCGTGTTTAACTGGGAACCAGTCTGATGTGAATCCCTGTGTTCTTACACAGCTATACATGTCTTCATATAAATTGATAACTGCTTTTAAAAGTGATATATTGACTCCCTTACAATACAATTTTACCATCAATAAGTCCTGCCAAACTCGGTCAAATGCTTGGCGAATATCTAAAAAGCACATGAATAACTTCGAGCCCTGCTCCTTTGCAAAACGAATGGATTCTCTGACCATAAATGAGGTAATCATACATCCCATATTTGGTTGAAAGCCACTTTGTAATGCGTTAATTTCACATTTGTTATCATCTTTAATTAAGGACAACAGTACTTTTTCGTACAGTTTCAGAACTACTGACGACAGCGTAATTGCTCTGTAGCTATTTGGATCTGTTTTCTTCTTTTTCCCACCTTTATATAATGTAATGATTATTCCCCTTTTCATTGCAGTCGGTGTGTGTGAAAATTTCAGCATGGCAGAGAACAGTTTGAGTAGAATATCTGGTACAATCGGACCTCCCATAAATAAAATTTTCGTAATATACCCTATCCTTTCCACAAGCTTTACCTCCTTTACTGCACTTTATAGCTTCCGTTATTAAGTGTCTATCGACTTTAACTGTATCGTGTTCAACCTGAAGATGTTGCTTGATTTCATGGAGTTCATTTTCAACTTGTAATTTAACATTATCATCAAATGACTCATCCTCGTCAGGTGTATACAGGTTTTTGAAATAATTACCCCACTGTTTGTTAATTTCTTGTGGATCTCTATATGTAACACCATCAAACTTGATTTCTGCAGACATTGAAGTTGTAGATTTAGACCACTTTGACTTTATCAATCTCCAGAATTGTTTCGAGTCGATTTCAGCAGCAGCATTAATTTGCCCATCCAATTCCTTTAAATACATAGCCACCGCTTTTCTGTGCAATTTTCGAAACTCACATTTAGCATCTTATATTCCTTATGAGATGTTTCATCTGATTCACGTGGCCTACCATTTTGCAACCATACATATCTTAAGTATTTCATGAATTTGTGAGCCTCTGAGAGCTCCCTTGTCCAATATGGTTTAAAATGGGGCTTAAATTTTGACTTTGGGATTCACACTTTTGTAACCAGATTTAGTCTGTTCACAAGTTGTCCATAAAGAGTGTCAATGTCACTTATGGTGCGAACCTCCTGCTCATTTGCGGCAATTAACCCACTGTCACTCTGTAACATTTGAGTGTACACGCATTTTGATTCGTGCTTAACTTTAGACCAATTTAGAACGTCTGGCTCATATGTGACAGATTGTGACACTGTATCGGGGAATGTAATGGAGCAAATAATAGGGCGATGATTTGAAACGTTCAGTGAGCAATCTAATGGAATATTATAATTGAGGAGAAGGTCACATTTATCATATGGCATAATAATATGATCAATATGACTTTCTGACTTGCCATCAAATGACACAAAAGTTGCATTTGTACCCCTGTGTAAATCCAATGTACATGCTGACGCCAAATTATTATCGTTTAGGAAATCAATCAAGCACCGATCCCTACTCTCTTTTCTATCAGATTGTGCTCTTGGGGATATCTGAACATTCATATCACCCATAATGATAACAGTTCCCTTGTCCATATACGTACTAAGGATATTATCCAGCTCTTCTAGCATATTTTTTATAAACGTCTAAAGCATGATTCCTAGATGGCATATAGACCTGTAACAAATACATATAACAATTTTGGGAGTATTTAACTTGGATACCAATTATTCTGTCACTATTGATATCTAAAGTAGTGATGTACTTATGAAATTTTCGGTTCCACAGCAGTGCTACACCTCCCTTACCAACCTTGCGATATACAGGGAGTAAAAGATCCTTATCCGCTGTCCCATAAGAGATGTAATTGTTGTTAATTTTGTCTAAAAAGTGCAGGTCTTTATGGTATAACCAATGCTCAGATATGCCACAAAAGTCAATAGAATGGTCGTGTAATGCATCACTCAAATAACTTGAACTTGACATGATGCCTGTTGCATTCCATATCATGAAATTTAGGTTTAGGTTTGTGTTATTATAACTTTTAGTATGCTACTGATAAGTGACAATTGAATACAACTATTCAGTCAAATGCTGTATACAGGTTATAGTCAGCCGTTTCACCTATATCCCATTGTGTATCATAACTCCCTTTATCAGACCAGGCTCCTGAACTACGCCCGGAATCTGCACTTATACCGGTATAATAATCACTACATGTACTGGAATGTTGTGATCATATCTACTGGAATCATTTCTATCCACAGAAGCAGTATGTATATAAGAAGACTCTACTCTGCTGATTTCGACGATACGCCATGACCTACATGAAACACCTCTAGGCCAAAAGTCTGGATCATGAACCCTGCTTGCTTCTGAGCTATTTACAATATTCAATCGAGCAAAGGCAGTTCCAAGTCTTTTATTCCTGAAAATTGAGACCTTCGTTACTGAAAGACCCTTTTCTGTAACGAATGTTGTGATCATATCTTCTGGAATAGACGGCAAAATGCCAGCAACATAGAAACGCTTAGTACGCTTCCTCACACAATTTTCAAAGTCATCATCAGATGTTTCATTTGTACTGGAGCTATCATTTGAATTTGTACTAATATGGAAAAGTGTCTGTTTTGGTTGAATGAAAGATTTTGAACTACCAGCAGGGTTCCTCTCCGTGATTCTGACTTTAATAGGCCTATCCATATTAGATCTATTCTTACACTTTGAAATAGCCTTTGGTGAGCTGGATGTACCAATTTGCGCTATTATATCCGCAAAACAAACGTTGCGTTGAGCCGTATGACGTTGTTGACCCTTCTTATTATTGAAGCTCTGGGCATCCATTTTTGGAATAGGAAGATTACCAAACAAAAGGCCATTCTCCATATCTGCCACACCCGAAACTGGTCCCAAGCCCACACTACACAATTTGGGCGATTCGCAGCTTCCATTCCCTTTATCGGCCACCGAATTGCTAAGGGCATCGATCTGGGAACTATCCAATCGCTCAACAACAATAAGGGGCCCAGGAGCAGACCCAGGTGCAACAGAGGGGGAGAATGGAATGGTTTCCGCCTCTCTTTCCGTATATTTAACTGAGGTGTCTGATTGCTGATCACAAAATGCTGACAGCTGCTCCGAAAATGAGGGATCATCACCAGCGGGCCCCAGCTGCAGGGCAGACGTCTGCGATACAAAAACACCAGTGGCAATGGCAGACGACTGTGCTGCAGCCGGCAGCAGCGGCAAATCCGTCATGCTCAGGGCAGCCATCTGCGCACTAATAACTTGTAAGCATTGCTCTTGGACCTGAACTATTGTTTTGCTATTTCTAGTATCTTAGTTTTAAAATATATTATTTTATCTAACTGTTGTTTTTCGATGCATAACAAAGTATTGTTTTTCAGCATTGCCGGAATAGCTTGACGACCATATACGGGAAATGGACCTTGCACGTGTTCTACCGCTCGAACCACCACTGCTGATCATATCACGAAGTTCACATCACGAGTTTAGAAATGAGGATGGTGTAGCGCGTCTGTAACTCTATGATCGGTCAACGATAGAAGGCTAAAATATCTCAATATGATTATAGTAGTCATCATAACGGATATACAGAGTATTAGTTGAGCTGTTGTATGTTGGGCCTTCATTGACGCCTATACACACCACGAGTATAGAAATGAGGATGGTGTAGCGCGTCTGTAACTCTAGATTTTGTGACACGTTAATGGTCAACGATAGAAGGCTGAAATATCTCAATATAATCATAGTAGTCATCATAACGGATATACAGAGTATTAGTTGAGCTGTTGTATGTTGGGCCTTCATTGACGCCTATACACACCACGAGTATAGAAATAAGGATGGTGTAGTGCGTCTGTAACTCTATGATCGGTCAATGATAGAAGGCGGAACTATCTCAATATGATTATAGTAGTCACCATGACTGATATACAGAGTATTAGTTGAGCTACTGTGTGTTGGGCCTTCATTGACGCCTATACACACCACGAGTATAGAAATGAACACGGTGTAGCGCGTCTGTAACTCTAGGTTTTGTGACATGTTATTGGTCAACGATAGAAGGCCGAAATATCTCAATATAATCATAGTAGTCACCATGACTGATATACAGAGTATTAGTTGAGCTGCTGTATGCTATACAACATGGAGCCAAATCCAAGTCCCTTTGTGAAACAAGTGTCCGGGATTTTGTAAAATCATTTGACCAAACACATATTTCATTTCTTATGCCACAAGCCACAAAGATGTTGCCATTATTATCCACAGTAATACCATAAGGACACGTCCCTTTCATGTCAACAATCCTCAGTAGTGATCCATTGTTGGCATTGAGGAGAGTTAATGTTTCCTTCCTGCAGTCTGACACTATCACTGTCTATGTGTCATTTATCTTACTGGCCACAATAAAGCAAGGTGTAACAAACAACTGTTCATTATCAAGACCCTTACTAACAGACCATATCTCCTTTCCATTCGTGTCAATCATTCTTACACTAGGTGGTGTAGTACAGGCAGTGACAACTAACTTGTCTTTGTATGTTGTTATACCCAAGGCAGTGTAACCTAGTGATACAGACCTCTGTACAGATGCTGAAGATGGATCAGAGATATCAAGGAAGTGAAGTTTCTTGCAATCCGTACTTACTACTGCTATGTCATCCTCTGTTACTGTGACATAGAGAATACTGGGTGAGTGTCCTTTGATATCAAGTTTACCAGGCAAGGCTTTGAGAACGCTTGTTGACATCGCGAGGCTTGCCGAGCGATTCAACATGCGTTCTCAAAGCCGAGCCTGGTAAACCTGATATCAAAAGACGCGAACCTGGTATTCTATTTATCAGTTTACCCATTGTTAAACACTCTTCAAACTAGCGATTATGACGTAATTTTTGATTTCTTTGTTGATTCGGTGTCATTTGCGACGTCATTCAAAAAGTGCAACATCATCATGACCTGATAAAGGTAACATGCCGTGAGATAGGAAACGTTTATTAGGTTATGTTGAAACAATGCAGTTGATATTAGAGATGACTGATAAATCCCAACACCCGTCAGACAGTGGAACAGACGAGAGTAACGTGCTATCTTGTGAAAATACTTTCAGTGTGCCATTATTAGCGTCACCAACCAGTAATGTCCCATTGTTAGTAACAGCTAGTGCGTTCACATTCGGTTGATTGCCGTCTTTTGATGATCTTATATACATATGTGACATTTTCCTTGCAACAATATGAGATATATCGACTGCAACTTTCTTCACCAATTTTGTCCTCCTAGTCTGGGATGTAATATATGGGAAGAAGATATCTCCAACATCATCTGTAATACTGAGTGGGTATGACACTTCCTGGACATCACCAAAACGTTTGCATGACAAAAAATCTGATATTTCTTTACTGAAGGAGAAGGAAATCTTCGTTGATTTTATTTCACTAATCGTGTCATTTATTTCTCTTTTACACGTTTGTGTGGTGTCAACAATTTGCTGCATCTGTATGAACAAGTTTGGGTCAAACTTGATGGAAACCTTTCTGTTAAGTTTATTTATAATTTCGTCAAGGGTATTGAGTTCATCAGTTAATTCATCAACTGTGCTTTTTATTTTGCATTCTTTATTGTGGTATGATTTAGTAATTCCTGAAACAGTGTTATTAAACATCTCATTTGCTTTCAGTATCATGTCCTGTTTTGCTTGCTCAGCTCTCTTTATTTCATTCTCCCGCTCCTTAGTAAGGTCAGAAATATTAGTTTTTAGCTTGGTTTGTGTATTTTGTAAATTCAATTTTATTTTTGAGACCATTGCTGTGAAAGACTTTATTTCATCTGTACCAAGGATTTTACAAAGATATGTTATAGTATAAACATGGCATCTTTGGTGGTTCTGCTTCAGACATTCACTACACAACATAACATGATGCTTTAGACAATAGCGATCATTGATGTAATTAATATGGAGTTCACAATTCGAATATTTGACGGGTTTATCTGCAAGTGATTTAGGCATTTTTGACCCTCTTAAAACTCGGTGTTTTTGTGAAAAATGCATCTGCTTATGGACATCATGACATTGAATACACATATACATGTTATAATTTTCACAAAAGCACACCTCTCCAATTTTTTTGTTCTTGTTTTCGAAACAAGTTTCACAATAAGGGTCTATTAATTCATCACTTCCGACATGCCATAAGGAAGACTCTCCGTCTACACTGTCTGTTGTATCGCCGATTATAGAAGCTTCAGCCATTCTGAAATAAAAACAACTGGTGAATAATATACATGGGCCGTGACATGCGATTTCCAACAATGTGGTATGTGCGACCAGCAAAGCCTCAGATCAGACTGCGCATACGCACACTCCGATCAGAGCCTTTGCTAGTCACTTGAATATTTTATGAGTGTTAAGCTACTGACAGAGCAGCATTTGGAATTTCTACGCTTAAAAGGGGCTGCGCAGGCTCATCTGAGTCTACACATGTCAAAATGCCACATTGTTGGAAATCACATGTCGGGGCTTAATTATAGGGGGGTGGGGGTGGTGCGGCTGTATACTTTTTTAGAAGACATCAACGAATTTTACAGAGAGCCGTACAGACCTCCCACGAGAAGCAATTGGACCCATTTTCGAGGGAGGGGGTCCGTACCAGTATTTTTAAGGGAACCTATAGCCACTTGTGGTTTTTCAGATGGTGGTGGGCGGACACCCTCCCCTCCACTCTGAATCAGTCCATGCATTATGGATGATTTCAAGCAATGTTGAATAATTAACCAGCAGCATTTGAGATTTTGGTACTAAATGCAACATACAAAACCAGCGAAGCCTGAGAAGAGCCTGGTCTTTTTCGCAGTCTCACTAGAGCATAAATCTGCAACATGCTACCGGATGTGGAATAAATCATAAATGAGCCAATCAATATTTTATCTTAGGTGAGAGATAGACTAAGAGTGGAAAGGCCCTTAACACTTTCACTGCCAAACGCGACTGTAGTCGAATTCACCTTTCACTGCCAAACGCGACTACAGTCGAAATTTACAGGTACTGTTGATAGTGGTCTGTTTTTTTACCGTTGTATGGGCGCAACTCTTCATTCTTTATCTCAAAATGTTCAGGGGACATAATATTATAATATGCAAAAGTCTTAGGATATTTCCATTCAAAAATGGACCTTACAAAAATGTTTTTAATATCATCAGATTTAGCGGACACCAAAAATAACGAAAAAACATGTGCAGGGGAATTTAAAACAATACGGAAGAGGTTTTCGATGGGATATTTAATGATTTTAATTCAGATTAAGGTGATTTATTATCAGAAAATGAAAGCGAAGACGGTATTTGGTCTCAGACAGGCCAGTTACACGTGATTATGAAAATCAGGCGCTCCTTCCCCAGAAAAGGGCTGAAAAGTATTAGACCAAATGCCTCTCACCAACCCTTTGTAAACAATAATGGTTATAAGCTGAGAGGGGCTTTGAATAGGAACATTATAATTTTGAGGATCCTCATAACCCTGAAAGCGACCAAATTTTCAGAAACCACATTATATATAGATTTCACAATCATTTGTTATGAAACACCCCTCGGAACAGCGCATATTGTAGTGTATTTCTGGTGAAACAATATATCAGAATTAATCCTGATGTTTAATACTCTATGTTGATGGATGTTTCGCCTATTTTTGCATAAAAATAGTCATTTATGGGCATTTTTCTTATTTTCAATATGGCTTCTAAAATGGCCGCCAAAGGTCACGTGACTATTTTTCATTATTATTGGTTGGAATGAAAGCTATATATATTAGCAACATTCTATGAAAATTTCACAGCAATAGGTTGAATGGTTCTGGAGATACTTTATGTTGAACCCATATAACCATAATATTCAGGAGTCCTTGAAATATGCTTGGCACTGAGGTATTGATTTTTTGAGGGGCTTGGCAGCGAAAGTGTTAACCCTTTGTATACGGGTAACTTTAATAAACAGTGATGACCCTGATTTCATCAGGGTGTACACTGTTTGTTTATGTAAAAAAATCTGCAGACAGAAAAATACACTTTAAAAAAACATAACCTAACACTCCTAGTTACGTACAATGGACTTTCCCAAGTTTGTTTTATAAAACCAGAAGGAAGAATCCACTAGTATACAGAGGGTTAAAGCTGCATAATCTGTAACCTTTGACCTTTTAATTTTTGAAATAAAGTTTCTGTTTTTCAAGAACACAGTTAAAAACTAAAATTCAGGTATTCATTTTACCAATTTCGTAAATCTTTACAAATTATCAGTATCAAAACAACAGCATTTATGTTCAAAATTGACTGTCTATAATTATTGGAGGGACGCAAATAATTACCAACAAGAGAAAAAACACCTGTTTCATAAGATAATTCACTTTTCCATGCAGTTTTCAGCTTTCATGAACAGATTTATTGTGAAAACTTAACTTAATTCTGCCATTACACATGATTTAAAAAGAAAAGATTTTTTTCGAAAAATGTTCATAGTTGCAGACTTAGTCTCTTTAATAAATAAGCTTATCAAGTTCAACGTTGTCCCTCTCATAGTATATAGGATATACTGACAGGGTATTAAAGTAAAGAAGAAGGCGAAGAACGGGAACCGATAAGTCAGCCACGCTTTTATGGCACAACAATTGTAAATAGTGTTGTCTAATCTAAAATAGTGAGTGAGTATGATCAGGAAATACCACAATCACAAACCGCAGACAACCCCATGGCACCGCGAGAAAGAGCCACTCAACCGTCACGAGACACCAGGAAGACAAATTAAGCAAAGCAACCAGCTCTCTCTTTTCCATCAAGATGGTTGCATTACTAGTATGGACATCAAGTAATGTACAACAAAACATAGAACAATTACAGACTCCCACAATGAGAGTAACAATAAACAAAAGTCAACAACAACATAACCACCTAAACCTAACATATATTTCGCATCTTCATATAAGTGTTGCTAAGTTTGCCTTTTACTGCTATTGCATTCACTTTATTGGACACTTTAGGGTATTCTTTCAAAATTATAGCCTTAAATCTGCTTTTAAAGCTGCATAGTCTGTAACTTTTGATCTTTTCATTTTAGAAATAATGTTTCTATTTTTCAAGAACACAGTAATAATACTAAAATTCAGGTATACATTTTACCTTTTTCGTAATAATTAACAAATCATTAGTGCCAAAACAACAGCATTTATGTTAAAAATTAACTGTCTAGAATTATTGGAGGGACGCAAATAATTACAAACAAGAGACAAACACCAGTTTTTATAAGATAATTAACTTTTCCATGCAGTTTTCAGCTGTAGAAAATAGATTTATTGTGACAACATAACTTTATTCTACTTTTACAAATGATTTAAAAAGAAAACATTTTTTTTTTCAAAAAATGTTCATAGTTACAGAGTATGCAGCTTTAACGCGTAGGAGCTGTAAACTTTTTGCGGCTGTTCACTGGCAGTAACCAGTATTGGGCCTGGAGGGTATATGGTTGTGTATTTTTATGTCTGGGAGCACCCGAAGGTTCAACCAGCATAGCAGTGGTTTTGATTTAAAACGTATCAGAGGCCGGGCCACGGCTTAAAGCTCACACGACAGGCTGATGGAGCTGGGGATCGAACTCGGGACAACTGGGTTCAAGGTGAGTGACTTATCAACTACACAAAGCCATGTCACTTTTCACTAACGCGCTTTTCCCATCTTTTTTTCGCACTGTTACATGCCATGCCTGTGTTGTTTTCAAAGATTTTCACTGATAGAGTCAGAGACAAGCACATATAGAGTCTGTGCTGCACAGATAGAGTCCGATACGGTTATGCACCGTGAAAGCGGGAACTGTAAACGAAATTCGATGATGTTTTTTTTGAACACATGAGCATAACATACATTAACTTTATTAAAACTTCCAGTTTAAACAATTTCACTTCCTATCATAATGTTTAACATGTTTGATTAATAAATGAGCCATGGCATGAGATTTCAACAATGTGGTATGTGCGACCAGCAAGGCCTCAGATCAGCCTGCGCATACGCGCAGTCTGATCAGAGCCTTTGCTAGTCGCTTGAATAGGCTACTAACACAACATCATTTGGAGTTTCTAAGCTTAAAAGGAGGCTGCACAGGCTCGTCTGAGTCTTCACTTGTCAAACTGCCACAATGTTGGAAATCACATGTCGGGGCGCAAATTTTAGAAATGGTCATAAAGAAGCCATCATTTCTGACGGATGATTGAAAGCATTTGAAAAGATACATTATAAAATAACACAGAGTATAGTAATAGTGTATTAAGAGCATACATCCAGGTTAAGTGTACAGTACAGACCCTGAGGCTATAAAACTTTTTTCATACTCAACTCAACTGAGCACGAAATTCCAACTGCTCATTAAAGCTAAAATACCAGCAAATGAAGAAGTGCCAGGATTCAATTCTCTTAGATGTTGTATGTATCATGCTAGTAAATGTTAAAATGCCAACAATTGTTGGCATTTTAATATTTTTGAGCAGGATAAATTTCGTGCTCAGCTGAGTTTAGCATGAAAACAGATTTATAACCTCGGGACCAGAGAGGTGCTTATAATATCAACATTATGGTTAGATAGAATTGTTTATGAAAAGTTTATTTCTGGAAAAAAAATTTAACTACCTGATAAAACTAATTGAAAATTCAGAATATCTAATCAATAGGACAAAAAATAACACAGAACCTTGGCCTCAAAATGAATAGCACTTTTGCATGTTAAACTCAACCGAGAACGAAATTTACCCTGCTCATAAATGTTAAATTGTCGGCGATTTTTTTATATTTGTAAGCAGGATAATTAAAATATCGGATAGTTTTAAAGCATTATTTCAGCATTTTAATTTTTATGAGCAGTAGAAATTTCATGCTCAATTGAGTAAAGCATGAAAAAGGTTGATAACCTCGGGGCCTGATTCCATTTTGCTATGAAAGGGTGTAAAATGGTAATAATTGCAAAAATGCCAAAATGTGCTAAGGAACCTTTACAGATATTTAATCATTTATTTATTTATCATATGGTGTGATAAACGCCATACCTTAAACGTAATAAATCGCAAGTGGTTTACGGATTGCCAAAACAACGTTGCGTATTTATGGCAAAATCTTGATGTTTTCACTAAAATTGCGATTATAAAATAATTTTAGCGTCATGTGACAATTAGAATCTAACATTCACGCTTCTGTATGGTGGCTTGTTTGTGCCATTTCGTTATTTCGTTCTTTCGTCTTTTCGCCTGGCGTTATGGCGCGGCGCCAAGACGAAATAACGCCAAGCGAAAAGACGAAATAACGAAAAAACGCCAAGCGAAATAACGAAAAGACGAAATAACGCCAGGCGAAAGACGAAAAAACGAAATGCGCCACGCGAAATGACGAAAAATGAGCGCGAAAAGACGAAAAAACGCCATGCGAAATAACGCCATTTTAAACTCTTATTTTTCGCCTTTACGCATGGCGTCTTTTCGTTATTTCGTCTTTTCGCCTGGCGTTATTTCGTCTTTTCGTTATTTCGCGTGACGTTTTTTCGTTATTTCGTCTTTTCGCCTGGCGTTATTTCGTCTTTTCGCCCCGCCAGAACGCCAAGCGAAAAGACGAAAAGACGAAAAAACGCCATGCGAAAAGACGAAATAACGAAAAGACGCCACGCGAAAAGACGAAATAACGCCATGCGAAATAACGAAATAACGCCATGCGAAATAACGAAAAGACGCAAGGCGAAAAGACGCCAAAACGAAATTTAACCCTTAACGCGATTGCCATAAATGCATCGTTGGTTTCTCGTTTGTTGCATTATTGGTAATGTAAATATAAAGGTAAAATGTGTGGACCTAGATCGGGCTGCTCTCGTATGGGCAGTCTGGGCTACGAGAGAAGTCTGATCTGTTTCTATACACAACTGAACCAAGAGGTATCTAATGCTACGTTTACACTATGTCCCCGGCGACCACGGCAGTCACGATTTCGGCCACCGTGGACGAAACGGGGTGACCGTAACACAACGTAGGGGAACGGGGTCGACAAACGTAGCTCGCCGTGGTTGCCGTGATCGCCGGGACAGATTTTTAAACAGTCAAAAAATTTGCCACGGCAGCCACGGCGGGATTGACCTACTTAAATGTGCCGTAGTAGAACGGGGAGAACGCAACAAAACTTGACGGAACGTAACAGACCTTAACACAACTTGGAGTATGTCCGTAGCTTGACGGCTTGTTTCAAGACGGCAATGCAAGGTCTGCCAAGGTTTGTCAAGGTCTATCAAGTTCTGTTGCGGTCTGCCACGTTGTCCTTACCCGACCCCACAGCTCGAACCTGAACATGGAGTCTAAGAATCTCAGATAGATGCATCTGAGGAGGAAAGTAGCGGCAAGGGTAGAAATAATCATTACTGAATTGACTTGGGTAGTTTCATTGTATTATAGAGGTGTCATAGGTTATAATTTCCCGTGGCAGAATATTGCATTTATTTCTTTGAAGATCAGTCAGTGTAGACATTGATAAAATGCTGTTTTGTTCGCCATTTCATTAGAATCTTCTGTGTTTTTTTTAAAAAAAATACTCATAAATGAGTCACTAGAGTACAAAGGGTTAATGCTGATACCAATGGCTGGTGTTTTTGTTTCAAGTCTCTCATTGTACAGTTTCGAAGAGCTTTGGAGGCCTGAAATGCGTTAACATCTTCGATGCAAGCTCTCTTGCTATAAAAAGTGAGAAATATCTCAATTGTTGCATTCGTTCTTTCAAAAACCATGCCCGCACTTTGCATCCGTCTTTAACCTTCCTGCTAGACGATCATTCTTCTATACAGCTGCTGGTTGCCTCTTTGCTGCCACAAAGGCTAGATGTACACTCCTAGCAATTATATAAATACGAAATCGGCTTCTTTATTGCCATTACATGTAATGATGTTTTTGATCTAACGATTGCAGCAGCTTTGTGGACCTCCTCTTTATACCGTGGGCATATTGGGGCTCAAACACCATTCAACGCCCACGTTTTATCGTAGAAAACCTTGACAAAACTTGATAGACACAGCAGAACTTGATCGCAACGTAACAAAACGTGAGAGGTCCCAACAGAACGTGGCAGGCCGGGATGAAACGTAGAACCATCCGTGACAGACCGTAGCGCGCCGGCGAGCCTCTGTAGCGGCAGACCTTGACAGACCGCGAGAAAACGTAGCGAGACTTAACAGAACTTGAACACAAAGACAAAAATGACTAAAAACACCACGGCGAGCTACGTTTCTGGCTACCGTGACTGCCGTGGCTGCCGGGAACATAGTGTAAACCTAGCATAACATTTCAGTAGAGGACAAACAGGCGACATCTGTTGTGATTGGCGCTTTAAAGATGAAAAGAAACTATTAGTCTCTATCTTATTGACAGGAGGATTATTAAAAACCCTTTGCGTGTTTGACATTTGACAATTATTTTCAACATGCGCGGATCCAGAAAGTTTTTTCAGAGGGGGTCCAACACTGACAACGTTTTTTCTTCTTCTCTTTTTCCTTTTTTTAGTTAATGGGATGAAGAGAGGACCCAAATGTCACTATAAGTGGGCCATCATCGGCCCACCAGCGAAACGCCATTGAAATGGCGGTTCGCTGGCGTGCCGATATTGGCCCACCATTGAATGCTGGCTTGGTAGCTTAGTGATTTTAGGGGATCCAGATCAATATTGCTAGGAAATTCTATATTTTTGTGATGTTTCAGGGGGGTGGGGTCCGGACCCCCTGTCCCCCCTCTGGATCCCCCCATTTGCAAGCATTACTTTTTATCGATTTTTTCGGGGGGGGAAAGTGCCAGAGTGTCCGTACAGTTTGCAAAGATCATCAGTTGATGACAAAATTTACCACTAGCAGGCAAAGAGTTAATTTATGTGTTTATATCCATACTTCAACTGTGAAGGACGTTCTTTACAAGCAATGGAGACTCTGATGAAATGCCGAATGATGCGGCATTTCATCTGGGTCTTGATTGTTTGTAAAAGACGGCAACTCGTGGAGCTTCCTACAATATTACTTAGACTAACCGGGGTGCTCCCGACATTTTAGTCAAATGAGACTATTATGCACCAGTCATTTGTATCCCCACTCGGGGCCTGGGAATATCGGGACCTTTCAAAGCCCACCAAGTTGCACCCCTTTCGGTTTATATTGCATATAGATGTTTAGGTGCGCTGTTAAAAGGACCTTTCAGACAAGTTCTTTCAGTAGTGGCCTACATGTATTTAAGCGGGATATTAAAACCACGGCACATCCACGGTACTGCGGGGACATATCGTAGGTCAAATCCCGGTACTTAAGCCTCGCTATGTACCCGGTATCCCCGGCCCCAAGGAGGCGGGACATACAAATGACTGGTGCATTAAAATGGAGTTTACCGCCCGTGTGTCGGAATGTCTGTATATCAGAACGTCCACCAGTGTGTGCTTTGTGAGCTCAACTCCTCTTACAGTTTATTCCATTTTTTTAAAAAAAACTTTGCATATGTTTCGTGCATGAGCTGATTTGCATGTGATTTGGACATTCTTCATTTTTTCCCCTCGAACTGCAGACAGACAGGCACGCACGCACGCACATAATCACACAGCTAAATCGACAGGGAGATAAACATATTCACAAACAATTAGTCGTGTGAGTACATGCAAACGATCCCGAGTTACGCACTCTCCACTGAGCCATGCTCCTCAATATAGATTTGTCTTTGTTTGCTAAAATAAACAGTAGCTTTTGGAGTGGACCCAGATCAGACTGTTAATGTACAATGTAGGAGCATTATGGTTTTGGTCCACACTGTTTGTCCCAATACATTCGTATGACGCGAGAAAACCTGTCTTCGGTGGTTTGCGAACAACAAAGGCGCATACCAGCATGCGCATGCTCCGCGCAGACTGATCAGCACCTTTTTCAGTCGCGTTCTCTTAACTTGCTACGCGTAATTTTGATCTTCTAGGAGATGAGGAGACTCGGGTTCTGTCTCGCTTTGTCGGAAACCCCGAAGACAGGTTTTGTCGCGTCGAGGCCCAACTAATTTTAGCAAAAATCATAGCATGTCCAGCTGTCAAATGTAGCCAGTTATACAGCTTTGGACCTTCTTTCATCTTCTTCCATACTTTATGTTTGTGAGAAGATATGCCTCTGAGAGAGCTGTGCGTACACGTAAATCTGTCTGTGCCTTTTTGTTATTTATAAAACGATCATGTGATTGCTCGGATTGACTTTGCGATATTCATAAAACTATCATGTGATCATTTTCATGTTCCCCTCTTTTCGGAATAATGACTTGGTATCATATTCTGCACATGAATTTGCATTTAGAATGAACCTCATAATTTGCATAGATAATATGGCGTCCAATCAGTTCAGTACTAACAATGGGATGGTATCGTGCTTTGCCCTCTAAATTTCGTCTTTTCGCCTGGCGTCTTTTCGCTTGGCGTTATTTCGTCTTTTCGCCTGGCGTCTTTTCGTTATTTCGTCTTTTCGCCTGGCGTCTTTTCGTTATTTCGTCTTTTCGCCTGGCGTCTTTTCGTTATTTCGTCTTTTCGCTTGGCGTTTTTTCGTTATTTCGTCTTTTCGCGTGGCGTCTTTTCGTTATTTCGCGTGGCGTTTTTTCGTTATTTCGTCTTTTCGCGTGGCGTTTTTTCGTCTTTTCGTCTTTTCGCTTGGCGTTCTGGCGGGGCGAAAAGACGAAATAACGCCAGGCGAAAAAACAAAATAACGAAAAAACGCCACGCGAAATAACGAAAAGGCGAAATAACGCCAGGCGAAAAGACGAAATAACGAAAAGACGCCATGCGAAAAGACGAAAAATAAGAGTTTAAAATGGCGTTATTTCGCATGGCGTTTTTTCGTCTTTTCGCGCTCATTTTTCGTCATTTCGTGTGGCGCATTTCGTTTTTTCGTCTTTTCGACTGGCGTTATTTCGTCTTTTCGTTATTTCGCTTGGCGTTTTTTCGTTATTTCGTCTTTTCGCTTGGCGTTATTTCGTCTTGGCGCCGCGCCATAACGCCAGGCGAAAAGACGAAAGAACGAAATAACGAAATGGCACAAACAAGCCACCATACTTCTGTATTATTTAATTTATTTAACTCTTAAAATAATTTAGTGTCATGTGATAAATAGAATCTATTGTTCATGCTTCAGTATTATTTAATTTATTAAACTCGTTGTAAGGTGCACGATCTTCTATATAATTTCGCTTGTATAATCATGACTTATCTTAATACAGTAAGCACTGAACATTATCATTTAAACTCGTCGATGTGGTTATAACAGGTACCTAAAATCTATGTTTCAGGCAGAAATACGCAAATATCTATATCATCATGTGGCGCTTATTTATATGTTCTAGATGATGTATTGATAAGTTATGGTTCTTTCATGCAAACCAAACATATATGTGTCTTGATCCACATCTGAACTAAGGGGTGGGGGGGGGGGGGTGCACGCCGTGAAACCGGTTTAAGACCTCCAGTAAAATATTTTTACTGACCGTTCAAAGCCGGTGCTTCTTTTGTGGATCGTTTGTGTTATTTCTGTCTTTGTTTTGTTATGATTTCGTGCGCGTCTGTTTATTGATGCCTTGTGGTCACCTGCTGGGAAAGGGCTGAACTCTTGGCTCTCGTTTGTGATATCTAGTTGTGAAGTTGTCATTTTCCCATTGGTATCCTGCTTGATTGTATCGATTCCTGATCTTTGCCCTCTTTCTTACTTTTATAACATGGACGTTATATACATGCACGCAGTAATGTGCTGTTTATGTCAAAATCCAACTGTTATATTTGAGCCTATGTCCAGCAAAATTTACAAGTTGACATGTGTGCCCATCCACGCAGTCTGATCACTCTTCGATGGGGGTCTGTAGGCAGGAAATGGCTCGGAAAATGAAGACTTTGATCAGACTGTTCTGATGTGCAGACTGATTTGAATATTTGTGATACGAACATACCAGCTTGGTCCAGCATGTACGTTATGCTCGATTCCAGCTAATTGCAAACTAAGAGAGAAGCAAACGTGCATTTTGTCTCAAAATAAACTTCCTTTTTACGCGTATATAGTCTAAAATCCCGCAACATGGTATAAGTGTTCCTCGAAAAGTTTTTACCGCGAGGCATAAATGCGTTTTGACATAGACTAACATGATCGAGAGTGGTCATAATTCAAAATTGAGAGAGTAGTAAGAAATACTAAAACCCGCTAAGTGTTTACCTTGCGGCATTTATCATTTTTGACATGACCGAGAGTGGTCATAAAAGGGACACTTCACTGTGCGAATATAGCTTGGAGTTTTACGACAGGAATTGTTGTTTTGGACATCCCTAATGTTTGTTTGATTTGAATCTTTACGTCCCATCAACAATCTTTCAGTTATAAAGGGACGGATCTTCCTGGGTTGAACCAGTACTAAGCTAGGATTAATGTTCTTGCTCAAGGACACAACACAGTGACGCCGGTGAGGCTCGAACCCGCGGCCCCTCGGTCTCGAGTCAAGCACTCTACCACTGAGCCACAGCGCTCCCATACATCCCTAATGTAAAACTTCGATTTTTATCCATCAAGTATGAGGAAAGTTGAATAACTGGCGTTGATTCACAAACAACTTGCCCTATAGATGAAGTTGACATACTTGTCGATGATCGCCGACGAATGGATGAAGCCATCGGGTGAACTGGACGAAAAGTATTATATTTGAGGGAACGATAGTAGACCAGCCCTCCCGTAAATGTAATACTACGATCATTATCTAACTATTAGAGGAAGCTGAATAACTGGCGATGATTAACAGACAACTCGACCTATAGATAAAGTTGATATACTCATTGGATGATCGCCGACGAAAGGATGCAGCCGTCGGTAGACCCTGACGATAAGTATTACATTTGCGGGAACGATAGTACACAATCGCTCCCGCAAATGTAATACTTTTCGTCAGGGTCACCCTACGGATTATCACCGGCGAATGGTTGAAGCCGTGGGGTGACCCCAACGAAATGCATTACATTTGCGGGAGTGATAGAACACTATCGCTCCATAAATGTAATACTTCGTTTTTTATCCAACAAGTATGAGGAAAGCTGAATAACTGGTGTTGATTCACAGACAACTCGGCCGATTGATGAGATTGATATACTTGTCGGATGATCACCGACGAATAAATGAAGCCGTCGGGTGAACCAGACAAAAAGTATTACAAGTTTGCGGGAGCGATAGTATACCATCGCTCCCGCAAAAGTAATACTTCGATACTATCTAACAAGTATGAGGAAGCTGAAAAGATGGTGTTGATTTACAGACAAAAGTATTACATTTGCGGGAGCGATGGTGTTCTATCGCTCCTGCAAATGTAAAGCTTTTCGTCAGGGTTTACCGACGGCTTCGTCCATTCTATGGCGAACACCTGACGAGTATGTCAACTTCATCTATAGTTCAAGGTGTCTGTGAATCAACAACAGTTATTCACCTTTCTCATACGTGTTGGATAAAAATCGAAGCATCACATTTGCTGGAGCGACGGTGTACTATCGCTCCCGAAAATGTAATACATTTCGTCAGGGTTAGGCGACGGTCTTATCCATTTTTCGGCGATCATCCGACGAGCTATATGTCAACTTCATCCGACGATTATGTCAAATTCATCTACATATGTCGAGCTGTCTGTGAATCAACACCAGTTATTCAACTTTTCTTATACGCATTGGCTAAAGTAGATGAGAATTGTTGTAAACAAACACGGGCTAGTTTACCAAGATTTGGGGCGTGCAGTAGTCTTAGTTTACAGTTATATTTAACCTACCACAGAATACTGCATATGCGCGTGGCAGTGAATAGCCATGCTTTACCTGTTTGTAAGAAAAATAGAATCACCTCATTACTATGCATCTTTGAAACTACAGTAGTACATTTGCGGGAACGTTTGTGTACTTTCTCTCCCACAAACGTAATCAGTATTACATTTGTGGGAAGTATTACATTTGTGGTTGTTACACAGCCTATTTACCTTGGTGTCTTCAAATGCCCCCCAATCAAAACGGTCTTATCCTCAGAATGGATCTGTCTGTTTGACATGGATCTGAAACTGAAGAAAAATACAGCAACTAACGGTATGACTAATTTTCACAATACTTTAAGCTGCATAATCTGTAACTTTTGATCTTTTAATTTTAGAACTAATGTTTCTATTTTTCCTGAACACAGTAAAAAAACTAAAATTCATGTATACATTTTACCAATTTCGTAAATCTTAACAACTTATCAGTATCAAAACAGCGGTATTTAGGTTAAAATAAGCTGTCTATAATTATTGGAAGGACGCAAATAATTACCGACAATAGAAAAACACACCTGCTTTTATAAGATAATTCACTTTTCCGTGCAGTTTCAGCTATAGCGAACATATTTATTGTGAAAACATAACTTAATTCTACTTTTACAAATGATTTAAAAAGAAAATAAAAAAAATCGAAAAAATGTTCAATGTTGCAGATCTAGTCTCTTTAAAGAGACCAGATCTGTAACTATGAACATTTTTCGAAAAAAAAAAATATTTTCTTTTTAAATCGTTTGTAAAAATAGAATTAAGTTATGTTTTCACAATAGATATGTTCAGTACAGCTGAAAGCTGCATGGAACAGTGAATTATCTAATAAAATACAGGTGAATTTTCTCTTGTTAGGAATTATTTACGGCCCTTCAATAATTCTAGACAGTTGATTTTTAACATAAATGCTGTTGTTTTGATAGATACAATTTGTTAAATGAAAATGGTAAAATGTTTACCAGAATTTGAGTACTTTTACTGTATTCTTGAAAAATAGAAACTTTATTTCCAAAATTAGAATATCAAAAGTTACAGACTATGCAGCTTTAACACTAGAAGGGGGTCAATTGATGGGAGACATAGTAAATATCCACTATAAGAATATAGTATGACAATTTTGTATGACATAGTATGACATTTTCGAACTAGAATCTTGTCTCAAAGGTTATACCTACTGTCCAAAACCTTTGTCCTCATACAAATATTGTGTCAAACATAAATCTAAAAATGCAAAAGGAGTTGGCATTTTAATTCAACAGCCTGATTTTATAAACATATGACCTCGACCTTTGACTCAAATGAAATATTGGCAATCGTTGTAGCTTATACGGGTTAACATTTTACACTCCTCATCAGGAATTCAAATTTGTTAACTCGTGCTTAAGAATAAATATCATTAGGTTGTTTTTAGTTAAATACATATATTCCTGTCAAATAGAGATCATTAATGGATTAACTGATATGGGACAGTTTCAGTATCTTTCAAAATTAAAGGGACCTCAAGAGGGGACATACTGTATACAACACAATTTCTATCACTAAGAGTAAAATCAATATTTTATCATAAATTACCACATCCCTTCATGTGACCACTTAATTGCCCCTGTAAGGAAGTCATAATCACCTCATTATGACTGTCATTTTGATCTGCCCAGTATAATCCATGGAGAGAGTCATAATGAGTGGTACCACTATCATTGCTCATTTTTATGTCTTTAACTATTTATAGCCTAGTGTTCTCTGCTGATAACTTTCGCAAACAGTTTGGACCAAGAGCAGGCCTAACGTATTGTCAGGTTTGACTTGGATCAAATCTGTTTGACACTCCGACGGTATTCTTAAAATAACTTTTAAAAAAAGTTGATTTAAAAAGAATAGAAGCCGACAAAAAGCATGAAAAATTTCCCAGAGGGCAAAGAGTTAATATGGTAAGAATATTCAAATTTAAAGGAAATTTAATTCATCAATATCTTATCTCTTTGAAAGTCGTATTTTGTGATGTTTTTTTTCAAGAGAAATCTATTCAATGAAATATCTAAATTCAGTCTTCAAGGTTTCTGCGTTAAGTATCACTGAAGTGAAATAATTCAAGCAAAAAGCTAGGGAGAGTACCCATTCATGTAAACCAGCAAATAAACACTATGTTTACTCTGTTTCAAATTTTCGGCCACTTGGCCTTTGTCAAGCAACAAATAACTGGATTAATAACCGCATCTGCATTGTCTAAGCCAACCAGTAATTATAAATATATTTTGTATAAATATTCATAATTACTAGTTGGCTTGAAATTGGAGATGTAGCTCACAACATAAATCCAGTTATTTGTTTCTTGACAAAGGCCAAGTGGCCGAAAATTTGAAACAGAGTAAACATAGTGTTTTAGTATGAATAAATACCCTTTGGAATTTTTATTGAGATAATCAGTGTTTCTTGGAATTGTTTTGGAAGTATCCCCATATACTTATTTAATGATTCTGTGAAAGTTTCGAACTTCCGTCATGTTTTGATAAATTACATCGAATCGTTTTCACTAAAGTCTCCTTATGTTTGCAAATAAATGGTAAAAAACACCACCTTTCAGTTTTCAGTCAAACTTTTCTCTAATAAAATGCACGAAGCAACATTTGAACTAGCTTTAACTCAAAGACAATATGTTGATCGCTCATACTGAGTTGTTGCTACAAATCATTGAAAGATAGTGGGTAATTTTCAAACGCTGAAAAGCATTTTTATTTATAGTCAAAACTGCTTTAGGTGAATGGGTAATAGAACTTATACTTAATTTTGTTGCCATGACATTGCGATTTGAATCTACATTTGAACGTTAACTTTAAGTTTTACCAAAATAGGCATTATTTACAATGAAATTACTCACCTTTTCTTGAAGACTAGACAGATTGAACATATTTTAATTGATGTAAACACGTCATTTAGAAGCAGAAACATGCTTGAAAAAATATAAAAAATGTCATAACTCTGTAAATTTAGGACGGTGCGTTTTGTAAACTTCCTTATGACATATTAAGCAGGTTTTAAGCAAAACGCAAAGAAAAAGACACAGCGATGTTCATTATTGTATCACCAGTAGATAAATCAAAATGACGCCTATCAGAAAATTAATGACGTCACAAATGTGCCTGTTTACTCGAGATTGAAACAGGATTTTATAACCTTTTTCCTGCAAGAAACTTTATCAATGTACCTTAAACTTGCATCTAAACTTTGGTGCCATTTTGTCTCAAACTTATAAAGATATGAAACTATATCCGCACATGTACCAAAACGTGTATGGCAATTTGCTTCAGAAAAACTTCAGTATACAGGAATGGCCTTTACATAAGCGTCTGTAACTCGGGAAATATAGTGAGTGTTTCTTTACGTTTGGTGCCATTATAAAGACGGCAAATAGTTCTTTCCAGAAAGGTATGACATTTTGTCGTAGCATATATGTGAAGAAAGTTATGAAGCTACTTGCATTCATATTTGAACAGTCCTCATATAGGGAGGTTTTCATATAGTATAACACATTTACATGTATAAATCAGTAGAGTCATGAAAACATTTTGCTGTTATCATTGTTAAGGGGATATATCTTTCAAAAGCTCTTACTTACATGAAATTTTTCCTGTATAAACAAAAATGCTTTTTATCAAGGAGACGGATACCTTAGATCACATTGTTGTATGAACAATTTATACATCTCACAAGAATCACTTTACGCCCCAACATACAGCTTTTGAGCAATCCATAGCATGCTTATCAGTCTTTCTAGAGTCACTTCCTGATTGATACCGTTTACAATATTATGACACGTTGGGTGAACTTTAGAAAAAAAACAGTTGCATAAACATGAACTACAATTATCCGACAACAATACTTCGAAGTATTTCGCCCATAATGTACAAATTTCTGGTAGAAAAATATATATTTACAATTTTTGCTCCTGAAGTTTTCAAGGTCAAAATGGAAAATTGTAAATACAACCAGAAATACATTATATTTGGGTCAAACTACTTCTTAAACACGTAGTCAGATCATTGTAGTTTATGTTCATGAAAATGGTTTTCTCTAAAGTTCACCCAGCGTGTCACAATATTCGAAACGGTATCAAACCAGGAAGTAACTCTAAATACATGTTGACTGATAAGCATGCTGCCGATTGCTCAAAAGCTGTATGTTGGGGCGTAAAGTGATCTATGTGAGATGTATAACATGTTGATACAACAATGTGGCTTAAGGTATCCGTCTCCTTGATACAAAAAAAAACATTTTTGATTATACAGGAAAAATTTCATGCAAGTAAGAGCTTTTGAAAGATATATCTCCTTTAATTACGGCGTAAAGGACCTCGGACAGTCTCCTATACAATCTGCCCAACTTTTGAAAGCCTGTGGCTAAGATAATGCATAATTGACAACTATATTTTTGTGCTTAAATCAAACCCTTACATTTAGTGCACCTAGCAAAATAAAAAAAATTGAAAATATTGCATAATTATACCAGGAATTTAGGGTTTAGGGGGTGGGTAAATTTTTTGTAACCAAATTTATCATATGACGTCGCGTCTGGGAGTGAAATAACGCCATGCAATAAAATCGATAAACCACTAGTGGTTTACAGATTTTCGGGAAACGTTATGACGTCCATAACAACGTTGCGTACAGAATGACAAAATTATAACGTATTACGACAGAAATGAGACTTCAAATTAACCTTAATGTCATATGATAAATAGAATCTAACATTCGTGCTCTTGTATTATTGAATTTATAAAACTCGTTGCAAAAAGAAGATAAAATGCTTGGAAAGCCTCGCATTTTTTTCTCTTTTCCCCAACTCGTTTAATAAATTCAATAAAACACGAGCACTCATGTAAGATCCTCTATTTATTTCACAGAAAGTCAGAGTTTCGTCAGGTATTCACTTAAATACATGGACATATAATGTTTGCGGCATAAAACTTGAGACGAAAGTGATGTGCTTGCATAAAATTCGGGTTGAGAAGATTTCGTCGTTTCTTCTAAATATGTATGCTGTCCATGACTTTTGACTATTACCTATTATGTTTCAAGATCAATCAGTTCGACCTGTTCGCTGAGGTGTAGCATACCTGCATACTGTATACATCACAGTCTAGATAAACACAATTTTGAGTGTACATTTGTTATTATTTTCTTACCCATCAGATTTAACCTATTTTTGTGCTTAAAAGAACCGTCTCATTGTGACGGTTCTTTTGAGTACCCAAAACGTATGTTTAGGTTGAGAAATAAGACAATGAATTACTTGGTACGTACTCATAACTAAAGCTCTGATGCATGCCATTGCAAATTGATATGTACCTAGAGGTTTGTACAAAATAAGTTCCTGATAAGTTTTTTATAATAAATTGTTTTGGAGCATTTTGACAGCGTTTCCCCCGTGACCAGTCATGCCGTTTTTGTATGATGTGCGAAATGTAAAACTACAACTGTATGCAAAAGGATTAGTTTGGTCCCGGTGGGGTGGAGGAGCACTTCAGTTAAACTTTCTCTATTTTCTATTTGTTGAATAGCAAAAACAGAGCTTTTAACCTATATTTTTCAGTAGGTAATTGTCCAATAAGAAAAACATTTTTGCCGATAATTCGAAAGTTAAATCTAAGATGTTTTTCATAGAAAAAATATCACTTCCTCAGAAAACTTTTCTCTGGTCATTTTAATGAGCAATCCTTCCTTAAGCCTGTCCGAGGTCCATAAGAACCTTAATGGCTAAAGTGTGGTTTTACAATATCTTGCTTGCATACATTTTAATTCGTAAGGCCAGAATTTTTTATTAGTTGATTTACGAACCCGGTAATTTTCCGGAAAGTAGGAAAAAAAAATAATTTCTAAGAAAAATTGTTTCTTTTATCCGCCGACTCTAAATATTATTTATTTTGTTGAAAAATAATATATTTTTGAGGTTCTGTCTGTGTAATTTTTCAAGTGACACTGTAAAAATGATTTTCCTGTCCAGATTTTTAGGAAAATAATAAAATATTTAAAGATTTAATACAGACTGTTGGTTTACCTAGTACTTGTTTAGCTGTTTCTAAGATATTAAAAAAAAGCTCTGAAAATATTAAAAAAAAAAAGCTCTGAAAATGACCAGTTAACTGGTCATTTTCAGAGCTTTTTTATTTATTTTTTTTTTCGTCCCCCGACCCTAATTTTGAAAAAAAATCCCGTAAATCAACTAATTAATTTTTTTTGGCCTAAGTATTACACACACTGTACATAATACTGGAGTCACAACATGTATGAGATTTCCAACGATGTGGTGTGTGCGATCAGCAAAGGCGCAGACCAGCCTACACATGAGTGCATTCTGATTGGGGGTTTTGCTAGTAGCTTGAATATTTGGGCCTCGTCGCGACAAAACCTGTCTTCGGGGTTTCCGACAAAGCGAGTTTCAAACCAGTCTTCTCAGCTACAGAGTCTAGCTAGAAAATTGAAATTTCACCTGTAGCAAGTTTACATATGATACTTTTCAAAAAGCGAATAACAAAGGCGCTGATCAGACTGAGCGGATGCGCAGACTGGTCTGCACCTGTGTTGTTCGCAAACCCCCGAAGACAGGTTTTCTCGCGTCAAGGCCCATTTTATGACACTTATGCCACTGACTGAACATTATTTGGAGTTTCTAAGCTTAAAAGGAGGCTGCACAGGCTCGTCTGAGTCTTCACTTGCCACAATACCACATTTTTGGAACTCAATATTAAACCACAATATACTTTAAGGATATTCATGTGGACAATATGGCGTGGTGACTAAAATCTGCGGGTGCTTTGAATTTCGAGCTGTAACAAGACTAATGTGCTCTTTTGCTCCGAATTTCAGAAATAATCATAAGAGTTGCATAATATAGGTTATATTTTTGTTACTGAATGAAATAGAAGCAAAAAATTAATAAGTCAAATATTACCTTGAAGTTAGCCAATTTTTGTCTATCCACTCTCCCATTTGTCTTCATCATAAATTTAAGCTTTTTGCACGAACATGTAGTGTAATATGTGATCTAGCAAACACGGAATATAAAATTTCCAAAATTCATTTCACAATTTCACTATTCTTGCTGATTCAATAGCACCTAATCCTCATACGATAGCCATTGGCAATAATATACATGTCAGTTATACAGGTAAGTTTACACACACACACACGTCTACTAATCTTTCTACTTCATAGCGAAATACAAAAACCGTGTGAGGGCTAAGCGGGTCTCGATTCGTGCATGTATCATCGTATTCTCGTGACACTATCTATATCATAGCAATTTGGTAGAGATGCACAGGCTTGGCTGAGCTTTCGTTGCTCGATAATGCGATAGGTTCCATAAGCTCATGTGCTGACTCATATATAGCTTGTGAGTCTTACAGTGCTTTTATAGTGCTGGTTAAAATCCAGTTTTGAGGCCCTGTCACATTACATAACATAGGTCCAGATAGGCATTTTTTCAGCGTAGAACTGTGAATGTGAATATTTTCTTATCTATAAGTCCAAACATTTGTTTTGGTGCTCAAATGAATCGTCTTCTTGAGAGGGATCTTTTGGGAAGCCACAGCTTATGTTTCCTTTTGAAATAAGAAAAATAAGTTGTGAAATCGCATGTGCGGATCCAGAGGGGGGATATGGGGTCCGCCCCCCCCCCCTGGAAAATCACAAGTTATATGGGTTTCTATAGAAATTACCCATTGGACCCCCCTCCATGGAAAAAGTTGCCCTCCCCCCTTGAAAAAGTTGGACCCCCTCTGAAACCTTTAAAAATAATAGTTTTCTTTGAAATAACCATTGGACACCCTCTGTAAAACTGTAAAATAAGCTGAGGACTAAAAAACAAAAAACAACGTTGTCAGAGCTATTTTCTGGCAAGTGGACCTGGACCCCCTGGCAATAATCCCTGGATCCGCGCAAGAATTGCATTATTATTTAGAGGCCTGCTCAATGTGAGTCTGCATTCCCTAATTTGATTATTACTTACCTGTACATCCTCACAGTCTTATCAGAATGCAAGTGAGGATGACCAGTAAATACCGCAATCACAGACCAATTCACCAGAGGCACAAAACAATGGCTGCCACACGACAGCAATTGCACAATTAGAGATAAGCAGCTCAGATGATTGCAAAAGTGTATAGTGCATTACAGAACAAGGACCTTATTTTGTGTCTTAGGTCTTCTTTTACTTCAAATGTCGACAGAGACTCTATCAGGCTGGACACGTTGGGTCATTGCTGGTTGCATCAACGGCATTAAAAGTTCTGCTATTATAGCTCTTTTTTCATTTGTGTGAGCTGCTTGTAACCATGTTTCTGTATTATTATATTTCCACTATTCAACCACTGTCACGATGCTTTGTGTGCTTCTATTAATCTGCTTGTTCTTAATCCAAAATCAGCCTGCGCACCAATACAGTAAATGGGTAGTGTGAACTGGCAAGGGAGTGCCTACGTGTACGCAAAAAATGCATGCGCGTACCACTCTGCGCAACCAGTATAGTTTCTTAAGCCACTAACTTTGATTTTCCTGAAGAATAAACTGGAAATATTGTATTAACTCTTTGCCCCCCCCCCCCCCTGGAAATGTTATGATACTCTTTTGTCGTCTGCTGCTTTTGCTGTTGTTGTTGTTTTTTGTTTTTGTTTTCAAAATCATCTTTTTCAATATAATTCTTTTAGGAATACCATTTGAGTGTCAAACAGATTGGATCCAGATTAGGCCCCACATATTGTCTGACCTGATCTGGGTCCAATCTGTTTGCAAAGGTTATCAGCAGATGACACTCAGAAGGTAATGAAATAATTGCGTGTCTTGGGAGCTAGTTTAAGCCATGTGAATGCTCTAAACCAGGGCTTTGCCCCCTGACCCCAATCTAGAGTGCATATTCTATAAAAAAAATTGCCTCAGGCTGGTATCAAAAGAGATGACAGCTGAGCTGCCACCTTTTTTTTTTTATTAAACATCACTCTCATTTTTAAATACATTTTTTTATTTTTATGTTCTATTCATAGTAAAAATTAATTAAACTTAATGGATTACTAGTATCAGCTCAATTTTTACTATAGTGTTTTCAGTGTATGGCAGTAATTACTCATACATTTTTCAGTGTGTTGCACTATGGGGATTGGCTGTATGTTGGTGGTTTGCTCGTTACTGGCCATGATTTTTGTTTTACTTCATTGTCATCCAGCAACTAAAAAGCTTTGTCCCCAGGCAGAGGTCATGCTAGCTTTTCGCGACCATGGAATTATAACGACTTCCTCCAATAAGACAGAACCCAATGTAACCTATACGAATCGGCTTGTGCTTGTTCATAATAGGAATTTCTGCTCATAATTATCTCGAAGCAAATATTATTTGGAGAACAAAGGTATTCTTTGTATTTTCCTATGAAAGCAGTTGATTGGTAGCCCTGTTCACAGGTGTTGATATATATGTACATTACGCCTAGCCGGCTATTTGATGAGTGTTAGGTGCTATCGAATAAGCAGGATTAGTGACCTTGTGAAATAAATTTTGGAAATTTTATGAATTCGTTTTGCTGGATTGCATATCACACTACATGTTCGTGTAAAAAACTTTTATTTACGATGGAGATAAATTGGAGAGCGGGTAGGCAAAAATTGGCTAACTTCAAGGTAATATTTGACTTATTTATTTCTTGTTTTTATTTCATTCAGCAACAAAAATATAAACTATATTATGTAACTCTCATGATTATTTCTGAAATTCAGAGCAAAAGAGCACACTGGTCTTGTTACAGCTCAAAATTCAAAGCACCCGCAGATTTTAGTCACCACGCCATATTGGCCACATGAATATCCTTAAGGTACACATTTAACCAATCATCTGTTTACCTTATGCTTGAATGACCTCTGTCCGCATTGCTTCATACTTGACATACGTCTGTTTGGTACGAATTGCAGTATACACCTGAAAAAAACACACTTCAGGGTAAATTTTACTGTGCTAGAAAAGAAGTTCTAGACAAGGAAGTTTTTTCTGAACAAAATTAATTGATAAAATGGCGGGGAGATGAGGACACACACACACACACACACACACACACACACACACACACACACACACACACAGAGAGAGAGAGAACGCGGCATATTCATTTCGAACCTTTTCGTCTAATAAATAGAGGATCTTACATGAGTGCTCATGTTTTATTGAATTTATTAAACGAGTTGGGGAAAAGAGATAAAATGCGAGGCTTGCCGAGCATTTTATCTCTTTTTCGCAACGAGTTTAATAAATTCAATAATACAAGAGCACGAATGTTAGATTCTATTTATCATATGACATTAAGATTACTTTGAAATCTCATTTCTGTCGTAAAAACGTTATAATTTTGTCATTATGTACGCATCGTTGTTATGGACGTCATAACGTTTCCCGAAAATCGATAAACCACTAGTGGTTTACCGATTTTATTTTATCACAAGCGGTAAATTCAATGCATATCAAATGAGAGTAAAATTGGTATTTTTATACAGTGAAAAAATATCGTATTTTTTCACTAGTGACTGATACGATTTATATTTTCACTGTAGAATAGAATAGAACTGTAGCAAAACAATGCTTTCTTGGCAATTTTGTGACTGGGATTTTTTAACATAAGGTTTTAAGTGAAGTATATTTGTCAAAAATAACGCTACGCATGTTGTGACGTCAACATCAAACATAGTGACGTCACTGTTTGACCTGGCGTAGCGCCAGTTTGCACGTGACGCCTACCCTAAGGCACACTCAGTAGACTTTCTTTAAATGCTGATTTCTTGCGTTTCATTCGTTAAAATATGATTCTAAGCCATTTTCTAGGTGCAAACTACGTTAACACCCAATGTTATACCCAATAAACACACTGCAAAAGTCAAATCGATCGAGAAACGACCAAGTAAAAAGTAAGGTTGTGATTTCTGTATTTCCGTTGAGTATAAAATAAAAAGAAAATTTACTTTTTCTCGGCAAATACCAAATATATTTCATCTCTTGCGGTGAAAATATCAGCATTTTCACTCGTGCTACGCACTCGTGAAAAATACTGATTTTTCTCACCGCACTCGATGAAATATATTTGGTATATATTTCATTTCTTGCGGTGAAAATATCAGCATTTTCACTCGTGCTACGCACTCGTGAAAAATACTGATTTTTTTCACCGCACTCGATGAAATATATTTGGTATTCACCTCAAAAAAGTAAATATCCTCTATTTATTGCGTGGCGTTATTTCACTCCCAGACGCGACGTCATATGATAAAAGTACTTTTGTCGAAACGGCATGTTGTAAAATCCACACAATGTCGAAAGCCGGGTAATTTCGTTAATCAATTTCGACGAATATAATTCATTATTTTTTCCATGAATAATCGTGAAGTCCACTTCTTAGTCGGTCAATGAACGCGTAGTTATTCTGGGTGAAGCGATGCTACTATGATAGATCTACCAGGTGATTCATCAATTGAGCGCAAATGCTCATCAATTCAGCGCAGAAAATGCCATTAATTGAGCGCAGGATTTCTATAGAGTTCAGAAACCCAGCTCATCAATTGAGCGCAAATATTTTGGGCAGTTACCTGTGGAGAGGTACCTGTATTTACCTTCCGTTAGTCATCTAATACATGACGGATGCACCAGGGAAGAGCTCTTTGACAACATTATGCATAGATACGGCAGGCGTCTGTTATAACGGTCCACATTTTGCGTAACAGACAGTATACTAATGGCATATAATGTCCATTCACCGCACCATGTATTGTATAGAGATGCATGAAAAATGTTGGGCAACACTTAAAAGTTCCATCTATAAGAATGCAGTCCAATGTCCGTCCCTCATACGAATAATTTCACCCATCTCCGTTAAAAATGATATTTAAAATGACAACCAACTGACTAAGTAAGAACCGTTACTTGTTGAGTATTTTATGGTGCACTCCAGCTGATATATTGCCCGCATGGGCTTGTATTTACTACAGGTAAGCCCATAACAAAATAATTATATAGGTGAGCGAGCACTGAATCTGCGCTCAATCGATGACATGGAAAAAATCATTTGCAGTCTCGTCAGACGCTTAACAAACAATTTACGCATGTGCGGTTAGTACCAAAAGTCGTATGTACTGGCCCATATATATGATGTGCAACGCTTTTAGCTTCTGAAACCAGGTTGAAATTTCAATCATGTGTCGTATTCGACACAAGTGTGTGTACGCGTGTCTGTGTGTGTGTGTGTGTGTGTGTGTGTGTGTGTGTGTGTGAGAGAGAGAGAGAGAGAGAGAGAGAGAGAGAGAGAGAGAGAGAGAGTAAAATGCGATTGTGTAAAAACTTTATTGTATTAGCGTTACTTTGCAGCCAGAAATATTAGTGATTCCCGCAAGGTCTGCATTCTACAGTTTTCCGGGCATCACACATTTATGGATGGATGGATGGACCTGGCGGCGAATCACGAAATTTGAAAATGTCTAATTGATTTAAAAAAGCGGCTTCATCAACTTGAGGCTCCACTGGAATGAACAGAACCATGTTGGCTACAAGAAACTTCTTGCTTAGGTTCGTTATAAACACATCACAAGACAAAGTATGATATGGAGACAGTCCCTTCAAACAGTAGCTGATTGAAAACAGTTACAATGCATAGTATCAACATGTATTATTTTTTATTGTACAAGCTTATAGATGCTAAATTCTATATGAATTGTAAACAAATATTATTTGTATCCTACCATGTTTAGTAAACAGCAGCTTTGTATTGTAAATGAACTTAAATATGAAAGGTATTTAGCCTTATCATGTTACTGACAATGTTTGTACAATGCTAGCAGCAGTTTACTGGATACATACAAATATTCATTTGCTTTTAAACTTTTAAATGTTTAAGTAACTGATTGAATCAAACATTCATCAGATGGGTGGGGAGGAGCAGGGTATATAGACATCCCAAGGTCTAATCTTAAAGAGCATCACAAGCTGCGCCAAATAAATTATTTGCATTCTGTAAGCAGGGCGTTAGCCTGTAACAGCCGGTTACTAATGTTAACATATCAAATTACGAATAAGTAAATTAAAACTATGAGCATCAAAAAGGAGACATTCAGCTATCTAATTATTTGACTTATTAATGAAGAACAAAAATTCAGTTTCCTATTGTGCTATGTGCATTACATTAGTTGAATTACCTTTTACATTTGGTAATTGTGACAAACAACACTTGTAAGTGTTTTCTGTGTTCCTCATATTTTGCCCTCAAAGGAATTAGTTGAGTTTTTATGCCCCTCCAAAGGAACTTTGGAAGGCATATAGTTACCACATCTGTCAGTCCATCCGTCTATCCCTCTTTGTGTCAGGTGCATATCTCCTATATTTTTGAGGTAGGGATCCCAAATTTGGTGTGTGGATGCATCTTGGGAAAACAAACCTTGTTTGTTGTATGAGTCAATTGAGTATGTTAGTATAAGTCAATTGATTATGTTGTATAACTTAATTTAAACCAGTTGAAAACTACAAAGAGAAGTTGTTTAACTAAATGATGATAGCCACAATTACCACTAAAATATTATAATTACATCCATGTAATGTCCATATCACCACAGGAAACCGTATTAATGTTGAACAGCTTTCAAATTTAGTAAAGGCATCCCGTATGCAGACTCTAGTAGAAGGACAACTGATAAGCTAGTTTTGTGTCTTCTTTCTGTTGCGCAAACTTTCAATTTTCTTATTCTTAAATTGATATAGTAACATATGTTACAAGCTGTAACAGGCTTAACACCACAGCTTACAGAGTACAAACATCTCGTATTTGATGCACCTGGAAATGTTATTTAATATAGAATACACACATGTCTGCAGAATTCCAAACGGGTTCGGGATGGAGCAGGCCATTACTCAGATTGCAGTTATAGTTCTGTCTGATAATTCTACTGATTTTGATGAGATGAGATTAGCAATTATTTTGCCACACAAGCAGACATAATGATAGATATTGTATATGACTTTTATAAGGACTAGTTTAGATATTTACATTTAACCAAAACAAATACTCAATTGTTATGTTAAAATAGAAACTATTATTTTCCACGTCACCCTATCTATATTTTAGTATTATACGAGGGGTTATCAGAAAGTTCGCGGAAAATAGTTGCCATTTCTGCATATTTTGATCGATAGAGCTGGAATTACAGCACATAATACTGCAACACATATGCAGATGATCGGTAAACAACATTCTTGATGTTAGTCCTCTACGTGCGTTACAGCTGTCATCAAGGCAACGCTATATAGTGCGAACCGGCCCATTTTACGTTGCATTTTGACGTTTTACTACACAACCAATCAAATTTCAAAGTTTTGTAAATTTTGTTATGCTGTGATAGCCCATATTGCGATCATTGCACATTCATCGCCATATTGACTCTTCTTCTATGCAAACTTTCAAAGATTATTTCTAACGGATGGTGTTCCGAATCAAAACAAATAACAGTACTGTCAAAAGGCAAAGCTTTCATATAATACCTATCGAATTGGGCTCCTTACAACTTGGGGCAGTGTTGTTTAATTGCTCATATAAGGCAATATATGTAAGACAAGATAACACACTTTGTTTTTTTCTATGAGCCAAATGAGTGTGTAATTACAACTAGATTAAAAGCATTTTAAAAATGCACAAATCAGCTGTAAAAGCAAATGATATTGTTCACAATTACCATTTTAAGGGTAGTTTTAATTCAAGTAACATACATAACGCATTGGGATGCTGTAATTTTGCTTTAAAACTTTTATATGTAGCTTAGGTTTCAACAGGCAGACTATAGGCGTAATTTAAATAGTTAGTTTAATGCCTTCTTTCAGCACAGACTTTTACTTTTCATTTTCTGAATTTTATATATACAGGATCTTACATGAGTGCATATGTTTTATTGAATTTATTAAACGAGTTGGGGAAAAGAGATAAAATGCGAGGCTTGCCGAGCATTTTATATCTTTTTCGCAACGAGTTTAATAAATTCAATAATACAAGAGCACGAATGTTAGATTCTATTTATCATATGACAAATACTTTGAAATCCCATTTCTGGCGTAAAACCGTTATTTTGTCATTATGTACGCAACGTTGTTATGGACATGATAACGTTTCCCGTAAATCTATAAATCACTAGTGGTTTATCGATTTTATTGCATGGTGTTATTTCACTCCCAGACGCGACGTCATATGATAAGGTAACATATGTAATAGACTGTCAGTGACAAACACCCCAGCGTACAACGTGCAAACATCTCTAGTTCTACGCAGCTTGAAATGCTCTTTTAAGATAGGATATGTCTGCAAAATTCCCTAGAGGGTATCAAAACCATTCTCAGCCATCAGTCTAACAACGATACATTGCCATTTTGGTAACATATATTTTAGGATTTCCCCCTGAGGGAGAAATTAAAATCTCTTTATTTTGATAGAAAACCCTTACAACTTTTAACACAGAGTGTAAAATTCTTCTTTGAGCAAAAATATGAAAAGATAATTTTTGGATAAAAAATCCGCGGGGGTTTTCTCCCATTTTATTTTTTTGGGGAAAACCCACGGGGGAACCCTGTTGGGGATATTTTTTCCTTTAGAGGCACAAAATTATGCTGAAAGTTTTTGATTTACCTTTTATTTTGCATTGTGATGAATAATAATTAAAAAAAGTCAATTTAATTTTTTCATAAAACCCTGCGGGGTTTTACCCCAACAATCTGAAATGGGAGAAAAACCCTGTGGGGGAAATTCTAGAATTAATGCTTAATATTAATTTTCTTCAAACTGTACTATCAGACATACTAATTCTCGATAAATATTTGATATTAATTTTTTATAAAGCCCAGCAGAGTTTCCCCTCATATTGAAATGTTGGTGAAAACCCCTTGCGGGTTGGAAAAACCCTGTGGAGTTTTTGAAAAAAAAAACACGTTTTTTTAAAATTTGACCATTCTTTTCACCATGATGGCATATATTTTTTATAGTCATAATATTATATGTTTTGCTCCTTTATGTCATAGATTGTATTATAGTGGTTTTGAGTCTTTTGCACCCCTAGAAAGATGATGTGATTTTGCCAAATTCTTGTGTGGCCGAGAAAACAGGTGGCTGTTGTATACAAAAAACTTTGTGACGTCACAAACATATATCCATAATCTGAATGTCGAACACGGAAACCCCCAGCACACTGAATTGTCTGTATGTTCGCTGAATATGCATGGTTATAAATATTCGAAGGTGACCAGTTTACTAATTTTTTGCAGAAACTACTATATTATCGGATTGTATATTTGTATGAAATGTGGCAACGACAAAAAGAAGCATTTGACCTTTTTTAGATGGCTACACAAGTTTTGACTGTATGCGTGCTCCCCGAGGCAAAGGACAGCTTTGACCAGGGGGAGTAACTGTTTTTGTGAAAGATTTTTTTAGTAAATTATAATTGTAAGATTAAACGAGACTTACACAGTAAGTTTAAGTTTGGTCAAGATTTCATATACCATGAATACCCTGAGGGTTCACATAGAGTACGAGTCACGTGATCGCTGGAAATTCATACTTGAAAGCCAAGAAAATATTTCTTGGACCCAGCAAACCCAATAATATGGCAGGGTGAAACGGTGGGTATGCGAATCCTAAGGGATCATGGTATATGAAATCTTGATAAAACTTCAACTTATTGTGTCAGTTTCGTTTAATATTACACTTTAATCCCCATCAATATCCTTATGGGTCCCCAAAGAGAATTTAGAGTTGCTGTGTTCAAGAATAAACACACGGGAGCTTACCAAATATGTTGAATTGCTTCATATTATAAGTGTATTTTCACTAGCTGAAATACATGCATCTATCAACTAACGTTTGTCCTCCAGATACTCATCTGTTAACATCAATTTTCTTCAGCAGGTACAAGTCCAGCAACGTAAATCCGTAACAGTTACATCCCTGTATATAATCAATTACAAAAATATCCAATTTCCTTCAAACTTAATAATATTTACATCTCAAATGCACCTTATGCTCTCACAGTACTAATGCATTTCCTATATAGTTTAATGCTCAAAATACACACGTTATTTCTACAGGACATCTCCCTGATCATTAATCAACACTCATTCCTGTTCAAAAACTCAAGAGAAACAAAATAAACAGTGAAAGCCCAGATTTCGCCAGATTGATTTTCTAAAATATTTTAGAGTTTGTGGAGACAGTACTTTTTTTTCAAATTTCCTGCCGCTCCGGCTCAGGAATACACTGACCTGGAAAAATACTTTTCCAAAAGTGGAAACAATACAGAATTAACTGAAACTTACAGGAGCTGTCTGGCTAAAGAGAGCTTCTAGTATGTAAAATAAATCATGACCAGGTATCAGCAAAGCAAAAATTGGGGTTGACCAAAGTACCTCTGTACTTGTTTTTAATGCTTATAAATCCTATTGCACCTGCACTCACGGTGCCTAATCGAACAGTGATACCTTGAAGATTACATTTAACATTCTTAATTGAAAACCTACCTATCTGCATATAAAGCTTTCTATAATAAAACAAAATAGCACACAAAAGGTCACCTTGAAGAACTCAAGATACAAAACATGCCTCAAAGATATTCCTACACGGACAGCCGTTTTCGGCTATTTTTTTTAGGAAAACATTATTGTTTTACAGAAAGATTTAAATCTCAGATATCTGACTTTAAAAGAAGGTTTAAACAATTTTTAAAAACTTGACGTGGATATGACATAGAAATATTAAAAAAAAGTAAGGAATCTAGCTCAATGCAAATATTTATCTAGCGCCAGATAAGTAAAAAATGCACAGCAGATGCGATTCATTTGAATAAACCAATGCAGAATAAGCTGAAGAAAAATGTATTTTGGCCAACAAACGTTTAACATGCCTAATCAAAATGCGCATAAATATCTACAAGTACATTTGCAAAGAGTATGCAATGTATATTACACCACATATCAGTGTAATATAGAATCTAAGCCAGTAGCAGTGTGACTAAATATAGAATTTAAGCTGACAGCAATGAGACTACGGATGAACAGCTCACACGGCTAATTGACATCAGCAAAAATATCAAATCAGCCATAATCAGCTGCTAAAAGCTGGCAAAAGTGGTCAGTCCTGAAGGATGTGCTTGAAAGATACAATCGAAAGTGTGTTATTCTTTTTTATAATTATGTGCTGGCTCGCTCCGTTTGATACACTATGTCAGGTACAGTGTAAAGGTGTGGTAGGGGTATGGTTTTCCAACAACAGCAGGACAAGACGCATATTAGTGTAAGAAGTGCTTTCTTTAGTTATTCAATCCAGATATATAGTCCACAGACATGACAATAGTTTGGTAATCTATGTGTGCGCCAAATGCCTCTCGATGTTGATACTGTACGGTTCAGTACTGTGATCATCTGGTTGCATACATCGGCTGTTGTGACTAACCTTGCAGGTCCTCGGTAAAGAAGAAAACCGTTTAATTCACATTAACAATGCACTGGGCAGTTAGTAACAACCTATTTCTATTTTTAAATGCAAGTTCCTGGCTTCCCTATTTAACTGTGCGATGGCTTGTCTTCAATGTCAATAAAATGCATTTCCTACAGTCTGTTTCCCTCGAGCAATATTCAATCTTTGCCAGCAAAATCATCAAAAATTATCAAATTCAGCACCTTTCATTTCTATTTTTATCATAATTTACATATTCGTCAAAAAATCAAAACAAACCCAGCCTGCGTCATTCAGACTATAACAACAAGCGTTCAGAAGATATGATCAAGTTATTTATTCAAGGTCTCACAGTACTAATGCATTTTCCCCATATAGTTTTATGCTCAAAATACACACGTTATTTCTACAGGACATCTCCCTGATCATTAATCAACACTCATTCCTGTTCAAAAACTCAAGAGAAACAAAATTAACAGTGAAAGCCCAGGTTTCGCCAGATTGATTTTCTAAAATATTTTAGAGTTTGTGGAGACCATATTTTTTTTCAAAGGGGGAGTTCCGCCCTATATGAAATTTACATAGGGTTCTGCCCACGCACAGAATTTTAAAATTTTGTAGAAAGTTTGTCTATTTCATGTGTGTTCTATTTGTGAGATATTTACCCATTCATATATTTTAGTTACCAAATTTAAATAATTTTAAATTTAAAAAAAAAATGGACACCCTAATTAAAAGTGGCCCTAGGCGACAAAGAGTTTTGATTTTTCAACCTAATTAATTCTCAACATGATGCCTAGTAATTTGTTATTATGTATGTACCACACATATATTTCAATGTATACAATAAACAAGTCCACATCAAATTTTGTTCGAAGGTACCCCTAAATTTAACATTTTGAAAATATTTTCAACAAATTAAATTGTCATTTTTGCCTAGTTGCTGTTCTTGTCAACTTATGAAATTTATATCAAATTTGACTACACATGTGTTTGTTATAATCATAAAATCTCAAGAAAAATAAAACCGGTAAAATGGAGTTTTCTGAATTTCTATCTTAATGGTCAAAATTTTGCAGAATCTAAAAATCAAGATTTTATGTAAACTTCTAGCAGTATGCTCAATTTACATAGAGTTCTGTTCTGCACAGGCATAGATCGTGATGATATGCAAATTGACTGATTGGCTTATAAGTATTTTGTTTTATATTGCTTTTCATTGGTTGGTTACAACATTTCGTTTTATGTAGTATGTGATTATAGGGTACCCCCAAACTCAGCCCAATTTACATCTATCAGAAATCAGAATTTCTAAAACTGATAATTATTAGAATAATTTGTGAGTGCTAGCTTATGTGTGCGGTACACACATTACCATATCTATTACATAAAATGTTTAAAATAATGTTGCTTTTGGATTATTTACTCAAATTCAGCTGTAGAAATTATATCAACAATGTTTGGGTTTTAATTATAGTGTGTTACAGTTCTTGTCAACCTTTCCAATCTATATATAATTCGACCATATGTGTAAGGGTAATATTCACAAGACTTGAAGCCCGGAAATATATTTTGTTTGAATGGCGAGTCAGACGTTTGTTAAATGAATGAATATTATTGAATTCATTATAAATATTATGCCCAGTTTTACAGAATTGTTTAGTATGTCAGCACTATGATTATGAGGTCATTTGAGAATCAAATTCTTGATTCTATAACCATGATGTCAATAACAGCACAAAGACTGTTTCACCCCGTCTAATGCCAGATGTTCAGTATGTATACATTCAAAAATTTGCAAAGTGTTTCTTTAATATTCGAAAATCTGTTTATAATCTTAAAACGTATCATTTTTATTTTCATCAACTCTATTTCTATTTATTAGAGCAGTTTTATAGCTTTTATTGAATAATAATGATTTTAAGTGGGGTTTATGATAAGTATTTTGGGATACTCTTTTGAAACGTTTTGGCGGACAGAACTTAATGCAGGAGAAATAACCACAATCAATACCAATTAAGATACAATGCAATTCAAATAGGATTCTGTAAACCATTCATTAAATTGTACACATTGAGTGACTAAAGGACTGCAAAATAAGGATACTATTTAAATAATGTGGGAACAGATCATTCCATAATAGAAATGAACTATTAAGTTTTAAAACTTAAGACTCAGTTTCACTCAGTCTCTGCATGACACTAAATGGAAAGTTCTGCAGCTCTCACTCTATGCCTCCTAGCGCTGGCTTAAATGATCTTCTACTTTCTGCTGAAACTATATACATGTATTCCAGAAGGACCAGAATTTGAAAATATAACACTCCATCAATGTATGGGGGAAAGTTTAACCCAGTACAAAGAAAGCTGGTGTGAAATCCATGTTCACTGAAAAAAGAACCAACCAAAATAGTGAGAACGTACACAATTTCTTAAACACTTGACCTAGTTCAACTTACTTTATGAGAATTAATGAAAAGTATGCATAGTCCTGAACCAATTTACCCTAAATATTTGATTCAGAGGGACATAAGATAGAGGAAATTCTAGGTGCAATAGGAACATAGAAAGTAGATGGAGACGATGAATTACCTAGCATATATCCTAATCTGTTTTTTTTTTCAATGGCTGAAAGACATTAAGAGCATAAACACCTGTTGGCTTCAGTCCAAAAAAAATTTGGAAACCAGTGGAAAATCTATTTACAAATGATATTTGCTGGACATCCAGCCGTACAACTAAGTTCTGGACGGAGTGCTACTTATCAAGTGCTGCTTACAAAAATGCCAGTTTTATACTATTGAATTAGCTAAAACTTCTGACATCAACATATCTTGGACCTAATTTGGATGAAGATACTAAATAGTGATAGTCAATGCGATTTTAGAATAAAACTGGTGGAAAATCTGCGGTTTGTAAGACCAAACTGGAATATTTTATATGAAATCACTTGTGAATCAAAACTGACTTAACTTATTGCATGCAAACTATAACACTGTTACCGGTGCCCAAATTTTATTAAAATTTACATGCATAAAGAGGATGTATTTGACCTACTTTTCTGAAAAGATAATGGGTTGACAAAAACTGGAACATGGTAAATATTAGGACAAAATCCCCTATAGGCACTAACTTTAGTGTTCAATATGGGGATATTTCAAATTTTGATGGGTCAGAAAAAAATTATCTAGATGTATTCATACAAATTAATGGTAGTAAGGTATACCCTGGGGAGTCTTCTTTCATATTCTCTTCAAAGAATGTAGCAGCCAATAATGTTAATGATTTGAGACTGATATTTAAAAGGTCATATATTAGTACAAAAAGGGTGTACATAAAAGGGTGTAGCCTAACAATATGGGGATATTTCAAATTTTGATGGGTCAGAAAAAAATTATCTAGATGTATTCATACAAATTAATGGTAGTAAGGTATACCCTCGGATGTCTTCTTTCATATTCTCTTCAAAGAATGTAGCAGCCAATAATGTTAATTATTTGAGACTGATATTTAAAAGGTCATATATTAGTACAAAAAGGGTGTACATAAAGGTGCCCCCCTGTAGCCTAACAGTCTTCGAGGAATAAAATAATTTCATTTTTGTAGTTGTTATAACGTATGTTTTCAACATACAAAATATTATTGAAATCCATGCGTAAGCAGATTTGGAACCCCCCCTTTCCCGCAGCTCCGGCTCAAGAATACACTGACCTGGAAAAATACTTTTCCAAAAGTGGAAACAATACAGAATTAACTGAAACTTACAGGAGCTGTCTGGCTAAAGGAGAGCTTCTAGTATGTAAAATAAATCATGACCAGGTATCAGCAGAGCAAAATTGGGGTTGACCAAAGTACGCCCGTACTTGTTTCTAATGCTCATAAATATTATTGCACCTGCACTCACGGTGCCTAATTGTACAGTGATACCTTATCATAATCAAATGCTCAAGATTGCAGATTGGAAACAGGACTTTCCCTGTACAGGTTTATCATGAAATTTCCTATATGTGCTATTTTGTGTCCACCCTGCTGAGTTCAGAATTGCATTCAAAGTAGCACCCTTAGCCTTAGCATGTGATGCTGCTGCTGCCCTTGTGCTATGAGGTTTAAAACATTTGACATCAATTCCTAGATTCCTTACCGAGTTGTGGCAATTAGACCTTATGATCCCCAGGGATCACTACAACAATACAAATTAGCAATACATTAGAAAGAAAAAAACCGTTAAGCCAAACAAACAGACTCATCCAACTTTTGGTCCAAATTTCGCAAAATAAGAAATAAATTACATCACTGATACGAGACTCAAAATCATCTTTTCATAAAAGCTTTGCAGATAAACTCAAGTCTGGATCTATCTCTTCCAGGGATCGGTGACCTACTTTAAAGTCATTTATTTCTTCTAAATCATTTCTACCATGATGGTATCTACGTTGGTGAATTTGAAAAGACATTGATAAAACGCCCTTTACTATTTATCTATGATTTTATTAACCCGAAACAGGTGCATAATTTCACGGTTAATGAACAAGGTATTGTTACCTTCAATCGACTTACGTTTTATACGAATTTTGCATGAACTATTGCAGATAATGAAACGTTTAGTAACATCCTACTGACTAGTCTGCATCTGTCTGTTTCGTAAGAGACTGCATTCACTCTTGAATTTTATGTCTGTGGTGGCGGATCAGAGAAAGCAAAAAAGATGGAAAAAATAGGACAGACAGAGAGGTAGTTATCGAGAAAAGTATAGAAAGAAAGGAAAGATTGCAACCCGATTTTCAGATCTTCATTGGGTGGTCAGACCAATCCGGCTACAGTAACTGCCTCTGGGTATGGTCGCCCAACTGGCACAGCTCTGAAAACCCTCTGATCCTACATGCGGGTTGCCCCCTCCCCTTATTGAGAAGTTAG
The DNA here is from genome assembly GCA_964019695.1 of Loripinus fragilis. Lineage (NCBI taxonomy): Eukaryota > Metazoa > Mollusca > Bivalvia > Lucinida > Lucinidae > Loripinus > Loripinus fragilis. Next base: position 42,870,658 of record OZ026530.1, on the reverse strand, counting down.
AATGTAAGACTGGACAACCCCTGCTTGAATAGTACCAAGTCAGGGGCCTCAGCTATAGTAGCTGGTAAAGAGTTCCATGCCTGGATTATCTTGGAAAAGAAGCTGTATTTAAATGTATCTGATTTGGCAGGATACTGCCGGAGCTTCTTGGAGTGTAGTGCCCTAGTATGTGTGCTGGCTGGGGACAGATATTCTTCTGCCAGGATGTCGACTAGGTCATTTACGATCTTGAAGAGCATGGTGAGTTTTATCTTCTTTCGTCTAGACTCTTGTGTTTCCCATTGAAGATCTCCTAGCATTTCTGTCACACTGCTGGTATTGTGATACCTGTTTGTACAGTACCTGGCAGCCCTCCTTTGTACCATTTCCAGCTTGTATTTTGATTGTTCTGTGTGTGGGCTCCATACAGAGGCAATATTCCAATGTGGGCCGAACTAGTGCTTAGTAGGCTGCAGCTTTTGTGTCTGTGTTGCTGATCCGCATGTTTTTTTCGGAGAAATCCAAGGGTACAGTTGGCCTTCTTCACTATTCGGTCTATGTGGTCCTTCCATAGGAGGTTGTTTGACAGGTCCACTCCTAGGTACTTTGCAGTGGTCACTTCTTCCAGTTGATGCCCTTTCAGCGAATAACTATAGCTAACGGGACTTCTTGTGACTCGCAGCACATTACATCTGTCCGGGTGAAAAGCCATCCTCCAGGTTGTCTCCCATTGAGCTAGGCAGTGTAAATCATGCTGGAGTCGTTGACAGTCTTGCATACTATTGATCTTCTTGTAGATGATGCAGTCATCCGCGAATAATTGGGTTTTTGAGTTCACACTTGCAGGCAGGTCGTTGATGAAGAGAAGAAAGAGTAGTGACCATAGTACTGTTCCTTGGGGGCACATCACTAAGCACTGGTGCTTTCTCAGATGTCGCTCCATCCACGATGACCTGCAATGTCCGTTGTCTTAGGAATGATGTAATCCACTGGTGAGTGCTACATCGGAATCCGTAGTGATCAAGCTTGCCCGGGAGTCTTCTATGGGATACTCAGTCAAAAGCTTTGGCCAAGTCTAGTATAACAAGATCCATCTGGTCCCCTTTGTCAATTTTCTCTGCAAGCTCATGGCATAGTGTGAGCAGTTGGGTTTCGCAGCTACGCCAGGTCCTGAAACCATGCTGGCAGTCTGTTAGTATTTGATGCTCTTCAAGGTGTGCCATTACACTGCTGGTGATGATGTGCTCCTGCAGCTTACAACAGATGCTAGTCAGCGCTACTGGTCGGCAATTACTAGCCTTGAACCAGTCTCCTTTTCTGTAAAATGGGGGTCACATTTGCTGACTTCCAGTCCTCTGGTACCTCCCCAAGTGTAAGAGTCCTCTGGAATATTATAGTGAGGATGGGGGCAATGACGTCAGATAAGTTCTTAAGAATGCGTGCAGGTATCATGTCAGGTCCGCTTGCCTTGTGAGGGTTTATCTTCTTCAGAAGCTTAAGGACACCTTCTTGGCTGATCATGATATTTGGCATTTCTGGATAAGGGTTCCCCTCTAGGACTGGAGTGTCCTCATCTTCTTTCCTTTTGGTGAAGACCGACTCATACTGCCTATTAAGGATGTTAGCCTTGTCAACCGGATCAGTATGAATCTTTCCTTGGTCTTTAAGAGGGGCGACTCCACTGTTGTCCTTCCGCAGTGATTTGACAAATGACCAGAAGCGTTTTATCTTTCCAGTTTAGTCAAGTGGTTACGGTACAGAGTTCACAACCAAAAGTTCGAGTCCACGTGTGTTCTTGTTTTCTTTCCACATTTATTCGATTTTTTTAAGTTCATTTATTATAGATGTACCACAATCTCTGAGTAATGTCCTTTGGATAATTATATTTCAAAAGGTTGATGCGTAATGCGTAAAATGAGCCAGTCTGTCTGGTACATCTATAAGCGTCAAAACGTTATAGTATAATGTACGTAATAAAACGCCTGAAACCCATTTTTCTGGATCCGTATTTCAAACATTGTAAATATGGTCACGCTTCAAAGCTTTTTGTTTATTTATACTTCAGGTTGTTATTGTCAATTTTGTAGGATGCTCACCGAGAATGTTTACCGTACGCTCAATATGTGAAATTGATTCTCTGTGCTTTTGACATATTTTTAAAAGTAATCGCAGATATTTTGCCTAAGTGCCAAGACTTCCTGCATACTTTTATTCAGATATTTTCCCACTGAACAAACAACTTTTTCAACCGTATGCTTTGGAACACAATTTTCAGAGAGACTGGCTCATTTAACGCGCGTTACGTATCAACCATTTGAAATAGAATGATCGAAATGTCATTACTCAGAGGTCGTGGTGCATCTCGTTTAATAAATGAACGTAAACGAATCGAATAAAGAAAGAAAAAAAAAACACGTGCACGTGGAATCGAACGCATGGCAATTTTGTTTACAAAGTTATTAAGGACTTAGAATCGATAGACCACTTGTTTATTAAATCCTATCGGCACGATAGTGTACAAGTTTATGTTTTACTAAACAATTGTAAACAAAATATTTCGTCACTGTCACTTTTGGTTGGCACGACAGTACTTGATACCACTTTGAACAGACACTTAAATAATGTTATTATTATTGTTTGTGGACAATGTGAGCCATGGTCAAGTACCCCGGTCTTACTGTTCGCAAAAGGCACTCGCATTAAGAAGCAACTTTTTTTTTAAAATGAAAAACGATTGGTCACCTTTATATGGGTTTGGCATTGTTTGTCCTGCCAATACATGTACATGACAGAGGCCGTGAAAGATGGCGGCGGTCCTAGTACCCCATATCCTTTAAGTAAGTTGAAAAATACCCCATATCCCTAAAAGAAATATAGCAAATTATAGAATGCATTGTATCCCCATATGCCTAAAAGTCAGTGCATGTATCCCTAAAATTACCTACCGGTAAGTCTTTACAGATTGTCCCCAATGCAGGGTGACCTACTGTAATACGGTATATAGACGAAAAGGATCATATCCGTGCTAAACTGCTTTTCCTGAGCCATATCTGCTCAAGAAAAGGAGCCTATACCCTTAATGAGACACAGTGAAATCAAAAGGTAAGTAAAATTATAAATTTCATTAATCGCATGAAGAAAATGGCAAAGGATCAGAACAACAATGAAGCTATGAGATGATGCAGATTTTTATAGCACGACGCATTCTTCATTGCTACGGCATCCACAGACGATTACGCAACAAAAACACTTTGTTGAACAGCTTGGGCTGTTTTCGTAATTGTTTTTGGTCTTTTGTTAAGAATTTATGTGGCAACTGATATATGCATTTCCCAGACCGAATTATACGCTATTTTCTCTATACATAGCACGCAAGGGAGTATAATCTGGCTAGCGATCCCTTTTGTCTTTAGCTAATTATCATATATGGTTTCTGTCTACGAATCCTAAATGCTATTTCTTACTTTTATAACCTATAGGCTCCCACGGCACTTAGTTAAAAACATATGAGCCGCGACATTATATTTCAAACAATTTGGTATGTGCGACCAGCAAAGGCCCAGACCAGCCTGCACATACGCGCAGTCTGATCAGAGCCTTTGCTAGTCGCTTGAATATTCTATACGTGTTAAGCTACTGACCGAACAGCATTTGGAGTTTCTAAGCTTAAATGGAGGATGCACAGGCTCGTCTGAGCTTGTCAAAATGCCTCACAGTTGGAAATGATATGGTTTCTGGCTACGGAGCCTATAAGCTGTTTTCTACTTTTTTAACCTTTGGGCTCCCATGACACTTAGTTGAAAACATAGGCTCCTGTGCTACGGGCACGACTCATTATCATGTGCAATAAAAAGGCCATTATTGCTCTCAACGAATAGACTCCTTAGGGGTCTTGTTTTCACAAACGACACTTTTATCTATGGAAAATCAATTTTAAAAGCAAAGCAAACAATTTAAGTAAGGGAAAATAATGTTACATTTTCTGTTGCGAAGTAGGCCGTCAAAATTGACAGAATCGTTTATATTTTTCATTTTCCAATCCAAACTAAATCGCCAAAATACAGTGCAGTCTTTTTTGTTCAACTTTGTAGCCGTGACTTGATATCAGCCTTATAATATGTTTCAATCAGCCAATGATTAAGGTGAAGTAAGAGACGATTAGAAGAGAGCCAACTTACCCTCCCTCTTTTTCAAACAAGTTTTCCAATGGGCAACGATCGCTCAGCATAGTGTTTTGAGATACCATAATTCATGATGCTTAAAGGCAGTTAACTCTGAACTTCAAACAGTGACCAGGAACTAATTAAACAAGACCAAACTCTACTCTGGACTTGCGTAGTTTGTGCACATCTTTAATGTGTGAACAACCAATATGCAAAGATCAAATATTCAGGAATGAAATCTGGTTAAGCTTCATTACACCAATTGTATCTACAGTAGGTTGTGTAGGTATTACAAAGTCTAAGTTCAACACTCAAAACAATGATATCAAATGTGCACAAAATATTGAGTGCACATGATCAATGTGTGAACAATCGTAATACAAAGTTTGAAGATAAATGATGAAAACTGCTTGAGTTAAAGATTACACAAACCAGTTATCCCTTAAGCTTTTCTGATGGAAAACATGTGTAAGTTCAACAGACCTAAAGATAAAAAATATTTAAGAAATTTGCACAAAAAGAGGTGTATATGTTCAATTTATGAACAATAAATATGCAAAATTTAAATAATAAGGAATGAAACTTGTTTGAGTTACACATTACACAATCTAAGCAGTTTAAGCAGAAAAATGTATATGTTCACACCCGTCAAAATGAGAAAATATTTATTAAAGGTGCACAAAATAGGAGGTACATATCTTCAATGTGTGGAAAATCATTATGCTAAGTTTAAATAAAAGGGAAGAATACTTTTTGAGTTACAGATTACACAAACTAGGCCATACTAAGCATTGGGGTGTAAAAATGTCTATGTTTACCACCCATCAAAAATGAGAAAATATTCATTAAAGATTCACAAAATAGTAGGTGCACATCTTAAATGTATGATCTATCATCATGCACAGTTTGAATAAAAAGGAAAAATACTGTTGGAGTTACAGATTACACAAACTAGGCGCCCCCTAAGCATTTAGGATGAAAACATGTCTAAGTTAAACAATCGCCAAAATGAAAAAAATATTAAAGGTCAAAAAAAAATAAAAGGTGCACAATTAAAATGTGTGAACAATCATTATGCAGAGTTTTAATAAAAAGGAATGGATACCGTTGGAGTTACAGATTACACAATATAGGCACCCCCTATTGTTTTTGGATGGAAAAAATGTCCAAGTTCAACACCCGTCAAAAATGAGAAAATATTTTATCAAATGTGCACAAAAAAGAGGTGCACATATTCATTCCATGAACAATCACTATGCAACGTTTAAAACTTAAGGAAGGAAAACTGTTACGGTTACAGATTACACAAACCAGGTACCCTCTGAGCATTTTGGATGGTAACATGTCTAAGTTCAACAACCGTCCAAAATGAGAAAAAAGTCGTGAAATGTGCACAAAATAGAAGGTGCACATCTTCAATATGTGAACAATTATTATGCAAAAGACCAGTGTCTTTAAGGCCTGTTTCACGGCCACTACGAATTTCCTTCAAACTTTGTGTAATCAAACTAGTATGTCGTAGCTATAATATCATGAAATGTTGGATCATTAGATGAAGTTTTCTGACTTGTTTATTCATTTGAAGTGGGTGGGGTAATTCCACACCGAACAGGGTTACGTTACAAAAACGACTATATTTTTTATAACCATATGTAGCTGGGAATCAGACTTTTCATGATTATTTATGGGATAACGGATATAAAATATAACGTTAATGTCATTTTAAAATATTTATAAATGATAAGTATATACTAACTTGAACGTCATACTAAATTTTTTGTATTTATTCTTATCCAACTTTACGAAAAACCACAACATCTTTTCATGCTTAATGCGATACAATTGATGTTTAGAAGTAACATAGAATATTAGATGGTGATTAAAAAATTATGAAGATTTGTTTCCATGGTGGTTATTTAAAGAGTTATCTGCCCTCAAAACCAGGAGTTTTCTTTTTTTCAATTTTTTAGAGTGTGTATACATCCATTAGATATTTTGGTTACATCATTGATTATAATTTAAACAATGATTGTTTATAGTGTGTAGAATGAAACAAAAGTTTCAGATTGCCGACTTGACCTTGTTGTCAAAGGTCAAGGTCCCACCTACTTAAAACTTGTCTGCGGCTCGAAACGTGAACACCTCTTTCAATATGTTTACCTAGAGAGTTCATATTTGCTACAATGACTGCCTATTATGTGTATACTACAACAAAAGACCCAGAACATGGATATGACCTTGAAAGCTAGGGTCAAAGACTAATATTCTTGAAATCTGCCCAGCTGCTCATCATACAAACTCCTCTTTTGTGCATTGATGGGGTGGTTTCATGTTTAGCATAGTAATTGCATATGGTGTGTAGCTTAAAACGAAGGTTTCAGATAGCTGATATGACCTTGTGTTCAACGGTCAAGGCCACACATACTTAAAACCTGCCATTTGCTCTAAATGCAAATATTTTGACTCTGACTTTTGAGTCATAGGTCATAGCAGCAGTCTGAAACCATTGATATCTAAACACCTTAGAGAATTAGTGTGCCAAATACATATTAGCTTCATCGAAACTAACAAAAGATACTCATTTTACAAGCCATAGAACCAGAATTTAAATATTTTTGAATTTTAAATCTTTTGCCCTTGACATTTCGACTGGAACACAGCGAGTTTCTTGTCATCTACATACCTTATACAGACAGTTTCGTAAATATGAATATCCTCCAGGGAATCAGTAAGAGGAGTGACATTAGAAGCCAAACCTGATAATATATATAAATAGGTCATTTGCATTCATAGCACCTCTGTCATAGAATACAGAAGTTCATGTTTCGAGCTGTAGGACCGATTCTACGTATCTTTGACCTTGACATTTGATCCCAAGGTCATATTCATTCTCTGAAACCCTTCATTCTAATGTACCCTTTTTAAGCAATCATTGGACTTTATATATGGACATCCTCTATCAAAAATGAATGAGCTCATATCAATGTTTGTAAGAATTATTTGACCTAGACCTTTGACTCCAAGGTCAAAGCAGTAATCTGAAAATTTCATTGAAATCACCACACCATATGGGAGTGCAGTACCTAGTGGTAGAATGCTTGAGTTTAAATAGAATGGTTGTGGATTCGAGCCCCTTAGGTGGAACTGCCTTTTGTCCTTGAGCAAAGTAAGGATGAAGATCAGAAACCGATACACTCAAGTATCTAACCTGACCAAGCACACGGTATGAGAAAGTACCAAAAGCACAAGAAAGTAAATAAGGGTACAAAGATCAGGAATCGATACAATCAAGTACCACACCTGACCCTGAACACCAATGGGAAAGTGACAAACACGCAATTAGACACCACAAACGAAGGCCAAGAGGTCAGCCCTTTCCTAGCAGGTGACCACAAGGCACATATAAACAGACGCGCACAAAGGCATAGCAAACACAAGACAGAAAAAACCATAAATGATCCACAAAAGAAGTACTGCCTTGGAACGGACAGTAAAATAGTTTACTGGAGGGCTTTAACCTGTTTCACGGCGCCAAACATAAAATACAAGGGAGCCATGAGGTCAGCCCCTTCACAACGTGTGACGACAAGGCTGCGAGAAACAGACTTGACAGACTGAAGTATTAAATCCTGCTCAGTGCCAGTTCATCCCAGTAAGACCCGCCCTTACATGACTTGACTGAAAAATATTGATTGGGATGTAAAAGATCAAATCAAACAAACAATACACCATAGACAATGATTCTGCCAAGTATGAACACTCTCGCTGAAAAAATGACAGAGGAGCTGACAGTATGAGCTGTAAATAGGTTTAAGCATGTGTTTTGTTGCAATCTGCATACGATATGCAATGATTGTGGCAAATGCTAACACCCTCGGTCAAAAAAATGAAGAAAATATTTTCATTCAGAGCAATTGACAGGTTTAAAGTATGTGTGACCTTGACCTTTGACCACTAGGTCATATCAGCTATCTGAAACCCACGTTTTAATCTACACATCATAAGCAATTATCATGCTTAATATGAACACCTCATCTATACATGTAAGAGGAGTCTGTATAATGAGCAGTGTGACAGTTTTTGAGGATATTTGACTTTGACCTTGATTTTAAGGTCATATCCATATTCTGAGACTTTTGTTGTAGTAAACGCATAATAGGCAGTCATTGTAGCAAATATGAACACCCAAGATAAAAAAAAAGGAAGAGTGGTTTACATTTTGAGTGGCAAACAAGTTTTAAGTAAGTGTGACCTTGACCTTTGACAACAAGGTCAAATCAGCGATCTAAAACTTTTGTTTCATTCTACTCACTATGAAAAATCATTTTGTAAATTATAATCAATGATGTATCCGAAATCTCTAATGGATGTATACACACTCTAAAAATTTGAAAAAAAAAATCAAAAAAATCCCTGGTTTTGAGGGCAGATAACTCTTTAAATAATCACCATAGAAACAAGTCTTTATAATTTTGTAATCACCATCTTATATTCTATGTAACCTCTAAACATAAATTGAATCGCTTTAGCCATGAAAAGATGTTTTTTTTTGTAAAGTTGGATAAGAAAAACTACAAAAAATTTGGTTACATCAAGGGAGTATATACTTATCATTTATAAATATTTTAAAATGTAATTAATGTTATATTATATATCCGTTATCCCATAAATAATCATGAAAATTCTGATTCCCAGCTACATATGGTCATAAAAAATATAGTCGTTTTTGTAACGTAACCCTGTTTGGTGTGGAATTACCCCACTCACTTCAAATGAATATACAAGTCAGAAAACTTTGTCTAATGATCCAACATTTCATGATCTTACAGCTACGACATACTAGTTTGATTACACAAAGTTTGAAGGAAATTCGCAGTGGCCGTGAAACAGGCCTTATAGACGCTGGTCCTGTGAATAAACAGGAATGAAAACTTTAGAAGTTACAGATATTACATAAACCAGGCCCCCTCAAACCATTTTGGCCGGAAAAAATGTCTAAGTTCGACCCCCCTAAAATGATAAAAAGTCGTGAAATGTGCACAAAATAGGTGGTACACATCTTCTATATGTGAACAATTATTATGTTATGTTTAAATAAAAAGGAATGAACACTTTTAGTACTGAACCTGCTATCGCTAAAGTGACGCAGGTAAAACATACGATTCTATGCCAGCCCTGGTTATCTTCAAATATTAAAAAGATCTGAATAAAAATGGTGAAATAATATTTTCAGATGCTCAAGGGCAGCTAACTCTGTAGTAAGTGATGGAATCTGACCGATCCATACTTTAATGTATGTCCTGATAACCTACAAGGATGAATAAAATCAAATGAACAAACCCAAACTCTGCTCTGGACATACATCGCTGGTGCACATCTCCAATGGGTGAACAATCATTATGTAAAGTTTGAATGTAAATGAATGAAGTCTGTATGAATTAAAGATTACACACAAATAAACAATGCCAGCACCCATAAGGTGGTGTAGACGTAATAATGTCTTAGTTCAACAATCCCAAGAATATTATCAAATGTGCACAAAATATAGGGTGCACACATGTTCAATGTGTGAGCAATCATAACGTATTATGTTTAGGAATGAAAAATGCTGGAGTCACAGACACCCCTAAGCATTTCGGATGGATAAAACACTTTGGTCATACCACTACGGCAATTGGGGTCTCGTCACCCACTCCGGTGTTATAGTAAAATTACCTTCTGTTGTCTTGCCAAAACGGAGATAAAATCAGACTTTACATGTGTGTTTTACAGTTATATTTAAAAAATGTCAATTACGGTTAAGTCATAGTTAAACGGTTTTGCTATTGATTAATTATCCACGATGACAAATCCGTAATTAGTTATTTCATGCCCAGATATCAAACGTTCAATTTTTCATATAATTTTATAGCTATAAGATACAAGGTGAATTTGATGAACAAAAATCGATCGGAAGCCAAACATTTTGGGGCGTTTTTCTTTGCTTAAATGAAGAAATTGAGCATGATGAGAAAGTTATCTTAACACCGAAATAAGTGACGAGACCCAAATTGCCGTAGTGGTATGACCACAGTGTAAAACAGCCCTAAATAATTAGAAATTATTAATCAAATGTATCCAAAATAGGAGGAACACATGTCCAATGTATGAATTATCATTTCAAAGTTTGAATATTAAGGAATGAAAACTTATGGAGTTACATATTATACAAACCAGACACCCCCTTAGCATTTTACAGAAAAAAATGTCTAAGTTCAAGACCCCCAAAACTGAATTAAAAATTCATGAAATGATACAAAATAGGAGGTACACATCCTAACGAAATGGTAGGAAGCTTATTCCGAAAATTATTTACAGAGCTAGGAATAGGAACAGAGGACGCCGAATGTAATCCAAATGTGTAATTTTGCTAGTTTAGTTCGTGTGGGTAAGTACCATCCCTAGGCAAACGATCGCTATTAAGATGATAAGCCAGTATTAATATGCGTAATTTAAAGCAAAGGTAGGCATAACAAATGCAGTCGATAATCCAAATGGCTCATACAAGTCCAAAGAGATAAAGAAAGCAGAAGTTATACAGCGATCTACTGATCTTAAATGCGCTACAAGACATAGAGGATATCAAGGTAAAGGAATAATGGAGGGAGATTGTACACACAACCCTGGGGATTGGAATAATAAAAGCATTAAATGAAAATGTGGGGAGAGTTTATAGGGCCGCCACGCAGCACAGACAAAACAACTCTGATAATAAAAGTAAGAAAGGGGGCAAAGATCAGAATCGATACGATCAAGCACAACACCTGACCCAGGATATCAATGGGAAAGTGACAACTTCGCAAATAGACTTTACAAACGAGAGCCAAGAGGCCAGCCCTTTCCCAGCAGGTGACCACAAGGCATCAATAAACAGACCCGCACAAAAGCATAACAAAAACAAGAACAAGACAGAAATAACATATGTGATCCACAAAAGAAGCACCGCCTTGGAACAGTCAGTAAAAATATTTTACTGGATGGCTTAAACCGGTTTCACAGCGGGCCAACGTCACCCTTAGTTCAGATGTGGATCAAGACACATAGAAGTTTGGTTTGCATGAAGACCCATACCTTATCAATGCATCATTTCCTAGAACATATAAATCAAGATATTAAAAGGAGATAAAGCAAAGATAAGGGCTCAACAGTAAATAAAACTGAATACCGGAGCAAAAGAAATCCAACAGGTAAATCCCGGTGGGCCTGACAACAGCCAAAGCATCAGGCTCCTACCATCTCATCAATACATAAATCTTTAAGTCGGAACCATCATAGAGCCTGAAGTCGGACCCACCGGGGTACAATTAAAGAGGAAAGCAAAGTTTCCAACCATGATTGGGTTGAGCACAAAGCATGCAGTCTGTTGCAATACATTAATGTTATAGCAAATCTTTTTATAGTGGGAAATTATTTTAATGAACTGGGCTGAAAAATTATTAGAGCCAACAATCTTCTTCATTTATACACCAAGTCACCATAGAATGCAGGCTCCGAAAGTCCTTGACGCAAGAGAAATGTTTTGCGAATTTCATGATACTGATAGCCTTGTTTAAGAAGTTTCTGAGTTAACAATTTATTGCGAGTGTTGAAGTCAGCAACATGGCTAGATGCTCAAGCAAAACAAATGAATTGAGAGAAATAATGAGGAACATCACCATCTAAAAATGGGAAGTTGACAAGTTCAAAATCAAAGTCGTCACGTTTATCATAAATTTTGGTAGAAACAATACCATTAGAAATTAGCAAATGCAAGTCTACAAACGCGGTTTTGGTATCAGAGGTATTTGCTTTATTAAGTTGGAGCTCTGAAGGGCATATCTGACTTACCATATTGTCAAAATAAAGATTATTAATGTTTAAAATATCGTCCGAATATCTGGATGTAGTGTTAAAAAAATCAATAATGTCAGCCTGCTTATCATCAGAAAGATACATTACATCATAAAGTCCCTCTCATAACAAAACAGGAATAATTCGACAACCAGGGGAGCATAATTGGTGCCCATAAACTACACAACTTGGTGCCAAATCGAATAAAAATGTTGTCCAACAAAAATGTCAGCGCATCGCATACATTTTGACAAGACCATACATGATATTGTTTAGTTTTTTCCGAAGTAAACAATGCGTTTCTGTCGTTACATGCAATGTAAGGAGAGCCTTCTCTATTGAAGGTTCTTTCAAAACGACCAATAAGTTGATCTTTAATTAAATTGTAAGGTAAAGTAGTGTAAAGAGTACTACTTATTTAAACAAGTGATTTCTTTGATCACTTATATGCATCATTATTTAGTAAGAAGATACATTTAGTAAGATTTGTCTTTCTTTAAAATGATGAAAAATGATAAAAAATCACGTGTCCAAATGATTTTGATAGAAAGCTTGCTGATCACTGCTCCAAGTAACTTCTCCAATGAATCGCTGTTACAGGTGATTATATCACTGTCACAGATAAATATATCATAGCGAAAATCACTATTTTTGGTGTGTTTTTTAGGAAAGGGTCAAAACTTTAAGGTATTGCGCGCAAAAGTTAAATTATTGCGCACAATATACTATTATATATTAAGAATGGAGTTGAACTCTGGAACTTTCAGGAGAAAAATAGGCTCAATAACCACATGAACCAGAAAAAATAGGAAATACTTAATAATAGACCATAAAGTTGGTCAATTTTATGGCTTTTTTGTGGTATTTTAGGGCTTCTGAGGTCAAAGTCTGGCAGTAAACGTCTATAAAATTGCATAACTGGTCAGAAGTAATACTGACACACATTTCTAAGTAGAGGTCAATAAAATAAGCTAATGTACTTTAACAAAACAAAGTAAAATTAGTTAAATTACCAGATGAGATTCTTATCTGAAAAATCACTTAAACAAGAGATTATAGTGATCACTTCTTTAAGTAAGTGTCCTGACTGTTTGTCTTGGTTTTCTTTAGATTTGACACCAAAATAAAGGGCCGTATGACAACCATGCCCATCGACAACCACCCTCTCACTCAAAGGCTGCAGTTTATAGGCATTGGTGTCAACAAGCTCACGCTTAAGAGTATTAATATAATAAAATCGTCAAACAACTACAACATTATTAGCTGCTTTATCTGCTGGAAGCAAAATATAGTTCATATGAAATACCTGGATACCTCGTTTAAGATGACAAAAAGAAGATTTAGGTTTCGGGGGTAATAGATGTGTATTACGAGAGTAAAATGAAATATGAGTATCAATAATTTTAAAACTGCTAATTTCAAGAAATAGACAAGATCTATTGTCGATAAAATGGAACAGACTACAGTCAAACCTCGATCATTCGTAGTGCCAGAGACCGCAGGAAACCTTTTGAATAGTCGGTAGTTCGAATGACCGAAAATGGGAGTTTTCGAATATTTTCGGAAAGGCAGGGAGGCTTTCATAGAACGTCATTGTTTTGCCAGAGTTTGCAACTTCAACTCGTGCTTTCCGTGAAGTAATCCGAGCATCTGTCAAAGCATTAAAGAAAATGAGCTCCTTGGGTTGTGACCTCATCGTCTCTTATGCTTTGCAGGTCTAAGAACGCAGAAAAGAAAATCAGATATTTATTGACATCCACTATATACATGTAACAACAATGAAAATAAAGGTTAAATGTAAATTGACGAACCATATTTACTGACGAAATAGTGTCTCCTTTTAATCGCCCTAATGTCATAAGGTCTCCATCTCAGCTAGCACACAATGTCGGTCCATCAACGGCCAACCAGCGATAGGCCATTGAGATAAATCAAAATATATCAAACAAAACGCTCATTGCAGACGACATCAATAAAAAAACACCATTTACTCACTTGACGGTTCATCGCATAATAGTGTAAACATTAATCGGTGTCAATTACCTGTTGCAACTTTGTTTGCTAAATCACTCTTTAATCAGGACCGACGAATCACTTCGAAACATTGAATTTTTCGGATAATCGAAATTCGAATAATAGGCAGTTTATTTTCAATAGACAATAAGAGAAAAAATCGGGACTGTCCCTAGTCTTCGAAAAGCCCAGTAGTTTCGGATAATCGACGATCCGATAACCGAGATTTGACTGTATAAGCATTAAAGAATTTGATATGGGAGAACCATTGTGGCTTGGAAACAAATCAAAAATATTTGTTTTAAATACTGTAAATTCAGAAATTCTCGCGAGGGTTTTATTTTTGGGAAACTTCGTGATTGCGGAATTTTGCGAAAATAAAACTCTGGTAAAAAGGGAAATCACTCTGTCAATTATTGATGTAGGTAAATCATGTCCAAGTTGAAAATTTTAAACGTGCCAAATATGTCTTGTAACAATTTTTGCAAAAATAAACTTCTCGCAAAAATTTCCGAATTTACAGTAGTGCTGATTAAAATCTTTAGGACTTAGTGGGTTATTTTATATTGCACTTATTTACTATGCGGAATTAAGCAAGGCATGCAAATTAGAATTAGAATTTAAAGCAAATTAGAAATGCTGTACAATGGAGGTTAACTAGCCTGGGTTCAAGTCTGATCATTTTTTCTTCTTTTTATTTTTCCGTTTCTTTGTCAAAAATGTCAGCCTGGGGAACTTTGATTTCATTTGACAGCGCCACCTGGATTTTCCCTCAGATTTTGAGGAGTTGGCCAAGAACCATAACGCTATTGGATATCTTTATTGTGCTATAAATAGTAACAGGAATCCCAGTAAAGATAGATAGAAAGACAAACATTACCACAGATATTTCTTCCTATGCCCTATTGTGGACGATGGTTGGCTTCACTATTTAAATTGAAACAGCGTTTTCTGACTTTGATGTATTTGTTAAGTACTAAGTTATTTGCCTTTACGAGACACGCATTTCAATACACACTGTTGAGATACACACAACACATCCGAGAAAAACGTCATCTCCTATGAATTTTCGCAATATTTTTGACACTTCAGTTTCATCTCTGTGTTTGAAATTCTAATCCTATGTTTTGGATCAATCAGTCTAGAACCAAGTAAACAAAGGACCTCTGACACTTTGATAGGGTATCTGCCTATATTTCAGATGCTTCCCAAAACTTCCTTATGCATAAGATATCACTGTTATTCTTTTGAATAGGTCGCTTAATGTATTTTGAACGGATTAAGGTTATAATTAGACAGGCAGATCCCTACGACAAAACAGGAGACGCTACCAAAGGGGGAAGGGGTTGCAAAATTTGACTTCACCAACACATTTAGAAATCAATTATTTTCGTGTGTAAGGGTATTATATCATCAATACTCGATTACAAATCACAGTGAACGAATTTTATAGTCCAAAACAATGAGCATTTAAATGATTATTTTTGTTGTTGTTTTTCTATCTGATTTGTTAAGAAATATTTTTAAGTGCAACTGTAGTCCATGTCCAACCTTGATGACAATGCATTTACCTGGTGCAATATTTTGCAGCAATGCACTATAACCATACATCCATGTAGTTTATGAGTATTGGATAGATATAGTATATGTGCAAATTAATCTACCAACTGAAATAAGTAAAAGGACCATTTTTATAATCTAAAGAAAACTATGCTAAAACGTTGTAATATTTTATGATTAATGGGTTATGAAAAGGAAGCTTACTTGTACTAATTATTTCATTGGACTGGAAAACAAGATTTTCAAGAGAGCACACAAAAAAATCCAAATGCTAATGTTTGGGCTTGCCCAGACGTCACATTTTGGGCTCTGGGATATCACTCCCCCAGAGTCCCAACTAGCTTTCAACATATATTATGTAAAATATGAGAAAACACTTACATGAAAAAGGATTAGCTGGGACTCAGGGTGTATGATGTTTTAAAAATATTTTTTCTATTTCCTATATGGATAAAACAAAAAGTGACCATTTTAGCCCAAAAATAAAGCCGTACATTTATGGTAATAGGAAATCAAATTTAAAATCATACCAACAGTGAGCTTATATATGAAGATGGAAACATTTGATCGACTTTAATATTTATCGAAATTATAGGCAGTGATACACTATGATTCCCATTACCACCGTCAGAGGTCATTTCATCTTTATTCATGTTTTAATGTGGAGTTTCCATGATCAGCTGATTGGTAATGGCCTCATTATCGGATCGGTGTCTCGTTATCATCTTTATTATGTCACACTAAAGCAATAGGCTATAGGTTTTTTAAAAAAAGCTAATACTTGTAACGAGTGAGATGTACGTTCAAATCGCAGTGTGAAAAATGGACAAAAATAATGTTATATGTTGTTGTTCGAGCCCAATTGATGTGACTCTGTGAAATTCAATGTCAGGACTTTATGAAGCCGAAGGAACCTAGTCAGAAAAAGGAGACACACTCAAGAAAACGGCGTAAGAAATCGAAGGCTAATTCGCCCGTGAGTGCCCGTGACAAACATGGCGGAGATTGTACACAGGGTGGTGGGGTGAGTGAAAGTAAACAAACATCTGAACAGAAAGAACAGAAAGACTACACATATACATTCCCATATCCATACACCAGCCCTCCAGTAATGAGCTTCGGGGCACAGGTGCCGTTTGGTGTGCAACAGCATGGTAGCCTGGCGCAATCACAGGAGTCACAGCAGATGCCATATATGAACCAACCTTTGTCACCTACCCAGATACCTGGTTCACAGCCAATGTATAATATGCCTCTCCCACCACCCTCCACCCCTCCAACCTGGATGTCGGACCTCATCAATGATGTCAAACAGATCAATGTTTCTCTACAAAAGCTAGATAAGATAGAACAGGCAGTGAATAACATCAGTCAGAAAGTAAATATCTTAGAGACAAAAGTCAGTACTATGGACACAACAGTGAACGAAGTTGAACAGTCATGTAAATTTATCAGTGCAGAGAATGATGATAGAAAGAAAGAATTACAAAAAGCACAATCTGAAATAAAAACACTGAAAGCCAACTGTTTGTCTTTGGAGGATAAGAATGTCAAGTTAGAGACTAAAGTAGTAGATTTAGAGAGCAGATCCATGAGGGAAAATCTTCTCTTCTATGGCATAGAGGAGGGGGGAGAACATGAGAACTGTGAAAGGTTAATTAAACAAGTTTGCGTTGACAAGTTGCAGATGCCTGAAGCGGAGACTATGCTGATAGATAGAGCCCACAGAATAGGAATACGAAAGCCCAATAAGACCAGACCTATTGTAGCAAAATTTCACTACTACGGACAAAAAGAGGCGGTCAAAAGTAAGTCATATGATCGCTCTGAGCAGTTAAAACAGGCAAATCTAGGCATCGGGATGCAGTGGCCTCAGCAAATCAGAGACGCTAGGAAAGCCCTATACCCCATTATGCAGAAGGAGAAACAGAACGGAAAACACGTAAGAATGGCTCGCGATAAACTTAATATCGATGGGATACTGTATAAACCCACAGCACAACAACAGCAGTACATTGGTTAGAGGTGTCATGAGGGGCACCTTAAGACTCTATCGTGGAACGTAAATGGATTATACCGAAAGTTGTCAGACACAGATTTCATAGACTATATTTCACAATATGACCTGATATTTTTGTCAGAGACATGGCTATCCCCGAAAGACAATCACAACTTAGAGATACAGGGCTTCAAAAGTGTGCACATGTTTGGTAACAAAGCCCCAGGCGCGCGCAAAGGGAGACTCAGTGGGGGTATATCTGTATATTATCGTCAATACTATGCTGACAAAATAAAAATAATTGAACAAATCCAAAGCGGCATCATTTGGATAAAGGTACTTGGAGATTTGTTTGAACACGGTCAGGATATTTATTTATGTCATGCATATATCAGGTTCTGTTGATCACTATTTCTAAGTATTTACTTACATCGAAGTATATACTTCGATCGAAGTATAAATAACGCATGTGAAATTCGTGATTTTTCCTGGTATTTTGTTGTGGAAGAAAACTGCACAATGGTGAGTACAGAACTTTGTTTATCGTTACATAAAGTGTGAAAAAACGTATAAAAGTGATATTTTCAACATTGGAATTTACTGCAAAAAAGACGGTTTTTTCTGTAAAAAGTAGCGGAAAGTGGATTTTTCTGCAAAAAGTGCATGCTAGCCTTCAAAGTCTATGTTTTTCTGACCTGCGTTGAATCCGGTTGTCATCCCGTCGCCATCTTGCTTGAAAAGGACTCTGATCGCAGGCCTGCTCGATCAAGCATCAGCATCTTCATCTGTATCCTCAGGACCTACGGTGGACAATTAGATACATGATTATCGAACATCGAATTTTTTTACAAGCAAAAGCTTTCGTGAAAAGCGTGGTCTACGCCCTACAAAGGTTAAATATTTATCTTGAAAAAGACATGATCTAATATTATGTTGAATTCTGAATGCAATGCACTCTGATATTTCAGGTATCACTATTTAACGAACTATTTGTTTGTTTTATTAGTGATGCCATCTTCAGGTGTCCAACGACTGACTAAATGTTTTTAACTATCAGGAAACTGAAAAGAACGTTAAAAATCCAGCCAAAAACTACAAGGGACAGCCCTGTAAAATAAAAGCTCACCATAGAGGGCCAGTCAAGATTGCGTATGTAGAAGATGCCACCGCTCAAGCAAAGACGTTCTATGCTAGAAAGAAGAGCATAATGAAGAAAGTAAGTACATTGTACTCACCTAACAAAGGGTGGTTGTAGGTAGCTTCCTCTAGGGCTACGAGAACCTCTCTTGTATAGAACATGATATATGATTGTTTCTTTTGTTTTTCTATTTTTCCACACCATTCTTTTCTTAATCTGGCCGCCTCTTCCTCACACCCCAGGGTTCGAATCTGTTCTATTTCCCTCAGTATTAACTAAATAAAAAAAATCATGAAACACATAAATTTCGCTAGATTTATATGTTCACTGATGAGGCTCTATTAGGGAAAGTGCGGTGCCAAGTTCATTCTTATGAATGTTTTCTTTGCTCTTAAAGGGTCTAAACTTTTATTATAGTTTAAAGTTTGACGTTCTAAAATACAATTACCATGCATATTAATATGAAAATGAAACTGTCTGTTTAAAAGAGAAAAACTTCAAAGATGTTTGTCAAATATATAATACTTTTTAAGTATGAGTTGATGATAATAAAGGTTCTGGTTCAATTAAAGGATATAAATTTGGAGCTGGAGCTGTTCATAGTATCTAGTAGAAGTGGTTAAAGTTTTACATTTTCATCAAACACTAAAATTTTACCGTTTTGATCTCCGCCATTGTCTTATTTTGGATGCTGGTGAATTTTTGTCGATCTGAACTTGTAATGTGTATTGGTGTAAGGCGTTGACCTTTGCCTGGAGCATTCCCATTCCTGATGTCCTCTAAATATAGCAGCTGGTTTCCTTAAATACAGTTATATTGATAAAGAAGACATGTATGAAGAGAAAAAAAATAATATTGCACAGGTGCTTGTATTATTTATTTGATTTGATTCTTTATGTCCCAGTCAACAATCTTTCAGTTATGTCTGGACAGGTCTTCCTGGGTTGAACCAGTACTAAGGTATGATTAATGTGTCTTGCTGAAGGACACACACAGTGACATCCGTGAGACAGGAACCCGTGGCTCATCAGTCTCCAGTCAAGCACTCTACCACTGAACCACTGCGCTCCCACTGTTTGTGTTATAAAAAACAAAAACAATATTTGGATTGATGCGTTAAAACCTAAAAAAATAACATTTATTCAAAATCAATATGTATATTAGTAATATGCACGCTATTTAGATAAGTTTTTGTAGCCAAGTGTCTACCTTTTGAGAGACAGCTGCTCATTCATTTTACCGTACAACTAGAGAATCCTTGTAATTTTTATATTTTTATTTTAGTGTTGTCCCAACGAGGCTTTGGTTGTTATTGCAACAGTTTCTGTTCATTGCTTATCGTGAGCTGTTTAACCATAGTATTAGCATTTCTTGTTAAAAGTCAATATGTATAGTGCTGAAATTGACTAATGACAACAGTGATTTTTTTTTATATATATTGAAACACTGTAGAGCAAAGCATATACCTTTACATTGCTCTGCGAAATTAACCAGCTGCTTATCTAAGATCTGGCCAGAAACAGAGGCAATATCCCGGCATTCATCAACCCTGTCCAGATAGTGTGTCATCCTGAGGTGACGCCTCCAATGTTGGATTTCACACTGAAGATCAGGATGGTAGATATGCATGGCATCATACTCGTTTTTCAGATCCAGTTCTGACATGAAGGACGTCCTTATCTGAAAGTTTATAAAACGTTCTAAGATACAGCATACGATGGAGCATGTAAAATGTAATGCATTGAAGGCCTACTAGTTGTTAATTGCTTAAAATGCAATGAATTGAAATATGTGTTTCTTTCCTAATAAAAAGGGCAAGATTCGCCTAGACGCCATTAAAAAGTGTAAATTGCGAGAAAAGTTCGTCATTTACTTTAAGGCAGTAGTTTTGCTGTTCTATTAGTATGATGATTTGTGAGACACTTCGCGCCTTCATAAAAATCGCTTGGAACGGGTTGTCCATGGTTATTGGTGATCTCATGCCATTTTTTACACAGCTATGGAACTGGTCTGAAACAATTTGTTTAAAATGATTCTATCGTGACATAGGTTCGACCACGGTGTAAACTGGGGGTTCCCTTTAAATAGGGTAAGAAAGAGGGCAAAGATCAGGAATCGATTAAACATATTTTTTTAAATTCATTCTTCAGGTCGAAGAGTTGTCAACATTAACTGGTGCAAATGTGTCCATTAGTATTGATAATGATACCCAAGATATTCGGCATGGGACTCCTGGTTATACGCTAAAATGTAAGTAAAAAATAGTAAGTGAGTATGATCAGGAAATACCACAATCACAAACTGCAGACAACCCCCTGGCACCGCGAGGAAGAGCCGCTCAACCATCACGAGACACCAAGCCTTCAATGTGTTTATTGAAACAATAATTTCTTCTTTTCTGTCCAACGACAAGCAAGAGACCAACATTCAAATCATTCATAGATTTTATTGTTTTGAACTATTATAATAATTTTAAATTATTTCAATTGATTTTATGAAAGGCAAGACTATTATTTATTTGGAAGACACAGGGAGTACCACAATCAAATAAGCAGCCTATCTGAAAACTTAACAGGGTGGGTAGTCACGTGGTTTTTGTTAGGATACACTGTACGGAAAATGTCTGACTTCTTTCCACAAAGATGTTTTAAGCGAATGCAAGTAGAGATTTCTCCCTGTTTTTCATCTTTACCCTGAAAGTAATACACCATTTTGCAGCCCACATTTTTCCCCATCTAATTATGGCATGATATCCTCATAAAGCTTCTAACTTTGAGTACAGACTCTGTCACATTTTTTAGTGGCAGCGATCGAGCCTGAAATATAGAAATAAACTGACAACAATAATTTTCTTTGTGACAGAGTTTGTACTCAAACTAAGAATTAGTAAGTGAGTATGATCAGGAAATACCACAATCACAAACCGCAGTCAACCCCGTGGCACCATGAGGAATCTTAAAGAAGATATCCTGATAGCATTTCATCCAGAAAATGTGGGCTGGAAAATGGTGCATAACTTTTTTGGTATGGATGAGAAAACATAGAGAAATCTACTTGCATTTGATCAGAATGTCCGTAAAGTGTATTCGAACATCCGTACAGTGTATCCTTACAAAAACCACGTGACTACCCACCCTGTTAACTTATTGTTGTTATATACTTGCGGTGGGTAAAAAGATCGTAATAAATAGCACAAGTACCTTCAATATGAATAGGCTTAAACAATGTAGCACAATATAAACGAATGCCACTTAGCGTTATCTTGTGTCATCCTTGTAAAAGATTGGGGTACCTTGTTTACATTAACGTGGCATGTATTTCTTATAAGAGTTCATATACAATGATATAATATAAAATTATAAATATGAAAGACCCACATTAACCAAAAACAAGCTTTGTTAATTAATTTTTGTTTTAGATACAACAGATAAACCAACAACGTCACAAGTGGTTTCACTAGAGGATGTGGTGTCACCCGAAGAAATACCTACAAGCAGCTACCCAAGTCCCAACCCCAAACGTCGGAGAGACAAAACTGTTACTATTGAACCTGCAGCTGCCACAAGTCCTACTTCCCCACCCCCCAAAAAAAGATCTTCTAGAATATTAAAAATTAAAAAAGACAGTCTTGTAAGATGCAAAAAATGCAATAAACCATACGAAGAAACTGAATCAGCCAATACTGGAAATGTTTGGATTGGCTGCAGCCAACCCAAATGCAATGTTTGGGTTCATACTAAATGCGAGGGATTTGTGGGGAAGTGTGAGCAGGACTTTTCGTCACTCAGATATTATTGTATGTCTCATAGAAATATTAAATAATTGTACATGATAAAACTATTGTCTTTATTGTAAAACAGTTGATTTTTTTAGTTGCAATGTATATTATTGTTATGTTAATGTAAAAATAAGTAAGGGTACAAAGATCAGGAATCGATACAATCAAGTACCACACCTGACCCAGGATACCAATGGGAAAGTGACAAACTCACAGTTAGACACCACAAAGGAGAGCCAAGAGATCAGCCCTTTCCCTGCAGGTGACCACAAAGCACATATAAACAGACGCGCGCAAAGACATAGCAAACACAAGACAGAACAAAAACATAAAAGATCCACAAAAGAAGTGCTGCCTTTGAACGGTCAGTCATACAATGATTACTTACTTTATCAAGAGTTTCAAACGATCTACACGCCTGCAACCAAACGTCCTCTGTTGGAACACCCTTGGGAATAAGAGATTTGATGCGTTTGTTCATGTTTTCTAGGACAAAGTCACCACCTTCTCCTTTACTTACATAGCCAGGTTGGGAAAAGGATTCATTGTCGCTGATGTAGTTTTGTATTTCAGGGGGAGCTAGAAGTCTCATTTTCAAATCACGGTAGTCAATTTCTTGGTAAGATGTCATATTGAAGCCATAAAACAAGGAAGAAAACTTTGTCCTGGCAGCAATTAAAACTTCATTATTATTTCTTCGTACTGCCGCGCGAAACAAGAACACAGAGTACACGTAAGTAAAAATAGCCTCCTGCATGAATAAATAATTTGAGTTTTTAACTGTTTTAAGCCATTCATAAAAGTTGTTCAGAGAAGGTTTCAGGTTTTCGGATAAACATTTTCTAATGTATGGTAATATAAGCTCGTCTGCGGTTGCATACAAAAATATTTGAAGAATCTGCCAAGATTTGTGATGGTCGCTAGCATTCTGACAATGGACTTGGGCCTTTATACTTTTATACCCCATTAAATTTGCTAAGTCTGATAATGCCACTTCCCATAATAACTTGAACAATGCTTTAACCATGTTAATCTCATAATGTCCAAGTCCGGGTTCTAACAGGATGTGTTGAAGTGATTCATCTTTGTCAATAAGTCTTGAAGCCAGGATATATGGAAGTCCATCACAGCCTAAAATAGTCCATTTCCTGTCTGTATTATTGACAATGGTATGTAATAGGCTGTCAAGAACTTCCTTCACTGAAGCATAGGAGCAAGGGTTTGTCAAAACAGGTTCCCCAAGTTTTATATCTGGTGGACTTTCAGGATGATTGTGTTCAATGCATAAATATGGGTCCTCATTAGTATTCCCACGAGGTATGTCAGTCGTGATGTCATTAACTAGCTTGTCAATAAAATCTGTACCGTCTGTTAATTGCTCTTTATAAACTTTATTTAAACGTTCAATAACAAAATGATTCCGGTATTTTTCAAAAACAGTGGAACAATGTTTTAAAAACTGTAACATTCTTTGTATCACATTTTCAGTCTGTACTTGGGTGTGGTATAGCCAGCAATATGGATCTAATTGAATATGAGTTTGTAATAAATTAGCATTTTTTGTTATAATATGTAACACAGAAGTTATTACACTAAGTTTCACTTTAGCATCAAATCTAACTCGCCAATTTCTAGATAGAACTTGATTGTTATCAAAAAATGTTATAATGTCATTAGATGGAAGTTTACATATATTTCTCAATTGTCCTTTAAAGCAGTTTTTCATCGTGTAATAAGATCCAGATGGGAATAGAGCAGAAAGAATACAGGCGGTCGTTTTACTTCCAGAAAAGAAGTAAGTGATAAGATTAAAAATAAAAAACAATGGCGTAATACAATTACACACTACTGCCGCCATAAGACAATCAATTGCTGCAGCGATATAAACACTTTGTTTCTTATTTAAGTCATTTCCTTCATTCCCAACAATTCCATTCATAAATGCCAATAACACACCGTTTCTGTTTTGCAACCAACTATTTGGAGAAAAATCATGAATAGTTTCACTATAATTACGACTTGTTTCTCTTGCTTCTTGCTTAAAGGTGTCATACTGTGATTTTCCTAACGCAGTGGCTAAGTTAACAAGATCTGAACTTTCAATATTACCGCACTCAATATCATTTATAGTACTTTCTATATGATTTGACTTTAGTTTTTTAACTTTATCGCCATATTCTGATTTACTAAATTTTGCACATACATCACACAGATATGTTGCTCTTTCAGATAATAAATTGTCAGATATAAGATTCTGAACATCTGCTTTAGGGTAGGGCCTGTGAGCGAGTTTTTTAGTTTTAAATTCCAATCCCTCTGTCAATTCATCGTGACGTCTGCAACCACACTGTTGTTTATAACTCATTTTCCAATTTGGAATTATCTGAAATAACAAACACACTTTTGCAGTGTGTGTTTTGGAATGTGCGAATTGTGAACCGAAATGAATGATTTTGATGCATTTTGTGATTGACAAATAATGTATAAATGAGAATGGAAAATGAGAAACAAACCAACAACAAGAATGACGAAGAAACTGGAATGGATATTTATGAAACATTATGCTTGAACATAATGGCTGTCTAATAAGCAATGGATGTTTAAATGGTATTAAGATAACAGTTTTATCTGTAGCTGGACCCACCATGGCTCAACTTGAGGTTTTCTTTAGCTCTGACTATCTGTGAGTCATGAGCCTTTTTCTTTGTTTCATCATGGTGTGTTAAAGGGGACAGCAACCCTAACGTTAAGTATGTTTTATCAGAAAGAGCTATATAAATCATGAATTTTGATACAAGTATCATCAAAATCGGTTGAAAAATGAGCAAGTTATGGGCATTTAAAGAATTCAATATGGCAGACATTTAGCCGCCATTTTGAATATTTGATTAGTTTCAGAATTTTTTCAACTGCTTAATTTTTAGTCATCACTACTATCACATCATCTGCGTTTCAGCAGATATGCAGCTTTATACATAAGGAAAGTGTTTCATTAAAAATTAATGCAAAGAATCCATTGGTTTGTCTTTTATTTTGATTACGCATATTTAATTAGGCTGAGTGACGTCACTAAGCCTACAATATGGCCGCGTCCATTACAGTCCATTTGAAAATATTCAAACGCCCACAACTTCCACATTTTTCAACCGATTTAGATGAAACTGGTATCAAAATTCATGGTTTATTAAGATCTCTCATATAAATTGAAGTTATCATCAGGGTTGCCGTCCCCTTTAATTAATTAGATTAGAGTGTTTCTCCATGATGATGCATTGCATTAGTTAGATGGCCTCAATGCGAGCTGAACATTTCTTGTACTTCAACAACAGCAGAATCTAGGGCGAAGATTTTGTACCAGTAAAATGCATTTAAGCCCCTCGGTGGCATAGGCTGCTGTCCGTTCTAAGGCGGTGGTTCTGTTTTTTTGCTGACTTTTTGGTTTATTGTTACTCCCATCGTGGGAGTCTGTAACTGTTCTATGTTTTGTTGTACATTACTTTATGTCCATTCTTGCATTGCAATCATCTTGATGGGGAAGAGAGAGCTGGTTGCTTAGGTATCCTGGGTCAGGTGTGGTACTCGATTGTATCGATTCCTGATCTTTGCACCCTTACTTACTTTGCTTACTTTGTCTTCCTTGTGTCTCGTGATGGTTGAGCGGCTCTTCCTCGTGGTGCCGCGGGGTTGTCTGCGGTTTGTGATTGTGGTACTTCCTGATCATACTCGCTTACTATTTTTAGGTAGCTGAGTGTCCACCTTTTAGGAAAAAGCTGATTTTTCGGTTAACTGTATGTTGTCTAAGTTTAAAATTCTGGTCAGTTGCTTTCCATATACTATGTATACATTATTACATATATAGTGTTTCAAGCCAGTTTCAGTCCATTGTGGGTCCAGGTATTAGGGAACGCTCATTATTTATCAGTCAGAGGGGGTGGGTGCGTGGAGACATTTTGTATAAATATTGCAATGCTGCTCACACTATAATTGTCCAGAAATCCGAACGTGAGAAAAAGCTGCACACATTACAGTTTGTGATTGGGGTATTTCCTGATCATACTCACTATTTTTCATGAAATTATTATATTATAAGATATAATGTTGTGGTTAAGAAACTACAAAAAATAAAATAGATGAAACATGAAGTGTTTTTTTTTTTTTTTGGGGGGGGGGGGGGTCTGGTTCTGGGGTGGCAGCCCTCAATAATCCAAAGACAGTTTAACAAAATGTAACCTATTTCATATAAAACCAAAAAAAAATACATTTTATTTTGTGACCCCCCCCCTCCGCCCCCCGCAATCAAAGGACGATATAATAGTAGGGAATCGAGACATCTCGTCGACAGAACAATTCGTCGACACATTTTTGAGACAACTCGTCGACAGATCGTAAGACGATTCGTCGACACTTTATGAGACAACTCGTCGACACTTTTGTTCAAAGTCAATTGACCTGTGACTGATAATTATAATTGGTAATCAGGTGCAATTAGGGATAGTAACTAATATAATATATATTTAATGCAGTTAGTGAGCAACATGTCTGCATATGACTGCTTGGATGTTCAGTATATTAGTGATGAAATTTGTCATATTTATACGTACGAAAATCGGAGTGGGTTGTTGACAGGATGAAAACTGCTTCACTTTATGCATGTTTGTGTGGGGATTATATCTAGGACGGAGGTTTAGTCCACGCCATCCTTGTTTTTCTCTCTCTGTCTGTCTATCTCTAGGAGGAGTCCAGGCATGACTGAAAGTGTTGACTGGGGCCAGGGCTGGACGGGTTGTTTACGGGGGGGGGGGGGGCACTTCAAGCCGGAGGCTTGAATCGAGCGGCGCAAGCCGTGCGCGGAGGGGGGGGGGGGAGTATGAGAGGGATGGAACCCCCCCCACACACACACACAGACTCATTTGAGCGGGGTCCGGGGGATCTCCCCACTCATTAGAGGGGGTCTGGGGGATCTCCCCAATCATTAGAGTGAGGTCCGGGGGATCTCCCCCGGATTTTTTTTTTAAATCTTTGTCTCTGAGAATGCATTTCAAGCCATTTTAAGCCCCTTTTTCAATATTCTATAACCTCAATTCTAAGTAAGGTAAGACACTCAAACCCAAAGGGGGGAATACTCTGATAATTTCATACATACCTAGGCTCGGGCTATTTTTTGTGGGTTCAACATTTTGAATGTTGATAATTTTGGGGGTTTTCAGAAAAAATAATATTCTGTTGGGTATGAAGATTTTGTGGATTTTTTTGGGGGGGGGGGGGCATCACAAAATTGGGCTATATTTAGGGGTCATTTCTATGCATTTTACTGTCTTTTCTTAAGGTCAAGGTACAGAATGGAGGATATTTTTGGGTTGCTAAAATATCGAATATTTTTGGGGGTGCTTAAAATTCCTGATATTGATTTTGGGGTGAACGGTAGATGCTGGGCCCGAGCCTACGTATGAAGAAAAAATTAGAGTACCCCCACTCCCAGGGCCTCAAACACCTTGTTCCTAACTATTATTTTGAATTTTCTTGTCGGTCCTCTTGGGGCTATGGTAAGGTTCCACTGTGGGGGGGGGGGGGGGCACAGCAGTTGCAGTGCAAGTCTGAGTCAGCCCAATGTCCTGAAAAACAGCAAAGCCCTTGTGAGGGGGTGGGAGGGGCTTAAAATTTGAAGAAAAAATGCTACAAAAACAATGAAGTCCACACCTTAGAAAAAATTGGGCATAAGTTCGCCTGTATTTGGTACTTTTTCATTCACCCCAACCCAATAACATAGGCCCAGCGCGGCAGAAGTGTAGGGATTGGGGCTCTCTTTAATTTCTCTAGTCTGGTCGGGGGAAGGGGGCACAGCTATTACTTATTAGCTTTGTGACTACTAGACTACATGGGATTTGCAATGGAAGCATCAACGGAATGGAAGATGGGGGTGGGGCACACACTCCAGCCCTACAGCCTTGGGACTGGGGATAAATGCCCCCCCCCCCAACAACCCCAAATTTCTGAGTTTTTTGTTTGGGACTGGGAGGTGGCACAAAAGTGTTTTATCCTCCGCGACCTGACTACGGGAGGTTTAAAATACGATCATTTACAAGCCCGGGTCACACTCACAGCCCTGTCTATGCCCCCACGGCCACCTTTTCTTTCAGCAGAGTTATTATGTGGGTAATCCGTTATCATATAAGTATTTTTCCCAATTATGCATTACCGTACTCTATACTCGCAATATCATATAGTGCGTGAAAAAGTGTGTGTGTGTGTTTTTTGTTTGTTTTAGGACACTCACAGTCTCTTCGGGGGGGGGGGGGGGGGCACGTGCCCCCCAGCCCCCCCCCCCCTTGGGTCCGGCACTGGCCCGGACTTTAAGCGTTGACACAATTAAGACATTAAAACGAAGCCATATAAGTTATTTATAATTTTATTCACAGAAGCAATAAAGAAGATAATTAAATTTATACAAACAAACACTAAACAACACACATAGATCTATCAGTTTATACAGTATAAACACTCTTAAGTAACTACATGGAAACACTAACTAAAATTACCCACGAGCTCATTAAAATATAGCAACTATCATTTACTGGTCAACTGACTTAGAATATTTAAATTTAAGGTGTCTACGAGCTGTCTCATATTTAGTGTCGACGAGCTGTCTAACGATCTGTCAACGAGTTGTCTCAAAATAGGTGTCGACGAATTGTTCTGTCGACGAGTTGTCTTGTTTCCAATAGTATGACCCCCGCCGAACAGGGGTAAGTTTCAACTCATCCCCACCCCAATTCCCCCAGCTGATTAATAGATGACCAATCCCTTCTGGAAAAATGATGATTAATGTAATTATGGCGTAAATTGCCAGACAGATCTACTTTGAAAAACTAAACTACATTTTTGTGTGTTAGGTGTGGTATTGGGGCGCATTGGATTGTTTCACTGATCGCACTTCGGTACTCCGTACAACCCTTTGTTTACAAAATCGATATATGACGCCAGTTGTCCTCCTTACAAAAATGCGCGTTTAGCAGACTAATAAAACACATCAAGGTCAGGGATGCTGCAAGCGCCTGATCGACCTCCTTTTCGATCAAGATGGCGACAGGGAAGCAGGAAGAAGAAATTCTCTTCAAATAATGCAAGAAATTAATGGTTGTAACGTTGATTCACCGTGTTTACCTATATCAGAATCTTTCTGGGGTCAAAAGATTACGTTGGACGCAACAAGTGCAACGCCGAAAATACGATGTCATGGTATAATTGATACGTGTTGACAACAATCTTTAAATTCGTCCACGTTTTTTTTTTGCAGTTCGGGTCCCGTACGCATGCGCCAGATTATACACCCTTGTTTCCGCCTATTTATATACTTCGATCGAAGTATATACTTCGATGTAAGTAAATACTTAGAAATAGTGATCAACAGAACCTGAAAATGGATCATTAAACAATGTTATTAGGCCTATCTCACAACGGAGCGGATAACTGCAGTTACGGGTATCTTAAAATCTTAAGTAAAGTTGTCTTCCGTAGTAATCTTCGTTACCGAGAGAAAAAGTATGCTTTAATTCATATTTAAGTTATTTACACAGGTTATCTTAAGTATACCGGCTTAGGTAGCACGACATGTGATCCGCTTTCCTTCATGTAGCAGCACAATCATTTCAACCTGATTAATCAGAGAGTTCGATTGTAAATATGCCTTTTGAATTTTATATGGTCGTTCGAAATAATTGCAGACAAAACAGCAAAAGCTCCGTTTATGGACTTGAACTTGTCAATAACTAATGGCGTAGTTTCTACTAAAATTTATTTTGTTTCTTTGTTTTGTTGCTTTACGTCCCAAGTCAACAGCTATGGTCATTGCGGGACGGTCAGTTCACCTAACCACACTTTTTCCTGGGCAAGCTTGAACAAGCAGTTAACCAGTAGGGCCTACTTCGTGCACATACTTTCGCTTGTAACTGACAACAACCCTTCTTGAATGATTCAGCGGAAGGGAGGAGAATGACCGTAGAAATTATTTCATGATCAATCTCCACGAAAGTATGGGACCGTGCCGGGATCGATCTGGCGACCCCTGGATCTGCAGTCAGACTCGCATCTGTTGCCAGACACGTTACCGACTGCGCTACGCGGCCCGGTCTTCTAAAATTTATGATAAACGGGATGATTTTAATTTTGAAATAGTAAATTTCCCATTTCTTGATGGAGATGTTCCTCGCTCTCTATGGTGTATATATTTCTCAGCTTTTTCGTTTTGCTAGAGTGTGCTCTAATGTTGATGACAACAGAAACTTATTTTTAACTGCTTAGTTATTAAAACAAGGTTATAGATATCATAAAATTCGAAAAGCATTTTCTAAATTCTACCACAGACACTCAGAGTTAATTGTTAAATACAACATTGGGTTGAAATGATAATTACGACTTTTTTTAATATGCAATTATTATAGAGTTAACAGTATACTAGGAACCATATGACCATTTATTTTGTTGAAACTGCTCCAATTAGCCCATAATTTAATTGCACTCACATGTCACAGGGGATCGCCATTAATCACTTGAATACTCCAAGAAGAATTCCTCAGGCAGCACTACACAAGGTGCAGTTATCAGGTCAAGCAGGTTAATTACAGTCAGTGTATAATGTTCGGTCTGATCTATTTCTAAACTGTTTGGAAAGATTATCAAAGAGTGTCAAACAGTTTGGATCCAGATCAGGCCCGACAACATGTCTTACCTCTTATCAAAATTTTTTGTAAAGCTTATCAGCAGACGACACAAACAGGTTTACAGTAAAATGGTATGAGCATCAAGCACCGCATCTGCGTTTGATTATAGTCTGATCAGTGTCTTCACAGCAACATAATGGGTAGCTAAAGTATCCAAGCTTCAAGGACTCTGGATAGAATTGGCAGATTCATGAACAAACAGGCGAGACTCAGATCAGCCTGGACACTGTATGGTCAGAGTCTTTGCTGTCTGCATGGATCAATGCGCAGGCTAATCTGAGTCTGTTAGGTTTGCAAGCCATTTTGTTGGATTGGACCTGTAATAAACTGGACTTGGTTTTAATTTTCAAGAATTTGCTCAGATTTATGGAAATGATAATAGGATTGAAAAAAAATATGACATTAAACAATGCAAATACATGTACTCTTTGCGAATACAGGATTATTTTGAATGTTTTAATTGTCTGCCTTTTTCTTTGAGAAATCACTTTTCAAAAAACTTTTTTTCAGGAATGCGATCAGAGCACCAAACAGTTTGGATCCTGATCAGGTCCCTTATTTTGGTGGGCCTGATCTGGGTTCAAAATGTTTGCAATGCAGAAGATATCATGCACAGAGCTAAATGTTACAATTTCAATTAACGCTATTAACTATTACTTACTTAGGGGCCCTGAACCAGACTGCTTATTTCTGTAGTGCAAACATGTAAGGTAGCCCCTGTCTAAAGTAATAATCATTCTTATCACTTGAAGCCATTATTACTCAATGACATAATTGAATGGAAGCACAGCATAATTATAAGCTCTCTCCACTGAGATGTGGTGCCATTAACTCACGGCTGAGGTGACTAGATGCTTGAATACAAGCTATTTGGCAACCCTGAGGGAAAACATGTCAGCAGCCAGTTATTGGTTTTATGGGCAATAAACAGGCTTTTAATCACCTTAGCTGATGAAGAAGCAGAGTGATAAAAATAAATTAGTAATTAATGAGGAATTTATTTTTGATAAAGATAAATATTAATAGGGCCGGAATATTCCCTTTAAAAACTCTTCTGCAACAAGGCATATCAGACCCTATATTTTATGGTGATTTAGTTTATAAATTCAAACGAATTGTTGGAAAACCTAATTTTAGTGATCAATTCAAAAAGATAATAAAACGTTATATAATGGTTGGATACAACTTGGATATCATGCGACAGTCTGCATGCCTAGTTTTAAACCTAATCACGGTTTATAGCTATGGTTTCCTCTTTAATTGCACGATGGTGGGTCAGGCCTCAGACTCTATGACGGCTCTGACGTGAAGCTTTAATCGGTGGGTTGGTGTCTGATGCTTATTTGTAGCTTGACCCACCCAGGCTCAACTTGAGGTTTTCTTTAGCTCTGACTATCTGTGAGTCATGAGTCCTTTTCTTTGTTTCATCATGGTGTGTTAATTTGATTAGAGTGTTTCTCCATGATGATACAATGCATAAGTTAGATGGCCTCCATGCGAACTGAACATTTCTTGTACTTCTACAACAGCAGAATCTAGGGCAAAGATTTGGTACCAGTAAAATGCATTTAAGCCCCCCGGTGGCTTTGACTGCTGTCCGTTCTAAGGCGGTGGTTCTGTTGTTGTTGACTTTTTTTTATTGTTTCTCCCATTGTGGGAGTCTGAAATTGTTCTATGTTTTGTTGTACGTTACTTTATGTCCATTCTAGTATTGCAATCATCTTGATGGGGAAGAGAGCGCTTGTTGCTTTGCTTAATTTGTCTTCCTGGTGTCTCGTGATGGTTGAGCGGCTCTTCCTCGGGGTGCCACGGGGTTGTCTGCGGGTTGTGATTGTGGTATTTCCTGATCATACTCACTTACTATTTTGTATTAAATGTTCCTTTTTAAAATGAAAGCTTGCCTACTTAATTGCTTTTAAATATATAACCATATATAATCAAAAAGATGCAAACCACCCAACATTCTTGTTACAGTCAGGTTATCCAGACTGTCTCCAATTGTCGAATATTCCCTCTGTTCCCATACATTCAACAAACTTAAATACAGTGTTTCCTGTCCCTTTGTATAGAGAGTCCCTGGAAGGAGTAGACCATTTTAAACCATAGCACATGCCGTTAATCGCATAATCCTTTTCCCCCCATTATAAAGATAATGCAAACATATTTGAAATTAATTACATCCATTTCACCAAACGCCTAGTTTCCTCTGTTTCGAAAATGGGAAAAGTGAGTTCTTTAATCACAATCAGATTTTCATCTTATTTCAGAACAAAGGAATTTTCCTACATTCTCCATTCATTATCTCAACAATCAATAAAAGGAGCGACCTTTACAACAGAGGAACTTTCCTCTGTTAAGTAGTTCGACAATTTCCTATAGTGACTTCCGGAACTCCAAGTTCAACTTGTTTGACATTCTAGTCATAACTTAAATATTACCAATTTTCCAACAGAGGAATTTTCCTCCATTCGGGAATTCAACAATTTCCTTTTGGGAGTTAAGAGCCCACTTTCCTATAATGAAAATGAAGAACCCTGTTTGTTATCATTTCTATCTTAACATACATATCCATCATGACTTAAATGTTTCCAATTTTCAACAGAGGAATTTTACTACATTCTCCATTCAGTATCTCAACAATCAATAAAAGGAATGACCTTTAGAACTGAGGAATTTCCCTCTGTTTAGTAGTTCGACAATTTGCTATAGTGACTTTCCGAACTCTGTGCCCAAATTGTTTGACATTCTAGTCATAACTTAAATATTGCCAATTTTCCAACAGAGGAATTTTCCTCTGTTGGATAGTTCAATAATTTCCTATAGTGACTTCCAGAACTCTGAGACATTCTAGTCATAACTTATATATTATCAATATTCCAACAGAGGAATTTTCCTCCATTAGGTAATTCAACAATTTCCTATTGCGAAAATAAAAGCCCACTTAAAATTAAGATTAAGCTTCAAAATTCCCGAACAATGATTAGTCTTGGGTACACAAAAGTCTTCTCCGTGAGACGGTCCATTTGAGTGTCCAACAACTGATGTTCAAACTGAGAAATGGAAAATATTCACAATTCTTACTTATTTGGACCTAAACATGTACCAGTCAGTAAAAAGCAGAATACTTTGTGAGTGCTCATGGGAACCGTCTCAGTGAGATGGTTCTTTTGAGCCTTGGAAGTTATTCTGTCCTGATGAAATAGAAATGCAGACCTTGAGATAAGAGGGTCTGGATGGGGTATAATGATAAGTGAATAATGGCCATTTTTATAATGAATAGTGAATAATGAACCAACCAATAATGAATAGTGAATAATGAGGGCCTAAAAAATAATGAATAATCCTATTGTTCTTAATGAATAGATGAAAAAATTAATGAATAGTGATTAATCAGATTTTAATGAATAATGCTAAAATAAAAAAAAAAAAATCATCAACGCATTTGTTTAAGCCTTTACCCATAAAATATTTACTCAGTTGGCCCCCTTTGTAATTGATTGGTTATCAAATAACTACACTATAACAACCACAAATTCTAGGTACATATGGTTCAACAATTTATAAAAACCCAGTCAACTAAGGAACATAGTTTAGCGAAAACCATACAAAATGGCATCTGAAATAGAGATTAAAATAGAAAAGTCCCAAAAAACTCAAGAAAAAGCTAAAAGCATCAAATTTATGTCATGGACTTTGTAAGTCATCGAGGAATGGCTTTCATTTTGATTGGCAGGTCTGTGATACAACAGTTCTGTTTTTGACGTTAATCTGTGTGTTCCCCCCGATCATTCAATGATTAAAAACTCTGCTACTAATGTGTTTCCAGAACTTAAGTGACCCCCGTTTTTTGCTAATTATTCATTAATGGTGATTTTAATTGAAAAATAAATTAGAGAAATGAATTTAGATATAGACCGCGTAATTGAATTAATTTTTTCCACATAAATGTGAGTTTTTGTATAGGCTGGGATTAGATGGAATTTTGGTGTGTTTTTGACGCTCCTCTTTGAATTAGTCCCCAAGTGAACCTAACGATATAAATAAAACATGGTTTATACGGGTCAGTGGAGGTAATTCGTTAGTCCTACAGATAAGAGTGCGTAACAGAAAATTATTTTTGCTATTTCTCAACCAAAAAATATTTGCAAAAAATATTTGGTGTGTACTCAAAACAACCGTCTCGATGATACGGTTCCTTTGAGCACCCAAAACACGTGTCTAAACTGATGAAGACAGTCGCAGCTTAACACTAAAATTGCTTAACTGGACCAATCTTCGCGCATTAGGCTATGATTCACTGCCTATACTGACTGATAAACTTCACTGTACATCTAAAACCGATGCATTGAAATGGCCTGTGTTAAAAAGCGATTCAAGCTAAATGGTTTAACCTTAATTTTTGTCCTCTGCTGAATTTTCTTGCGAGATAATTATTTTCTAGAATAATGTCTTTCAGAAATACAAGTAGGTTTTCCAGATAATGCCCAACATTTTAGCCTGAACTTGGCTTCGGCTGTTGACAAAGATTATCAGCGAAATATCTTAAGCAGGCAAATATTTGATGCTCTTGAAGTTTAATGTATATCCGCGAATCGCTATTTTTCGTCAACTCTCTAATTTGCTTGAATTGTCGCCATAAACTCTGTACTTACTAGTGTCGTCTGCTGATAACCTTTGCAAACCATTTAGACCCAGATCAGACCCGACGGGCATGATCTGGATCCAAACTGCTTGACACTCTATACTGATATTACCAAAAAAAAATTTTTTAGAAAGAACAACAGCAACAAAAAACTGATTTTGAAAAAAAAATATCAGTAGACGACAAAACCATGGCAAATTGCCTCATAGGCAAAAAGAGTCGATGAATTGAAGTGGAAAGTGCTACATGTACATGCAGGTTTCATGCTTAAGCCTTATATTTGCCTGCTTTCAATACAGCACCGTCTAGGACCCATATAGACTTTTACAATTGCGTGTGTGCGTGCGTGTGTGTGTCAAAGTGATGACGAGTGAGGTTTGCGGAATAGATTTGCGTTGAATCAGTGGATATAGATATTCCTATAGGCTAGTATATATCATCATAACAATGCAAATATACCACGTGTATCTATAGGGGTACACATGGGTATATTCATAGGGAAAAACAACTAAGTTATTCTTTTGTACAGGGGATTTGGGCTTCATTTACAAATAAGGGCGTCTCCCAAAAATAAGTTTTAGTTACGCGGTGTGCATTTAAATCCACATGCTAAGTGCAGTTCTACTAAGTTCAATTTAAAGGTGTTTAAAAAAAGAAAAACGGAGGTCACTTAAACTCTGGAAACACTATAGTAATGTTTCAGTGACGAAAAATTTACTAAGCAATAACGTCGTCGAGATTAGTTGTACAATTAAATTTTAAGTGTTGACTGAAGTACTTCATGATGACATCATCAAAGCAAAGAACATTAACACTCAACTGTCTTTTGTAAGATATAGCAGAAAGTTAGTGTAGCGTTTTAAAAGCTTGTCAGTATAGTTAACCGCTTAGTCAAGCTTACCAAGGAAAAAAAGTGTGGTTAGGTGAACTGACACTTCCGACAAGACCATAGCTGTTGACTGGGACATTAAGTATCAAACCAAACTAGAACTTTCACGACAACCCTCGTTTATGGTGTAAACTTTGTAATGATTGTGAGGACTGATTAGTAAACTAAATGACTTTGAAAATGCATCACCCAGATTAAATCCTTTATTACACAAACCCTGAGAATGTCAGCGAGACAATTGTTATTGCATATCATAGTCGGACCACCATGTAGTGTGTACTACAAAATTCATGGTTGTAAATTTACTTTAAGGTATTAAAAAAAGTATCCGTTTTAAGACAGGGGTGGTCGATTTTGAAGGACACAAATTCAGCTGTAAGTTAACACGTGTTACGTTTTGATTCCTGACTCAATAGATTTGCGTCCTTTGCTTCTTTCACGATTGCGCATTCATCATTGAAAGATTAGAAATGAATTGACAGTTCGGTATAATCAAAATTACACCCCTTTAAAAATACCGACATACCCCACCCACCCTGGTTACTATAGTCTAGTAATAAAATTCAACGTCTTGGGCCTATTAAAGTTTCGATTTTTACGTCCTGTTTTATTGGAGGAGGCTAAGGGCATACACAAATGACAGACTATGCATAAGTTACGCTTGTATCACGTGCCTTTTGTATTGTGTAAGTGACGTTAACGTAAATTCTTAAAGGGATAATTCACACTTTTTTTCAAATGCGTTTAATATGGAGTTTACAGTATGGCAGGAATAATTCCTCATTAAATGTTTGTGAATGCCCTTCTGTTAGCCTGTAATTAATCACTTTTGCTTCTTAATGGGAGTCTGGTCATTCTCAGGTCATTGATCTCTACACACCAAAACTGGAATCACTTCCACCTGCTTACACACTACCAAAGCAGAATTATGAATCAGTTGAAAGGCAAAAAATAACAATGTTTCAGAGTAATGCTTTTAGCAGTGTGTGCATTGATGAGTATATTTTGATACTTGGCCCATATTTAATAATTAATTCTAAAATTTAAGTACAATTTTCTTCATTTTGCTAACAAAAAGACAGAATAAAATCAAATGAAACTTATTGAAAAACAAAATACTTTTCGGTTGGCAGTTGTTACATTTTAATTTGCATTGATTTGGCTGTTGGTTGTAATTAAAACCGAATACCCATTATCCAATATTGAAATAAAGAAATTGACTGAAAGGTGTCGCTTCAATCGTTTGGCAGACCAGCATATTGAGGTTAACTCAGGTTAATGTGTGCCAATAGCTGTAAAATGGCTGCTCTCAGAAGATTAAATAAACGGCTATAAAAGCTTCTGTAATTGACTAACCAGATGGATAAATGATCTGTGAAAATAAAATTAGTCCATAACGAAATATTTATTTGGTAATAAAGTAAAATGTTAAAAAGCATGAACATACACTTTAAGACGTTCTCGATCACATGACAGCATATCTCCTGTCATGATTTACATCAAAATGTCTTCCCCACATGACTGCCAGTGTATGTAGTCAATATCAGTTATGAAAGGTAAATTTTGGAGATGTATCTAAAAAGGAGCTATAAATTGATGTTCAAATTTGATGTTTATTTTCGAAATATGGAAGTTATCAATTACTTTGATTAGAAAAAGTCTATAAACCTTTTTTTTAGTGATATTGTATCCACGCCACAGTTTAAACATAAAAATAATCAAAAAGCTGCAAAAATGTGCTGGATGATGTATGTACCCATGTAACGTCATCAGCAGCGTCGCGTGAAAGTGTAGCCAAATTAACGACTGATTCCAACCAATTCTGGGTTGCACATTAAAACCTGCGAGTAACTTTTCGTTCGCAAATACGGTTTGCAAGAAAAGTGCAAAATATTGTGATGCGTTTTCAAAGTCTGCTAGTATATATTGTATGTTTATTTTTCGTTTTCAGATTTCTGATAAACATGGAGATACACTATTGACTGACGGCAAAACGGACATTGGACAATAAAACTTTCCAAGCGCATCATTCATCGAGCCCTAAGATGAGAGAGGATAGATATCTGTACGATAAGAATCCTTAGGCCATTTTTTTTATTAGTTGATTTACGAACTACTACTGTAATTTTCTGTAAAGAAGACAAAAAAATCTAAAATTAATTTTATATTTTTTCCCCGGCGACTCTAAATATTATTTGTTTCGTTGAAAAATAATGTACTTTTCAGTTTGAGTCTGTGTATTTTAGAGTGACACTATTAAAAGTGATTTTCCCGTCCAGAATTTTAGGAAAATCATAAAATATTTAAAGATTTCATACAGACTGTTGGTCTACCTTACTAGTGTTACTGTTTCTGGAGATATGAAAAAATAAAATAAAATAAAAAAAAGCTCTAAAAAAACAGTTAACTGGTCATTTTCAGAGCTTTTCGATTTTTTTTCGTCCCCCCCATCCTAGATCTTAAAAAAAATCCCGTAAATCATAGGACCTTATATCGTGTGAAAAATCTTGACCTACACCATTGAACTTTTAAAACATCAGCTTAATCATTCAATGGATACATCATGCAACTGTCACATTTGTTATTTTTTTGTTTAATGCATCTAATTTATAAGTACAGGAGATTGGCCATATCATGCTGCATGTGGTGGTAAATATTTTCACTCAACATTGCATTTTAAGTTAAATAACCTTGTTCATGCCAAAGAAAAGTCTTACAAATGTGAGATTAGAGGTCTATAAATCGTATACCATGAAGATAACTGTTCGTGCAGGAGAAAACTCCATACAAATGTGACACTTGTAGTATTGTTTTTTACTTTCAGGTAATTTGAAGAGGTATAGACATGTTCATACATGAGACAAACCATACAACTGTTATGCTTGCGGTATATCTTTCACTGAGTCGTATAAAATGAAGGCACATAAGCGTGCTCATACAGAGGATAAGCTATATAAATGTGACAGTTGTAGCAAAAGTTTTCCATCTTCATCAAATTTGAAAACGCATTTGCTTCTTCATACATAGTTGTGATAAACACTTCGCTGATTCATATGGATTGGAAGCACATCTCATGGGTGAAAGTTTTCAGGATTATTCCTGAATTCAAGATTTAAAATG
This sequence comes from Loripinus fragilis, assembly GCA_964019695.1. Lineage (NCBI taxonomy): Eukaryota > Metazoa > Mollusca > Bivalvia > Lucinida > Lucinidae > Loripinus > Loripinus fragilis. Next base: position 42,830,791 of record OZ026530.1, on the reverse strand, counting down.
CTGTATTAGGGAGATTATTAAAGGTTTTCTGATTTATTTTCAGTCTGTCTAAAGGCAATCGACCATTTAAACTTGAAATTGTGAATATTTAGTGGGCATACCGCAGGTTTCTAGATCGGAGTTTCGCAAGTTCAGGATTTTTGAAGTTTTGAACTTTCACCCATGACATCAGTGTGTTCATACAGAGGATAAGCCGTATAACTGTGTTATTTGTAGCAAACGCTTTACATATTCAAAGCACTTGAAAATGCAAGAGATTATTCATACAAGAGATAAGCCATATAGTTGCGGCGCTTGTGGTAAATGTTTCTTTCGTTCTTCTAAATTAAAGCAACATATGTTAATTCATACAGGAGAAAAGCCATATAAATGTGACACGTGTGGTAAATGTTCCTCACATTCGATTAGTCTGAAGAATCATAACCTTGTCCACACAGGCGAAACGCCATATGCATGTGATATATGTGATAAATGTTTTTCTCGATCAAATTCATTAACAGTACATAAGCTTGTTCATACAGGAGATAAGCCATATACTTGTGGCACTTGTGGTAAATGTTTCGTCCAATCATCTGACTTGAAGAAGCATATGTTTGTTCATACAGGAGAAAAACCTTACAAATGTGACGCTTGTGGTAAATATTTTTCTCAGTCTTGTTCCTTGAACAGCCATAAACGAATTCATACAGAAGAAAAAGCATATAGCTGTGACACTTGTGGTAAACGTTTCTACTACTCATGTAACTTGAAGCAGCATTTGCTTGTTCATACAAGAGAAAAGCCATACAAATGTGACACATGCGGTAAATGTTTTTCTCAATCGCGTACCCTGAGAAACCATGAACATGTTCATACTGGAGATAAACCATTTAGCTGTGACACTTGTGGTAAAAGTTACATTCAATCAAATAGCTTGAGGAAGCACATGTTTGTTCATACAAGAGAGAAGGCATACAGCTGTGGCACTTGTGGTAAGTTACATTCAACCAAATAGCTTGAGGAAGCATATGCTTGTTCATACAAGAGAAAAGGCATACAAGTGTGACGCATGTGGTAAATGTTTTTCTCAATCGCGGACCTTGAAAAAACATAAACATGTTCATACAGGAGAATAGCCAGATATTTCTGGAAACCAGTTTACCTGATCAGTTATAAATATGTGATTTTTGTTTGTTTTGTTTGATTTGATTCTTTACGTCCCATCAACAATCTTTCAGTTATGTAGGGACGGATCTTCCTGGGTTGAACCAGTACAAAGCTAGGAAAAAATGTGTCTTGCTCAAGGACCACAACGCACTGACGCCGGTGAGGCTAGAGACATGCCCCTCAGTCTTGAGTCAAGCACTCAACCACTGAGCCACTGCGCTCCGGATAAATATGTGATGTAAACATGAATATAACGTTGTTCTGAACATACCATTTAAAGTGCGAGCTGGATAAATGTGTTGTATTTGCGTTATTGTTATATATATATTTCAACCACTAAATGATGCTACATGCCAAATATTCTATGCCCTGTGGTTTCAGACAAGAAGATTTTTTCATGTTTTCCCTAAGTAAGTCTATACAAAACATGTGACCCCGGGTGCCGGCCCATTTTTGGCCCCAGGGGCATAATTTGAACAAACCTGGTAGAGTTCTACTAGGTGATGCCACACATCAAATATCAAAGCTCATGGTTTCAGAAAAGAATATTTTTCATATTTTCTCTATATAAGTCTATGCAAATCATGTGACCCCCGGGCAGGTCCAGTTTTTGCCCCAGGGGCATAATTTGAACAAAAGAGATCGACTAGATGATGCTTCCTACCAAATAGTAAGGCTCCAAGCCTTGTGGTTTTAGACAAGAATATGTTTTCATGTTTCCCTATATAAGTCTATACAAAACGTGACCCCCGGGACGGTCCCATTTTTGGCCCCAGGGGCATCATTTGAACAAACTTGGTAGAGGTCTACTAGGTGATGCTACACACCAAATAACAAGGATATAGGCCTCGTGGTTTCAGACAAGATGATTTTTTCATATTTTCCCTATATAAGTCTATGAAAAACATGTGACCGCTCGGGCAGTACCATTTTGGGCCCCAGGGGCACAATTTGAATAAACCTGGTAGAGGTCCTCTAGATGATGCTTTCTACCAAATATTAAGGCTCTAGGCCTTGTGGTTTCAGACAAGAAGGTATTTTCATGTTTTCCCTATATGAGCCTATGTAAACCTGTGACCCCCGGGGCAGGCCTATTTGGCCCCAGGGAAATAATTTGAACACTTTTGGTAGAAGTCAACTAGGTGATGCTACTTACCAAATATCAAGGCTCTAGGCCTAGTGGTTTCAGACAAGAAGCTTTTTATCTTAGCCTGTGTGACCAAGATATGCAACTGACCGGAACCATTTGAACATTGATGAAAGAGGGCCATATAAGGATCATTTTTTGCCAAGCTTGATCAAAATTCAACCAGTAGTTTTAGGAGATGTCATTTTAATCAAATGTCATCTCCGTAACGGACAAGGACGACCGATCACAAAAGCTAACCTTGTAGTGACAAGGTGAGCTAAAAAACGTTAGGCCCCCACTGGCAAAACTGTATGTATCCGCGCATGCAATTAGGATGCTGTTTTAATTTCGCATGCTTTTTTCCTCTTTTGTCAAAATTATCATTTTCAAAAGCAAAATCTTTTAGGAGTAGCATCAGATTGTTTAACAGTTTGGATCCAGACCATACATATTTTTTTCACTTTTGCTTGCTTATATGGATTCAAACTGTTTCATCCGCGTACCAAGAAAGCTTTGGAAGAGGTAAACTCTGTTAACGTTGTTGTTTGTTTTTAGTCGATGAAATGGGGGGGGGGGGGGTGCAGAGGATTTAAATTACGCTAAAAGTGGGCCATCATTAGCCAACCAGTAAAATGCCATTTAAATGGCTAAGAAACCGTATGATTATGTGAATTTCAAGGCGGGAAAGGGTCCGCCCATGTTTTTGAAAAGCATGCTAGTTGAGACTCAATGTTGGGCTGATCTGGATCAAAGCTGTTTGCTGTGACTGTATTTTAAATGCAGACGACAAAAGATCATGTAAAACCCAGTATACAGAGGTTACAAGAAATCATATGTAATAATGTTATTAGCATCTTATGGAATACTCTTACATTATAGCCGTAACAAGTGTAAAGCATAGCTGAAAATATTCCCTGGCTGGGAATCGCTCCCGGGTCGCCCCGGTAAAAGACCAATGCTCTAACCACTGAGCAAAAAGATTCGGCTCTCTGATGCAGTTGTCAGAGATTGATTATACCGGGCCGCGTAGCGCAGTCGGTAACGTGTCTGGCTACAGATGCGTGTCTGACTGCAGATCCAGGGGTCGCGAGTTCGATCCCGGCCCGGTACCATACTTTCGTGGAGATTGATCATGAAATAATTTCTACGGTCATTCTCCTCCCTTCCGCTGATTTATTCAAGAAGGGTTGTTGTCAGTTACAAGCGAAAGTATGTGCACAAATTACTGGTTAACCGCTTGCTCAAGCCTGCCCAGGAAAAAGTGTGGTTAAGTGAACTGACCGTCCCGCAATGACCATAGCTGTTGACATGGGACGTAAAGCAACAAACAAAAAAAAAAAAAAAAAAAAAAAGAGATTGATTATATACGTGAAGCTATGCGAACTCTACTTTATGTAGATATATAGGTGAGAGTGCTTGGCCTCTTCAAAGAAGTCATCATTTATGATGAGGGACAGCCTTTTAGGCGAAACTATCGTCTAATCCTGTACGAGCCGCCCATCTTACATTATAGCTGAGTGTAACAAGTGTAAAGCATAGCTGAAATTATTTCCCGCGCCCTGGCTGGGAATTGATCCCTGATCGCCCCGGTAACTGACCAATGCTCTAACCACTGAGCCAAAGAATTGACTCTCTGATGCATTTGTCAGAGATACTATGCGACATCTACCTTATGTAGATATACAGCTGTGTAGCACCCGTTAGTGTAAACGCTCCCGTTAGTATAAACGTTGACAATAACGGGAGATATCGCTCCCGTTACTGTAAACGCGTTTACAATAACGGTACCGTTAGTGAAAACGTTGACAGTAATGGGAGCGATCTCTCCCGTTATTGTCAACGTTTACACTAATGGGAGCGTATGATGATAATATGTGCGATATCAACGATTTTTGTTAACAATATTGAATTTCATTTCCTTACGTATGATGATAGAATTTCTGGTCCTTATAATGATAAGGAAAAATCATTTAACCATGAAATATAGGTCAGAGTGACCTTTATTAATTTTAGGACCAATTTAAGACCACACTCACTTGCAATCAAAAAGTATCATTTATAACTTCTAATTTATCAAATTAACCTTTATTTGGAAAACACCTGAAGTATCTATCTCGTAGTTAATTAAAAGCTCTAATGATAACAAACGGACTTTCGTGAAATGCCACACTAGTAGCATCTAATTTGGGTCTGTACTATTTGCTAATGTCATATTTGCAGAACCTACTGTTTAATAGTGTCATATTTGCAGAACATACTATTTGCTTTAGTAGTTTCAAAGTTGCATAGTAATGAGGCTATTCTATTATTCTTTAAGCAGGTAAAGCATGACTATTAACTGTTACTCGCATATGCAATAATCTGTGGTAGGTTCAATATAACTGTAAATAGAGACTATTTTTTTTGTTTTTTATACCTGCACGCCCAAAGCCAAGGTAAACTTGCCAGTGTTTCTTAACAACAATTTTCATCTATCTTTGAATCTACTATAATGTCATATTTGCATGGCACAATTCTGCAGTTGTAAATAAACCTAAATATGGAGAATGTATAATAGACCACAGATTAACACAGTATGTAAAATGAAATAAACATCCTGTACCCGTTCCTCTTAGCTCACGCCATATAACCATGAATTTCCGCGCTCGTGCGTAACCAGTAGTCGGAAAATTCGTGTATTTATAGCGCTGTGCACGTTTCAATTTCCATTGTTGCGGTTACAGATAGGACACAATCAAGCAAGGAAAGTAATGCTTTTTTCTAAATTATTATGTTTGATTCCATAATTGTATTGGTTTACTCCTATACATTACGCTTTTTAAATATACAACCTGCTTGGAAACAGTGCCGCTTTGTACCGAAAATGAGCTTTAATGCCAGTTTGCATGGTTTTGATGTAATAGGGAGTCACATGTTTACATGATTATATAGTTGTAATTGTTAAAGTTTCTTAGATCTGTGAAAAAAATCAACATAAATAGATGGATCCTCACAATTGCAGCTGTACCATCAACTGTCACATCTGAGCTAATCGCTATACCCCTAACTTATGTGTCACTATACACCTAACTCTATTAACAGACTATTTTAAAACGACTAATAGTCAAATACGAAATGTTAAGTCCTTCGTAAATGGTTTGTTAATAATCCAAAAAATTATTGACAGAAAACATACCTCTTTTTAAGCAATATTAATTGAGTTGATGGCACTATCATGGTTTATGGACTGCCCGAGGGAGAAGGTCTGGACAGCCAGTTTGATATAGCCTTCGGCTGTGGCTCAGGCCATCTCGACTCTGATTTACAGAGTAATGACCTATGTGTTATTCAAAAACATTGTTACATAGATCTACATGATAGTATACACTAATATAGGGATGAAACATTTCTTTGCATGGATTAACGTTTGTCATGTCCTGAGAGACGTTACATACTGAGGACAAAGCCAGACGTTTGGGACGTCTCACGAGAGACCTTGCAGACGCAAAATCCATTGAACCATCGTTATAATTGCATAGATTTAATAATATACGAAACTATAATTTGGCACTTTAAATTGTCATCGTTTGTGGTTGGACGTTTTCATCAATATTCATGTTCCATGACCAAAAGATAAGTTTGTATGACAATAATGCCACAATCACATACTCTGCAGACCAACAGACAGCTTCCTTCATAGGTGTCGGCTCAGAAACAGTGTACTTGTGGTGCCAAATTCCATGCATGAACAGCACATGAATTCATGACATTGCGCTGGTTTAACCCCTGGGTTTAACCATGACTGTTAATATAAATGCAGCACGGATTTTATGGAATAATATGTGTTTTATAACACAGAGTGAAAAATATTTTACCATTTCATGAGTCACTGAACTACTGGTAAATTTCGACCTTAGACGGATCAAAGGTTAGAAGAGTCTGGGTGTAGCACCAGACATGTAAATCCAGAGGAAATAACGGTTATACCTTACCTGTTTTCGATTCAGCACTGAAAGCAGGAACTGTAGAAATTTGGGTTTAGAAATAACTGTTACAGTCTGAATAACCTTTTATGTGCTACTGCCTAAATTTGTCCAATCCGTGTGAGGTTGAAATTTACCAGTATCTTTGCCTGGTGGAAGAGTTGGATATAGACCTGGACAAATCCGTTACTTATACTTCTACCACAATCTCTAAGTAATGACCCTCGACTCTTTCAATTCCTCAAAGCGTTTTGTGGAAGTATAGTTTCCATTTTCGCTGCTAAATACACCAAGGCAGTTATTATCATGCGCCTTAGGAGACGTTATGTAACAACGGCGAATATGAGACTAAGACTTCAAACAATTCGTTGCTAAGTCATACAAGTAAATGTCCTAAAACATTGCAATACATTAACTAGAAATATGTTCATTTTGCGCATATGATGCTTTCAATGCTTCGATGCTTTCAAGCGCATGTCGCTGTTGGGGAATGCATTATCTGTGTCAAGCTCAATATTGGAGTGTGATAATGGGGTATGATAATGAGTCACGCGCCAAAACACCCATACCACCACATTCTGAGCACTCAGTCAGCATGTGTAGTTTGTATCCACTCATGTTTGTTAAGTTGGAGCTTTGCTCAACCTTCTGCGTGGTTTCCACTGCTGCCAGTTAACCCCGTGTTTGATACGCGGCTTCATAAGTCTGCCAGATGAGACTTTAAGCTGTGGTCCCATCTTCTGATACGTTTTAAACCAGAAACACTGGTGTTTGTGCCCCTGGACCAATGAACCAAAATCATAAATCAAATTGGCTCATTTACTGCCATGGAACAGACACAAATGTTTTTTTTCACTTTCTCTCCCATCCCCCCCCCTTTTTTAAGTCAAATGGAATTTCCGAATATTATTGACTGGACAAATCTATTTCCTATATTTAGGGGTTTGTGTTTTTTTATCACGTTATTCAAATTTGAATAGAATATTGTCTAGGCAAAATGTGGAGTCCCAGATCAGACGCTGAGCTATAAGCATCTGATAGATCTGGGGCTGCACAACTTACCTATTGACTGATTGAATTCCAATCTAAGGGATGCACTGTGATTTTTATCATTTACTCCAATTTTATTAGAATATTGAGCAAGCAAAAAGTAAAGTCCCTGATCAGACGTCGCGCTATGCAGCGTCTGATCTGGGTCGCACTAGTTGCTTTTTGCAGTTTTAAGGATGTACAGTGATTTTTTTATCAATTTAGTCAAATTTTAATAAGAAAATTTTGCAAGCGAAACGTGTAGTCCCTGATCAGACGTCGCTTTGTGTGGCGTCCGATTAAGGTGTGCACTACTTGCCCCCCAAAAATATCCACAAAATCTTCATACCCTAAAAAATATTAATTTTTCTGAAAACCCAACATAATATTGAAATTGAAAATTTTGAACCCGAGAAAATGGCCCGAGCCTACTTATGTATGAAAATATCATTGTGCCCCCCATCCCCGCTCCCCCCTCAGGTCATATCATTCATGTCTCAATTGCCAAAAGCGACTGAAAATGCATTATTGTTTTTTGTTTGGTTTAAGTTTTACATCCCAGTCAACAGCTATAGTCATGTGGAGACTGTCAGTTCACCTAACTTAGCTTGACCAGTACATCGTGCACATACTTTCGCTTGAAACTGACCAGCGGAAGAGGTGAGAATGACCTTAGAAAATACACTAAAACACATGGAAATGACCCCTTAATCTATTTTGTGATGACCCCCCAAACATGTCCACAAAATCTTCATGCCCTATTTTTTTTTTGAAAACCCAAAACCCCCAAAAATATTGAAATTCAAAATTTTGAACCCCCCAAAATGGCCTGTGCCTACGTATTTATGAAAATATCAGAGTATCCCGTTCATTCCACAGTTTAAATTTTATCTCCCTATCTAAAATGTTCGCTTTTTGAGTATCTGATTATTACCTCACCTGATCCGAAAGCTAAAATGAGTCATTAGTATGCCAACGGTGCAGCGTCGTCGTCCGTCTACACTGTCAAAGGAGTACGTGTATATCTCTAAAGTCGATAGGCAATTTTATCAAAATTTTGTGTAAAGCATCATCAGGCAAAAGAAAAGACTGCGTAAAGTTTTTTGGCTTATTGGATAATGAACTCTGGTTGCCATGGCATTATTTAGCTCCCATAGACTTATAATGGGGAAAAATATTCTTATATGAATAAAACCATGCCGCCTCAATTGTTTATATTTGGTATGTAGCAATGCCTAGTGGTCTTCTACATAAATCAAGCCACTCAAGTCCGAGGGGTACAAACTGGCCCTGTCCCGGGGCTTTCAAGAGTTTCGATAGACTTGTAATGAAAAAAAACTTTAAAATTTCTTCTGAAACCATGGGACTTTCAGCTTATATATTTAGTATGCAACAATGTCTAGTGGTTCCCTACCTGAATCCTGCAAATGAAGCCTACTGTGGTTTAATTAGCCTGGCACGGGGGATCAAGAATTTCCATAGACTTATATTGATAAAACCTTCTTATATAAACTCTATTCTCTGAAACCATGAAGCACATAGCTTATATATTTACTATGGACACATATTCTGCCAATCAAGCCCCTACAGTCTAAAGGTTTCCAAGAGTTTCTATAGACTTACAATGGAAAAACACTTCAAAATCATATTATCTTAAAACATCAAACACACAGTTTATACATTTAGAAATAAGATGGGGGCTGAATGAAGTCAGAACTTTTTTCTGTCAATTGGGCATAGACCCCCTAGCCAGCATCCCACATGACAAAAATGTCATCTTTGATTTGCATCGCAATCCCATCTCCCAAACCCCTCAAACACACACACACATACGCATGCACACACGTCTAAGCGTACACACCCATAGCAAGCAAGTTTTGCAGTTTTGATGTCGACGATAAGTGAACTTTTATAAGTGTTAGCTTTTCAAAATCTAGTATGCTATATCTGTATGGTTTACTAAGCGTTATTAAACGAAATATTCTTATTGGTTTCTTCTGAATGTTTTAATAGTTCATATTTAATCGAGGGGAAACAAGATAATAAATTGCAAAGAAAACCCATGTCACCACAACTACCTCTGATCACTCATATGCGATTAAGCAAGAAAGTCATTATTCTTAGAAAGTGGTCAAACTGGATATCAAATTGACCGTAATAAGAAGTCTAACAATATGAAACGCTACATCATTGTCAAAATCCAAGCCTCCGACTCTCCATCTGTCCCTCCTAAACAGCTGATCGTATTTTTTTCAGTTACTTGCTTATACAGTATGGTGTGTATGTGCTCATTTTTGGTGTTCCCTTACCAGTGTCACCTTGGGGGGGGGGGGGGGTAAATTTGTGTATGCCTGTCCATTTGTCCGTATATTTTATGCTCCTAAAGCACTAAACCAAATCGAGCCCAATTTCATGCGTAATCAACTGCCTGTACTGTGCACAGCCCAAGGTGAATGTACAATAATCAATGTCAGGAACCAGACCAAATGTGTGGAATCCAAATTGGACGCAAATTGGACCAACAAACGGACTTACACATTGGTTACAGTGCACGTCTGCGGGTTTTGCGAAAATCTAACATATGAGCCAGTGCATGAGATTTCCAACAATGTGGTATGTGCGACCAGCAAAGCCTCAGATCAGCCTGCGCATACGCGCAGTCTGATCAGAGCTTTTGCTAGTCGATTGACTATTCTATGATTGTTAAGCTACTGACTGAACACCATTTGGAGTTTCTAAGCTTAAAAGGAGGCTGCACAGGCTCATCTAAGTCTACACTTGTCAAAATGCCACATTGTTGGAAATCACAAGTCATGGCTCATATACTTTGTGTTGTCTACAGTTTTCTACGTTTTAAATGCCAAATGATTCAAGAGATGTGAGCATTTTAACTAACTGACCATGACTGGTCATTCTGATGCTCAGCAAAGCCTGCTCTCGCCCATCAAAAGGCTGTTACACATGACGGTGATAGGACAATGTTGACATGTAAAATGTGATCCAAATATACCATGTGGTCCAAGATTTATTTTCACTTACTGGTAATGGATGGACAGAAGAACAGGAGGAAAGACAGATGGACTCATACAGTTATTTTAGTAACAGCCGTGGGTCGCGCAATTTGCTAACGCAAGTGGGGGTAGCTGGAGCTTTTTTGTCACCGGATAGAGATCAAAAGTATTCGTCTGCCTGTCCATTTTTTCGTTAGTCTATCTCATTCTGAACCACTTTTTGAATGACTTTCTTAGGCAACAGCACATTTCTCATTGACCTGTTGTGCTTTCTTCTCCTAATGCACTGAATGGACTTCAGTCAAATTCTTTAAGTGACTTGCTTACACAGATAGGTTTTTGGATGGCCCCAGAGAGTGGAGTGTGGATAAGCAATGGCGTGTGCATGTATGAGTGAGCTAGACCTTGGACTCCAAGATCACAATTTAGAATCTAAATCTATGTTTTATTCTTCTTAACATATGCAAATAAATCTATGTTTTATTCTCCTTACCATAAGCAAATAATTGGGGGGGGGGGGGGGCTTTTAGAAATGAACTGGATTATGAGGTTATGTGATGTCACTTAACAAACAGTCACGTCGTTGAAAAGAATCGTCATCAAAACAATGTCAAGGCCCTACCTCAAAAACAAAATGTTTCAACGCAGTTTGACGGCGTCAAAACGATTTTTTTTTTAAATTTCCGTTTAATTAGGTCCTACTAATTAATGTGGGAATTTTTGGCAGGGATTTAAAAGGTTAGTGCTTTCTAAAAGCTGTCTATCCATGGTATTGTTCTTCAATGAGCCCAGCAAGCTGTTTTACAAAAGGAAACAATTTCAAACTAAACGGAGTTATTTTTAGCTCATACTCACATATTCGCTCCCAATAGAATAACATTTTAATCATGATTTAGCAAAAGTGTTCAACTGACAGAATTTTCAAAATGGCTGCCCCATCTTTCATTGCAGCAGCTACGAACTATTTTCCTTTCTTTCAACGGGCTTTTTCAGCTGTTTTGTTCCAAAGTTGGACTTTACTTATATGGAATGAATTGTTCTTTTTGTGGATTTATCGATGTGTAAACCTCTGTGAATCACTCACAAACTTTACATAAAGGCCTTTGGGCTTTACTAAGTTTGTGAGTAATTCGCCGGAGTTTACACATCGATAAAAGCAACAAAAATAAAATGCATTCCTACAATAAACACCCTCAACCACAGCCAAAACAATGAAAGAGGAATTCTCGTTGCGAACAAAGACAGGCTTAAAACAATTTGTGCTACAACTACAACAGAATCTAGGGCGAAGATTTGGTACCAGTAAAATGCTTTTAAGCCCCCCCCCCCCAAATGGTTTAGGCTGCTGTCCATTCTTAGGTGATGGTTCTTTGGCTTAACTCAGTTCGTGAGTGATTTGCCGGAGTTTACACGTCGATAATATCCACACAAAAATCTTTCCTATAATAAACACCCTCAACCACAGTCAAACAATGAAAGAGGATTCTCGTTTCGAACCTAGACATGCATAAAAATTGTGCTACAACTGCAGCAGAATCTAGGGCGAAAGTTTGGCACCAGTAAAATGCTTTTAAACCCCCAGTGGCTCAGGCTGCTGTCCATTCTAAGGCGATGGTACTGTTATTGTTGATTCGTTGTTGTTACTCCCATTGTGGGATTTCGAGTTGTTCTCTGTTTTGTTATGTGTTACTTTATGTCAATTCTAGTTTTACAATCATCTTCATGGGGAAGAGAGGTAGAGAGAGAGAGCTGGTTGATTTGCTAAGTATGTCTTCCTGGTGTCTGGTTATTGTTGTGTGGCTCTTCCTTGCTGTGCCAAGGGTTTGTCTGCCGTTTGTGATTGTGTTATTTCTTGATCATACTCACTATTATTAAAGGAGACAGCAACATTGAAAGCAAATTTATCTGTAAGCCCTCATTCAACCATTCAATCAACCACAAACCCAATGAAAATTGATGAAAAGATAACAGATGTTTGTATGCTAGAGAATTAAAAGCTATGGAGGGCAGCCATTTTAAGGATAAGTGTAATCACAAAACCCTAATTAAATATGCATAAAAATAATAATTACTTTGCTGCTACTCATTTTATTGTATCTTCTGTTGAAAATAGTTCATTTTGAAAAAAACAAAACAATATGTACAGTTTGTGATGAAACTGGGAATTGCATAGGATTTTAAAAAAAATTGAAAGTTAATGAAATTTTCTGAATAGCGGCCTCCATTGGCTGATAAGATAATTTTTATTTTTGGATTGCTAGAACTCACTTATTTTACGTTTGAATGTGATTGAGTCTGTGGCAGATTGCATCGTTAATTAAGGGCTTGAATTTCAAAGTCACTTATTTTCTATGTTGCCGGTCCCTTTAATTATATTAAACCTTGACCTTTGGCTCCAAGATAATATCAGTGTTCTAAATATCATATTGTAATCTACAACACAATGTGCTAAATACCAAGTTCCTAAATCAACAAATGAATGAGGAGTTTGTGTTACTAGCTTACTTAGGTGAACATCTTACTAAGGTTTAATGAAATTCCATCTACAGGTAAAGGAGAAATGGAACAGACAGGAAACTAAAAGATAACTTCAATGACTTATGATTGTGACCTTGACATTGAGCCTGCATAGTTATGCTTTAGGTTTTGTTTACCATTTTCCTAAGATCAACATTTGACATAAGTTAGATAAAGATCTTTCAAATTGTTCAGTAGAACTGGAATGGACAATAACGTGTTATGGATAGATGGACAGACCGATGGATGAATTAATAGATAGATGGCCAGAGGATGCACATTTTCATAATCCACTCTCCAAATTGCAATTGAGATTAAAAAGACACTCTTAAATGTATAAACTTTATTTAATATTCTGTATCAGCAACCAATATCATCATATAATTGTTAATTTGTTTCATAAAAATTACCAATAGGTATCATAATGGAGCAGGCCAGCTCATGAGATTTTGACACTAGCACATATATGTAAATGCATTATTTGAGCATAAATCTGTAGCTATCTACAGAGGATTGGCCATCTTTGTCTTATATACGCCCTTCCTTTGTAATTATGTGTCCTTCACCAAAAGAATTTATCCACTGATAAGTGCTGGTTAAACCGGGGAAGAAAGGAAATCTTTCAGCAATGACTAATTTTTTACTGATACCTCAAACATAAAAACTAACTTTCTGTGTGAGTGCAAAATATTAATATCACTGGTGAGTCTGTGGGAATGGGAGGCTCGTCTGAATTATCGCTACTTGCATGCATGAAACTAATAAAACCTCTTGAATTTAAAATTGGATGAAGTCTTTTAACTGGTTTGTAAGAGCTAACTGAAGTACAAGGCCCTGTTATTTTATTTTCTAAATCAAGGAAAACACTGGAATGCGTCTTAAGATTATACTGATTGAATATAATGATTATATGAGCATGAAGTCACGTTCAGCTTAATTCAGTTAGGGGTACAGTAACTTCATGCATACAAGTTAGGGGTGCACTACGAGCGCAGTTGTGGGTATAGTATATGTATCGTCGATGGGCACCATTTTAAACAGTTTTATGTAATTTGTAAAGATCTCATAAAATCCTTTAGACGGAGGGCAAATCTATTCATCTACAGGCTCTTGGTGTAAAGCATTGACAGCAGCCTGTGTTTTCTTTGACAATAACGCGTGATTCAATAAGCTAGGTTGAATGCAACTTCAAAACATAGCAAGGAGGATTTCGTTATAGAAGGTTAAAATGGAGATAAAAACAAGAGAATGCACAATTAACTTACCCCACAGATGCTACAGTCGCTAAATCATGATAGCTGGTGCAAAAAGAACGGCATAAAACCTTAAATCGGCACGATTACCGACTACTGGTTACGCACAGGCGCTGAAATTCTTGTTTATATGGCGTTAGCTAGGAGGAACGGGTGCAGGATATTTATTTCAGTTTACAAACTGTGATTTAGAAAGCGCAGCTGTATTTATCAATAGACAAGTGCCTTTGCGCAACCCTGACTGTTACCGTTCGATAATGGCGTATACCAAGGTTTGACTGCTCTTGGGAGGAGCCTGATCACGATCAACGTGGTTTAAAGCTGAAACCCACAATATATGACTTCCACCAAAATGTTCATAAACTATTAAGCTGTCTATGTGGGATGCAGATATTGTCATCATTACATTTTCTATTGTATTGAATTAAACTATTATTCACTCCAGTAGTACTTCGGTAAATAAAGACTACGGCTTTAGTATACTTAACAGCAAAAGAAACGCATATTTTGCATATTTGGTATATTGTATAAATTGGGTGTAGAATACTTATCTAATGATATGAAAGGTATCAAGGATTTAAGGATCATGTGTATAATCAAGCGAATCGAAAACGGATAGCTCATTGGAATAATGCTAATAAGGGGGATAAGTCTGGGCGTATTGAAATATCACATAATTAAGGCGAACTTCGAGATTTAGTATGCCTAAAACCACTGAACGGATCTTAATAAAAAATACTCTGCGTCATAATTAGGACATACAGACTATAGGCTCTGACTTGTGTCTGACGTTTATCATTGGCTGGACCGACGTGGCTCATCAAGTGATTTACCTAGGCTCTGACAAGTGTCTGATGCTTATCATTGGCTGGACCCAACTTGGCTCATTTAGTGATTTGCCTATGCTCTGACTAGTGACTGTTGCTTATCATTGGCTGCACCCGACTTTGCTCATTTAGTAATTTGCCTAGGATCTGACTTGTGTCTGATACTTATCATTGGCTGGACCCAACTTTGCTCATTAAGTGATTTGCCTAGGCTCTGACTTGTGTCTGATACTTATCATTGGCTGGACCCGACTTTGCTCATTAAGTGATTTGCCTAGGCTCTGACTAGTGTCTGATGCTTATCATTGGCTGGACCCAACTTTGCTCATTTAGTGATTTGCCTAGGCTCTGACTTGTGTCTGATACTTATCATTGGCTGGACCCAACTTTGCTCATTTAGTGATTTGCCTAGGCTCTGACTTGTGTCTGAAACTTATCATTGGCTGGACCCGACTTTGCTCATTAAGTGATTTGCTTAGGCTCTGACTTGTGTCTGATACTTATCATTGGCAGGACCCAACTTTGCTCATTAAGTGATTTGCCTAGGCTCTGACTTGTGTCTGATACTAATCATTGGCTGGACCCAACTTTGCTCATTAAGTGATTTGCCTAGGCTCTGACTGGTGTCTGATACTTATCATTGGCTTGACCCGACTTTGCTCATTAAGTGATTTGCCAAGGCTCTAACTAGTGTCTGATGCTTATCATTGGTTGGACCCAATTTTGAGTATCACGTGATTGCCTAGGCTGTGACTTGTGTCTGATACTTATCATTGGCTGGACCCGACTTTGCTCATTAAGTGATTTGCCTAGGCTCTGACTAGTGTCTGATGCTTATCTTTGGCTGGACCCAACACGGCTCATTAAGTGATTTGCCTAGGCTCTGACTTGTGTCTGACGTTTATCATTGGCTGGACCCGAACCGGCTCATCAAGTGATTTACCTAGGCTCTGACTAGTGTCTGATGCTTATCATTGGTTGGACCCAACTTGGCTCATTAAGTGATTTGACTATGCTCTGACTAGTGACTGTTGCTTATCATTGGCTGGACCCGACTTTGCTCATTAAGTGATTTGCCTAGGCTCTGACTTGTGTCTTATGCTTAAGTTTTACGTCAAATATAAGTACAGTTGGTAAAAAAATGGTCATGCCCTTTTCAAAAAAGACATAACACTTGAATTTTTGAAAAAAAAAAAGATATTTTACGCATTTTTTGAAATACATTTTTCAAGATTTTTGGTATTCATTCGTGGCTCGTTTTAAAATTGCTATATGTAGTTTATTTTATCTAAACAAGATAGCCCAAACAGAATAGGAATTGATTCCATCCATCTATTAAACATGTTTAATTATACTGTAATAGAAATCGTACTTTATTTTGTAAAACAATATGATAAATTGAGGACACTCAAATGTTTTTGTTAAATATGTCTTTTATTTCACGAGTAAAATAAAAGACAGATTTAACAAAAAACATTTGAATTTTCTTTAGAAGCGAATCTTACTTTACATCAGCTTTTGTTTTAATTTTCTTGGTGTAACAGACGAATTTATAAAGCTCTTTATTTTATTAAGCTTCTTAGCGACTCTGACTTTTTGTTTACATTTCAATAGAAACAGGAAACACCAATAGTTGTTTCCCTTAGAAAAGAAACAGATATACCATAAAGAGTTGCTTCCCTTAGGCCATATTGAGAAAATAGAAAAAAGTAGTTCCAATCTAACGGTTTCTCTCCCGTGAAAATATCATCACTGCTGTGAAAATACAAGTTTTTATATTTTCATGGCTGTGAAATATATGCATCATATTTAATCAATATTTTCCTGTATTTCATTTCATAGTAGATAATAAAAAGCAATAATATATTTAATTTTTGAAATGTAAATACACTTTTGAAATATTGCATAGTGAAATAACACTTTAATGGCCCTGTATGATTCTTCAGGTTAGTTGTGTTAAGAAATGAATTCGATTTTTGGAGGGTTCATGGAATCATGAATACTTCGGGTCTCTTGCAAAGTAAATGAAGCCCAAAGGGCTTCACGTTTACTTTGCAAGATACCCGAAGTATTCATAATTCCATGAACCTTCCAAAAATCGAATTCATTGCTTATATTTACATTTCATACTATCAGTCAAGTATCAATTTTCAATTTTCACCTAGCTTGGATGGTTTTCCAGATATTTTGAATTAAATCAGACATAACGTAGGGTTTGGAACAGCCAAAACGCCAAATTTCCACGCTTAACGTCATGGCGATACGTGTTCAACGTCACGCAAACGCCAGTAAATAAGCAACGTTATTGGATGGACTTGACGTAAGCCTGTTCTATTGGCGCGTATGTGGGTGTGGCTTAAATCGATTTGTTCATGAAGGTATGAACCACATCTCAAATGTAGAGGTCCATTTAAAGACTGGCAGTGGAAATGTAAATATTAAAACGTTTGTCACTAGAGTCACGTTTATAGGTCTTCACTCAAGTATGAATACGTATTTAAATGATTAACCTTTCTGCAACAAGTGTCACAATTATAAGGTTTTTCTCCTGCTTGAACATGATTATGAATGGAAGATGATTGTGTGAAACATTTACCACACGTGTGACAATTGTATTGTTTATGTTTGCGTTCACTATGAATATGCATATGCAGTTTAAAAATGGCTAATAGAGAAAAGCATTTACCACAAGCTTCACAGCAATATGGCTTTTCTACTGTATGAATAAGCAAATGTTACTTCAAGTTAGATGAACGAGTAAAAGATTTTCTACAAAAGTCACAGGTGTATGGCTTCTTTCCTGTATGAATAAGCTTATGTTGCTTCAAGGTGGTTGATCGAGTAAAACATTTACCACAAGAGTCACAACTATACGGCTTATCTCCAGTATGAATAAGCTTGTGTTGCTTCAAATACGATGATTTTATAAAACATTTACCACAAGAGGCACAAATAAATGGCTTATATCCCTTATGAACAAGGTTGGGCGGTCGAAACCACCCCCGGTTTTAACCAGCGGTTTTAACCGGTTAAAACCGCCCCGGTCAATATGCCAAAAAGTGGTCAATACTGGTCAATACGAATCTGAGTGGTCAATTGAAAATTCTAAGGGACGTTTTTGTGGTGGATTGAGATACTTGTACAGGTTTTATGTTCTTTCTATTATAAAAAAATAGTGTTTCATCCCTGCCAAGGGCCCTTTTCATGTGAGATTTCCATCATTCTCCAAACCTTAGCACTGAGTTCTGCATAACAGTCCATGCAGCTAACACTAGTTTTTCTTGCATCATCAAAGGCAGAATAGAATAACCATACAGGGTTTTTTGCTCAATTTTGAGACACCAACTTTTATTAGTTTATGACACTTTGTTAATTGTTGACTGATAACAGCAGATAACTGAATGACCACACTTTCACACCTCTGTATACACACAAATACCACTGAATTAGCCAATACATTTTAAGCTCAGTGATTGGATAGGTGTTATAAACTGGACACACCTTCTTTAGTCTGAGAGACATGCCCGGTATTTTGACAGTTTTGTTTGTTCTAGGGTATTTAAAGTAAAAAAATAACTCCTTGATATATCTGATATTGTTCAACATTAAGTGTTTTCTTTATAATTTTCACATTTTTGTCTTTTCAGGTAAGAAGCCAAACCAATTTGAATTTAAACTAATACAGCATCTTTTATTTATACATGATGGTCTCCTTGATGATCAATTTGAAGTGTTGATTTTGTTTTACTTAAATTTTATTCCTTTTAAAATAAGTCCTTGATTTTAATATTGTTTTATTTCTATGAAAAAAGCTAGTTTTAAAATCTATTTATTTTCATTACTTGAATTTGCCTTTTTTATTAATGGTTAATAGAAAATAAGTTCAAGACTGTTAGTCTGAACTGAAAGTTGTGATAATGATTTGGACTGAATATCTAAAACTATTGACATTTCATTTTTGTTTATTTTACAGCTTATCAATTTTTAATACTTTTTTTAAAGCAAAATCAACTAAAAAATTAACAACACATTTTCAGTTAAACTTCAGTGTATTATCTTATATTAAACTACTTTTAGTCTTTATAGAGCTCAGTAAAACGGGGGATAAATAATGCCAAGTATCTTCACAACAACCAAGTTATTTCAATCGACCAGTTGACCACCAATCGACCAGTAATGACCGGTTAAAACCAGTAATGACCACTGGTCTGGTCAATATGCATATTGACCGGTCGATTGCCAACCTTGCTTATGAATAAGTTTATGTTGCTTCAAACCAGATGGTTTAGTAAAACATTTACAACATGTGTCACATCTGTATGCCTTATCTCCTCTATGAATAAGCACATGTTTCCTCAAGCTAGATGATCGAGCAAAACATTTACTACAATAGTCACATGTATATGATTTATGTCCTGTATGAAAACGCATGTGTGTCTTCAAAGTGGACGATTTAGAAAAACATTCCCCACAAGTTTTACAGCTATATGGCGTTTCTCCTGTATGAGCAGATAGGTGGTCCTTCAAATAAAATGAATAAGTAAAACAGTTACCACAATAGTTACAAGTATATGGCTTATCTCCTGTATGAATACGGATGTGTGTCCTCAAGGTTGATGAACAATTAAAACTTTTACAACAATAGTCACAGATATATGGCTTTTCTCTTGTATGAACAATCATATGTTGTTTCAAGCTTGTTGCTTGAGTAAAACATTTATCACAGGAGCCACAGGTAAATGGTTTATATCCAATATGAATCAGCTTATGTTGCTTCAAGCTGGATGATTGAGTGAAAGCTTTTCCACAAGAATCACAGGTATATGGTTTTTCTCCTGTATGAATAAGCTCATGTTGTTTCAAGCTGGATAATTCAGTAAAACATTTACCACAAGAGTTACAGGAAAATGATTTATGTTTCTTATGATTAAGAATATGTTGCTTCAAGTTATATGGTCCTGGAAAACGTTTATCACACGACTCGCAGATATATGGTTTGTGTAATTTATGAATAAGCCTGTGTCGCTTCAAGTTATCTGCTCGAGAAAAACATTTATCACAAGTGTCACAACTAAAGGGTGTTTCACCTGTATGAACAAGCATGTGTGTCTTTAGATATGATGACGTGGTAAAATATTTACCACAAGAGCCGCACATATATGGTTTATTTCCTATATGAACAAGCTGATGTCTTTTCAAGTTACATAACTGAGCAAAACCGTTATTACAAAGGTCACACTTAAACAACTTCTCGAAAGTATTACTAGCTTTAACACTCTCCATGTCAGATAAAATTAAATAAAACCAACAGGCCCATTTGCAGTATGTCTCTCGACGTTAGATAACTGAGTTATTATATTTGCAATATATACAGTCTATAACATTTGCGAACAAGCTGGTGTTTCTTCAAGTAACGTACGTGAGCTTTTCACCTACCACAAATGGCAAAATCATACATGGGTCAGCACAAGATATTTTCGCGCTTATCACATCTAGGAGCGGCGTCAACTTAGACGAACTCGGGCATATCCATAGTCCCGCGACAGCGTTGCTTCTCACATAATCAATACATGTGTATTATCATTGCTGTCAAAGATGACGTGTCGCTCTTTGCAGCTGCAACTTAATCCGTAAAAAAATGTCATGGAATTGTAAATCCTGTATCTCCAAAGATCTGTTTTACAGATTACTTGGTGGCTACTCAAATAGCATTAACATCACATATTTGTTTGACATGAAAGAGTATTAGCGCAAAACTGTGCATCTTCTCTTATCAGGAGAGCTAACGTACTTGTAACTATTCCATGTCTAAAGCGCCATATAATGTCATAAGACTATCATCATTTGTGTCTCAACGTTTCTTAGATATCTAAAAGAGAAAAAAAAACGTATAAATTAGACTTATGCATTAATGAAAAAGGTAACACTTATGGCATGATTGGGTGGTTAATACCACAAAAACACAT
The DNA here is from genome assembly GCA_964019695.1 of Loripinus fragilis. Lineage (NCBI taxonomy): Eukaryota > Metazoa > Mollusca > Bivalvia > Lucinida > Lucinidae > Loripinus > Loripinus fragilis. The sequence continues at coordinate 42,809,951 of OZ026530.1, read as the reverse complement.
ACAGTCACCTCGGTGAGATGACAATACTTCACAGGCCTTTAATAGACGATATATGTAGATTGACATCAGTGATAACTTGCTTACTGGCACTTGCAGTGGAATTTGGCTTTTCTGTAGTGTCAGTGACAAATGAACATGCATCAACAGTGCCAAGGCCATTTGTAAACATAAACAATGTCCTCAGTTGATTCAGATATAGAATATGACTAAAGTTTGAAGTAGTATGTATATCAATATCCTATTGCAGTGTTGATACTTGCGTGAAAATATACTATCAGGTGTCTGAAACAAGCACACACAGCAGGACAAAAATCAATTCATTAAACACTAAGGGTTGTTTCAATTTACAAATTAGCATATGACCTTAGCATGAAATGAAGCAGTTTTCGTTATTGATATTAGATAGCACATGTCTATGTCATGTCTATGTCACGGACACTACGGCCATCACGGACACTACATTTTAGCATTTGCTTAAAAAAATCTCAAACAAATACATGACTACACATTTCATAGCTTGAATTAAAATAGACAGAAGAAAGTATTGTAACATGAACTGTTAAATTCCTCAATCCCATGTCATGTTGACAAGATATTTGACTATCACGGACACTACACAATTTGGCTGAATATTTTAGTTTGCCTTTGAGATTACCTGGTTTTCTTTAAGAGGCAGGGACATGTTTATCCTTATCACTCAGCGGTATTTCATACAACATGACCTCAGAATTGCACCAATTGTTAAAATTATCAGCATTATTTTCTTTTGGATAGCTAAAATAAATTACATGGGGTATAAAACCTGGAATTGATAACGAATGGGTAGTTTTGCTAACTTGAGAATAACTTCATTTCTACTTTATCGATTTAGTTCATTTAAAGAGCTGCTTTATGGGGAGTCATCTATTTACAATGTCAAACATGCTGCTTTGTTGGGGACTTAGTAAAAAAATAAAACAAAGATGAAATCTTTCATAATTCTAAGTGCAAACTGATAACGCTTAAAACAGGTGTTTTCTGACACTAGAAAAAATGCTTCCATACCAAACGTTTGCTTTCTGATAAGTTTCAGCATAAACCCCAAAGAGTTTCACACTGCAGATTTTGTATTTTCCTTTGACATTTATCCAGGTATGAGTTGATACATGTACCACAGTAAAATAAAATCTATGGACACCTTATCTTGACCAACCCACAAATTCTTTCTCGTTCGGTGGCAATTCCTAGACCATAGACGTAGGAAGCTATTTAACATAGTGGTGGGGGGGGGGGGGGGGGGGCAAAGCCAGCGAGGCCAACTTCAAGGTATTTCAGAATAAAAAACCTAAGAGGGATGAAAAAAACAGAACCAAAGGAACTAGAACGCACATTCTCTAGGCCGCCATCACAAATCCCAAAGCTCAAGTTGTTTTACCCCTAGCACGGTTCCAAGTCCCACCCTTGGGGCATGGCCAAGGGGAAAGAATGAACATTCCATTTGATATGTGTAATATCTTTAATTTGTGTGAACACACACAATTTTGTATAAAATCTTTCAAATATACATAAGGGCTCGGTGCACAATTAATTGGTCCCATTCAACTCCATGTAAAAAGTCAGAATTCGAGCATCTGCAATTTTTTTCAGGACATTGCTTGGACTATTTTTGCTGCCTGTGAGTGACAAGATCTGTCATTCACCTATCAAAGAATAAAGACAACCTACCTTGATGATCTCGATTTCTCAGCATTCTCCCTTCTTTGAGGGACAGTCAGAAAATTCAGGCCGAAAACCGACCGGCGCCATACGTTACCTGGGGAGTGTGCCGGGGAGTGACAAAATAGTCCTCACAAACATGCATTTTCTGCATCAGCCTGACAAACATAGACCTATGTTGAATCACATGCACATTTAAAGTCGAATAAAGCACCCATTTACGCCATTAAGGGCCCAGAAACGGCAAGTGCTATTTTCGTGGGCTACCAAACCGGATGACTGCTTTTTTGTACTAACACCATTAACAAGGTTGGCAAAATGCCGGCAAATAAGCATATTTGCCATGCCAGTGGCATTTACCAGGAAATACCGGGAAATAATGGCAAATAATGGAAAATACTGGCAAATATGATTTACAACTTTCCACATTTAGATTGGTTATTTCAATAATAGAGGTTATTTGTCTTAATATTTCATTTCTACTAGTTTCGTTATCAGGCTATCAGCTAATTATCTTAGTTTAAGGTAAAAGTCTCATACTTTAACCATTTTTATTTAAAAAAAAAGTGAATTTTAGAAGAGTTTCGTACCTGCCAAAGTACTCATCAGTTGACTTGTGCATAGTTACAGATAAGGTTTGGTGCGTGACCCTTATCTGTACTCTAAGTCTAAATCAATCAAAGACACTCCTATTTGTAGTCACCTGGACTTTAATTGTCTTAAGTCAAAATATGAAGTATTAAAGTTGGGTGTTTGGATGAGTGACCCTTATCTGTACTATAACTCAATTAAAGACACCCCTGTTTGTGGTCACCTGGACTGAAATTGTCTTAAGTTAAAATATGAAGTCAATCATGACATCCTATTGTTCATCCTTCCCCCTGGCTATACAGTATCCACTTGGGGATGTGTTATTTTAACAGTTTACGACAGGCACAGGTGTCAAATAATTGCCAGATACACAGGTAAATTTTCTCCCCATTTGAAGGTCAAATTAGAATTTACCCTTGTTCTGCTGAACCCAGAATTAACCCTTGTCCTGTTGATTCCATTTTGAAAACACTAGATCCTGATCAGCTGGTTTCTATCAGGATCTACACTGTTTTCCACACTAATTGAAAATACAGATTTAAGCTTAACAGGATAAAATTTGGGAAAAGTGTACTGTGAAGTACATAAATATTCAGCATGAAAAGGGCTTAAGGTACTTTTTATTATTAAAAATCATTTCAAAATATCAGTCTAAGATTCATTTTTGGCTGTTTTAACATGTTTAAATGTATACAAAGGTTTAATGCTGATACTTAGCTTCATATTCAATATTTACATTTTCACTCATTTGGTTAAATTATACTATTTTAAGTCAACTTCCTAAAGATATATGCTGCATTTTACAGCTAAAAGTCATATTTGCCAGTATTTCGCAGTGAAAAAGTTATATTTGCCATTAATTGCCAGTATTTGCCACTTGAGCCTTATTTGCCATGCTGGGAAATACCGGTAAATTCCACCGGTAAATACCGGGGTGGAATTTTCCGCCCAACCTTGACCATAAATCTTACCTTGAAAGGCTAATATAAACATGGAGTAGAACTCTGTTGCAGTGGATATATCTGTAACTGCAGATAAATATATTCCCACTAACTGTTTTTGGTTTATCCCATTCGGAATCCCTCGATTACCGAGCCAAAGATATCCGATGCACGTCGACTTGAATAGAATAGAGCCTCCACTACACTCTCCTCCTAGCTATTTATTTAAAGGCTCTGTGACACATCTCGGTGCTAGTATTCAACATTATCCGCCCTATGCTTGGGAAGATAGCCCGTTGATTTTACGGCCCCATCCACAATACTATGGTCATGATGAGCTGGTCCTGAGGTGATAACACTCTTTTCATGCTCAACTCAACTGAGCACGAAATTTCAACTGCTCATTGTATTATTTGTATGCTGAGACACTCAGAACAACTATGATATGGTTATAGAATTTTATATAGGTATGAATGCAACAAGATCTATCCAACTACTGCAGGTATCCGAGAGGCTGTAATCAAATATGGCACTTGAGAATGTTACAAACTTGCAAGATATTCTACATATCTTAACATCTCCCTCTTTAAGACTTTAAATAATTAGATAATCAAATTTTGACAAAAAGTTTTCAGTTTTGATCAGTACTTCTGTATGTTTCCGAGCAAGTCTATCCATATACTATTCCCACAGTCACTGTTACAAATCCTGAGGTCAGTTTATCTTTAATGAAGGATTCATTTATTTCTTCAAGGAAAGTGGTTTTATCAGTATCTTAGGTCTGTAAGCTGTTTATTCAAAGAATATTATCACTGTTATCAGTAAAGAGATATTTAATGATTTGCATTATAACTGAGGTTCTGTCTATTTCACTATATACAGAATAAACACTCAATTACCAGGGCTGACTTTCTTGAGAAAAAAATTTTCGTTTAAAAAACAAGACTTTTTCTTATCTTCTGTCGAATCTAGATAAAAGGTACCTAACGACTCGAAAGTAATAGAACACTGTCAGAATGCTTTCAAAACAACAAACAAAGTGAAAAGAGTTGATAAAGCGATACTGCTTTGTGAAAGCGTGTAAGAAGATGATAACGTAAAACTGGCGTTAACGAAATGAAAAGAGGCTTTGATGCATGGATAAGTTAGGGGTCTTTCATGCAAACCAAACATCTATGTGTTTTGATCCACATCTGAACTAAGGGTGAGGTTGGCACGTCGTGAAACCGGTTTAAGCCCTCCAGTAAAGTATTTTACTGACCGTTTCAAGGAGGTACTTCTTTTGTGAATCATTTGTGATTTTATGTCTTGTGTTTGTCATGCTTTCGCCTTGTGGTCACGTGAAGGAAAAGGGCTGACATCTTGGCTCTTGTTTGTGATGTTTATTGTGATTTTGTTACTTTCCTATTTGATATCCTCTGGTGTGGTACTTGATTGTATCGATTCCTGATCCTTGCTGTCTTTATTACTTTATTTAAATGCCCACAACACGTCATTTAAATTTCATTTTATGGTTCACGTGATGTTTTGATCGCTGACGAATCAAGAATGCGAGCATGTTATATGTATATTTTAGGTAGTAACCCCCTGTAGAATAAACATGTACGGTGTTCAGTCAGTGTTAAACACACATATAATGTTCAAGCGACTTGAAAAGTTTCTGATCAGACTGCGCATATGCGCAGGCTGATTTCAGCCTTTGCTGGTCGCACATACGACATAGTTGGTAATCACATGTCCTGGCGCATTTATCTACATTTAACCTATCATCTCTAAAATGGTGCTTCTGTTGTTAATACACAGCCGACATATCATGTCGAAAATGTCCGTTAAGACTCACACATTTAAGAAATGAATTCGATTTTAGTGCTTACTTTGCAAGAGACCCGAAGTATTCATGATTCCATGAACCTTCCAAAAATTGAATTTATTGCTTATATTTACATTTTATATTATCAGTCAAGTATCAATTTTCAATTTTCACCTAACTTGGCTGGTTTTCCAGATATTTTGAATTAAATCAGACATAACGTAGGATTTGGAACAGCCAAACCGCCAAATTTCGGCGCTTAACGTCATGGCGATACGTGTTCAACGTCACGCAAACGTCAGTAAACAAGCAACGTTATAGGTTGGACTTGACGTAAGCCCGCTCAAATGGCGCGTAAGTGGGTGTGGCTTAAATCGATTTGTTCATGAAGGTATGAACCACATCTCAAATGTAGAGGTTCCTTTAAAGACTCGCAGTGGAAATGTAAATATATAGTATACAAATAACAAATATATAGATAGACGGTCCATATACCATCTCTTCTGAGATATACATCCCTTCAGGCTCTGTTCTGTGGTGTTACACCAGACCAACAACGTGCATATATCAGTCAGCACCAACTTAGCAATTGTCTACAGCAAATACCAAATTATTACACTCATGAGCCTCAAGGGTAGATAATTACGTTTGACTTTTAACAAAAATTGAATTTTCTATGGTGTATTCCTTGTATGAATAAGCATGTGCATCTTCAAGCCAGATAATTGTGTAAAACATTTACCACAAGTTCCACAGATATATGGCTTTTCTCCTGTATGAACTAGCATATGTTGCTTCAAGACTTGGGGGTAAGTAAACATTTTACCACAAGTGACACAACTATATTGCTTATGATCATTATGTACAAGCTTATGTTTCTTCATGCTTGATAATTGATTAAAAGATTTACCACAAGTTTCACAATGATATGGTCTTTCTCCACTGTGAATAAACATATGTTCCTTCAAGGCACGAGAGCGAACAAAACTTTTTCCACAAGAGCCACATACATATGGCTTATGACCGCTATGAGTAAGTTTGTGTCGGTTCAGGGTTGATGAAAGACAAAAACTTTTACCACAAGTGTCACATTTATAAGGCGTTTCTCCTGTATGAATTCTCTTGTGACTCTTCAAGGTAGATGATTGTGTAAAACATTTACCACAAGTGTCACATGTATATGGCTTATGTCCGGTATGAATACGGGAATGTCTTTTCAAGTGTGATGAGGATGTAAAACTTTTACCACAATCGTCACAATTACAAGGCTTATGTCCATCATGTAAAAGCTTATGCTTCTTTAGATTATATGACTGAGCAAAACATTTACCACAAGAGTCACAAATATATGGTTTATTTCCTGTATGAACAAGCTGATGCCTTTTCAAGAAATATGACCCGGCAAAACATCTACCACAAATGACGCACTTTAACAACTTCTCGCAAGTATCAACAGGTATATCTCTCTCCATGTCAGATATTTCCAATTGCCTTAATTCATAGCGTCTATCCTGCAAGCATTTCTGGTTACACCATTTCTAGAGTTAAGATATAACTGAAGGTAAAGCCTTGAAGGCACCCATCATGATAGCCAAAAACATAGTAAATAGATGTATGCTTATTATTGTTACGAGGTTCGTTTTATTCATCTTTTTAAAGCGGAGCACATACACGTGTATCATTCTATCTGGGAATCTACTGAACTATTCCATGTCTACATGTCAGACTATCCGCAAGTGTGTCTCAACGTTTCATCGACATCTAAAACAGAAAAAAAACACCAATTAGACTAATCGTGAATATGCACTAATGGCTTTATATTTATATCAAGGAAAGGCTGTAACTATGATACCCCAGTATTGCCTGTATTTTCTGGCCTGCCAAATAGTCCTAAATTGACAAAGACTGGCTGCAAAAATAATGATGGCGTCGGCACAGCGCAAAAATCCTCTTAAAAATGTTTGGTTGATAGGGTGATGAACCCTATCATAGTTATCGACTTTACTTTCCTCTTTTATTACAAGACTTCGGGTCGGACCTTAGATTCTATGACAATTCCGATTTATCTACTGATATGAGGGGATAAGCCTAATGCTGTGCGTTTGGTAAGCCCCAAGGGGAATTAACTGTTGATTTTCTTTTGTTCCAATATTTAGTGGTATGTAGTGCTGAGTTCTTATTCGTGTTTTATCTACTTTTTTATCTTGAATTGAATGTTCTTGGAGACGTTACATCGATAAGTGCGGGATCTCCATGCGAACTGAATCATGGTTAAATAACAACCATTACAACAGCGAAATCTTTGACACAGAACAATATCCAATATTTCGTAAAGATAGGAAAGGGAAAGAGGTGGAGGAGTCTTCCTGGCCATCAAACATTTACTAAATCCTACAAGCCAGCCAGAACTTGATAGTTCAGCTGAAGTTATTTAGGCAAAAATTGACATACCCGGCCATAAAAATGTAGACATCTGCTCTTATTACAAACAGAAAGAGAATGATGAAGATAGTCTAGAAGGCTTAAGGTCTTCCCTCTCCAAAATACCTAGTTCTAGCATAATATGGGCTCTTTGGGACTTTAATCTACTACACATAGACTGGGATAAGACTCAAATTAAAGACAGTTGTAATCACAAACCAATATATGAACATTTCTTTGATATTCTACATGATTTTGCTTTGGAGCAGATGGTCAAAAAACCCACCAGCGACAACAACACCCTGGATTTCTTCTTAACAAATCACCCAAACCTAGTACAAAGCACAAAAACACTCCCCCCTCTTGGGCCAGGGGATCATGACATAGTACATCACGAACTTAAAATAAAACTAGGTAGGAACATCAAAAGCAAAGGCCCGTCAAGCTTCACAAGAAAACAGACTGGTTTCAGAATGGATATGGCTGAATACCAGACAGAATTTTTCAAACTTTCAGAAAACATGAATACCAACAGTAATGGAATCTGTTCTAATCTACACTTAACAAATTGTCTGATAAATTTTATCCCAACTAATAGTCTGGTAGAAAACCAGAATGACCCGGAACTTTATCTTAAAGTGTTTTTTTTTCTTGTTGTGCAGGCATTGTACTTGATGAATCCAACTGATGCCACTCTGGCATCATTGAGCGTTTTGAAATATTAAAGATGGCGTCCAAGATGGTTGTCAGTTAGGCTCCTAAGACCTATATGACCAACAGACTCGATGAAAAACATTTCAATTTTGACTTTTATGGATGTTTAGAGGCTAAATGATACAAAATAATAGAAATGGAACATAATGTTTTGATTCAGAAGGTTGAAATATTAAAGATGGCGTCCAAAAATGCCGTAAATTAGGCTCCCAAGACCTATTTGACCAACATACTTGATAAAAACCCAGTTTATTTTTTTATTTTTATGGATGTTTAGAGGCCTAATAATGCAAACGATTAAAATGAAACATTGGTTTAGTTCAGAAGGTTGAAATAGTTAAGATGGTGTCCAAGATGGCCGCCATTTTAAAGCAAAATTCAACCTGAAATCAAAATCGCAGTTAATAACTATTTTCTGATAGTTTTCAACAGCGGTTGTTTTTGGAGAATTTGACTGGAATGTTGGTGTTGTTTTCAGCGTTGTAAAATATTCAAGATGACGTCAAAGATGGCAGTAATAACAGGGTGGGAAATCACATGGGTTTTGCTATGATAGTCTGCACGGAAAAAAATAACGGACTCTTATTTTTCGTAATGATAATGTTTTTTGTCTTTGTTCTGGTAATGATATCCATCAATCCATGCACCACCTTCCAGACCACTTTTGGCTGGATCTGATGATATAATTCTCATAAACGTTCCTAATTTGGGCAAACATTCTGTCAAAAAAATGAATTGATGAATCCCAGAGTATACTGAATGGTTGATATCACTGAAAAGTTTGTGACAGAATTGATTGCTCAAAGTACAAACCTTTTTTGAATCAATATGCGGAAAAATGTTCAGCTGGAAAGTAGTATATGGATGGATGGATAAAATTACCAAAAAAAAGAGAGAGAAAATACTATTTACTGATGAAGTGCAGTGTATCAACATAAAAATCTTAGTAAGAGATCTGCATGCTGTAGATTTTTGTTACCATCTTGACTGCTTGTGGGGTGTAACTAAAATACAGGCCTGATAGTCCGGTGCAATTGTAACAACCATTTTTTCTATTATATACTAGTCTGGTACAAGTGCAAAAGACAGCACAGGTGCAAGAATATTGCTATAATAAATATGAATGCTGGCTCGGTGCAAGTGTATCAGATATGCATTTGTGTAGGAGCAAGTTTAACAGACATGACTGCTGGTTAGGTGCAATTGTGAAAGGCATGAAAAATGGTCGGACGCAATTGCTACAGACATGGTTGATGGTCTGGTGCAAATGTAATATACATGGATGCTGATAAGATGAAACTGTAACAGACATGCATGCGGATAGTAACAAATTATGAAGACATGGCTGTGGTCAGGTGCAACTGTAACATACATGCATGATGGTCTGGTGCAATTGTGCTTACCAGCCTGTTGGTTGGGTACGAGCATAGGGACATAACTGCGGATTTGAGGCAAGTGTAACAGATATATAGGCTGGTTCAACCCTCACAACTACAGATGTGCTTGCTAGTCAGTTGAAATTGATTCAAACATATCTGCTGGTGAGATGCACCGCTAACAGACATGCATGCTGTAACCGACATGCCAGTAGGTCGGGTGCAACTGTAACACATATGCCTGCTGTTTAAGAGCAAATTTTAAAGACATGGGTGCTGCAACAGGCCTTCTAGTCCTTGTGAAGCTGTTACAGAACAAAACTGCTTGGTTTCAGGCCTGTGTACTTGTCCTGTGCCACATAAACAAACAGGCTTAATTGAAAATATGTCTGCTGACCCTGTGGGAATGATGGCTGGTCTGGTGCAAGTAGAACAGATATGCACACTGGCCAGTGCTGCTGCAAGATGGATGCTTGCTGGACTGTTGCCACTCAATCGTCATGCCGATCTTTTGTAACTCAATCCTGTATGTCTGCTATTGTTGTGCGCCTCAATCTGCCATATCTGTTGGTATGAAGTCTCGCTATCAGCCGTGCCTGCTGGTGTGATGTCTTGCTAAAGCCATACTCTCTAGTGTGGTGCCTCACTATCAGCCATGCCAGCTGGTGCGGTGCCTCATTATAGGCCATGCCTTCAGGTGTGGTGCCTCACTATCAGCCATGCTTGTTGATTTGGTACCTCACTATAGGACATGACTTCTAGTGTGGTGCCTCACTATAGGCCATGCCTTCTGGTGTGGTGCCTCACTATCAGCCATGCCTGCTGGTGTGTTGCCTCACTATAGGCCATGCTTCTGGTGCGGTGTCTCATTATCAGTCATGTCTTCTGGTGTGGTGCCCACTATAGGCCATACCTTCTCTTGTGCTTGTGGTGCCTCACTATCAGCCATGCATTCTGGTGTCGTGCCCCGCTATAGGCCATGCCTTCTCATGTGGTGCCTCATTATCAGCACTGCCTGTTGGTGTGGTTCCTCACTATAGACCATGCCTGTTGGCGTGGTACCTCACTATAGGCCATGCCTGCTGGTCAATTGCAACTCCAACCGACATTTTACTAGTCAAGTGCAGATGAAAGAAGGATGGAGTTTGGTGCTACCGGTACAGTGGTGCCATTATATCAGACATGTCTGCTGATACGGTGCCACTCTCAGATATGCCTGCTTGTACAGTGCAACTCTATCAGACATGCATGTTTGGCTCATTTATTCAGATACGCGTGTTTGTAAAGTACTGCTCTATCAGGTTAGGCATCTGGTCTGTTACAAATCCATCAGGGTGCTGCTCCCACGGGTTTGTAAAACTTGTCGGCTACCATCCTGGACGCCATCTTGCGTATATCATATTCTGAATGATGCATGAATAGCATCACTTGGATGTTACAACGAAAATGTTTGTATTTCAAGAATCAGTAAAATAAGCATTTTGTGTGCAAATCCCTGGAGTTTGCCAGTCTCAGGGAAGATTTTCTAATATGTTTTGTAATAAACTGCCATCTTGGTGGCCATCTTGTCCGCATTTTTATTTCATTTTTTATTTGGTTACAAGCTAAGTGTCTTCAATCAGATTCCAACTTCATATCATAGCTAACAATTTAAGAAAGAAAATGGGTTTGAGACATTTTTTCCATATCACACCACAGTTTCACTTATAATTGACCTCCATCTTGGACGCCATCTTGGATATATCGAAATGCTCAATGATGCCAGAGTGGCATCACTCGGAATTTTCGAGGACAATGTATGCACTACCAGAATCAACAAAAAAAAGTTTAAAATCAAGCTCCAGGTCCTCAAAAATTTCGCCGAAATTCTGCCGCACTATAAACTGTGCAGACCAAAAGACTGTCATCCTTGGATTTCTAATCCATCAAATGACTCATGTAAAAGCGTGATAAACTTTACGCAATATATAAATCAGACATAACAAACTAAATATTAAATCTAAATTTACATTTCTTAAAGATTAAATTCAAAGTGAAATTCGTGAAGCATATAACCAATACATACAATCAATTATAACTGACCAACCCGAAAATGCAGAACAACTGGCCAGGCCCTACAAATGTTTTGGACACTTATAAAACAGTAGAAATCAGATTGTAAAGATATCACCTCTTTGAAATCAAATGGTGTAACATATACAAAGGCTTCTGATAAGGCAAATATCTTGAATGGCCAATTCCAGTCTGTCTTTACAAAACTTGTCCCATTAAAACTGAAACACCTTGCTGAACTGATTCCACGCAGGCTCATATCCCCAACCATGCCTAGCATAAATATTACAGCAAATGGAGTATCAAAACAACTCTCAAAGCTGAACCCAGGTAAAGCTGCTGGGCCAGACAACCTTACTTCCAGAGTACTGAAAGAACTCCACAGTGAGGTAGCACCCATGCTCACTGACATTTACAACAGTTCATTACGCGAGGGTAAAGTTCCGGATGACTGGCGAAACGCCAGAGTTAGTCCAGTTTACAAAAAGGGTGCAAAAACGAAGGCGGAGAACTACCGCCCCATATCCCTCACGTGTATCTGTTTTAAGGTCATGGAGCATGTCATAACCTCAAACATCATGGCCTACCTAGACAAACATCAACTCCTTCATTCAATCCAAAATGATTTCTGCAAAAAAAATCAGTTGTGAAACCCAGCTAATTCAATTTGTGCAGGACATCTCTGACCCACTTAATGAAAGTGGTCAGACTGACGTTATTGTAATGGACTTCAGCAAGGCCTTTGACAAGGTAGATCACAAAAGGCTCTTGCTGAAATTCCATCGTTTTGGCATAAATAATGATGTTATCACCTGGATTGGATCCTTTCTTTCAAACAGAACCGAACGAGTTATGCTTGAAGGTGAGGAGTCTGACACCTGTCCTGTCATGTCTGGTGTGCCACAGGGTTCTGTGTTGGGACCCTGTCTGTTTCTTTTGTATATAAATGATATGCCAGACATGATAGAGAGTAATATCAGGCTCTTCGCCGACGACACCATAATGTATCTTACCGTTTCAAACCAGGCAGATTGTCAGGCCCTTCAGTCAGATCTTTCAAAACTTGAAACCTGGGAGAGTGAATGGTTGATGGCGTTTAACCCAGACTAGTGTGAGGTGATCAGAATCACAAACAAGAAAAAACAACCATGTTCAATTACATCCTCCATGGGGTTGGCCTAAAAGAAAACTGATTCTGCTAAATACTTTGGGGTCAATATCTCACGTGACTTGTCGTGGGCGAAGCACATCAACCAAATCACAATGACAACCAATAACTCATTCAAATTTATTAAACGCAACGTCCAGACCAATAGCCCTAAACTAAAAGAGTCAGCACACAAGAAATATGTAGTTGAATATGCAGCCTCTGTATGGGACCCTTGGCAGAAAAAATACATAAACAAAATCGAAATGATCCAACACAGGGCCATAAGATACATATTCAATGATTATAGCTTCACTAGTAGTGTAAGTAATATGTTATCTAAGCTTAACCTTCCAACACTTGAGAAACGCAGACAAATTTCATCTCTCACTATGTTTTATAAAATCAAGCATCACTTAGTTAATATTCCATTTCCAGGCAATATTCAGCCATCCATGGGATCCTGATATATATTTCCTCGATCTAGGATAAACATACATAGATACTAATTTTTCCCAGAACTGCTAAACTCTGGAACAATCTCCCACCTGACCTTTGTAATAGTCCTGACCTCGGATCATTCCGAGCAGGGCTCCTCAAAACTCTTTTTTAAAAAACTGACAAAAACTCATCATCCTCATATTCATCAATTTCAACCTCATTAAACATTTTCATTACCCATTATATAATCACCATTCATGAAGCCTCCCACTAGTTCTTCCATACATGTTGATTTCACAGCTCAAAAATTAGTTAAATACAAAAATTCTAAAATTTGTGAACAAAAATTGTTTTTGATTTTATTTCTTTTTTTCGGAATTGTCATTTAAGCGCGCTGTGCACTCCATGTAATACTCACTAGAGGTGTATGGAGTACCTGGTAGATTCAGAAATAAACATCTAGCGTGTGCAGGACTTTAATTAAGAGTGTGCACCAAAAGATTAAGGAGTTCTAGCGATAAGGCGTATATTTTCTCTAGTTGATAAGATTATAAATACCAAACTTTCAAATTGCTCTGATGATTTTTTAAAAAAATGATGTAGTTTGGCAGTAAAATATGCATAGTAGGCAACACAATACGTTTCAAAGCGATTCACCATTTACATTACCGAGAAAATGTGCACTTTCTACTCCCACCCCTAATTTTATGTCCTAATACTGGGTGCCGTTTAGACCAGACTTTGAATAAATGCATTGCTAGTTTTAAAAAAAATAAAAGTGCTCAAATGTTAAGGATATAAGTGCTCTTCATTTCCAAAACCTTACCGTATTCCTTCTGTGCCTGCGTGCGAAATACACCTAAAATTGTGACATTTGTCACTGGAAAGATAAAACCGGTGTCTTTCAGTTTGTTTTTAGATGCCCCCCCATCCAAAATGCCCTTTACATAAGTTGTAAACGTTTATAGCGACATGTCTAAAGGGCTGTTCTAACATGTTTAAACGTATTCAAAGCTTTAAGGTTACGAGGGTTAGTCAAAAATAACTGAGCCCTACCTCGTTATATCTAAGCCTCACATTGTAGACAAGAAATGTGATTATCTTTTATAAGTATAACATGTCATAGACGTTTTGACCCAAAATAATTTACCCGAGGAAGCTTCTATTATGGTTGCTAGGCAACTAAAGATCGTCAATCAGAGCGATGCGTTCATGATCTCTGTCACCAAGAATATACAGTATGTCTTAAAAAGCTTGTGGGCTTGATAGTTTTTGAGAAAGACATATTTGACATTTATTTGAATAACATATGTCATATTGTCTTTTCATTATACTTGGTTCGTAAATGTTTAGGTGAACACTGATTGCATGCGTTGCCTAGCAACAAAATAAGTCAAAATTTCACTAATTTTCAAATATATGAGGATTGTGTTGCCATGGAAACAGAATCGTTTATTCCAAACAAGGAATTTTAATATTTCAGTGGGTTTGTTTGTGTATGCAGTACTGCATAAGCATTATTAGGCAATTATTTTAATGTTTTCTATTAAAATTGTGCTAATATGAATGTGGGTGTGGTAAATTATAGGACTTGAGGCACGTAAGAATTTGCTAAATTCTGAAATCAAACTACCTCAGCATCAATAATTTGGGGTCAGTTGTTTTCTTTTCTGTGGCACTGAGAAGGTACATGTAAAAGGTATCAACACGACAGTGAATACAGCATTACATTGACATTATCGTTTCCATGGAAACGCTTAGATATTGATGTATTACAGCGTGAACGCACCCGCTCGACAGGTCATGTTCGGTTGCCTAGCAACCAGCATATAAAGCCTACCAACAGATATAAATTAGGTTTTTGAATAGATGAAATATAGCTGCGATGAAATATCATTTAAATATGCGTCAATTTTAATAAGTAAATGTTATAAGGTAGGGCTCAGTTATTTTTGACTAACCCTCGTATATGCGGATAACCTCATATTCAATTTTTACAGTTTAACTCATTGATTTAAATTATCCTATTTCAAGTCAACTTGATTTCTAAAGATATCTGCTGCTTTAATACAGTGCCAGTATTTCGCCGCAAAAATATATTTGCCAGTATTTGCTACTACTTGCCACGTGAGCCTTATTTGCCATGCCGGGAAATACCGGTAAATGCCACCGGTAATTACCAGGGGAGGAATTTGCCGCCCAACCTTGGCCTCATACAAGGCTCACAGCGTCTTTTTTAAAGTAAGTTTCAATCACAATCATGCGGCAACCGGTCGGTGCAGAGGAAAAAGGGAATGATAAACGTCAAACTAATTGCAATATCGGAACTTTCCTATGTGCGTATTTCGGTATTGGTAATCCGTAGTTCGTTTTTGGAGCAAGAAATGTATAGAGAATATGCAAAAAAAACGTAGGAGTACTGTGTAAACAGGGTAAAATCATATCAACATGAAAGGTTCGGCCCCACGCGGTATGGCTTGGGCTAAAAGAATACATGTACATATTACTTAAATCGGGCAAAAGTCACGTAAATCTCACCTTGACCTATGTATCAAACTTAAAAAAACAATGCTAATCGTCATGATCGTGGTGATAGAAGAAAAGTTGCACGATATTATGTAAAAGATAATTATGGAGTAGAACTCTGTTGAATCAGATAAATCTGTAACTGCAAGAGTGAGTCGTGAAATTATCAGTTGAATATGTTTTTATTATTCTATGAAGTGATTAACCTGACATTCCAGGTTTATGCTCATTAATGCACAACATATTTTACCTTCGGTCGACTTCCGTTATTTACCGTAAGTTTTACAGGCACTTAGCAAGTAATAATGCAGATAATGAAACGTTTTGTACCGTCCTACTGACTAGTCAAGTGGTTATCGTACAGAGTTAACAAACTCGAGTCCACGTGTGTTCTTGCTTTTTCGGGGTGGGGGTGGGGGGGGGGGGGGTTCCCCGGTTTTTTTACCTTTATTCGGCTCGTTTAAGTTCATTTGTTATAGATGTACCACTACCTCTGAATAATGTCCTTTGGATCATTATTATTCAAAAGGTTGATTCGTAACGCGTAAAATGAGCCAGTCTGTCTGGAAACAGCTAAGTGCGTCAAAATATTATAGTATACGTAATAAAACGCCTGACACCCCTATTTCTAGATCCGTATTTTGAATATTGTAAATATTTTCACGCTCCAAAGCTTTATGTTTTTCTATAGTAGCATCTGTTATTGTCCTCACCGAGAACGTTAACCGTACGTTCGATATATGTGAAATTGAATCTCTGTGCTTTTGACATTTTTTAAAAGTAATCGGATATATTTAAAGCAATCTGCTTTGCCTTTAGTGCCAAGACTTGCTGCATACTTTTATTCAGACATTTTCCCACTGAACTTAAGTTCAAACAACGTGGATAGTGAATATTTTTCAACGGTACGCTTTGGCTGTAATATGGAACAATATTTGAATCTCTGAAGAGCTTTCAGACAGACTCGCTCATTTTACACCATTTTACGCGTTACGCATCACCATTTGAGACAGAATGAATCAAATATCATTACTCAGAGGTCATGGTCCATCTATAATATAGGAACTTATACGAGTCGAATAAAGGTAAAAAAGAAAGAAAAAAGGAGAACACACGTGGACTCGAACGCATGACCTTTGGTTGTAAACTCTGTACCATAACCACTTGACTAGTCAGAATGACGGTATAAAACGTTTCATTATTTAGTACTTGCTACATTGCAGTAAAACTTACGGTAAATACCGAAAGTCGACCGAAGATAAAAAAAAAATATCTTGTGTGTATTAACCGTGAAATTCCATTTCATTCCTCCACGTATCTTCAATAACTGAAAGTACAGACTTACTTAGAAGATCTTTCTATTCAGGTTTTGAAGTAGGAGCTTTGAACAGCTCCAATAAAGATCCCTAATATAGTTAAACCAGCTCCTTTTGCTCGCTATCAATAGCTGCAACTACTATACTGTTGGTGTTTGCCATATTGTCATGTAGTGAGTAACAGTTTTTACAAGGTTTCGAACGCCAACAAATATTTGTGCTGCCAAATATCGAGTGAAATAGATTTCACGTTTTCCCTTGCATTGACAGATGAGGAGGTTCACAAGAAGACAGCCCGCACATACCTATGATTATAACATTATTCCCCCCCCCCCCCGGATCTAAAGACTGTTAGACAGTACAGGCTATCGGAAACGTTGACTTTGAGGGTGGCTAGGATTTTATTGATTTACAATATAAATGTGACATTTGCCCAAGATCAATTTCCTTACCCACATTTGAAACTGCCTCTTTAAAAAGTGTGTGCTTAACATCCCAACAGCAGGCAGCTGCTCTCTTATCCCAGGGGGTACTCTATTTTTTCCGCATACGTATACTCGGACCCATCATCTACCGTTCATCCCAAAAAAATATCAGGAATTTCAAGCACCCCAAAAAATATTTGAAATTTTAGCAACCCCAAAAATATCCCAATTCTGTACATTGACCTTAAAAAACACATCCTAAATTGCATAGAAATGACCCTCAAACTAGCCCGATTTTGTAATGACCCCAAAAAATATCCACAAAATCTTCATACCCCCAAAAAATATTCATTTTTCTCAAAACCCCCAAAAATATTGAAATTCAGAATTTTGAACCCCCAAAAATAGCCCGAGCCTACGTATGTGTGAAAATATCAGAGTACCACCCCCCCCCCCCTGGGGCTCTAAGGTCACGGAGACACGTTCACAGCTCAGTCTCATCTGGGAATCAAACTCTAGGACCCCTGGATAAGTCACCAGTGTTACATTACATGCTTTGTTTTGATTCTTTACGACATATTCAACAATTTTTCCAGTCGCCAGACGGGTCTAGCTATCTTCGAGGAAGACACAAGGCAGTGCCCCTGGTGAGGCCCAACCCCTCGAGTCAAGCGCTCTACCACTGAGCTCCTAATTTTATCTGTCTACCAGGGTTTGTTCCTGTTACGATGTCGAATGTCAGGAACATCAGAATCAGTGATGGTTGCGTATACGCACAAATACGCAAAGGTTTAGGTATGCACATGGTCACCTTTACAAACCATGATACGGTACCTTTTCTACTATTAGTCCAATATAAGGGCGGTTTGTCTGAGATAGAGTTCACTGTTTCTTTATTTAGTAACGCTTTCAAGATTTTGTTACCTTTCTTGAAGATCTTGTGCATTTCTCTCTCTATAAAGGGTGGAATTGCCCATTTTTGTTAGGGGACATTATAAAGTTACCGTAACTAGGTACATTGTAGAGATGCTATTCATTATTATTGAAAGGTACGTGAAGTTATATATATTTGACCGTGTTGAAATTGTACATGTAAGAGCTATGGCGATTTAGTGTTATTGCATTGAATCACGATGTCTCTGGCAGGTCGCATTTTACTGAAATAATAAGTCACTCTTTTTCTATTTTGTTGTCTGTTGAATCGGCCAGCATTCCGTGTACGGGTTCTATCAGGCATTATCAATAACGTCCGTTTTTTGGCAAAAATAGCGATTGTTACGCACTTGCGTATTAACCTACGCAAATGCGTAGTGCCTAAAAATCTTTTGGGACCGTTCTTGCAGCTATAGTAAAGCTGTCCGGATGGACTCGAAGGGTTATTTCGGCCAAAGGTGGTCGCAGGCTATGTCGGGTCTGCACATAAAACCATAATTGCATGCTGGAAGATTTACCGGAGACCGATAGGTGTATAAACATTTTAGCAGCTAGGTTTTAAGTTGTTGTGATTTATATTGCATTGTTTGAAAGACGATTAAACTTCCAGAGATAGTCGACTTTCTGTAGCGACCTGTATGAGTCACATCAAGTTATACCTAACGCATATACGAGTTAAGGGTTATGTGCATACACTAAAACACACTTACATAAATAAGGTGATAGCTGACATGTACATTTAGAGATTAGGTGGTTTTTTCACCAAAATATATGTAGAAATATTGTACATTTTTCACGCATAAAACAGCAGAATGTAATCTCTCAATATTGATGAAAATATTATGTTTGACGATGGGTCATAATTAGCTGTTTACGACTGATACCGTATGCATGTACAAAATCAGCACGTGGACACGTCAGCACCACGCTCTTTAACGTTTTCCTGGAATTTCAAAGAGAATTGGTATCAGTATTTGTAAACCACGAAACTATCTGGAATACGTGGCCTGAAAGGGAAAAAAGGCCATAGGTTCTCGATGTTTCGGCTGCGATAGCGTCACAAACCAGGATGAAGTTACTATAGCGTACTGAAGATTTTTGTAATGTATGTGTTTGTTCGTTTTGCATAGGAGTATTGTTTAGCGCTGACATAGGCCAGTCACTTAAAATACTTCTCTATTACACATATTTGAGTGTGGATATTTAGAAGAGCGGATCCATCCTAACCGCGGGGGAGCCCTTAGCCATACACCCACAGGTGAGGGCTAATCGTGCGCTTATAGGGTTAAGCTGTAGTTTTATAAAATGGAACCACTGAAATTATTTTTAATTTTTGAACTTGAAACGAACAACTCCATTTTTGACGCAACAGAGTGATTCTGAGTAACCAAGATTCTAAAAGTAGATTGTTTGTGCAGAATTATCTCTGATTTGTGTCCCCTCCTACGTTGGAGGTAGAATGTTGGTGAATCATAGTATCTGAAACCTGAGGGCACCTGACAGTCGTACCCTTAGACCACAGTGTGGGATAAGGTTCCAGGATTCGATAATTCCAACGTAGCCAGAAATCAACTACATACCCTATGAGTTGATAAGCCAACTGGCTGGAATTGCGATTAAACAAACAAAGGTGACTAAAGAGTCAAGATTGCAATCAAAAATACGTGGGTTATAAAAGAAGTCCCATAGAAATAGATCTCAGAGCCTATTGACTAAGAGTCAACGATTGTGTGGCCAAGAAGATGTAGTTTCCGAGAAACGCGTAAATCAAGGGAAAGCACTCCATACCGCGATAGTTAAGATTAGATGGGCCCAGTTATTTTTCTTCGATCTTAGATTCGTATGTGAATTATATTCTTTACGTTTCTAATTTCTGACTAGTTGACGTACATCTAGAGCAGTTCACTCGAAGATTGATTCTAATTGAAACGATCTTAGAGTGGCAACTTGCCCTAGTATGGGATGGTCAACTAGCCAGAAATAATAGCGTAGGTGATGTCATTGTATTATTAATGTGTTGTCGATGTTTTTAGTACATAAAGTACTGATAAGTTATTACTAGTTGTGTGCATTATTTTTCCCTGGTAGCATCGTCTAAAGGAATTTTCCAATAAAATTTCCCCTTTCCTTCCTGACCGGCTTTATGTCGTAACAGTTCCCATTCATCTTTCTTTCCTTTTTCTTTCTCTATATACTGCCAGACCCTCTTTAGAGTATTATCGGCAGGTGTACTTTGCCACTCCGGGCTGCATGTTGAAAGCCTATGAGTAACCATATCTAAACTAGGGTTCTTTAACCTGCACAGAGGGTGACTCTCCCTGCACAGGTGACATCCAGTTAACGCCCCGATCCGAAGGATATATAGATGCCTCTCTATGGATACATCTTCAAGAGAGCGAGTCTTTATCGCGTCAACTGTATTGGGCAGGCTGAATAATTGTTGGGGAGTTTTACGGCCAAACTCCCCAAAACATGATCCATGTTTGAAAGACGCTTGCATTTTCATTGAGAAATTGAAATGGCCGACATCGAACGTGAAAAACACTGACCCTTGTCCGATTTAACTGATCATTACAAACGATATTTGGGCCCGGGCGTATTGAATGTAGTATAAAAATGGAGATGAGATACAGTAGTTTATTGTTCAACAACTCAAGTGTGGACACCTCCACTTATATGGCAGGATTCCACATAGGTCCACTATATTAAAGTATTTCCCTCCCCAGATCCCCAAAACCCCTGGGAGGCCCCATAAACACAGTGAAATGGACTGCCAATGTATATCATCTGGTGCAGACTCGCATTCGCTGTTAACATAAACGGTACACAAATCGCCATTTTAGCCAGCACATGATATTTCGGTACTGTGATGAAGGCTCAGGCGAGCCTGTGCAGACGTGTGGACTCGCCAGAGCCTTCTCTGCCAAGACGAAAATAGAGAGCAGTAACCGTTTTTGGTTGTTATTTCATGGGAATATGATAACATAGCTGCAGCTGCCTTAGACATGCAGACTTCCCTCAAGTCAGGCAGTTCCAAAAGAATAAAAACACGTGTCACTGTCAAACTTCACAACTGTGTTGGATTTGTCGGCAAAACCATGAATTAAATCACCAATTGCGTGGGAGAGCCATAAACTGCAATTTACCAACTGTCTAAAGTCCCTCTGATAACAAAACTTGATAAATCTGCACAATTAGTGCCCTTAGGAATCCCCATAACATGCATGTACAATAAAGTGCCTAATTGTATAAAAATGCTGTCCAACTAAAACCGATTAGATGAAAAAGCAAGTCTTTAATCAAATTATCAGGTAAAGTAGTGAGGCCCCCCTGGGGTCTGTGCTCCCTTGATCCCTGAAGATAATGTATTGATCTCCCCAAATCCCTGAAAGAAAATTCCTCAGCTCTCTGAAAGTATTTTTCCTTTGCTTCGCAAATCCTTCAAATTAATTCAGCTTCTCCTTGAATCCCCAAAATATAGGCCAAATTGCCCAATTCTACCTAAAATGTATTAGGATTAAAGTTACATACTAAACAGCTGTAAAATTATACACGAGCGGATTACTTAATATTCACTTAATTAATTTACGTTATACATGTAAAGATTGGGCTTAGCCACGGATATAAAAGGAGACGCATTAAACACACGTTTAAACTGATGGGAAAGAGAATAATTACAATTTTACCCTCATAAAAAATTTCCTTATCTGGACCTATGATTTTATATTTCCAGGGAATGGTGATGGTCTGACAGCTACTGTGACCTTGTTGTGACTATTATACAAAATCATCATAATTGAGCCGCGACATGAGATTTCCATCAATGTAGTGTTTGCGACCAACAAAGCCTCAGATCAGCCTGCGCATGCGCGCAGTCTGATGAGATGATGAGAGCCTTTGCTAGTCGCTTGAATATTCTAATATGAATTAAATAGGCACTACCTATTTCCGTGCGTCCAAGTTAAACTATCTAGATTTGTATTTGGAAAAAAAAATGACTTTTTGATACTAAACATGGATTTTTTAATGACATGCCCATAAGTAAAGCATAGGCATTTGCTATTTTTACAAATAAAATAAAGTGCGTTGATCAAAATTGGAGTAAATATCTTCTCGTAGCATCAAATGGAGAGTATTTTCGTACACACCCTTCGTTCCAGCGAAATGAACGAAATGATGATGCAATATATTAAGGCATATTAGGACCTGAAGTGCTCGCCTGATATTGAGTCACATGATCTCTTTAATAATGTCAAACTACGTCATGGTCAACCAAGGCTTATTATGTAAAAATATTTTGTATGGCTCATAAGCCTCACATCCCCAAAACTACATACCAAAACGACCTTATGCTACAGACCAAGCATAATGTGCCCTTTGGTTCAAGAGAAGAAAATTTAATGGGTTTTTACAATATATGGGCACGGTGCCCATTTTGGTCAAGTAACCTGAAACAAAATGTAATATATTGTTTTATCTAATGCATACTCCATATGAAATTTGAGTTCAATCAGCCAAGTAGTTTCTGAGAAATAGATGTTTAGATATGTATGTTTTGTTTATTTGTTTTGTTGCTTTACGTCCCAAGTCAAGAGCAATGGTCATTGCGGGACGGTCAGTTCACTTAACCACACTTTTTCCTGGGCAGGCTTGAACAAGCGGTTAACCAGTAATTCGTGCACATACTTTCGCTCGTAACTGACAACAACCCTTATTGAATGAATCAGCGGAAGGGAGGAGAATGACCGTAGAAATCATTTCATGATCAATCTCCACGAAAGTATGGGACCGGACTGGGATCGATTTGCGACCCCTGGATCTGCAGTCAGACACGCATCTGTAGCCAGACACGTTACCGGCTGCGCTACGCGGCCCGGCTAGATATGTATGTGACAATCCAAAGGGAGCTGCCTTGAGTGGTCGGTCAGCTTTACATTTGGTTCTTATATAAATATGGTCTTAAAAGGGTATCCTTTGGAAGCAAAGACTGCACCAAAGACCTGAAACTAGAGTGTGCATATTTCCTGGGCCAGACTAGCTAGTTTCTGCCATTTAGGCTTCACCAGTGACCCTCTAATAAAAACTGTTAGGTATAATAGTTTTGGGGAGATGTGAAGTTCCATACACAAAGAGTCAATATAGTTTTAAATTTGCATTAAAATCCTCATATATACAAGAGAGCCCTATGGCCCTGGATCGCTCACCTGAATCCTGGCACATGATGTATTGGTCTGTGCCTAAAGAGATATGATTTAAAGACTTTAGCTCTTATAGCCATGTTGTTCAGCCAAGCTGAACTTTCTGAACAATTTTGGTAGAGGGCATCATGAGGAACATTTCTGTAATATTATTTTGAATTTGGACCAGTGGTTCAGGAGATGTTGTTAATAGTCATTTCTCATCGGGAGTTCTGGTTACCCCTTCGTTCAGTGGAGTGGAACCATTTGCGCAATTTTGGTAGAGGACATTTTTGGGACAATTCTGTGAAATTATTTTGAATTTGGACCAACGGTTCAGGAGATGTCACCCGTCCCGCATAACTGAAAGATTGTTGAGTGGACGTAAAGAATCAAATCAAACAAAATCAGGCGATGTCATTTAAAGACATTTCACATCTAGAGCCCTGGATGCCCTTTAGTTCGGCGGAGAGAACCATTTGGGCAGTTTTTATGCCCCCAACTTTGAAAAAGTTAAGGGGCATATTGCTTTGGGCTTTTCCATCCGTCCTTCCGTCCATAACTAAGATAGGGTTTAAATATTTCATAGATGCATTCCTCATCAAAAAATAACTGACCCATATTTTTTTTATCTGGATTATCTCCCTTTATGTAGTAATGCCGGCAGAACAATTGGTACAATTTTGGTAAGGGTATTCTGAGGAACAATCCAAGATGCATACACACACCGAATTTGGGAATCCTAACTCAAAAAGTGTAGGAGATATGTTACGACACAATTATTCAAGAAACGTGGTCAGAGGTCAAGGTGCAGTGACCCCAAAATAGTACCCGACACTCTGGCATCCAAAGATGCATCCACACATCAAAATTTTGGATTCCTACCTCAAATAATGTAGGAGATATGCTACAGACACGATTATTCTAGATATGAGGTCACAGGTCAAGGTCACAGTGATCCAGATATGGTGTGTGACACATTGCCACCCCAAGATGCATCCATTCACCAAATTTTGAATTCCTACCTCAAATAATGTAGATGATATGCTCCGGACACGATTATTCTAGAAATTAGGTCAATGTTCAAGGTCACACTGACCCCAAAATGGTACGAGACACTTAGTCATTTCAAGATGCATCCACACACCGAATTCGGGATGCCTATCTCAAATAATATTGGAGATATTGCTCTGACAAGAAAGCGTAACTGACGGACAGACGGACTGAATCGAGCAAACCTAATAAAAGTATAGTCCCCCGAATATGGGACTAATAATTTGAACAAACTTGGGTGATGCTACATACCAAATATCAGGCTCTAGGCATTTTGGTTTCAGACAAAAGATTTTTTGTTTTCATCTCGCAAATATTCTCTTATCCCATCTGATCTAGATATACAACGGACAGGAACCATTGTGAATAATTATTGAAGAGGGCCATAAAAGGATCATTCCTGTAACGGTGCCGTGGGTTGGTTTGCAGTGTGTGATTGTGGTATTTCCTGATCATACTCATTTACTGTTTGGCCAAAATCCAATCAGCAGTTTAGGAGGAGATGCCCTTTGAAGCAATTGTTGACGACGCATGACGGACGACCGACATCCAATAATCGCAATAAGATCTAAAAACTATCCAATGAACATTCCTGTGACGCTTTGTAGTTTAGGGGATTTTGTTTAAAGCGCAAAGTGTTGACTGACAGATGACGGACATGAAAGGGTCACATAAGTTCATATTGAGCCTATGGCTAAGGTGTAATGGAATGTTGTTTTGATTATTAAAGACTACAATTTACTGTTATTGGACTATCATTTACTTGGCATTGTTGGCCTAGAGTTCATGGGATTAAAATTATAGCTCCTTGCCGTACTCTTTTGTAACTATGTCGGAATTGAGTGCAGGGACATTCATGGAGATTGCAAAGATCAACAAGAGCATCGTCAGGCAAGGCATATATGCACAACTACATGTTTGACAGCAAAGGGGCCACCAATATAAAGTCTTGAAAAGAGAAGTCATAGGCTTTTTAGTTCCAGAGAAAACTATTCTTTAAGGGTTTTGTCATATTTTAGCCCTGCAGCAATCTTGAATGTGTAATCAGTACCATTAAACTAGCTTTTCTCGCTCTATCGTATGGATTTCAATGTGACATCTGAGTAGAGTTTGCCCAGTGTTTGAAAATGTTGAAAGACGGATGACAGAATCTTTGGTATACTATATGCTCGCCTATAAATCAGTTCACACTAAATGTGATAGTTCACCAACAGAAATGCTTAAATATCGTTTCAGTGTCTAGCTCATAACCTCACTTGCCCAAACTGGCCAGGTTTGTAATCTAAATTGTTAGACTTAGAGAAACAATAAGAAATTATTCTCAAATACAGCCAGGAGTTGTTGTTTTTCAAAGGAAAATATTTGAGCACATCTTTTATGTTGCCATTGCAAACCAGAACCTTTTATGATGACGGTTTGTGCAGAGGGACATCATTTCTTAAAAGCTCACATTGAGCACACTGTGAGCAGGAGGGCTAAAAACCACAGCCTTTAACAAATGAAAGGATTTACCATGGCAACAGTGTTAAGATGCCCAGTTAGGGATGTTTACCAACACCCTCTGATTTCTAACCAATGGTCGACCATACAAAGTCTGGACAGTTTGTGGTACTTAGCAAGTTAGTATACAGTTACCTCTCGTTAAATCAAAGTCTCTATGACCAAACTTTTCACATTGTTTTATTTGTAGCTTGAATTAAAACAGTGGACCTGTAAAACGATATTACAGTGTATAAGCCTATCAAGATTGTTTTCGCTATTATCCTTCTAAGTACATCAAAGTCAGCATAGTTTTGGATAGAAAATAATTGTGAACAAAGTCTGTTAAATATGAATTCATCCTACACTTTACTTTAACTTAAGAGGGTATTTTGAGTTTGAAGGATTCGAGTTAGCAAGAGATTACTGTATTGATCATGTTTAAACATTAAAAACACGAAGTTATAAATCAGATCATGCTATTTATTGAGCTTTGTCTAATTCAACCCATGCTACACTGTATCTAACAGTTACGTCTTTGAATGCAACACTTCATTAAATGGTGACTTCTTCAAATGCTACACAAATTCCCCCACACACAATTATAACATCATGAAAGATTAAGACTTTTGGGGAAAATTAAAAAAGTCACAATTCTATGAAGTGTAACCTTCAAAAAGTTCATCATTTGATAATAAAGTGTTATTTTGCTTCTTGAGCCTCTGGGGCTTGCAGTTGTAGTAGCTCCATCCTTTCTATCTCTGTATAGTGAACATCTCTGAATCATATCTGAAAGTAAATTTTGACAGACTAAGATTATAAGTAGAAAATAGTGTTAACATAAAAAGTAATATTACACAAGATAACTCATTTAAGCCTAGCTACTTTTTAAGGGACATAGAGTAGACAAGCTATGCAGCCCCAGATCAGATGTTGTGCAACTGCTGATCAGGGTCTTCACTCCTATCTTAAATAATGTTCTACTTCACTTTGAATTCAAATGAATGATAAATACCCTCAAACAACCCTAAACTTTAAGACAGACTCATTCAAATGAGTAGAATTGAAAAATCTATTCAGCTGAAATTTGTTAAATATAGAAAAAATGTAACTTTATGAATGGAATGCTTTTGGTTCCAATATGATCTATACAATAATATTCCCTGCCAAAATAATCTGGTGCTACGGCAACAAGTGTGATATAAATACATGCCTATGCTTTGATAACTATTCATTTTGTCCCCTCCCATCATTGATAAGGATTCAAAAATCATTATAGAACAGTTCTTGAACATATAGTTTATCTACCATATGATATACATGTAAGGCTTTTTCCAGTATAAATAACAATACTGCAGTAAAAAAGTTTCGCAATTAGTTATAATGGGTTTTCCCATAAGCTATTTTTGTAGCATTAGATCTAATTTATTAGCAAGTGCACAAATATGTCAATTGTTTGAAAATGAGCTAATGTCAACCCTCAAGAGGTAAAAAGAAACAAATTATGATTTCATAGCGAGGATTAGATCTCCTGAGCATTTTAATTTCAAACGCTATTCAATTGAAAGAGGTAATTTGAAAAAATACGATTTTTAACTTAAAACTGTACAAAAACGGTGACCAAAACTTTCAGTTTTATACTGTTTTCACTTTTTAGCTTTTAGATCTAAACATTTAATGGAAAATGAAACTTTTAGCACAAAAAAATATTCGTGTAATTGCCAGATAAGCTGTTTTAGCAAGGGGACTTAAAATCAGACGTTATATTATGTGAAATGCCAACCAGCCAGTTAATTTTATCGTACTTGTAAAGGTTTGTCAACATAAAATTTTGATATTATGAAATTAAAAATCCCATTTCTTCTTAACTGTGAATCCCCAAAGTAATTGCTTAACTTTTTTCCATCAGTATATTTAGAGTTCTCACCAGCTCAAGGTGTAGAAACATTCATGTAAGGGTTCTCTCTAGTATGAATAAACATTCATATAAGAGTTCTCTCCAGTATGAATGAACATTTATCTACATTATTTACCCGAGTTATAACTTGTAAATGCCAGGCAACATTAATACATTTATAACTAGTGTATATAACATAAACCAGGAAAGGCTGTAAAACAGTATAAACTCCTCTACACGCCTCTAGATTAGAGTACATAATTAAAAATTCCTTCCCTTATTTATCAACCAAAATTTTTCTTGTGGGTACTCAAAGGAACCCTCTCAATCAAACAGTTCTTTTGAGATCCCAAATGAATTTTATGTTTAAACTGATGGCTAAGAATTTTTCATCAAATATTCACTCTCTTAATGCTTGAATAGATTTCTAAGAATCCGAGCCTAACCATTTGAGCAATTTAAGTATAAGCCATCATGAGTAACAGTTCTATGAAATTATTTTGAATTTAAACCAATTGGTCAGGAGAAGATACTGCTTAAAGATAGTTCTTATCTAGAGCTCTGGTGGTCCTTTTGTTCAGCAGAGTGGAACCATTTGTGCAATTTGGTAGAAGGCATCATGAGGATAAATTCTGTGAAATTATTTTGAATATGGACCAGTGGTTCAGGAGAAGATGTAGTTAAAATATATTTCTTATCTAGAGCTCTGGCAATCCTTTTGTCCATTTGAGCGGAACCATTGAGCAGAACCATTTGTGCAATTTTGGTAGAGGGAATCACGAGGAACAATTCTGTCAAATTATTTGAATTTGGACCAGTGGTTCAGGAGATATCGTTTAAAGACTTCAAATCTAGAGCAATTCATACAATTTTGGTAGAGGGCATTATGGGGAGCATTCCTATGAAATTATTTTAAATTTGGACAAGTGGTTCAGGAGTAGATGTTATCTAAAGGAAAAGTTTATTGAGAGGACGATTGACGGACGACACCTGCCAGACGAAAACTGATAACAACAAAAAAACTAGAGGACCTGAAGGTCCTGAGGCACTCATCTGACCATTTTAATAATGTTAAAATAGGTCAAGGTCAACTACAGCTTATAATAAACAAGGTTAAAAATTTCTCGAAAGTATGATTTCGGCTTAAACAGATATAGAAAAATGATCTTTTCAATATTTTCCCATATAAATGCATAAGGAATCAAATTTGACCTTGCCATAAAGTAGGTCAAGCTAGATTCGTCATTTGTGCAAACCTAGTAGAGACCACATCCAAAAGCTACATACCAAGGCCATTGGCCTTTTGTTCCAGAGAATAAGATATTTAATGGGTTTTTACCCTATATGGATGTGTTGGCCTTGACCTTTGAAACTTATTTATAGCCATTGTCACATTAGGTTTAACATAACAAGTGAGAATAATGACTTTGGCTTCAACAGTATTAACAAAATCAACATTTCAAAAAAATTCACATTTAAATATAATAGGAAGCAAATTTGACCTTGAGCTTAAGTAGGTCAAGGTCAACTAAGGATCATCATTTGAACAAACTTGGAAGGCCCTACATCCCCAATGCTACATACAAAGTCCCAATATCACAGGCTTTCTGGTTCTGGAGAAGAAGATTTTAAATGGTTTTAACCATATATGTGCATGGCGGCATCTGTGTCATGTGACGAAAATATTTTGCATACATTTTGACTAATTTATCATAAGGAATCTTCACTTGAAATTTGTCTTAATATATTGATGCAGGCCCGTAGGAAGCAATTACAGATTGGGAGGGGCGCACATATGAGCGACCTAAGCTGAAAGGTCAAAGGTCAACCTTGACCTTTGGAACTTAGCCATTGTCTCATTAGGTTAATCATATCAAGTGAGAATGATGACTAAGGCTTCCACAGTTTTAAAAAAAATCAACTTTTCAGAAATTTTCCCATTAGGAAGCAAATTTGACCTTGACGTTAAGTAGGTCAAATTCAACCTAGGATCATCATTTGCACAAACTTGGTAGGCCCTATAACCAAAATGCTACATACCAAGTCCCAAGGTCACCGGCCTTCTGGTTCTGGTGAAGCAGATTTTTAAAGGGTTTTTTACCATATATGGGCGTAGTGGCCATCTTGGTCATGTGACCAGGACCATTTGAACAAACTTCTTTCATGCGTCCTAAGAAGTCTCCATATGAAATTTGAATTTAATTGGCCTAGTGGTTTCAGAGAAGATGTTTGAAATTGTGGACAGACGGACGACGGACAACGGACGGACGCCGGAGTTACTGGTATACAATAAGCTCCCCCATGAGCCTTCGGCTCAGGTGAGCTAATAATAGGGCCCTAGGGCCCTGGATCGCTCATCTGAATCTTCATTCATGAGAAGATAATGTATTGGCCAGTGGCTATAGAGATATCTTTCAAAGATATTTTTATTTTTAGCTCTGGTGTGCATGCTGTTAAGGAGTTCTGGTAGAGGGCATCATGAGGAACATTTCTGTAAAATTATTTTGAATTTGAACCATTGGTTAAGGAGATGTCATTTAAAGACATTTCTCATCTAGAACTCTGGTGGCCCTTTGTGCAATGGAGCAGAACCATGTAGTTTAAGTATAGGCATTATGAGTAACAGATCTGTGAAACTATTTCGAATTGGGATCTGTGGTTTAGGAGCCTTGAGGAGATACCATTTGAAGATATTTCTTATCTAGAACTTTTTAGCCGCCTTTATTGTTTGGCGGAGCGGAACCATTTATGCAATTTTAGTAGAGGTCATCACCGGGAACAATTCTGTGAAATTATTTTTAATTTGGACCAGTGGTTCATGAGATGTCATTTAAAGACAATTCTTATCTACGCCTCTGATGGCCCTTTTGTTCAGCGGAGCAGAACCTTTGTGCAACTGTGGTAGAAGGCATCATGAGAAACAATTCTGTGAAATTATTTTGAATTTGGACCAGTGGTTCAGGAAGAGAAGCCATTTAAAATATTTCTTGTCTAGAGCTCTGGTGGCCCTTTTGTGCATCGGAGAGGAACCATTTGTGCAATTCTGATAGAGGGTATCATCAGGAATCGAGCAAACCTATGTAGTTCCCAGAACTAATAACAACACAGAATGCAAGATTTATCAAGTCAATGTAAGTACCTTTAACAAGGACATCTGAACTTGCGATATAAATTCATTCTTCGTTGATCACCTCACAGCTGTTCTTTCCTTAGTCAGACTTCCTGAAACAAACATGTATATGGCTCTAAATTTAGCCTTTATATAGTAGATGCTCTAAAACTCTGAACACTAGTTGTCTGTAAAAAGGCCTTTCTTACTAGACAGTAGACATACAGTGCAGACCCAGATCAGACTGCTTCTGATGTAGCAGTCTGATCAAGGTCTTCACTGTTTGCTATTCTGACAAGCAATTGATGTATTCCAGCCTTGATAAGTTATTAACCCACATGTAATCTGAGAACAAAAAGAGAAATGTTCTAAATTTCAGAAAATTTGCTGTACATATTGTGAATGTTCAAAATATGATGTGCATTAACGGGCTTTTTTGGCCCCCCTATGAGGCTAAAACAAAAAATTTGGTTTTAACTAATTTGTTCTTATTGGTTTATTAGAACAATAACCAAAGTGAAAAAGTCTCGATTTAATTTGACTTTAACCGTTGCTAAGGTAACAAATATGGCCACCAAAATAGGCTGAAAACAGGAAATTGACCACTTTGGAGCAAATTTGAGATGTTTGACAGACCAATTAACATAGCGCACAAGCAACTATCAAAAAGATATTTTACACAGGTTTAAAATATATAAAATATTTTCAGCGTAAAAATGTAAATATTTTCTTACCCATCAGTTTATACATGTGTTTTGGGTGCTCAAAAGAACCGTCTCATTGAGATGGTTCTTCTGAGTACCCACAACATATGTTTTGGTTGAGAAATAAGAAAATTAAATATTGCTACACACTCTTAACTAAAGTCATGTTTTAACAGCTGATGAGATTATCACCTGACACAACATATTAAAAGGATATTTTGGTAATTAGCTGTGCTGATAGCTAATTTTTTAAAAAAAGGTCTCCAAATGGCTTAATTTTGGTCCAAAATGGTAATTTTTCTATTTTAAGCCTACTTTGTGGGTCATTTTTGTTACCATAGCAACAGTAAAATTTAAATAAATGCCGAAATTTTAGATTTCAGTTGATCTTCCCTGTATTTAGCCGAGCGAAACTGTTTGTGCAATTTTGGTAAAAGGCATCATGAGGAACAAATCGGTGAAATTACACTGAATTTGGACCAGTGGGTCAGGAGGAGATACATCGTTAAAAGATATTTCTTATCTGGAGCTCTGGCAGCCCTTTTGTTCAGTGGAGAAAAAACATTTGAGCAATTCTAGTTAAGGGCATTATGAGAAACAATTCTGTGAAATTGTTTTAAATTTGGACCAGTGGTTCAGGAGGAAATGTCATCAAAAGACATTTCTTTAAATATCTAGGGCTCTGGCAGCCCCTCTGTTCGGTGGAGCAGAACCATATGTGCAATTTTATAAGAAGGCATCATGAGGAACCATTCTGTGAAATAATTTTAAAATTGGACCACTGGTTGAGGAGGAGATAATGAACATTTCAGCACTCAGCAGATGACAAAACAAAATTTGTTGTGATTGACACGTTAAGGGTTAACTGTTTTGCATATCAATGTTGTCTGCTGATAACCTTACCCAGTAGGCAAAGAGTTTCCTCTAGAAAGGGATTCAGATGTATAGGGGGGAATCAATTTGATGATTTTTACTCAGGCCATCCTTCAAACAATCATCAATGTTTGTTTGCTGTCACACGACATAGTGTGAGACTCACTCAAAATGCCACGTACCAAATAAAGTATGTCTGTTTCGCCACATTTCAGAGAAATATTTTTATTATAATTTTAGACATTTTTTATAAAATTTTAATGTCTTTTAAATAAATCAGTGAAAAATTAATAAAATATCTTCCGACCTGGAAAATTTTGAGTAGGCCTAGGTGACCGCAAACATTTTTTATAAAGGATGGCTTTATTTTTCTACAATAATAAAAAATATCAC
Source organism: Loripinus fragilis (assembly GCA_964019695.1). NCBI lineage: Eukaryota > Metazoa > Mollusca > Bivalvia > Lucinida > Lucinidae > Loripinus > Loripinus fragilis. The sequence continues at coordinate 42,776,878 of OZ026530.1, read as the reverse complement.
AATGAAAATGAAATAATTTGGGCTCAAAAGAGGGTTCAAGTGAACCCCATTTGGATACACCACTGGTTAAATAACTAAACTGATTTAGCCTTTTTTTTCAAGGCAGACGATATTTGTTCAGTATTCGGAATTTCGGATTGGTCCGTTTCTGGTCGTTGCCATTATACACATGAATATACAAATGTAGTTAAGTTTCTATATTTTGATGGACATTACACAAATTTAGATGGAAAATGAACATTTTTGTAAAATTATCGCATTATTTAGTAAGCTCCATAAAATTTATTTTCGTTCTTTTTGTGCCAAATTTGCATATGAACTTATCAAAGTCCTAATTAATTAAATCATCCACCAAAATGGTCAATGACTTGAATCTTGGGGTCGGCAAAAATGGATCGATGGCTGGGCTGGACTTTCAGACACATGACGACCCAAAGTTCTGAACTGTTCTGGCAAAATCGATCATTCTAAGACTAGTGTCTCTTTTCCCGTTACCATGATAGGATGGTCTGTAATCTGTGGCTGTGCATGTCTGATTTGTGACATTTTCCTCATCAATAGAATTTAAATAGATCTTGTCTATAATATATAAATATAACATACAGCCAATGAGTTAATGATATTATGTTGAACTGTATAATGTATTTCAGCAGCTGCATTCTATGGTCTCTCATTATATTTATACATGTCAGTAGTGCCATGCAATATACATTCAAAGGCATTGTAGGAGCCATAATCATAGTGTGAATAAGACGGCAAAGGAACTCTCCTGGCTAAAGAAACCACAAACAGTTACTTTAGGCGCCAGCTAGTGTTTTAAGTTGGAAGTGCTAGCTTCGGCCTTTTAAAAGTTTAATTATTATTGAAAAGATGCCAACTTGCAGCTCAAATATTACCGTGATAATTTGGTAAAGTATTTTCTCATATAAACCAAATAAAAGCCTTTTAGGAAAGGTTGTTTTCTTGAAGTTCAGCAGAATTCCATTCATCATACCTACATTCATTGCTGGTTCTCGGTTTACAGATGGTCAGAACCAGCATCATAAGTCCAGATAAGGGAATTTTATTTGCGTAAAATTTTAATTATTTTCTTACCCATTAATTTAAACACGTGTTTTGGGTGCTCAAAAGAACCGTCTAATTGAGACGGTTCTTTTGAGTACCCGCAACATATGTTTTGGATGAGAAATAAAGAAAATAATTTCCAATACGCACTCTTATCTGGAGGCCTGCAGCATGTAATGTAGATATGGTGAATGGTTCGTGATTTTTCTCACCTGGTTTTTTATTTTTTGTCAATCATTTTTTTCTAAAAATGATTAAATCATGATGATAAAGAGCAAGGAGATACAAGTAAAGTACCTCCCAGCAGAAACAATATAGCAGCAAGATGAGTTCTGTGCATCGAAGCATGATTGAACCAATTTTCAGTGTACTGTGACCACTGACCAACTTAGTTTTGGCCTTAACTAAAAGATAGAGAAGCAATATCTAACAATAGGTGGTTTGACTATCGCATACTGACCTATTCGATTTGAGCATTGCGGGTGCATGTGACATATTGGTTTACAAAATGTGTCACCAAATTATGTGATTCGCCTGATTGGTTGATTCAAACTTGTCATCAATCTGCCAGGGTTCGCGCTAGTGGTTGCCATTGTCGCAAAATGCAAAGAAATAAAAAATTTGGCGCAAAAATATCAATTTGGCGACAACTATTGGCGAAAAAAAATTGCTGGTGAAAATTTTTGTCTGGCGTTGGAACGTCACCTCCCGCTTAAAGTCATTGACTCGTGTCGTCCATGTATAACATCACACAATTCTGTAGCAGATGGAGTCAAACCTGAACATGATGCCTCACACACTTCTGACATCTGTCTCGTGGTCAATGCATGCGTAGGCCTAAACCGAAAACTGCATCATTACGTGTCACTGAAACCGCTTTTTGACCTTGCCATGTACGATGTGTTTTCAAAAATGTTTTAGTGTAGAAAAATCTTATCACTCTGTCGCTAAACACTGTACATTTGTAAACTAATACAAATTGTTAGTGTTTAGCTACCAAAGGATACTTGATGTCTCCACAAACAGATTATTTATAGCCCTTCAGTGCTGCTTGCTACTTTTTTTTACATAGTGTTTTGAGTAATGCATACTGCATATTAACACAAAACCCATTTTTTAGTGGTGATGTCACTGATGTGCCATAGCAGATAGGTTGATCCTTTGAGTATCGCACATGTGCAGACAATGGATTGAGAAGGTTTGGTTTGTTTATTTTGATGCTTTAATTATGTCACATTCAACATTTTTCAGTTATGTTGGGATGATTTCCTGTCTTCATATGTTGAACCAGTACTAAGGCAGCAGGTGAAAAATGTCTTGTCCTTTCAAAGTGAGTCTCGAACTAGCAACCGTTTGATCCCCAGTTTAACACTCCATCAACTGAGCCACTGAGATCCACAGGAGAAGGGTTGGGTATTGTCTATTGATATTGAAAGTATTGACCACACTGTATTCTGTACACTGTGACCAATAGCCCACTTTGAGGTCAAACCTCATAGAATCTAAAGCTGCAGGCTCAGGTCACTTTCGCTTCCACGAATTCTGGTTACAACAATTTTTGGTTTCATTATCAGCGCCCCTAAACTCAATTTCTGCATTCGCAAACTTCGACGAATCGTAACGAATTTTATTTACTTACGTACCCGTGTATGTATCATTGACTGCACTGTGATCCACGTGTGTCGCGGCCTCGTTCTACTGAAAAAATCAATTCTGACCAAGGAGGATAAATTTAGCAACTTGAGGCAATATTTGTAACAGCAATTGAAGAGTCAGAAGACAGCTGTAACCGCAAATGATGGTAATGTTGGGATTTACCGTTACGGTTAATGTCAAACGGAGCGTGCAATGGCGTTGAGCTTGTTGTTCATTGTACTGCGGATTCCAATATGGCCGCGATTGGCTAAATATCGAGCAACCTCACGTGCACGGTGCGTACAACTTGCATTTTGGTTGTTTGGTCCCCTGCTTTTAGCACATACAGCATGTACGCCCGGGTACAAAAATAGGTCAAATAACGCCGAGCTATTCCAAAAAGACCTTCTCTCGGGTGCTAAGGCGTTCGCAAGAAACTGAAGCGTTGAAATGCCGACTGTGAACAAGCGCCTATTTAATCATTGCTCATGGGGAAATGGGACTGGTTCCCGCTTTTCAATGATAGCCTTACGGACAGCGTCTCGAAAGCAGGATAAAAGCTGTCACAAAGTTTTTGGATCCTAAGCTCAGTGTATAAGCGTGCTTGGACGCACGTATGAGTGTTACGCCACTGACTGAACATCATTTGGAGTCACTAAGCTTAAAAGTAGGCTGCACAGGCTGTTCTGAGTCTACACTTGTCAAAATGCCACAATGTTGGAAATCACGTGTCACGGCTCATTATTATCTGAAAACCATGTTTGTTCATACAAGAGAAAAGCCAAATAGCTGTGAAGCTTGTGGTAAATGTTTTACTCATTCATCTTATTTGAAGAGACATATGCGTATTCATACAGGACAGAGATCATTTACTTGTGACCATTGTAAATATAGGATCTTACATGAGTGCTCATGTTTTATTGAATTTATTAAACGAGTTGGGGTAAAGAGATATGCGAGGCTTGCCGAGCATTTTATCTCTTTTTTGCAACGAGTTTAATAAATTCAATAATACAAGGGCACGGATGTTAGATTCTATTTATCATATGACATTAAGATTACTTTGAATCTTATTTTTGCCGTAAAAACGTTATAATTTTGTCATTATGTACGCAACGTTGTTATGGACGTCATAACGTTTCCCGAAGATCGATAAACCACTAGTGGTTTACAGATTTTATTGCATGGCGTTATTTCACTCCCAGACGCGACGTCATATGATAATAAATGTTTTACTCGTTTGTCTAGCTTAAGGCAACATATGCGTATTCATATAGAAAATAAACCATTTACTTGTGCCAATTGTGGTAAATGGTTTACCCAATCATCTAACTTGAAGCAACACAAGTTCATTCATACAGGAGATAAGTCTTATAGGTGTGAAATTTGTGGTCAATGCTTTTCTCAAGCGTCTGGCTTGACACAACATACGCTCGTTCATACAGGAGATAAGCCGTATACGTATGACACTTGTAGTAAAAGTTTTACTCGGCCATCTCACTTGAATCAACACACGCTAATTCATACAGGAGATAAGTCTAATATCTGTGAAACTTGTGGTCAATGTTTCACTCAATCGTCTGGCTTGACACAACATAGGTTAATCCATACGGGATATAAGCCGTATACTTGTGGCACTAGTGGTAAATGTTTTACTCAATCGTCTGGCTTGACACAACATAAGTTAATCCATACGGGATATAAGCCGTATACTTGTTGCACTTGTGGTACATGTTTCACTTAATCGTCTGGCTTGACACAGCATAAGTTCATCCATACAGGATATAAGCCGTATACTTGTGACCCTTGTGATAAATGTTCTACTCGTTTTCTGGCTTGAAACAACACAAGCTCTTTCATACAGGAGATACGTCTTATAGCTGTGAAAGTTGTGGTAAATATTTTACCCAATCATCAGGCTTGAAACAACATATGTTAATTCATAAAGGAGATAAACCGTATACTTGTGAATCTTGTGGTAAATGTTTTACTCTATCATATAGCTTGAAGAAGCATATGCTTGTTCATAGAGTAGAAAAGCCATATAGCTGTGACACTTGTGGTAAATGTTTTACTCTATTAGCCTTTTTGAAAGTACATAAGAGAATTCATAATGAACGCAGATATAAGCAATACAATTGTTACACTTGTGGTAAATGTTTTACACACTCACCTTCCGTTCATAAGGGTGTTCATGCAGGAGAAATACGTTATAATTGTTCACTTGTGGTAGAAGGGTTGATCATTTGAATACGTATTCATACTTGAGAAAAAACCTATAATTGTGATTCTTATGGTAATATATCCCAAAATCATCTTCCGTTCATAAACATATTCAAGAAGGAGAAATACCATCTTCGCAAGCCAAGGGTACTAGCTCCACTTCGTTCCTTACGCAAGGAACGAAGTGGAGTTAGTACCCTTGGCTTGCGAAGATGGAGAAATACATGTACGTTATAATTATGTCACTTTTGGTAGAAGGGTTAATCATTTAAATACGTATTCATACTTGAGAAAAGACTTATAAGTGTGATTCGTGTGGCAATGGTACCACACAATCATCTTCCGTGCATAAACGTATCATCTAAGACTTTTCTGCTTGTATATACATATACTTAAGGTCTTTGAAAACGCATCATCCAGATTAATTCCTTTATTTCACAAACCTCGAGAATATCAGCGAGATAATTGTTATCGCATATCATAGCCTGACCAGCTTGTAGCGTGTCCTAGAAAATTCATGGTTATACATTTAGTTTAAGGTATTGAAAAAGTATCAGATTTAGGAAAGGGGTGGTCGATTTTGAAGGACACAAATTCAGCTGTAAGTTAACACCCGTTTGATTTTATTCCTGACTAAATATATTTGCGTCCTGGGCTTCTTTTATGATTGCACATTCATCATTGAACGATTCTAAATGAATTGAAAGTTCGGTATGCTCAAATTTACACCCCTTTAAAGATACCGATATACCCCACCCACTCTGATTACTATAGTCTAGAAAAAAAATTCGATATCTTGGGCCTTTCAAAGTTTTGTTTTACGTCCGGTTTTGTAGGAAGATGCTATGGGCATACACAAATGAAGAGTATGCATAAACTAAGCTTGTATCACGTTTCTTTTGTATAGTGCAAGTGACGTTCACGTAATTTTTTCAGACCGTCGCGATCACATGACAGCATATCTCCTGCCATTATTTACATCAACACGTCTTTCTCACATGATTGTTAGTGTAAGTAGTCAATAATAATAATGAAAGCGTGCTTAAAGGTAACTTATGGAGATTTTTCTGAAAAGGAGCTGTAAAATGATGTTCAAATTTGACGTTTATTTTCGAAATATTGAAGTTATCATTTACTTTTAATGAGAAAAATTCTACAAACTGCGTTGCTGATATTGTATAATACACGCAAAAGTTTAAACATAAAACTAATCAAAATGCTTTAACTGACTGTGCAGAAAGGTGTTGGCTGCTGTATGTACCCATGTGGCGTCATCAGCAGCGTCGGGCGATAGTGCAGTCAAATTAATGACCGATTCATACCAATTCTGGGTTGCACATTAAAACCTGCGAGTATCTTTTCAATGTATGGTTTGCAAGAAAAGTGCAAAAATATAGTGATGCGTTTTCAAAGTGCTCTAGTATATGCTGGCTCAAAATATTTACTGAATGTGGCACATTTATTTCCAGCTTGCATTACTAATGTTTGTGCGTTATTGACAAAAGAAATAAAAAAAGCCCATACCACATGAATAATTCTCAGAGGACATTTCTCCAATTTATAGTAACTTGTTTGTTTTGTTTGATTTGATTCTTTACGTCCCAGTCAACAATCTTTCAGTTACGTTGGGACGGTTCTTCCTTGGTCGAACCAGTACTAAGCTAGGATAAATGTGTCTTGCTCAAGGACACAAGGCAACGACGCCGGTGAGGCTTTAACCCGCGGCCCTTTGGTCTCAATGTTCTAGTATTTTAGAATTGTGACATGGTGCGAGATCATGCATACAGTTGCATTCCTTCTGTGGATTCACTTGTCATTTCAATAGCATGAATGATATCAATCTGGTATTTTTCACTATCCATGTTACCATTCACTTTTCTCAGAAGAGACAGGTCTCTGCTGCTAATAGCTCCATAGACTTGCACAATTTTTGGCCTAAATACATTTAGCATGATATTTCTCTTTCTGTGTGTGCCGAACACGACTATAGCGTAGATTGTTATGACTGTGAAATACAGACTCATGTGAATGCGTTGTGTTCCCACAGAAGGGGTATATCTTTATGCATGATCTCGCGCTATGACATAGCTCTAAAACTACTAGACTGTAAAGAAATGGCCAGGGAATTCACCAGACATGAATCCACAGAGAACGTTTGGAAGAAAATGAAGAAAGAGATTGGTAACCAAATGCTGTGTAAAAACGAAGATATTTGGAAGTGACTATGCGGAGCGTGGTAAAGAATAGCACCAAACGTCCTGGAAGAACTTTACAATTCAATGCCAAGGAAAATTGCAGATCGTATTAAAGCAATTTTAGGGAGGCTCAAGGAGATACTGACTTTATGGTGTCGGCATAGAAGTATGTTGTTGTGTTTTCATTGGAATGTATTTAAGCATGTTGTTGTCTCAATGAAAGAATGTAATTAAGTATGTTGTTGTGTTTTCACTGGAATTTAATTTATACACAAATGTTATCTGAATATACGTTGATATGATCTATAGAAGTAAAATGGCATGAGAATTTAAACACATGTATGGTAAAACATAGACCATTAATGTGTAAAAAATGTGAAAAAACTTTTGAAATATTGAGTTGTGAAATAACTTTATTAATGGACATGTATAGGCTGGTGCTTAGTTCTGATAATCATACAACTCCACTGAAGACAATTACATTTATAGACTAGCCATAAACATAACCATTTGGAAAAGAAAACAATATTATTACAATATTTTACGTGTATAAAACACCACTTTTATTATTAGACTGGTAGCTATTCTATATAGATGACTGATGACAATTATAATGGCCCACTTCGATCGAACTTTAGCTCTTACTATAGTAACTAAAGTTTGATTCAAACATCGATAGTCGCTACTATAGTGACGTCACGAACCTACTATAGATCAATGGTGGGTCAGAGTATCGTTACTCTAATAGCTTGTCTGGTTCCCTCCCCTAGACCTATCTAGCGAGATGAGTTCAAGATCTATCAATAGCCTCAAAATGTTTTTATTTTTCAAAATAAATCCTTGATGTATTCTATTTGCAGTCCCTCTTATTCGTAATTGTTAATTAGAGTAGGCTGTGCAGTTTATGCACACACATTTTGTCTACAATGAGGAATTGAGGTGGGGGGCTATTCACTTTGATTACTTGACAACTAATTAAAAGGTTGCAACTGTAGCCGTTCTTGTGTAAACGTGCGCACACATCGTTTACATAAGAACTGTAGTAGCAACTTTAGTTTGATTCGAAGTGGGCCAATATCATTACAATTGCGCCTGATTCTTCATGTTCGGACAATCGTGACATGATTAATAAAGTTATAAAACTAAAGCTACAGTACATGTATTTTAAACATTTTCACTTACAAGATACATGTCAAACAGACCCAGAAGTGTATGCGACATGCTATGATCCCAAAATATATCCTCACACCAAATTTGGGATTCCTACCTCAAATTATATATAGATATGCTCTGGGCTCGACCTTGCTAGAACTGAAACCAGAGGTCAAGGTCACAGTGCCCTGGAAACAGTTGGTGACTCGCCAGGGCCTAAGATGTATCTACATACCAAATATGGAACTGCTACCATTAATAATATAGGTGATTTGCTGTGGGTGCAATTTTCAAGATCTGACTCCTGAGATCAAGGTCACAGTGGCTGAAAACAGTGTGCGACATTCCATGACCCCAACATATATCCACAAATTGAATTTGTTGGTTAATATGTCATATAATATGAGACATGCTCTTAACTCTATGTTTTTCTCGCTGTCAGTAAGTTGTCTTGTCCGTAAATTGTTTTTGCTTGCACACGACCGTTATGCAAACAGTATGTTATATAAATAGACAACCAGGTAGAGGGTATCACTATTTCAAAACAAATGCTTGCGGCGAGAGCGCCTCAAGCAAAAATAGACCGATTTGTCTACTTAAAAGCACTGAAATAATGCTTTATATGCTCTATGCAGGTGTTGCCAAAAAATGCAAAATTAATCTCCAGCCGAACTGTAGACTTTGTTGATGCGATCTTGATGGTGTAAATGTTTTGATTTTTCACCGAGCAATTTTTTGCAGAAAACCCCTTTTAAAAATCTGTCTGATTTTGTTAAAAATTCAATTTAACAGATGACTTTTGAATAAATGCTGTTGAAGCTTCCAGACTTCTTGAGACCAACACGTATACTGCCTTTTCTGGAGCCTTTCTTTGACGCAGTCATGGTAATTAGGTCGATTGGGCTGCTGCAAATCAAATTTTCCATAACAGCATCCAAAAGTATGGTGGCCAATAAGTGCCATGCATATATATAGCAAGGGATTTACAGTTAATATACTGCGAGATAAATAATTTATCTTTGGTATACAATTGCCATAGTTTAAGTTTGGTTCCATTTATATATTTATTCTAGAACACATGAATTTTATTCCTCCTGTGTAATTTTACCTAGTATTTTGTTTCTGTGTCAAAATATTAAAGAATTTTCAACTTTTTCTCAGAAAAATATTATTTAGATAATATGTAGTTGCCTCCCTTGACATGCTAACAAGAATTAGCTTTTAAAAACAATACAAAAAGGTGTTTTATGTAACTCTTAAAATTTGCACTGAGACTTACAAAAAACATAGGAAGAGGGTCCTAATAACTCCTGTAATACAGAACTGAAGGAAACCCCTTAACTTGCACACAACAAGGGGGTCATAGTGGCCCTGAATCGCTCACCTGTAAAATGTGCACCAGTCTTGTTTAGTGAAAGGTAATGATTTAAACCATTTGGTGGAGGACAATACAGCTGGTCGTTTCTGTAGTATAGTCTTTAAGCGCATAACAAGGCCCTACCCCCTCCCCCAACACACACAAACATTTTCTACATACCAACTATTAAGGCTTTATACCTTGTGGTTTCAGACAACAAGGTTTATTCATGTTTTCCCTAGATGTGCCTCTGCAAAACATATCGCCTCCAGGCGGGCCAATTTTGTGCCCCAGGGTCAAAATTGTTAACATACTTGGAAGAGGTTAACTAGGTGATGTTACATAACAAATATCAAGGCTCTAGGCTTTGTGGTTTCAGAGAATAATATTTTTTCTTGTCTTCCTTATATAATCCTATATAAAACATGTGACCCCGGGGCAGGACTATTTTTGACCCCAGTGGCATTATTTGAATAAACTTGATAGAGGTCCACTTGGTGATTCTAAATGCCAAATATCAAGGCTCTTGGCCCCGTGGTTTCAGACAAGATTTTTTCACATTTTCCCTATATAAGCCTATGCAAAACATGTGACCCCCTGGGCTGGGCCTTATTTGGTCCCAAGTCTATAATTTGAACAAACTTGGTAGAGGTCTAGTAGGTGATGCTACATACCAAATATCAATAGTCTAGGCCTTCTGGTTTCAGACAAGAAGATTTGTTTCACGTTTTCCCTATACAGTGAGCCACTTTAGTTATGCACCACTTTTCGAGGGCCTACATTTTTTTACAAAAATGCTGGAATCGAACATTCTCTATGATAATTTATTTATTGACATTTAATCTGTTTGATAACATCGAAAAAAAATATTGGAATCACTCATGCGAATCATTCTGCTACTAAAAGGCAATTTTAACAAATTTTGAAAAATGCACGTGCAAGAGGAACGTCTAAATTTTCTATTTTTGTTTTGTGCTAGGCATTATCCATGGTGATCGTTGTGACAGAAAAACACCAAAAACAATTTATTTATTCAAGTAAAAACCCTTTTTTCGGTCGTTGAATTTAGTAACACCGTTACTTTTTGAAGAAATGCCTGTTTTAACGTCATATTAACGTCATTTACAATAATCAAACTGGGGTTTCTTCGCAAATTATTTTGTAAAGAGTCACTTGTTGACATAGAAGTATCAAAACACTAAAACCTCTTATCATTGACACGTCTTATAGCCTTGGTAGTAGTGACGTCATCATTAACGTCAACACGATGACGCCAATACATACATTAATTTTTTTACGAAAATAAACGGCGGATACATGGTTGTTTAAAATGAAATCATAAAAGAAGTGTTTTGATAACTAGTTTCCTCAGAATCATACGAAATTTTAACTAACTTAAAAAAGGACTAAAACCAACTTTTTTCAAACCTTGGTCAGCTTGGAACCAAAATAATAAAACATTAAAAAAAACTATGAAGTTAACAATCACATTCCAGTCTTAGATATTGCAAAGAATAAATAGGCTCTTATATCTAGCATAGCAGAAATTCGACCCTGAAAAAAGTGCCATGTGATCTTAGTTTCATTCGAGATAATGCAATGTGAAATGGTGTTTTGAGGGTAGTGCACTTAAAAATCCATTTTCTCCTTTGTTTTTGATCTGATCACAATGAAATTTCAATGGCTAATGCAAATACAGATGCGCTGTACGGTGGTAGTCTCAGAATAAAAATATCACATTTCTTTTCCGAGTAATTTTACATTTTATAAGTGGTGCGTAACTAAAGTGGCTCACTGTATAAGCCTATAGTAAACATATGACCGCCGGGGCGGGCCATTTTTGACCCCAGGGGCATATTTGAACAAACTTGGTAGAGGTACACTAGGTGAAGCCACATACAAAATATCAAGGCTCTAGGCCTGAGGTTTCAGACAAGATTTTTCACATTTCCCTTAATAAGCCTATGTAAAACAATTGACTCCCAGAACAGGGCCATTTTTGGCCCTAGGGCTATAATTTGAACAAACATGGTAGAGGTCCACTAGGTGATGCTACATACCAAATGTCAATATTCGAGGCCTCCTGGTTACAGACTAAAATATTTTTTCACGTTTTCCCTACATAAGCCTATGTTAAACAATTGACCCCCAGGGCGGGACAATTTTAGCCCCACGGCTATAATTCTAACAAACTTGGTAGGGGTCCCCTAGGTGATGCTACCTACCAAATATCAAGCTCTAGGCCTTGTGGTTTCAGACGAGAAGACTTTTTCACATTTCGTCGCTTCAGTGCTATAGTGTTCTATCTATCATTGCACAAGTTTTGAGAAAAATGAGTTTGAAAATTTTAGCATCTTGATTTTTGATGCCTTATTTATCACAGACCGTTGAATCATACCAGAGGGTTAAAATATATACATGCAGTGTATATGACTTTGGCTTGAAGAAATGTTTACAGTAATATGGAATTTACGGGCATTTTACAGTTTGCAGATAGAACATTATGCCCTAAAAATCGCCTTCTGCGTTCAGTGCTATAGTGTTCTATATTTTCCTACAGCTTATTATTCTGTTTATGGAGTCAATTCATATACTAGTCTGAACAGAAATGATTATTTGTACATAAAAGTAGCAGAATTAGTCATTTATTAGGCATAACAGTAACAAACCACAAGGATTAGGCCACTAAAATTTATGCAAGGGAGGTAATCTGTTTCTACAGTTAATTATTCTATCAATGGGATCAATTTGTATAATATTTTAGACCGAACTGATTATTTGGACCTGAAAGTATCAGATTTAAACATTGATTTCTAATAACATTGACAAATTACTTCAATTAAGCAGCTTAGATATGTGAAAGGGAGGTTATCTGTTTCTACAGCTTATCATTCTATCCATGGATCAATTTGTGTTATATTTTTGACTGAGGCAGATTTTTTGGACCTAAAAGTAGCAGATATAGCCATTAGTTCGTCATAAGACCGACAAACCGCTTCAATTCAGGAATTTTAAATTTATGTAAGGGAGGTAACTGCAATTTTTAGCAATTTCTCCAATGGAAGTGACTTTATGTAGATAGAACAGTACTACACTGAACTCACCCAGTCACGTGACATAATCATCATTGGCCATTGGATGAAAATCACTTAGAACACTATAACACTGAAAGAAATTGTCTTTTTGTAGATAGAACAGAAAAGCACAGCGATTTGAAGCTAACTGTAAGGAGATAGGCAATGAAACCTTCACCAGTAGATAGAACATTTGATCCCCTTTCCAACGGTATGCATAACTCATTTTTGACCAAAATGTCACTTAGAACACTATAGCACTGAAGCGACGATTTGCCTTTATAAGCATAATAATGTAAAAAATGTGACCCCCTGGGTCGGGCCATTTTCGGCCCCAGGCCTATAATTTGAACAAACTGGGTAGAGGCCCAACAGGTGATGCTAAATACCAATTATCAATAGTCTAGACCTTCTGGTTTCAGACAAGAAATTTATTTCACGTTTTCCCTATATAAGCCTATGTTAAACAATTTACCCCGCAGTGGGCCATCTCTAGCCACAGGGGTATAATGTGAATAATCTTCGTAGAGATCCACTAGGTGATGCTAAATACCAAATATCAAGGCTTTATGCCCTGTGGTTTCAGACAAAAAGATTTTTTTCACATTTTCCCTATATAAGCCTGTGTTAATTATGTGACCCCCGGGACGGGGTCATTTTGAGGCCCCAGGGCTATAATTGGAACAGACTTGGTAGAGGTCCTCTAGGTGAAGCTAAATACCAAATATCACTAGTCTAGGCCTTGTGGTTTCAGACAAGAAGATTTTTTTCAGGTTTTTCCTATATAAGCCTATGCTAAACATGTGACCCACATGGCGGGGCGATTTTTGGTCCCATGGATATAATTTGAACAAACTTTGTAGAGGTCCATTAGTTGATGCTACATACCAAATATCAAGGCTCTAGGCCTTGTGGTTTCAGACAAGAAGGTTTTTTCACATTTTCCCTTTATAAGCCTATGTAAACATGTGTCCCCGGGGCCGAGTCATTTTTGGTCCCAGGGCTATAATTTGAACAAGCTTGATAGAGGTCCACCAGGTGATGCTAAATACCAAATATCAAGAGTCTAGGCTTTCTGGTCTCAGGTATGAAGATTTAGAGTTTTCATCTCGTAAATCTATTTTCTAGCCTCTATGACCTAGATATGCAACGGACCAGAACTATTTGAACAATTTCGGAAGAAGGACACACAAGGATCATTTTTGTGAAATTATTTCAAAATTTGGCTAGGGTTTAGGAGGGGTTGTCTTTTAAGTCAAACGTTAACGGCCGGACAGACGACGGACGAAGGCAGATCACAAAAGCTCACCTTGTCACTTTGTGACAGGTGAGCTAATAAAAAATAGTGAGTTTGATCAAGGAAATACCATAATCACAAACTGCAGACAAACACATGGCACCGCAAGGAAGAGCCACACAACAATCACGAGACATCAGAAAGACAAACTAAGCAAAGCAACCAGCTCTCTCTTCCCCATCAAGATGATTGCAAAACTAGACGGGACATAAAGTAACGTACAACAAAACATAGAACAATAACAGACTCCCACAATCCGGGCCGCGTAGCGCAGTCGGTAACGTGTCTGGTTACAGATGCGAAGCTGACTGCAGATCCAGGGGTCGCGAGTTCGATCCCGGCCTGGTCCCATACTTTCGTGGAGATTGATCATGAAATAATTTCTACGGTCATTCTCCTCCCTTCCGCTGAATCATTCATGAAGGGTGGTTGTCAGTTACAATCGAAAGTATGTGCACGATTACTGGTTAACTGCTTGTTCAAGCTTGCCCAGGAAAAAAGTGTGGTTAGGTGAACTGACCGTCCCGCAATGACCATAGCTGTTGACTTGGGACGTAAAGCAACAAAACAAACAAAAGACTCCCACAATGGGAGTAAAGGCTGTTTTTTCAAAATAACTAAAATATTGTCTGTATATGCATTTCATTTATTTGCCTCCATACTTTTGGATGCTGTTAAGGGGGTAAAATAGATTTGCAGCGGACCAAGTGGCCTTATTATCACCTTCGTGTCCAGGATTGACAGTGTGCATGTTGTTCTCAAAACGTATGTAAGGAATAACAAAATTTACTGAAAATTCATCTGTTAAATTGAATTTTTATCAAAATCAGCAGACCGGTGTATAAAAAGGGCTTTTCTGCAAAAAATTCCTCTATGAAAAATCAAAACTTTTACCTGTTTACACCATCGATCGCATCAACAAAGTCTACAGTTTGGCTGGAGAATGATTTTGCAATTGTTTGGCAACAGCTACGTAGAACATATACTAGAGGACTTTGAAAACGCATCACCATATTTTTGCACTTTTCTTGCAAACCATATATGCGATTGAAAAGTTACTCGCAGGTTTTAATGTGCAACCCAGAATTGGTATGAATCAGTCATTAATTTGACTGCACTATCATGCGACGCTGCTGATGACGTCACATGGGTACATACAGCATCAAGCACCTTTCTGCACATATAAATGAAGCTTTTTGATTATTTTTATGTTTAATCTGTGGCGTATATGATGCCATGTTACCAAAAGAGTTTATAGACTTTTTCTAATTAAATGTAATTGATAACTTCAAAATTTCGAAAATAAACGTCAAATTTGAACATCAATTAATAGCTCCTTTTTAGAAACATCTCCATTAGTTACCTTTATGCAAGCTTTCATTACTGATATTGATTACATACACTGACAAGCATGTTGGCAAGACGTTTTGATGTAAATCGTTGCATGAGATCTGCTGTCATGTGATCGAGAACGTCTTAAAAATTTACGTTAACGTCACTTGCACAATACAAAAGACACGTGATACAAGCGTAATTTATGAATAATCTGTCATTTGGGTATGCCCTTAGTCTCTCCCAATAAAACCGGACGTAAGAAATCTAAACTTTGAAAGGCCCAAGACGTTGAATTTTATTCCTAGACTATAGTAATCAGGGTAGGTGGGGTATGTCAGTAATTTGAAAGGGGTGTAATTTTGATCAAACCAAACTGTCAATTCATTTCTAATCCTTCAAAGATGAATGTGCAATCGTGAAAGAAGCAAAGGAGGCAAATTCGTTGAGTCAGGAATCAAAACTAACCTGTGTTAAATTGCAGCTGAATTTGTGTCCTTCAAAATCGACCACCCCGTCTTAAAACGGATACTTTTTCAATACTTTAAAGTAAATTTACAACCATGAAATTTCTAGGACACACTACAAGATGGTCAGACTATGATATGCAATAATAATTATCTCGCTGACATTTTCAGGGTTTGTGAAATAAAGGATTTAATCTGGGTGATGCGTTTTAAAAGTCCTTTAGTATATAAAGCATTGTCTTAGTGTTTAAAGTAGACAAATCGGTCTATTTTAGATTAATTGAACTATAGACGAGTCCAAACACTACGTCACAAATCAATATCATCCGGATCACTACGGTTTTTATCCGATAGCTGGTAAATACTCTGATTGGCAGAAAATTGTTGTTCACCTGTATCGGACATGGAAACAGCATATGTTTTATAGCCATTTAAACGACTGGTTCCCATAGTTTTATCATTGATGTGTTTTTTCGCATATAGCTGATTTCACAGGCCTTCCGTACTTTTCCGAAATTCTTTCGGGACTCAAGTCACATGGACTTGTATCACATGACTACATAAGCCAATAAACATAACTCCCGTAACCACGAGGCCGAGTAGCCATGTGCTCGAGGCGTGCATCAAAATACAAAAGTAAATTCTGTTTTGTGAGCAAATAGGCTTGTATAAATTGTATGCGAAGTGAAGATTAGTTGTAAGGGGCACTTAGCGCCGTTTTGTACTTTTTATTCTTACCTGGAAAACCAATTTTACTGAATTTTCAAACAGCGCCGTTGTGTTTACAATCCGAGGTCAATATTGATAACACCACAGGACCGGTGGCACGTGGCTGAGACGGTGCTCATGTAAACATTTCACCGTTTGAAGAATGACTCAGAATCTCCCCAAAAACATCATTGGCAGTGTGGCATCGATCTATTGACCCAATCTAGCGATAGAAATTCCTAATATAACAGAAAATTACGTAAATTCGCACGTTTCCACTTGTCGACATTGGGTATCTGCAATGCTTATTTAAATATATATCACGTTGTTGGGAAGTTTTTTGATTGGCCAGATATTTTTCTTTTCGGGTGGGCTCGGAGCTTATCGGAATGTGTCGGGAAAACTCGGTATGAAATTAGCTATTTTATCATCAATTAACAAAAATATCCGGGATTGAAACGGTCGACATCGGACCAAAACACCGGAGCGGGGGCCCGACAAAAAAAAAAAATACCTAATAAAATTAATTAATTTTTTGGTTTAAACAATATTTATTTCATAACTCAATACATTTGCATACATGAAGTCACAATATGAAAAAGTAGTTATTAACAGGATTTGAAAACAAGCAATCATGCTTTTTTAAATCATCTCCTGGAATTAATTTAATTTTTTCACAAGAAAACTATTGTAAATCAATGTCCGATGATTATTCTACATATCCAAATCAAAACCTTGGGCTAAAACATCGTTTAAGATGATTTTTTTATCGCGTAAATAGTGGCTCAACTCAATGGCCATTGCATTGAGGGGAAGCTTTTTCTGTCAACCACAATAAAAAGTCACGTTGTCAAAAGTGTTATCGTGTGGTCAATAAGCCCGGATGAAAACAATAACATTGAACTGGTCTGCATTAGATCAAAATAGAAGTGTTCCCAACCTGTTAAAAGTATTTCCAAAAGATATATTTTTCAGTGACCAATTCGCTAGCCATTTGAAGCTATAATAGTGGCTTTTAGAATTCCCCCCAACCTGTGAAATAAATAAAATTCCCTTGTCTGGATCGAAGTCATCTGCATCAGCAGATGAGTTCGCTGCTCGTCTGCAGAATCACACATTCTAGACAGGACAACCACATGTTTTTAACTGTAAATACAGAGCTTTTAACCATGTTGATGACGTCACTTGCCCGTGATGCTGATGCCCTGGGTAGTATTAAAGTAGAAGTAGAAGTGGAAGTCTATGTCTATGAGCCCCAACACATAAACGATTTGAAGACCCGATATCTTTCTATCTTACTGGCTTCGCTCATACTTGAGCAATATCTTACACGGTAAACGAAAAACTTACGGTTCTTCGGCGATTTTATCAGTCTACATATACAGAACTGGCTTTCTGTTATAATTAGATCATTTTTAAGCATTCAGTATATGTATGGCGATTTATGTAAGCATTTAGGAATAGATTCGAGTACCGATCATCCAGATCGGTACTCGAATCTATTTCTAAATGCTTACATAAATCGCCATGTGCATGCCGAATACTTAAAAACGATCCAATTCTATAGTCCTTTAGGCATATTGCATGTTTTTCTATAGAGTATTAACACCAATATCTACTACTTCCGGTCTATGAAGTACCGGCAATACGCGTAAATACCACCAAATCGACGTATACATTTACCAGTGTGATAGTGGGCCCAGCCAAAGGCAAGCATCTGTCACTATCCTACGGATAAAAACTTTACGCCAGAGCTGTCATTAGTCTGATACCTGGCCTCGAGGTTATAAAACTTCAGTACAGTCTCAGACTCAAAATAAAGCGCAATGATTGGCTGCTAGCGGACACGTGTCCGCAAGCAGCCAATCATTGCGCTTTATTTTGAGTCTGAGAATGAACTCAAGTTTTATAACCTCGAGGCCAGGCCTATAGGTTCTACTATGCTTTGTAGTAGAAGAGGTTTTTAACCCATATATATTTAACAATCCAGTCTAGGTGTCAGTGATAAAACTTAGAAAAAAGGCTTATAACGTTCTATTATTACCTAACCGTCTATATACGGAGTAATTGACTATTTTTTTTCTATGTCATGAGTCACTGAACTATTCCACCGGTCAATAAATATGACTATAGTCTGGCACTATACCATGGGCCTGGTTCCCCGCTTCCCTGTTAAAAACACACAGGCAATTATTATCATGCGCGACGACGGTGCGCGTATGGTTCGTTTATGAAAGGAGACGTTATGCAACAATGGTGAAAATGAGGCATGGTTTGGCAACTTTAAACTCCAATAACTCCGTTGTTTATGGTCAGAAACATAAAGTGTGGTTACTCGTTTTCTTAGTTAGAACGAGCGGAACATTTTGAGACCAAAATTGAGCAGATTTGGTGAAATTTTCTGTTTTGCAACAAAACCGCATCGTCTACAACAACTCCATTCAAGGAACGCTGCTAAGTATTTCATGAAATGGGTTGGGTAATAAAACAGTTATTTCATACCTGTCTGTAGTATAGTCAAACTATTACCCCTCGGTACCGTGGACGACCTGATGCACTATTGCACTCGGCCTTCGGCCTCGTGCAAAAATAGTGCATCAGGTCGTCCACGGCACCTCGAGGTAATAGTTTTGACTTTACTACAGACAGGCATGAAATAACTGTATAATATGCTTTGTAGGAGAAGAGGTTTTTTACCCATATATATTTAACAATAAAAGGATAAAACATTCTTTTCCGTATATTAACGTTTGCAAAGCCCGAGTGTGATAATGTGTTGCAGCCCGAACCGCGAAGCGGTGAGGGCTGCAACACATTATCACACGAGGGCTTTGCAAACGTTAATATACGGAAAAGAATGTTATATCGTCATTGTTATATACCTTCCTTTCAAGCACAAGCAGTCCAAATAATTTTATTCAATTGTAAGCAGAAATGTCCTCCGTAACATAATGAAGCGTACAACGAATTCACACCAGATTGGTGGCAATCGAAAACGTCAATATTATCGACGAATGTAGACCAAAAATAGTTAGAATCAGACTTTTCGATTGCCATAAGTCGCCCGACTGGCGACCATTGGCAATCGAAAACACTGGAAGTAGCGATTTCTGATCCGCGTTCGTCGATTGCGTAGTTTTCGAAATGTATGAAATTATTCATAGTAACCCTTGTTTCGGATTGTTCTGGCTATGTATTCAGTAGGCCTATATTCAATAAACACTTCAGATATGCGCCAATCGAAAACGTTTATACTATCGACAAACGTAGATCTAAGATCGTTAGAAACAGAGTTTTTGATTGTCATTTGTGGCCCGACAGTAAATTATTCCTAGTAGCCGTTATTTTGGATTGGTTTGGCTACGTATTCAGTAGGCCTATATTCAATAAATCTTTCAGATATGCGGCAATCGAAAACGTTTATACTATCGACAACGTAGATCTAAGATCATTAGAAACCGAGTTTTTGATTGCCGTTTGTAGCCCGACAGTAAATTATTCCTAGTAGCCATTGTTTTGGATTGGTTTGGCTGCGTATTCAGTAGGCCTATATTCAATAAACACTTAAGATAGGTGGCAATCGAAAACGTTAACACTATCGACGAACGTAGATCTAAGATGGTTAAAAGCAGAGTTTTTGATTGCCGTTTGACGCCCGACTGGTGACAAATGGCTATCGAAAACACTGTTTCTAGCGATTTGTGAACCGCGTTCATCGATTGTTCAGAGCGTTTTCGATTGCCGCCTGTCCGATATGATAAAGGAGCGTATTTTGTGGTAATTGAAATAGTTTGGTCATTTCTCCATAAAATATTAGCGACGATATATCTTAACTTGCAGACGATGTCCTTGAGCGGGCTGTAACGGCGTTGCAGCCCTCTGCTGCCATGTTGTAATGGGATTGAAGCCCGCGCACAGTGATTTGTCGCATTGCGACACGTTACATTTAGATGAAACGTACAACTGTCAGCGATTGAAACACGTCAAGTTTCTATAGTAAACACTCATAAGGTATATAACAATCCGTGATAAAACTTAGAAAAAAGGCTTATAACGTTTATGACATTCATGACCTTGTTTTCAATAACTTCAAAATATGATTCTTCCGAAGACGCGTAACCAACATTGTTATATACCTTATGAGTGTTTACTATAGAAACTTGACGTGTTTCAATCGCTGACAGTTGTACTTTTCATCTAAATTTAACTTGTCGCAATGCGACAAATCACTGTCCGCGGGCTACATTCCCATTAAAACATGGCAGCAGAGGGCTGTAACGCCATTAAAGACCACTCAAGGACATCGTCTGCAAGTTAAGATATATCGTCCCTAATGTTTGATGGATAAATGACCAAACTATTTCAATTAGCATAAAATACGCTCTTTTATCATATCGGACAGGCGGCAATCGAAAACGCTCTGAACAATCGATGACCGACGCATCAAACATAAAGAAACATACAATGTATTCCTCGGGTTACAGACACTTATATTAAAGTCACGCCAATATACTGAAGTTTTTCTTAAGCAAATTGCAACACACGTTATGGTACTTGTGCGGATATAGTGTCATATCTTCTTGAGTCGAGACAAATTGGCACCAAATGTTAGCTGCAAGTTTTAGAAACATTCTCAAAGCTACATGCAGCAAACAGTCTACGTAATACTGTTTCAATCTCGAGTTTGCAGGCATGTTTATGACGTCATTACCTTTATAATAAACGTCAATTTTAGTAATTCACTGATGATAACAATAATAAACATCACTTTATCTTTTTCCTTTGCGTTTTGCTGAAAATATGCTTGTTTGTGCATAACTATGTCGCTAGCCTTGAAGACAGATAAGGTTTCTCCTGAGGCCAGGGGGTTATTAGAACGTACACGGTACTTGTAAAGGATATATGTACTTAGGCCTTAATGGCCTCAATGCGAGAATACCAGGTTGAGCACGGACATGTGATTTCCAACAATGTGGTATTTTGACAAGTATAGACTCAGACGAGCCTGTGCAGCCTTCGTTTAAGCTAAGAAACATCGAATGGTGTTTAGTCAGTAGCTTAACAGTCATAAAATATTCAAGCGACTTATTAAGGCTCTGATCAGACTGCGTGTATGCGCAGGCTAATCTGAGTCGTTGCTAGTCGCACATACCACATTGTTTGAAATCTCATGTTGCAGCTCAATAATGTCTTCATGGTTTGTGAAAGACCTGCAGAAATGCTGATATCTAAAGACTGCTGACAGACAGACAGACAGACATAACTTTATTTCTCTTTGTTGAATTATCAACACAAAAGGTATTACACATCTAACAACTAATAATGTTACCGAGGGTGGCATCATTTGAGTTAGTAAAGTAGTAGAGACCTTACTAGTATCATGATTGTACAATATATGGTAAGTGTCAGAGGGAGAACTTACTTCCATAAAGTCAGTTTTATCTTCTAATAATTGCTCTCTAGACGAATTGGTTGATACACTCAAAATACTTGCAAGGTTAAAATGCTCAACCGCAAGATGGGTAACAATCTGAAAATTGATAATTAAGTTTATCAGATTTGTGTCCCTTGTCATATTTTTCTTTCAGATTAACGCTCTTCATAATAAGATGAATAACAATCTGAATATTGTTTGTTAAGTTTGTGAGATTTGTGTCCCTTGTCATATTTTTCATATACTCATATATAGACTAGCTAGAAAATTGTTGTTTCGCTTAAATTGGATCAGTGCAGTTGTTATTTGGTTTATGGTGCTAATAGACTAGAGAAAGGGGACATAAACATAACGTTTCATTTGAATCAGAAATATAGGTCTAACTAACAAAGGCTAAACAAGATGCATTGGTTTAGATAAAAAGAAATCATCGTATTACGGTAAAATTGTAAATATTTTCTTACCCATCAGTTATAAGATATCTCTTTGAGACGTTTCTTTTGAGTACCCACAACATATGTTTTGGTTGAGAAATAAAATGAGTTTCGCTATGCACTCTTAACTCCAAAAATGCAAAAGTGGAATGTCCTGGTATGCGTTCAATAGACATTTCAGGACTTTGGCTAAGAGTGTGTAGCGAACATTTCTTTTTCTTATTTCTCGACCAAAACATATGTTGTGGGTACTCAAAAGAACCGTCTCAATCAGACGGTTCTTCTGAGCACACAAAACACATGTTTAAATTGATGGGTAGAACATAATTACAATTTTACGCTCATAAGCTATCCTTATCTTGACCTATGCTTTTGACAATGAATAACCGTTTGAAATAATTTTGAAATACCAAACCATAGCCCAAAACCTTAAGTCTAATGTAGTTGTCAGCGGTTTACTCTAAAAGAAACTTATTTTGTCTTGTGATAGTAACAAAACTAAAGGCGCCTTCAAAAGTCATACAAAAACCGTTACACTTTGGACATTTTAACTATAAAACATGCTATAAACGTATTACTATTACTCGTATATACAGTTTTGGTGCAATTTCAGTAATGTTTTAACACATAATCTGACATATAATGCATCTTAGTGTTTTTATGCAGATAGCTTTTAGAGAGAAAAATCATTTTCATTTTTTCAAATGTCCTTCATAAGGACTCAATCATTCTTCATATGGGCATGGAAGACTAAGATTATCTTAAGCTAATGGCTGGTTGGATTTGAATCTTTGTGTGATGCTACGAAATACTTTTGTCCCCTCATGCCACGACACAATATGTCTTACAACTGTATCTTTCTACCTCTCTGACTGAAGCATTTAATTTTGCGAGTGCTAAGTTGCTAGGGAGCGCAGTCCCTCAGTGGTAGAGTGCTTGACTCGAGACCGAAGGACCGCAGTATCGAGCCCCACCGGCGTCACTGCGTTGTGGTCCTTGAGCAAGACACATTAATCCTAGCTAAGTACTGGTTCAACTCAGGAAGACCTGTCCCTATATAACTGACAGAGTGTTGATGGGACGTAAAGAATCAAATCAAACAAACAAATCACTTTATCATTTCTGACTATCTATCTATCTATCTATCTATCTATCTATCTATCTATCTATCTATCTATCTATCTATCTATCTATCTGTACACCTAAACCTCCGAGGAGGACGTAAGGTGGTGTTCTGGTATATACCATATGCATTTTCAGCAAATGTGGATGGTTAAAGCTTTTTCGACAAATATCAAATCTATAATTTAGCCCTGACCTGAGATTCCCACCAATGTGTTACCTGTATGTGCGACCAGCAAAGGCTCAGACCAGCCTGCGCATACGCACAGTCTGGTCAGAGCATTTTGAATATTGTAGGAGTGTTAAGCTACTGACCGAACATCATTTGGAGTTTCTAAGCTTAAAAGGAGGCCGTACAGGCTCGTCTGAGTCTACACCTCTCAAAATGCGACATTGTTGGAATTCGCATGCCACAGCTCATTTATGATTATCCATATGCATTTTCAGCGAATGTGGACGGTTAAAGCCTTTTCGACAAATCCACATCTATAATTGAGCCGTGACTGGAGATTCCCACCAATGTGCTATTCGCGACCAGCAAAGGCTCAGACAAGCCTGCGCATATATATCAGAGCATTTGCTAGTCGCTAGAATATTGTAGGAGTGTTAAGCTACTGACCGAACATCATTTGGAGTTTCAAAGCTTAAAAGGAGGCTGTACATGCTCGTCTGAGTCTACGCTTCTCAAAATGCCACATTGTTGGAAATTGCATGCCACAGCTCATCTATGATTACCCATATGCATTTTCAGCGAATGTGGACGGTTAAAACCTTTTTCGACAAATGTCACCGTGACCTGAGATTTCCACCAATGTGTTATGTGCGACCAGCAAAAGCTCAGACCAGCCTGCGCATAGGCGCAGTCTGATCAGAGCATTTGCTAGTCGCTTGTCGGGAACATTCTATGAGTGTTAAGCTACTGACTGAACATGATTTGGACTTTATACGCTCAAAAGGAGGCTGTACAGGCTCGTCTGAGTCTACACATCTCAAAATGCCACATTGTTGGAAATCGCATGCCACAGCTCATTTATGATTACCCATATGCAGTTTCAGCAAATGTGGACGGTTAAAGCCTTTTAGACAAATGTCACATCCATAATTGAGCCGTGACATAAGATTTCCACCAATGTGTTATGTGGGACCAGCAAAGGCTCTAACCAGCCTGCGTATACACAGAGTCTGGTCAGAGCATTTGCTAGTCGCTTGAATATTGTAGGTGTGTTAAGCTACTGGCCTAACATAATTTGGAGTTTCTAAGCCTAAAAGGAAAGCACACGCCACGGCTCATTTATGATTACCCATATGCTTTTTCAGCGAATGTGGACGGTTAAAGCCTTTTCGACAAATGTCACATCTATATGGCCTTTGTCCAGTATGAAGAACCAAATGATCTCTCAAACTTTGTGCATAGGAAAAGTATTTTTTGCATATAAAACATTTGTATGGCTTAGTTACCGCATGAACAACTAAATGTGTTTTCAAATTTGATGCATGAGCGAAGGCTTTCCCGCAAGTACCACATTTGTAAGCCTTCTCACCAGTGTGAACAACCATATGTTTTCTCAAGTACGATTCACTGGTGAACCCTTTACCACATGAGCCACATATAAAAGCATGATCTCCCGTATGACCTGCTGAATGAACTTTCAAACCAGATGCCTGACTAAACCCTTTACCGCAAGTATCACATTTATATGGTTTGATCCCTGTATGAACAACCAAATGTCTTCTCAAATGAAATTCCCATAGAAAGCATTTACCACAAATATCACATTTATATGGTTTTGTCATCCCTGTATGAATAGCAAAATGCATTTTCAGTCGAGTCGCCAAAACAAAGGCTTTACCACAAAGGTTACATTTATATGGCTTCTTTTCTGTATGAACAGACATGTGGAGTTTGAACTGATATGACCGAGGAAAACATTTATCGCACATGCCACATTTAAACGGATTATCTTTAGTATGAACAATCAAATGTTCTTTCAAACAAGTTGTCGATTTAAAACATTTGTCACAAGAGTCACATTTATAAGGTCTGATAGTTGTATGAACAAGCTTGTGCCTTTTCAAATTGTATGCATGAGTAAAGGTTTTGCCGCAATTATCGCACGTCAATGAGTATGCCTCTGAATGGACAACCAAATGCCTTTTCAAACTTTGTGCCCGAGTACAGTTTTTTCCGCAATAATCACATATAAATGAAGTAGGCCTTGTATGGACGACCAAATGTGCTTTCAAACCTGATGACTGACTAAAGCCTTTACCACAAGTGTCACATTTGTATGGCTTGTCTCCAGTGTGAATAGACATGTGTGTCCTCAAACTTGACGGCTGAGTAAAACAATTACCGCAAATCTCACATTTGTATAGCTTGTCTCCAGTGTGTATAGTCAAATGTGCTTTCAAACCTGATGACTGAGTAAAGGTTTTACCGCATGTGTCACATTTATATTCTCTAGTGTGCGCAACTAAATGCCTTTTCAAACTCGATCGCTGTGTGAAACCTTTGCCGCAAGCATTACATTCGTGCAGGCCCATCGTTGTGATGAAAATAAAATCTTAAGCTGCGCTACACATAAAACACTTGTATCGCTACAATACAGTGTCTTCGAATCTAGCTGTCGAATAAGTTATTAAATTATTGTAGATTTAACATCTATTTAATATGTTCAAAGGATGTGAACACTGTTTATAAATGTAGTTGATTTGAAAACCACATGTGTTGTGCATTTACATTTAGTTTGTTCCTTTTTAAATGCTCAAGAAGTTCAAGCCAAGAGCTGCAATCCTTTAGAAATGAAAACAATAAAGACTTCGATCACCAGAGCAGTTGAGCTGTACTTTTTTCACAACAAAAGCAATAACGTTCTTCTTCAATAGGTTGATGCCTGACATCTGAAAAAAGAAACATTATAAAAGAACTTACTATGAAGTTATAAAACATTACATCATGTGAAGTTGCGTTTGGGAGTGAAATAACGCCATGCCATAAAATCGATTAACCACTAGTAGTTTACAGATTTACGGGAAACGTTATGAAGTCGCTAACATCGTTGCGTACATAATAACAAAACTATATTTTACGTCAGAAATGAGACTTCGAAGTATTCTTAATGTCATATAATACGAATCTACCATTTATTAAACTCGTTGCAAAACAGAGATTAAATGGCCAGCAGGCCTGACATTTTATCTCATTTCCTCAACTTGTTAAATCATTTCAATAAAACATAAAAAAAATCATGTATGATCCTATATTTACAAGCTTTATCCAAAGAAGCATAAAATTCCAATTACTCATACTGAAAAGATAAAAAAGAATATAAGAATAATGAGTGTGAGGGTGGGGTAGAAAAAAATGTCCCGAGGATCACTGATTGGCATCACATGGCTTGCCGAGATAGAATACATGTATAAGAATACATCATGAGTGTGAGGGTGGAAAGCAAAATCTGCCCCAAGGACCACCGATTGGCATCACGAGGCTTGCCAAGATAGAATATTAGAATATATTATGAGTGCGAGGGTGGGATAGAAAAAATCTATCGTAATCAGTAATTATCTGTAATTAAATACAATTTTCAAAGTAATCATATGTAATTGTAATCATAGGTTGGCTCAAATACATGTAATGTAATAGTTTGTAATCATTACTGAAAACATTTTAGCTGTAATTATAATTACTTTCAAATACTTTTTAAATACATTTGGCTATTTACTAAAAAAAATTTACTCACCACTAGAAAATAACTAATGAGTGATGGTATTATTTTAATTCAGATGATTGAGAAAAGGTACACTGTAGATATATTAAATTATAAAACAATATTGCCTAATATGGACAATAAATTAATAAAAGCAAACTTTTAATATTTAGTCACTTTCAGAATTAACATCAATTTTATTCAGATGTTTGAGATTAACATGCATTATGAAATTAAAATATTATTACTTATTATACAATAAAAAAATCAATACATGTTGTAACATGGTAAAAATGTCATTTTTCTGCTAAGATTCACTCTAACAGAATTTTATATCTCTCATGCTCAGCTGATTTCACAGGTAAATTCTCAAATCCAGACCATTAAAAGAAGACACCTCAAAATCTTTTGTTATAGAATATGGCTAGAGCATGTAAAATATGACTTCTGACCCTCTAAATAGCTACCTGTATGTTTGAACAAGCTGGATAAATCTTATGGCACAAAAATACATTTTTGTTGTACGGCTAAATAATAATGAGTTAAAAGTGTTTACTTTAATCAGATCACTAAAATTGCTAAATAAATGTTTGTGCAATGGAAGCACACGTTTTAAGCCATTTTAAATTATGTTCACTCAACAGATGACACTTTTGAAAAACTTATGTTGATTAAAAGTAATCATCACAGTAAATCTGTTAACAATCTAAAAATAACTGACCAACTGAGCAAACTATTGAAGTACCAGACAATTTCCATTTGACTGTATCTTACTATGTGGCATACCCATCATCTATAAAGTGGGCACGCAGATCTGATGAACGATGAAACAAAAATTTAAAAACACATTTGTATGAACTGTGCATTATGTACTATACTTTTATAAGAATATGAATAAAACTTCATAGCTGGTTATTTTTCATTTATTTAAGAAACAGCAGTATAAGATATTGCATTATATATGTATAAAACTGCAAAGACCCTACTCTCTTTATAACTTTAAAAGTGAGTATTATATATAGCCATAGCTCCAGATAAGGATTGGAGGCAATTGGGTATTTACCCACCTCTTTTTGGCTTAATTGGGTATTTCAAATTTTGAATTGGGTATTTCAATTTTTTGTATTGGGTATCTATCTGAAACCAAATAAGCAATGAAACTGGGCCTTGTTTCTTCTAACTTTTTTGTTTACTTTCGGTTTCATTTTCAGAAAGCACACTTGCAATATTAGTATATCTGAGATCGCTATTTCCAACTTATAACGAAAATCCAACGTATCAATCAATTCATCTTTGATTCTTCGAACTACCAACGCTGTATTAGAGTTAGTTACAATATGATATTATTTAATTGCTCTAAGGCTTTTTCGCCCACGTTACGCCATTGTTATTGTAAAGCGAGACTAATGTCGTAATCGTGTAAATATTGGGTATAGCTAAACAGCGATAAGAATGTTCCTGGACTGGTTTACAATTTAATTAACTAGATTCGGCGCTAAGCCGTGTATAAATTTGTACCCAACAACAGCTTGTGATGCGAAAAACGACAATCGCAAATTGAAAACTATAGCGTCTTACGCTACGAAAAAGTTCAGAATTGAGTATCAACGATTTTAATTGCGTTTTTGTACGCACAGAAATGAATTTAATTGCGTTCTCAGGTCCACGAAATTGCGTAAATACGCAATACGCAGCCTTATCTGGAGCTATGTATATAGCATTATGATTTTATACGAAAACTTTAAAGTAATCAGTAATTATTTGATTACATTTCTAACGTAATTGTAATTGTAATCATTACATTTCTACAGGTCCTGTAATTGTAATGTAATTGTAATCATTGCTCAGTGAAAGTAACTGTAATGTATTTGAATACTTTTCAATGTATTTAGCCCAAGGTCTGGTCCCGAGGATCACCGATTGGCATCATGAGGCTTGCCGAGATAGAATATAAGATTCCATCATGAGTGTAAGCACTGTAGTCATACCACTACTGCAATTTGGGTCTCATTACTTATTCCGTTGTTTCGGTAACTTTCTCATCATGTTCAATTTTTTCATTTAATCACAGATAAACGCCAAAAGTGCTTGGGTTCTGATTGATTTTTGTTCATCAAATTCACATTATATCTTTTAGCTTTAAAATTATATGAAAACTAGACGATGTAATCTCGAAGCAAACATATTCGAAAGTTTTCATTTTTGTCAGCCTTTATTCTAACACTGGAGTGGGTGACGAACCCCAAATTGCAGTAGTAGTATGACCTCAGTGGTAAGGGTGGAATAGAAAAATCCGCCATAACTCAAAGATCATAGCTCTTTCATTCCTACGAAAAATAGTAAGGGAGTATGATCAGGAAATATCACAATCACAAACTGCAGACAAACCCATGGTACCGCGAGGAAGAGCCACACACCAATCACGAGACACCAGGAAGACAAACTATGCAAAGCAACCAGCTCTCTCTTCCCCATCAAGATGATTGCAAAACTAGAAGGTACATAAAGTAACGTACAACAAAACATAGAACAATTACAGACTCCCACTATGGGAGTAACAATAAACAACAATTCAGCAGCCTAAGTCATCGGGGGGGGGGGGGGGGGGGCTTAAATGCATTTTACTGGTACCAAATATTCGCCCTAGATTCTGCTGTTGTTGAAGTACAAGAAATGTTGAGCTCGCTTGGAAGCCTCTGTAAATCCAGGGCTGTTGGGGCCTTTGTTTCACTTCCATGTAATAGGGCTAAGTGGATGCAAGCACTAAACATTTTTCCACGAGTTAAAGGTGACACATGCTTGGAAGTCAGTATTGGAAGTAGCTTCGTGAACTTTCCCCAGGCAGTAGAACATCTTGTAGCGATAGCAAGGGCGCATCCTCCACCAGTGCTTAACCTGTCGCCAAGATAGCAGACGCTGGCTTCCACGTCGAGCAGCGTACCATTAACTTCTACTTGGATGATAGGTCTACCATCAATATGACTGACCTGGTCAAGACATCTTAGGGCACACATAATTTAGTCTGCCCTTAATACCACTGCACTTCTTATGGACTCACAATTTGCACTGAGGACAGCTAATAGAGTTTGCTGCCACTCCACTTCGACAGACAGCGCAGGGGAAAGCACCAGAGTATTGCAACATATCAAGCCCAGCACCTGAGATCATGAATTTTGTTTTCTTCATGTTGACTCTCAGCCCTCTGTTCTCCATACACTTCCTCCATGCCTTCAGCTAAGTGACGCATTCCTCAGGTGTATCTGCAATCGCCGCGTGGTCATAAGCGTACAGTAGCTCCCAGGGTACACCAGTCCATAACTCCTGTGAAAGAGCCTCAAGTACTGGTATAAAAAGCAGGGAACTCAAAACTGAGCCCTGAGGTACACCAACCCCAACTCCGAACTCCTCGCTGTATTGTCCATTTACTCTAACACCACTTCTGGCTTTCGTGTACATGCCATGTATGATCCTTATAGCCCACTCCTCAACACGTACACTCCTCAGAGTCCACCATAGTATTTTTCTTTGAACTATGTCGAAAGCCTTTTCTAGGTCGACAAAGGCAATAAAAGTGGTTTCTTTGTGGTAAAGTACTTCTCCTGAAGCTGACAGAAGATGGATGGCGTCAGTTGTGCCCTTACCAGGGACAAATTCAAACTGCATGTCGTCTCTATTTACCATCTTGCTGATGGAGGAGTCTAGTACTCGATCAAGTAACTTCATCACCTGGTCAGTGAGCTTGATACCACGGTAGTTGCCTCTATCTAGGGCCTCCCCTTTACCTTTGTAGAGGTTAAGAATGAGGCTTTCCTCCAAATCCTTTGATATTTCGCCAAATACCAATTCAGCCAACAGTCTCAACTTTTATAGGCCTTCTTCACCAGCTGCTTTCAACATCTCCGAGATGACGCGGCTTTGCCCTGCTTCATCTTGCCGAGGGCTTTACAGTTACGAGTCACTGTAACTGGCGGGGGAGGACCCTCGAATGGAGGAACCTCTCAGTCTGGAAGGAGGTCACTGGGCCATTCAAAGTCCACGTTGAGCAGTCTGGAATAGTGCTCAACCCAGGCCTTCATCTTGTCGTCATCGCTGAGTGATAATTCACCAGCATCATTCCTGACACACTTCTCACCCACCACGTCCTAGTTTGTCCTGTCTATCTATTTTGCAACCTTGGAGATGCCGCTGTCATTTGCGGAGATATTGGCAAAAGCGTCCCCTCTAGCACCAAATTTTGTATGAAAAGTTATTTTCTTTATTTAGATTTTTTGTTTCTCCACTGAGCATCGGACCAATTTTCCCCAAAGTACAGTGCCAGTTGGAAGGATTTTAGCCCATACCTGTCAAATTAAATGGAAATTGATACCATTTGACGATGAAAATGATAAAAAGAGCCTAAATAAATGTTCCTACACAGAAAAAAAATCTGAGCATTTACTCATAAACGATTCATGCCCTGTTCGGACTGTGTGGTAGTTTCACGCGCATCGTGGTAGTTAAAAAGATATCGTGGTAGTTTCCAAGACTTTGTAGGATTTTAGTAGTAGTTCCCATCAACAGATGTTCACTATTCAGGGGCTACTTCATTTTCTTAAAGAGGGTGTGTGCGGGCCGAACCTTGAATACCCTTCTTATTCATACGAAGAACTTTTCAGACAACCTTTCGTCAGATAACATTTATCGACTGCCTGAATTTTAAATTTAGTGGGCTATTGAAATGATGAGAAGAATGAAAAGAAGGGATATTCCCATATTTGTTGTTGAATAAACATGCATTTTAATTATCAAATAACATGCCCATTCATCGTCACACTCACGTGTATATGAAAAGTGACCCAATCCGAGGATATTCCCTTTTTTTCTTAAGCGCAAGTACTAACGATACTTTGGACCATTAGTCTTAGTCTAACATTCTATCTAAAACTTGACTGAACATTGAACTACGTAGCCAGTTACGCATTTGTTTTATATCATTTTTTTATCTGTTGATTGGTCCATAGGGGCTCAACTCATAACCTATTTTTGCTTTAGGGTTCCAGAGGTGTTGTTTGGCAGTCCAGGGCATGATCTTCACCTGTCACGCATCACACTGAATCTGTTGTATCGTCGTCTTTGCTTTTTTATGGTGTTGCAATGTGATTTATTTGTTTACATGATGATCCATTGTATGCCTATGTTTAGGATCAGCAATTCAGCTGCAAATACCCTAGTTTTCATGTCGCTAATAGTATAAGTTTTCATGTCGCTAATAGTATATAGTACATCAAATGACCCCCATAGGGGACTAATGTATCAAATTACATTACATTTGGGGTCATAATTGTTTGAAAATCATAACTTGAGATATAAAGCATTAAAAATACTGAACGGTTAAAGTTTGAATAATTTTGTCCTCTTTCAGCAAGCATTCTCACTTCATTAACGTTTTGCACAGATGTCTGAAAATACCCCAAAAGGCCAGTTTACCTCCCCCAATCGGGGTACAAATGCCTAAATATGGAAACAAATGTGATAGGTAAATTCTCTTCTACTGTACTGTGGAAAAGATAAGTGATGACAAGCATAGCTTGTCATCACTTATCTTGTCCACAGTACAATTAAATTAAGCAAACATTACAATCAGACGATGCCAAAACAGGAAAATATGAAGTTATGAAAACGGCTGTAAACATTTATTAAACGAGCAAACAATTTGACAGACCAAATTTTGGAAAGGAGCTACTCACTACACCTGTATAAGCCATTAATTTTATGGGTGGTATTTCTTTCAGTGAAACGCATATCAATTATGAAATTTAGTCATAACTGATCCCAATGTACCTATTATTGCCCACCTCAGAGGGAGGCACTGGGATACCCAAAGAGAATAAGAAACGTTTGAAAACTTGGTTCGATTACCTACCCATAATCAAATATTTTTGTCAAATTTTTAGAACTTCTAGAAAAAGTATCAAATGTCACAACCCCGTTTTTAGGTGTTCTATCTAATTCCAATGGGTTGTGATTTTGGCTGTCTAATCCCCGTGGTGTCCACCTCTTTCGGAGGAAGGGGGGTAATAATAGGTGCACTAGTATTGGCGATTCTTAAAAGAGCGAATATGTTGATAGGAACTACTACATTGTCTTGGCAACTACCACGATAGCATTTTAACTACCACAATGCGCTGGAAACTACCACACATGACGAACGGGACATGAATCGTTTACGAGTCAAAGCTCAGATTTTTTCTGTGTACACGTTTATTGAGTTCCTTTTATCATTTTGTCGTCAAATGATATCAAATATCATTTAATTCGACAGATATGGGCTAAAATACTTCGAACCGGCACTTTGGGGAAAGTTGGTCTGATGCTCAGTGGAGAAACAAAAAATCTAAATAAAGAAAATAACTTTTCATACAAAATTTGGTGCTAGAGGGGACGTGGAGACATATTAACACGGAACCATATTGCCCGATTTTACCATAATTAGTTCTAAATAGTAAAACATAAACACATCTGAAAATGACACTTACGTTTGTTTATCCAATTTTCGGCCTAGAAACTACAACGACGTGTCCCGGATGTGGCTTGGGAACAAAATGACGCTGACACAATTTCGTAGTCGTTCCTAGGTTTACCACCGTCCACTTGCCACGTCTTTTATCATCTGCTGATCGATAACCTTTGCAAACAGTTTGGAACCAGATCAGGCCCGATAAACGTCGCGCCTGATCTGGAGCCAAATTGTTTGACACCATGATAGTATTGTAAAAATCTAGCATCCAAAGAGCTAAATATGGCACAATAATAAACTGTGAAGGAATAATAAAAGCAATATTGGAGAATCGAAAAGCTGTTCAAATACACTTTTTCACAGATATGTTATTTTTTAACCGCCTTTTATCCGATGACTTAAAGTTGTAGTCATGCACTCTACATTTTTAGTAGCAAATGTTTACAATGGCTAATGACAGGGTGAGCCCTCTACTTCCTCAGTTCTCATGAGAAATTAAATTTTATTCTTAACCCAGTGTCTGTTTCTTTTTTTTTTCTGTTCCCTCGTCATGTTTAATATATGCGGTGATATTAAAAGCAGGAATGTTTACTACCATTTTACGCATTTGCTGCTTTATTTTCACCCATATCCTTTCATGACTCCAAGAGGTTCATAGAAACCATGTTGTTTCTTAGCAATAATTTACTCACAGTGCAATTATCGCTCACATTCATTACATCATAAAGCGTTATTTTATAAATCTTCTTTTTCTTTATGGTTTTATGCAGCAAGAAATTCTAGTCCAACATGTTTTTAAAGACGTCGGCCTACTCATATGCAGTTATGCTCTTATGATTTGATTTGACTTTTTTTCCGAATTAAAAGCAAATAATGAAACTGTCGACTTATAAATAGGAAATATGAATAACTGGAACGCAGAACTAACAGGAATGAGAGTACAAGAAATGTAAGCAGCGTTGATGCATCCGCTCGTCTTGACCAGTGTGAACATTACAATGTATAGGCTCCACAATCCAGTTAGAACAGTTGATTGCATGTGCAGATCCAGACAGTTTTGTCAGAGGGGTGCCAACTTTGTTCAACGTTTTTTGTATATTTTAGTTGATGAGGGGAGAGAATATCCAATTATCACTATAAGCCGGCCATCACAGGGCTCTCGATCACCCGATTTTGGGGCCGAAATTCGGCCCCATTCCCAATGCCAAAAAGTATGTTTTTTCCCAATTCCAGACAAGAAATTCCCAATTTTACAAAAAAAAAAAAAAAAAAAATTTTTTTTTTTTTTTTGCTTCTCCACCTTTCATTTCATATAATATAAATACAGAACATATTGTTACATATTAAAATTTCACAGAATAATAGAATATAATAACACTTGCTGCATATTGGAATCAATCTAGCAATAGAAACATCATACATAAGGATGATGTCAAATTTCCCAATTTAAGTCAAAACGCCGCGAATTTTCCCAATTCCATGGGCCCCGGCCCCATTCCCAAAAGGTGTGTGAGAGCCCTGCATCATCGTTGGCATGCTGATGAAGGCTCAACATTGAATGCTGGCTTGAAGCTGTGTGATTTTTTCAGGGGGATCCAGACAAGTATTGCTAAGACACCCTATATTTTTGTGATTTTTTTTCAGGGGAGTTCGTATCCCCAGCCACCCCCTCTGGATCCGCCCATGGTTTTGGAGTGTTTAATTTCTTTCTTTAGATACTTTCTTTAGGTACTGGCTCGATCGGTGCCTATCATTATTCCAGGGCATTAATTGTGAAGATATTTTAGATCCTGGTGAAAATCTAATTATCTAAAAAGTAGTTTTTTTTTTCATCCATTCTACTTTTAGCATGACATTTCAGGTGTAAATTCCAGGGATTCTTAAACAGTGTTAAATCCATTTTTACTTTAGGCTATCGCCATCTTCCTTAATTTAACAAATAAATTGATAAGAAACAGAGCCAAAAGATTTTGGTTCAAATTTCAAAATTCGCACTTTAATTTGTTACGATCAAATAAAGATTGAAGCCGTAATTAAGGCAGAAAGATAGAAAACATTTTAATAAACTTACTCAGTACTGATGAGAAGGATTTGGACCGATTTAATGTCGAAAAATATGGTAGAAAACTCTTTCAAATATTATGTCTGTATAACTGCAACTGCAAATTGTAGAATATGTTCTTAAAAGGGTAGAATCCCGATTTATGACGCGATGGTGATATACGTTAGGACTCTTCCCTGGATACCGGCTTGCTTCTTAAAACGAAAGATCGCGAAAAGATCTACTCCTCTGAGCCGGAACCCAAACTCCCCACTGGAGCAAATTCGAATATTCTTGGCGTGACGAAATCAAACTCCCCAGAGAGGTGTACTTCCGGTTTTGCATTCAAAAACGTCCCCAAGTCAAAGAAATGTGCGATTATAGTGGCTACAGAAAATGCAAAATTAAAACTATTAAAAGTGTTGTCTAGTTTCAATAATGCACTATGCGATAGTTTTAAGCTTTTTTTACAACAATTAACCCTGGAGACATGGGGCCTTTGGATATTCTCCGCCAAGTGTGACGTAATTCTCAGATTTAGACGGATCAGTTTCAATAGGCCCCAAGGTTTTATGCGCATGCCTCGTTATTTAGATTTAGATTTAGGAATATGGATAAATACATGTTCTGCTAAAATGTCTGCTTGGGGAGGCTGGGGTGAACTCTACCACTATTCAGTGTTTGCACTATATTAGAGTTTTATTGGAATGTGCATATTTCCATTTTTTAATTGCTTCCAATGGATCACATGTACAGAACTAAGTGCATACAAATAGTTAACTAAAACAAACATTCTCAGAGTTTGAAATGCATGAAAAAAATGGTCTCAACAAATGCAAATTTAAAACACAAAAATGTTTCTAGTCTAGTAACTTTTATACGCTATGCGATGGTTCTAAGCTTTTCTAAAAGCTAGCCTTGTGTGATGTTGCTGGTAGCATACAAAATGTGTTTTCTGTGGGAATTTCTAATAGTTACATAATAGTTGCTTGTTCATTTTACAATTCCATTTATTTTTACATACCTTCTAAAGTTTACATACTAGTAAAATTGTTGTTCGCGCTCGGTAATAGTTACTATATTCGAAAGTAAGGGACGGGATCAAACTTGCGATCACTGAATCCTCAGTCAGACAAGCATCTGTTGTCAGACGTGTTACAGGCTGCGCTACGGGTTCAGGTAATTTATCATCAGGATATGATCCATTTTAGTAAGGAATATAAATATTATTTCAGGCATTGGGAGAGGGGGCGTTTACATTAGATAGACCATTAGCTCAGTAAATTGCATTTTTGTTACTATCCCCAGTGCCCACACAACCCATGGAGGGAGCATCAGCTGGAACAAGGATGATAACAGCCAGTCCATTTTATATGTTTACATTCTAATTACTGCAAAATCACATTTGAGCCTCGATGCGAGAAAACCTGTCTTCGGGGTTTGCGAACAACAAAGGCGCTGACCAGCTTGCACATCCGCGCAGACTGATCAGCGTCTTTCTTATTCACTTTTTGAAAAGTATGATATCTAAACTCACTACAGGCAAAATTTCATTTTTCCATCTAGTCTCTGTAGCTGAGTAGACTGGTTGGAATCTCACTTCGTCGGAAACCCCAAAGACAGGTTTCCTCGCGACTAGGGCCCATTTCTACCTTCCCTCATTGTCTAGGAATATATTATAACATTGATCTAGCAGTGTTTATTGTATCAGGGTTGAGGAATAATCTAAGATACACGTTGTTTTCAATACAATTTGATACCAAAAAAACCTTTATATGTAGATCCTGGGCTATAAAGGCCACTGTCGTGCCAACCAAGAGTGACAGTAACGTAAGACTTTGTTAACAATTGCGAAGTTGAACGCTTACATATACACTTCACTTGAGCTAACGCGAATCGATAGATCACTTGTGTATTAATCCTATCCTGCGGATAGGATTAATACACAAGTGGTCTATCGATAATAAGTCCCTGATAACTTTGTAAACAAAACATGACGTCACTATCACTCTTCGCTGGCAGGACAGTAACTCCTTGCATCTTGGGTATTTTGTATTCTGTGTCAATTTGTCTGGAAACTAGCTGATCTGGATCCAAACTGTTTTCAAATTTTACAGATTACAAAGGGAAAGTTAACACATGGATAAGAAACATAATTACTGTCGTGCCAACCAAGAGTGACAGTGACGTCATGTTTTGTTTACAATTGTTAAGTAAATTATTAAATTGTATACTCCATTTAAAACTTACGCGAATCAATAGATTACTTGTGTATTAATCCTATCCACAGGATAGGATTAATACACAAGATATATAACGATTATAGTTCCCTGATAACTTTATAACAAAGCATGGCGTCACTGTCACTCTTGGCTGGCAGGACAGTAGTTGGGGAACCAAGGTAGAACAATGCAAACCCCTGCATCCAAATGGTATACAGCTGGATTTTGTATTGTTGCAAAAATAATTATATGATATTTCTGAAACCACAATACAGCAGACTCGATCGACTTGCTTAACGCCAGAACAGTACATTTGTGACACAATTAAATATATTTGAAATGGTATGTGCTTAAACACTGCATACAGTTAAACAAACATTTGGGGCATAATTTAAGATACTCTATTTCTATCTAATATGGCAAACTAGACAAAAGGGCCCACTAGTACAGGGTCACTCATCCGAGAATCCCTGTTTATCAAGGTATGGGAAAGCATAGCTCCCTCTTAGTCCAACTATGAATTTTGATAGATTTGCAGTTTCATTATGACTAGTGTTGATATTTTCATATTCTGGTCCTTCAGGAATATTGGGTTCTGACGGAAAGCAGACCACCGCTTTAGCCCGTGCTAGGGGCGTGAGAATTGTTGCGCTTTCCATTAGTTTTAATGAACAGACTCAATAATACCGAGTCTACTGTTCTCTTGTATTTTAGGTTAGCTCTATTTCTGAAGGATCCGTTTTTTCCAGATTATTCACATCGAAAAAGTTTCCATTAAGTATGTTGACAAAATTAACAGGATGTAGAACCTCAACTTCTCTTTATATCACTCTAAGTAAATCATATAACTTCCAAGGTGTGACCATTTTTGGTCCCCCAAGGGCATCATATGAACAAACTTAGTAGTGCTTCATTAGATGGAGAAACTTACATAATATCAAGGCTCTATGCCTTGTGATTTCAGACAAAAACCCTATTGAGCCTACGAAAAACATATGACCTCAGGGGCATCATTTGATCAAACGCTTCGATAATGGGAAATTGAACACAAATTATCTAAGAAAAAAAAATAAAAGTTTATCATCTATACCCAGAATCAAGGGTGAAAACTGAAATTACTTACTTTTAACATTAATAAAGAAAGATAACTGGAAAGTCAAAGTCAAAACCAGATTTGTCTCCTAAACAAGATATATAGGAAAAAACAAGACACGCGTTTTTGATGGAACAATAAATTTGAGCAGTCTTAGAAGAGGGTCACCCAAGGACCGTTTATGCCAAATTGTTTTCAAATGCGACCAGTAGTTTTTGACATGAATATTTTTAATAATTTTCTTTTGGTTGCCATGGCAAACAGAAAACTGCATGGAAAATAAATAGTTGAGCAAATTTGAAAGGAGACTTGCCAAGGATTATTCTTGTGAAGTGTGGTGAAATTCTGCCAAGACGTTTAGGAGATGTTGTCTAAAGGAAATTGTTAATAGACGCCGGAGGAAAGGACTGATGAACACCATACGACAGGCATTTAGTCAAGCAAGAGATCACGAGCAAGAGCGTCCTAATATCACTATAGATTTTGTATTTCTGGTATTTGCGGATTCTATTATAGAATTGGCCATAGAGACCAAAGATTTACCATTAGCCAGGGCCATTAAGCCACATTCAATCATCAGCTACAGACCCTGCTGAAAGTGTTATTGTCTATTAAGTATTTGTCCTGTTGAAGTCAGATAACTTTATGTATTATGTCCTGTAGAAGTTAGACAACACTATGTATCATGTCCTGTAGAAGTTAGACAGCATTGTGTATTATGTCCTGTAGAAGTTAGAAAACATTATGTATTATGTCCTGTAGAAGTTAGACAATATTAAGTATTTTGTCCTGTTAAAGTCAGACAATTTTATGTATTATGTCCTGTATAAGTTGGACAACACTATGTAATATGTCCTGTAGAAGTTAGACAGCATTGCGTATTATGCCCTGTAGAAGTAAGAAAACATTATGTATTATGTCCTGTATAAGTTAGACAATATTAAATATTTTGTCCTGTTGAAGTCAGACAACTTTATGTATTATGTCCAGTAGACGTTGGACAACACTATGTATCATGCCCTGTAGAAGTTAACAACACTATGTATCATGTCCTGTTGAAGTTAGACTGCACTGTGTATCATGGCCTGTAGATATTAGAAAAGATTTTGTATCATGTCTTGTAGAAGTTAGACAACATTTAGTATTAATTCCTGTAGAAGTCAGACAACATGATTATATATTATGTCATGTAGAAGGAAAGCAGCATTATGTATTATGTCCTGTAGTAGTTGGAAAACATTATGTAGTATATCAAATAAAAGTTAGATAACATGATTTATAATATACAAAGTAATGAAATACAGGAATATATTGAATAACTATATTGTGTGTATTTGAAATAGATAAAATTCATATGTGAAATTGTAAAAAGTTGCATTTCATGGGTGAAAATTTAAGTTATATTCATGAGTGAAATTGGATGTTCTCGGCATTCTCTGTTAACTTCCTTGAGCCAACTTCAGATTTACAAATGCCTATAACTTTCTGATTTATAATTGGACAAAAACACAAAGTGTGGTTTATTCATTTTATTAATAAGATCGCAAGGATAATTTTGTTAATGGAATTGTTGGGATTTGCTGAATTTTTCACTTTCTCAACTCCTGCTCCAGTGGTTTGAGATTTGGCCAACCTAAGCCACTTTATGCAACGTCGTCATTGATATGACGTAATGCGCGATCGTGTATAACGTAATATGGAGCAAAAATCTATGACGCTAAAAATTGTATATAATAAAGAGAAAATTCATTTCAACTCATGAAGCGAGAAAAAATATATTGCAACTCATGAACTATGCATTTTCACTTCACTTGATGAAATAAATATCATTTTCATTCCAAAAAATTGTATATCTCCTGAATAAGTCTACAGGAGAAAAAATGAAACTGTTAAAAGAAAAAAAATATCACACATGCCATTCTTAAAATGTTTCATTGCCAGTATGCGATTTGTTTTAAATGCCTTTTTAAGCTGCTGGCATCACGAGTCTCCGGTATGTATTCTGAGATGTCTTTGCAAACCAGCCTTTTTGGTGAAAGTTTTATCTCAAGTCTCACACTGGAAGAGATTTTCTCCAGTATGAATTTTGTGATGTGTTCTTAAGTTACATACATACGAGAATAATTTATCACAAATGTCGCATTTGTAAGGTTTCTCCCCTGTATGTTTTCTGACGTGTGCCTTTAATGTGCTAACTTGAAAGAAACTTTTACCACAAGTATCACATTTGTAGGGTTGAACTCCACTATGGCTTCTGATATGCCTTTTTAAATCGCCGAATTGCGAGACTACTTTACCACAATTGTCACATTTATAAGGTTTGTCTACTGTATGTATTCTCAGATGTGATTTTAAGCTGTTCACGTTGGAGAAAGCTTTACCACAATTGTCGCATTTACTGGAATTATCTCGTAAATGTATACTGGAATGTCTTTTTAAGTGGCTGACTTGCGTAAAAGTTTTACCGCAAGTGTCGCATTGATATGGTTTATCTCCT
The DNA here is from genome assembly GCA_964019695.1 of Loripinus fragilis. Taxonomy (NCBI): domain Eukaryota; kingdom Metazoa; phylum Mollusca; class Bivalvia; order Lucinida; family Lucinidae; genus Loripinus; species Loripinus fragilis. Next base: position 42,735,324 of record OZ026530.1, on the reverse strand, counting down.
GTGTGTATTCTGTAATGTCTTTTTAAGTTGCTGTCGTTAGTGAAAGCTTTATTGCAAGTGTCACATTCATAAGGTTTGTCCCCAGTGTGTATTCTGAAATGTCTTTTTAACACATCTAACCTGGAAAACCTTTTACCACAAGTGTCACAAGTATATAGTCTATCACCACTATGTGTTTTGATATGCATATTTTATTCGCTGACTTGTAGGAAAAGATACTACAATTGTGGCATTCATTGGATTTCCATTATGTTTGCTAAGGTGTGTTTTAAGGTCGCTGATAAGCACGAGTTTTCTAGCACAGGTGTCACATTTATACGGCTTGTCTTCTTTATGTTTTTTTAAAAATGGTCCTTTAAATAGATGACTTCTGAGAAAGCTTTACCAAAAGGAGAACATTCGTAAAGTGTGTCACTATTATGTATTTTAGAATGGTCATTCAAATACATTGCGTGTGAGAATAGTTTACACAAATGTCACATTTATAAGATGTGTCTCCCGCAAGCAGATTAATATTCATTTCAAGTCATACTTGCGAGAGGGCTTTACCACCAATATCAAATACATAAGGTGTGTCCACGTTATGTTCATTTTAATACCTCTGCAACATACCTGAGAAAATATAACCGCAAGTGTCACACTTGTAAAGGGTTTTAAAATAATATATTGCCGAGTACTAGACGAAGAGTAGTTCAATGAACATAATTTACTGAGTTTGGTTAGATAATTGTTAGTTCTTTTATTGTGGTCCTTGGAAATTGTACTTAGCAGTAACTCAAATCACTGCCGGTTCTGACAATATCCCTTACTTACATAGCCTATGTTCTAACTATTTTGCGTTGCTCTGGGGTTGAAATTTCACATAACAGTATCTCAAATCACCGAGTGTTCTGCCAGTTTCCTCTACTCGCATAGCCAAGGCTCATATGTATTTATTGTGCTGCTCTGGGTTTTCTTTAAGCAGTATCTCAAATTACCATTGGTTCTGTCAGTGTCCCCTACTCTTATAGCAATGGGTTCTAACTATATTGTGCTTCTCTGAAATTTCATTAAGCAGTATTTCAAATCATTGTTTGGTTCCAACCATAGAGTTTCATAAGTCAGTCTCTTATAGTTCATGGACTATGGTAAGATTGTAACAAAAGTACCCTCAACTTTCATAACGTAGGATACATAAATGTTATTTATGCTCATTGCTGCTTAGATTTATCTACAGCAGTATCTATTTTGCTGGTGGTGTAGTCGATGGTCTTTGTGCTAGTCTGCTTCGATTCACTTATAGTAATTAGGTTCAATTATTAGTATTTTCTGGCACATTATAACACTGTGGCCTCTACCATTCTGTTTTAAAGATCTCTGAAAAACAAACAGATAAAACATCAATCAATACGAGAATTAAATGCTATACTATGTAGAGCAAATAATTGAACACATATCACAACAAATCTCAGTTCTAGGCGGCACTGGTAGAGTTAGCTTTAATAACATTGCCCTTGCTTTTCGCACTTGAATTTGATAATACATTAACTGAAATAGTCAAACCAGCACATAAACAGATCAGTATGTAATAGATAAATAGTTTGTAGGAAATATACATTGACTAAGTAGACTAGAGTAGCAGAATAAAATAAGTAGGTATAGAATAGCAGCATATATAAGTGGATGTATGTAGCAGCGTAAAATGAATAGAGCAGTACTGAGTAGCACGAAATGCGTAGACGTAGAGAAGCAGCATGAAACGTTGATGTAGATAATCAACATGAAATAAGTAGAGAAAGATAAGCAATATGAATTACGGAGACATAGAGAAGCAGCATGAAGTAGGTAGACTTAGAGGTGCAACATAACATGAAAGAAGGATACACAGAGCATCAGAAATGATACAGTAGACGTAAAGTAGCAGTATGCAATGTGAAACATAGATCAGCAGCAAAATACAGCGTATTAGCTGTATTATTGTAGAACAATAAAATGGAACAGGTGAAATAAAGCAGCATTATATAATTAAATGACATAGAATAGCAGCAAGAAGTAGAGTAGCATCATGAAACAAGTAGACGTAGAGTAGACGCACAAAATAAGTAAGCATAGGGCAGCAACACGAACTATGAAGACGTATAGTAAAAGCCTGAAACAAGTAGATGGAGAGCAGCTTCATGAAAAAATAGGCGTAAAATAAGTATACATGGAGAACAGCATCTTGAAAACTATAGGCGTAGCATAGAATATGGCATGATATAAGTAGACATCACGGCGCAGCAGTATTAAATAAGATGTTATATAGCCACAAGGAATTGGCATGAATAAAGTAGAAGTAAAGTAGCAGCATGAAAATGTAGACATAGAGTAGCTGGATATGTAGAGTAAGACAAGTAACATGACTTGGATACAGTAGAGTAGTTTCATGAAATACATAGACTTAAGAATAGCAGCATAAATAAAAGGGCGTGGAATAGCAGCATGCTATAAGTAGACATAGAGCTGTAACATGAAATAAGAAGACATACAGCAGTAACATGAAAAAGACATAAGACATAAGAAAATTTTTATTTAAAGTCGGAGAGTATAAACAGAGATAAATATATTTATTAATCGATGCGATATTTATTTGGATTCTTCAATTGTTGAAGAACGATGGGATTTATAGAGATTATACTTGTTTTCTGTAATATCTTGTATTACAGTAAATATGGTAAAGAGCTCACTCGCTCCTCACGAGAAATTCATTGAATTTCTTTAGATAAGTATGCAAGAAACTCGTGATTTAGGTGCAATGATAGTTCAACAAGGCTATAAATGATCACTTGAGATGTTAAATGGTCATTCGAGGCTAGACAGACCAAATGAGAAATCATGTTGGGTTGATGGGCGTTTACCCGCCCGCCCACCCTAATCATTGGTCGAATAATGGTTCGTTATGTAGATTCTATATGATATATTGCAAAAGTTTTTTTTTAAAAGTCCCAAGATTATTTGTCTTTACATTATATTTGATTGGTCATCAGTTTTTTTTCAGATACGCTGTAAAATTGAGAGATGATTTGATGTTCAGTCTATGTTGTCTTTCGAACTGAGTACTCATTTGTGGTAGCCCAAGCAAGGAACTACTTTTGAATGGAAGGATACTGGCTGGCTGTAAATATAGAGGATCTTACATGAGTGCTCATGTTTTATTGAATTTATTAAACGAGTTGGGGAAAAGAGATAAAATGCGAGGCTTGCCGAGCATTTTATCTCTTTTTCGCAACGAGTTTTATAAATTCAATAATACAAGAGCACGACTGTTAGATTCTATTTATCATATGACAAATACTTTGAAATCTCATTTCTGGCGTAAAAACGTTATGATTTTGTCATCATGTACGCAACGTTGTTATGCACGTCATAACGTTTCCCGAAAATCGATAAACCACTAGTTGTTTACATATTTTATTGCATGGCGTTATTTCACTCCCAGACGCGACGTCATATGATAATTATTATTATGAAATTTTGTCTTATGAATAAAGAGAAAGCGCTCAGGTCTGTGCTTGCCATCACACACGTATATGTTGTTAAGTTAGATATTTTATGCTTTAAGATATAGTACAAAGAGGTATAGACGGTTATGATGTACATTTTAGACGCTAAATACTGATGTTGAGGCATATAGACATGTACATCATAACAGTTGATAGTTCAAGGTAGTATATCTGGTTTCCAAAATTCAGAAGTTTAGATAATAAATAATTTATGTTTCGTCTGAATAAAATGAAAGAGAACATAACATTAGCTATGTATAGCTATTTACCGACTAGTAAAAGTTACTTGACGTCCAGATACATATAGGACAAATATCACAGTATAAAGCATTAGCACATTTAAATATGACACATCACAAAATTATTATTTACAATCACCAAACAATAAAAATGTTGCCTGCAACCTTAGTACACTGAAAAGAACATATATGTGTAAAAACTCAATGGTGTTAAAATTTAGATACTATTACATCATAAAATGCATATGAAAATTAAATAGTTATGGATCTTTGATAAAGGTAGTTTCAATGACTCTGAAACGTTATCCAATCATTTTAGTCAGAATTAAAAATCAGAAAAGTTAACAAGTACAGGCATTTCGTGAAGAAAAGGGTTTGACACTTTGATTAGGGGCAATTTGGTATGCTGAATCCAAAAACCAATGTTGGCAAGCTGCAAAATGACGTCTTAATGACCTTATTTGCATGTTTTCAAAATGGCTGCCAAAAATCATGGAATTTGACATATTACTGAAATATTTTATTTTTTGATAATGTTTTTTATCCTAAATCTTTAGTATTATGTCCTAAAATGGTTTTGCTCTTAGAGTACATGGTTTGGGCGGAAATTTACATAATTATTCCAGGCTATTACCGTATTCATGGTGATAAATATTCGTTTGGTCTATAAAATCATATATAAATTTGCCTTATTCAGTATCCTGCTATTTAAATGTAAGTTTTATTCATAACACGATTTTGGAATGCTAAACAGCTTTTCAAGTAATAAATGAGAAAGAAACTTTGATAATCAGCAAGTTGTTTTGTTTTAAAAACAAATATCATAATGTCCATGTCCAAATATATGGTACATTTTGTATGGATAAAAAGTAACAGCATGCACATTCCTTAGTAACCTAGGGTCTAATTAGACCAAACTTGCACCATCAGGAAAACTTCTTATGTGTGTCAATCTTTTTGTGAGACCACCTAAATGGGTAAGAATTTTCCCTAAAGAATAAACCTATTTCAGATATGCGAATTTGCATGGTTTCCATGGCAACGCATAATGTGCTTCTAAAGAATGGGGATGTTCCTACAAAAGTACTCATATCTCAGCAGCTGCCCATCCTAAATTTTTAAACTTGGTACCAACTGAATCTTAAGACATAGGACTTTTATCCGATGTTCAGATATGTAAATTATCAAATTTGTATTTTCATGATTATCTATGAAATCATTAGAAGTAAGAGAAAAATCATAAAAATAGGGGATGTACATGCAAAATTATCTACATCTCAGCTGAATACTATCCTATACTAAAGCCTTGGTACCGATTTAATACCAATACTTTGTACGTGTCCTTAATGGTCCAATATGTAAATTATCTAAAAAAATATTCATGAATATTAATTAAAATATTACAAATGAGGAAATATTTTAGAACAATTAATAGAATGTGCATACATAATTTCTCATATCTCAGCTGCTATTTATACTAGAGCTCATGCTCACTTTCTAAACTTGTTCCCAAATTAAAATCCAGGAAAAGTTCTATTACACTGTTGTTTGATACACAAGTTATTTTATTTGTTTATTAATGTTAATTTTTGAAGATACAACCTTTATTGATTTTTTTATTTTTCCTTTATTTTTCTATAGTTTTCATCATTATTCATGAATTTGTTAGTTAAATGATTTGTATATCTGACCATTGGAATAAAAAACTATGTCTCAGCCTTCATTTGGTACTAATATTAATTGTCTAGAACCATTTTAAGAGGAGATATGAGTAATTTTAGAAGTAGACCCCCACTAATGTTTCTACGTTTTTCTCCTCATTTCTAATGTTTACATTGATATATATAAATTCAAAAATTGTATAATTTCACATAATGACTATTGAGTAAGGTAACATTTCTTAGCTTTAAGTCAGTACCAAGTATGGTAGTCTAGAGATAATAGCAGCTACGATATGAGTAATTTTGTAGGTATACCATTTTAATTTTATTACCATTTTCTCTCATTTCCAACATATAAATTAATATTCAAGAATATAAACATACAATGATTTGAATGCCTTATCGTGACATCAAATGTGCTATGTCGTAGCATTTTTTTTATAATAAGTTTGTTAGTTTAGAGCACTTAGAAGATGAGATATAGGTAATTTTGTAGATATACCCATTTTATTTTTTCCGCATCTTTTCTTATTTTTTAAAACGTTTTCATTAACACCGTATAGCATCGTACACCGGATATAGCGATTGCTGAAGCGAGGAAATCCTCACATGTTGATGTACAAGGTCGGTGTTTCTTCTATTATTTTTCATATTTTATAAGATTCGGCTTAAAGGATATAGTGATGACATCGTTAAGACATTGATGTTTATTGGTAGCTATGAGCAATAGCCAGGATTAATCGGTCAGCACTTCAATTGACAAAATGACCTGCCCAATCACTTGTATTTTACGCGACTTTTGCCTCGTCTCCCTAAAATTTGTTTATGTTATCGAATGTATCGCTAAGAAAGATCAATATTCGCTTCCATATGGCTCCTACATTGTCATAAGTACTTGCCAACGAAGTTTTACTTCCCGATTCTATTTGGTTCAATCAATATTTAAGAGAAAAAAACCCTCCTGCTGTACGGTCTATAGCAGTCTGTTGACACATCAGTGTACGTAATATAGCAAAATAAGTGTACGCACTTTAGATAAAAGACTAATGCTAACTTTTCCAGATGTAAATGTGAATTACGTCTAAACTTTAATTTGCATATATTTGCATACCAGAATAGAATATTCTCATGTTACTGGTTGCTTAATTTTAATTGTTTTATTAAGAATACACGGAAATCGGGAGACAAAATACTTAACATAGATGATTGCAACCGTTCTACAATTTATCTGCAATGTTGAGTATTTACAATTTTAGACCAAACTAAGGAAGTTGCATTCGGTCAACATTTAATCTGCTCTTGGATTGATTAAGCTGCCCTTACTATTCTCAACCTGAAACAAGTTTCGAGCTTCATAAAACACCCAAAAGAAAACGCTGCTGTGAATAAGAATAGAAGCAAGGACCGAGAATAATAAATTTGGGCCTTGACGCAAAATAAACATGTCTTCAGTGTTTTCGACAAAGCAAGACTCAAACCAGTCTCCTTAGCTACAGAGTCTAGATATGATACTTTCAAATGATGAAAAACAAATGCACTGATCAGACTGCACGGATGAGCAGACTGGTCTGCTCCTTTATTGTTCACAAGTCCAGAAGACAAGTACACTGACGACATATTAGTACCTTCTGTGAATGTCTCGGGCTGCAGTTTTGGGCATGGTCTATACAGATACACACTTCTGAAAACGTATTCTAAAATCACTCAAGATTGCAAGTAGAGAATCTACAGTATCCCTTTATCCAAGCACAGAAACCTATCATGCTAACAGACCTATAAAATGAAAACCCCGCCAAATCACACTTTTAAATGAGAGTAAAACATGCATCTAGGTGGATACATGATGAAAGACGAAAATAAACAACTAATAAGAGAATCGACGTAGTCATTAAAATTCGTGATCATTGCGCGGATCTAGAGCGGGGAAAGGGGCCCAGTACAAATCATAAGTTCTATCGCTTAGCAATTGGACGCCATCCCCTTGGAAAAAAAGTTTGAAGCCCCCCTCCCTTGATAGCATATGTTGGACGCCCCCCCCCCCCCCTGGAAATTCGGAAATTTGTAGTTTACTTTGAAAGAAGACACTGGACCCCGACCCCCCCCCCCCCCCACACACACACATGTTAAATAATTAAAACAAAAAACGAAAAAAAAAAACGAAAAAAAACCCCCCGCAAGAACTTGCCTTTGCGTCACCAGTCTATCGGATGAGACTTAAAGCCCTGGTTCCATCTTCATATGACCTTAACAGTCGGTGGGTCGTTAACACAAATACAGCAATTGTCAGTGGGCCTTGACCCCCAGACTTGATCCGCGTGTGCCGTTCATGTGCAATTACAGGGATTTCCGTCAGGTAATTGGTGGGGAGGGGGCATCGTTTTTGTCATTTTTTGTCTGCAGACAGTGCAGACTTGGGGTCAATTACTTTGAAGAAGTAATTAATTACTTACAATTACATTGGAAATTGTTCAATTAAATTACAATTACAATTACATGGCTTTTGAGCAAAGTAATGAATTACATACAATTACTTTGCCAAATGTAATTAATTACATTACAATTACATTTCACTGCCACTTAAATAGCTTCATCAGATTTTTATTTCAGAGATATATGAAATGAGTTAAACACCTGAAAAAGTCTGAGTAACCTTGGCATTCTAAATTCAATATATGTCTATTAGATTGATTTTATTTTTAGGACTTCTTCTATTATTGTCAAGAGATGCAACTTAAAAGAAATGAAATGTACAAAATCAGTTTTGTTTTTTCTGGTTGCTGACATGATAACACAATGAGAAAATACAGAAATTATTTAAAAAAATAAATATATATATATATATATATTTTTTGGGGGGGAGTGGGGGGGAAGGGGGTCATTTGTAAATTGCCAATGTTGTAAAAAAACTAGCTGTTAACGGCAGGAATACACATTGGTCTGACAAAAGTCTTACAATTGTGGAAGATAAACCATGGAAATGATTTTGTAAAACTAGCTTAAATGCCAGAGAATATTAACTGTTCTCAAAAAGTGTTGATAAGAATCTGTGTGGTCCTATAAGACATTAAAAATGGCAAAAAAAGTACAAAAAGGAATATCAGATAGTGGTGAACTAAAATATTACTTGTGTGTGAAACGCTGGCATTGCTAGTTCAGTCCATACTGGAACATCTATTTTATTTTATTTTTTGTTATTATATCAACAATGATAGGCCCCAGGTTCACTGAGGGAGCGAAATCCAATTTAATTTTCTGAATCACATTTTATTATTATTATTTTTTTTCATTATTATTACATTATTATTATTATTATTATTATTATTATTATTATTATTATTATTATTATTATTGAAGATGATAAATAAGCAGTTTAAGGATTTAAAATAATGTAGTGGATAGATTGGGCCATGCACATTAGCATATGAGTTTGTTGATCCTAGGTGTGAGAATTTAACAAATAGCCTTCAAAGAGTCAGTTCACTATAATAATAGTCTATTGTCTGAGTAAAAACAAGTGTTGAGATTTTCACACCTTCTTTGTTTTTGTATTGTTTTGGTGACTTAACTATTAAAGGTTGATTGTCACAAATCCATATCTTTTATAGGCAGATGAACAAAGAATATATAATTTGCTAAAAATGTGCTTTCAAAATAGTAGAGGTTACATACAGTCTGTGTCTGTGGTAAAATTGTTAAATGCTATTTTATGTCTATACTAGCATGACTAGTTCCAATTCTCATTTGTTCCATGTTGCACTCAACTTTTCATATATTGAGTAAAGCAAATGATATATGCATTTACAAAGACCAAGAACCATTTAGCAGCATTTTAGATATCTAAGATTATCTTCTAAAGGTAGCTGAATTTCATATGATAACTGATCTGAAAAGTAATTGAAAAGTAATTGAAAGTAATTGTTAATTACTCCTATTTTTGACCAAGTAATTAATTACATTCAATTACTGTAATTAAAGAAATGTCTTAATTACAATTACATGCAATTACTTTAGAAATTGTAATTAAATTACAATTAATTACAATTACAATTTTAATTACCCCAACTCTGAGACAGTGCGGGCCCAGGTCTGGCCCGACAGATCCAAACTATTTGTAACTCTGACAGTATTTCTGATTTTTTTCATATACACTTTCTAGAAACAAAGGCGCCAATAAGACTGTCGGTGCACAGGCTGGTCTGGGCATTTGTTGTTCGAATGTATCTAAGGCGAATTTCTCGTGACAGGGTACTTACGATCTTTAAAAACTCTAAATAAATGTCAAGGTCTACACTCGTTATACCCTCGGGGTTTATGAGGGTCTGGATGGGGGGGGGGGTCTGGTATTCACTATTCATTAAAATTTTAGCCCATTATTCATCTCATTAAAACTTTGGGTTATTCATTAAAATAAGACCAATTATTCATTAAAAGTAAGACAGATGGCAAAGAAATCTGATTATTCACTATTCATTAATTTTTTCTTCAATTCATTAAAAAAAAGAGGATTATTCATTGATTTTAGGCCCTCATTATTCACTATTCATTATTTTTTTGGCTAATTATTCACTATTCATCATAAAAAGGGCCATTATTCACTGATCATTATACCCTATCCAGACCCTCGTTTATGCCGAGGAGTGTATAGTTTTCGTCTTTCCTGGTTTGTCCATTCGTCCTTTCCTATGCTCGTTAGATTGTTAGTTCGTTAGTTCGTAATTCCATTAATTAATGTCTGTCTGTCTGTCTGTCTCTGTCTCTCTCTCTTAGCAGATGCGGATCCAGAAAGTTTTGACTCTGACAACGTTTTTTTTTAATTCAATGCCCTTTTAGTTGATGAGGGGAGTAGTCAGGGCCCTTAGGGACAAAAAATAGGTCCCGTGCGAATTGTGTGCCGATTTATGGTGACCTATATCAAAACCTTCAGTGGAGTCTTACCTTTAATTTAAAGGTGGTCACCCATCTCAAATCTGCGTCTGAGGCTAGTTATGACGTCATAAATATGGCGACCATAATAAGAAACTGCCCGTCAATAAAAGATATAGTGTGTGTTGGTATGGTCATATTTATCCAACACGAACGCTTTTTTAACATAATATCAATTATTTTAGTCATATGATGGTTACATCAATGCTTTACCTGACTTTGACAATGAATCATTTATCGATAACTATTTTGCATGCAAAATACCGCAGATTTCCTATAAATACCCAGCTTATCGGGCCACCTTTAGACTGATAGCTGAGAATGTTATTGCTCCCCGTGGAGAATTTTGCAAGCTTATCATATCTAAAAAAGGATTCCAAGCTCCGTCTTTTAATAGATGTTTGCACTATGTTCGCCGGAGCGTTAGTCTCTGACAGCCTGTTACATATGTTACCATATTAAATTTAGAAAAAAAGAAAATTAAAAGTTTGAGCTACAGAAAGATTGTTAATTATTTAAATTAGTCATATGGTCTGCATATTGACAACTTTAGCTACATATAAATTCTTTTGGAGCAAAATTACAGCTTACTGTGGTGTTATGTACGTTACTTCAATTAGATTACCCTTTAAACATGAAACTTTTGACCAATATCATTTACTTTTTAGCTGATATGTGCATTTTCCAAAATGTTTTGATTATTTTGTACTAAAAAACTAATTTTGGTTAGAGAAAATCAAAATTTGCTTTTATACATTAAATATAGTGTCTGATACGCGCAATTAAACAACCCAAAGGTTATACCCAATATTAAGGAGCCGAATTTGGTAGGCATCATTTAAGTAAAAATATATGAAAACATTTGCTGCTGTTGGATATCTTGCATATTTGGGATTGTCTTGCTCATATTATTAAAATTATAGAATTTGCAGGTTTAACAACAGGATTGAAGCACTTGATTAAGGTTGTAACATATGTTACATGACATAATTAATGAGCAAGGACATTGACTTGATGTAAGAGATGATATTTCAGGATAAAATGAATATATTTCGCATGTTTCCTAGCTAAAGTCTCCAGCCTCTGGTGCCTAAGTCTTAGGTATTGATGATTATTAAGCCCCTGTACCTTTGTTACAGATGTAATGAATATTTGTTTTCAATATTTCCTAATATGAATAATTTAAAATAAAGCTCCATCCTAGAGGAGCATAGAAAATAATCGTTTCACATTTAAACAGTACAATTTAGTAAATGTCCCTTTCTAATGTAAATATTCTCAACCAATCCTTATCCAAGTCATATACAATATCGATTATTATTTCTGCTTCTCTGGTAATTAATTGTCCTCCTCATCTCATAAAAAACAGAATAATCATCAAACAAGATTTTGACTGCAAGCTGAGTATTGACCTGCTCCATCCCAAACTCTTTTAGATATACTCTATCGTGTGTACCAATTCAAGGTGCATCGAATAGGAGATGTTTGCACACTGTAAGCATGGGTGTTAGCCTGTAACAGCTTGTTACATATGTTACTTTATCAATTTGAGAATAAGAAAATTGAAAGTTTGAGCTACAGAAAAAAGACTTTAAAACTAGCTAATCAATGAACATTCTAATAGTCTGCAAATTACTGGATGACGTTATTATATATGACAGCTGTTTACGGCTACATGTTGTATTATGTGCATTACATGAACTTAATTATAATTTAAAAGTGGTAATTTTGGCTATCGTCATTTAGTTTAATGACTGCTCTGGATCGGTTTCAAACCGTTTTAGATTATCATTATAATTTTACTCTTAATTCAATATTTCGGCCAAAGGCCATTATCAAGAAAACATGCACTTCAATGTCAACTACAAGATGGTGGAACAGAGACTATGTAGTTGACATTGAAGCGCATGTTTTTCATGATAAAGGCCTTTGGCCGAAATATTGAATTAAGAGTAAAATTATCATATGTGTTTAACATTGTTCCCTATGGAAAATAAATGAATATCGTTTTAGATTAGGTTTAACAAACCTATACTCAATTGACGAATACAAAAACCAAAGTTTGCTTTTCTATCTTAACTATTTTGTCTTATATGCGCAAACCTACTCCGAGTTTTGCAGAGGAGCAAATTTTGCTTTTGCCGCTTAAATAAAACATATATAAAACAATTGCAGAGTGTTGATATTTTTCATTTTCTTATACAGTCTTGCTCATATATCATCAAGTTTCTAAGATCAGAACACTTATTAAAGATGTCAATGTGGCATTGGTGATGTCACAACCAGGGCTCTGATCGAATTCCATGCACTTTCAGGTGCTGATATTAACTAGTTCAATGTCAGGAAAGAGCAAGAAATCATATTGGCAGGCATTTAGCTATGCTAGAGACTCTATCCACGAAGCCTTCTTTCACCTCGGCTCAGTGCCCTTAGAAAGCACAGTGGCGGATGCACTAGAGTAATATATTTGTAAATTGTCCTCACTTCTTAGCTCTTGTCTGTGATGTCTAACTGTGAGTTTGTTACTTTCCCATTGGTATCCTGGGTCAGGTGTGGTACCTGATTGTATCGATTCCTGATCTTTGCCGTCTTTCTTACTTTGTATTAGCCAGTCACCGATATTGTTCGACTCACTACGTTGACGTAGTGGATATTTGGGAGAAAAAAAAAGCTGAATTGCAAAAACTACCACTTCCAAGAGCTGTGTTTCTCGAAGGTGTCAAACGTGCGCAGTACCAGTGCAGCATTTGGAAAACCTCATCTGTCATTAATCCTGACAAATCAATGCCTGACAATTATGGTTAGAAGCGGGACTGTGATAAATATTGTCCCGTTATGATTACATTACCCATGTGCGGATCCAGAGGGGGATAGGGGGTCCGGACACCCCCCTGGAAAATAACAAGTACGTACATGGGTTTCTAAAGAAATTAGCATTTAGACCCCACCCCCTGGAAAAAGTTTGACACCCCCCCCCCTGGAAAATAATGGACCCCCTCTGGATCCTTGGTAAGGTATAAGCATAGTTTTTCTCAGCAATAAAGCCGTTGGCCCCCTCTGTAAACTGTAAAATAAGCTGAGGACTAAATAAGACTGAAAAAAATCCCTGGATCCGCGCATGTTGCCTCCTGCCCCCGAAACCCCTCTGCAGCTGATAAAATGTAGTTGCAGCATGTCTGTATTCGAAACATCTCGGTGTAAGTACAAAGTAAACCATTTATATTGTACTGATTTGTGTTGCCGTGAGCAGAAGAGGACTCATGTAAAATATTGCCAGTGGTCAATATGCTTATGACTTTTGAACAACTATTTTCATGTGGATTCAGATATTTCTTAAGCCGTATCAACAAGAATGCCTTATTGTCCGATTTTGACCTTTGAAGACGATTCTACCTATAAGCATGCGAAAGATAAATCAGATTGTAACAGTTTTCTATTGGCCGTGCTATCGAGGTACAATGGGTAACTTGTAGAGAGTTTATCCTTATTTCCATATCATGAACTTACATGTACTACTAAGTAGACTCTTGTAACGTTTGATACTTCAGGGGTCAAAATCGGACTATAATGAGTTTAATTGATAGTGTATGCAAATGATTATTACTATACTATCTTTTCTTTGAGTGTAGGATAAGCAGCTACAGATAAGCCAAAAGCTTTTGAGCGTGACTCTATTTACAATATTGATATGTTGTTCGAGAAAAAAAAGGTTTTCGGGCATTTATTTATATTTACTATAAAAGCTTTGACATCCATATATGTTCTACCCGGGCTGGCTCATTTTACGTATTTTGTATCAAACGTTTGAAATAGAAAGACCCAAAGGTCATTGGTCAGAGGTCGTGGTCATCTATATATATATATATATATATATATATATATATAATATATATATATATATATAAGCATAAAAGATTATATTTACACCGTTCATTATCGTGTTTTTCATTCACTCCACTGTCTTTTTATTCGTAAATCGTGACAGCATTTACGTCCCCCCTCGAACTGACTTCACACTATCTGAATATATTTTGTATGTTACGATTTATAAGAGTTTGTATTCAGACATGATAAGACTGCCAGTTTATTAAAGGAATATTTCCATGCGCTGGAAATGGACAAAACGCATATATATGTGGTATTTACATATAAGGCGTCATTTCAATGACGTCATCTTTTTGTTCTGATGCGAAAACACTATGGATGACATGTTAATTTTAATTATTAACCTCCTAAGATAAATTTTGGTGCATTTCAACTTATATTGGCAAACAAAATGCAAGAAAGTCCTGATCGCCATAGACTACAATGGACATGCCGTTTAAATTGCACTGATACAATATACGTTATTTTGATGACGTCATAATGACGTCCAGACGTGAAACCCAGATGGGTGACCAGGTGATTTTCATTAGTTATCCCCTAAAGTTTGATTTGGTATAGGTCACCATAAATCGGCATCAAATTCGCACGGGAGCCCCGATCGCCCCTGACTAGAGAGAGGATCCAAATACCACAAAAGCGGGCCATCATTGGCCCGCCAGCGAAACGCCATTTCATGGCACAGCATTAAACGCTAGCTTAGGAGCCTTGTAAATTTTAGGGGTATAGATGTGTTTCTTTACAGGGATGGGTGGAGGAGGGCTCTGGGTCCCTGTCTTCCCTGGATCCGCGTATAACTTACATGTTTAACACGTTCTCATGAGGATTATGCCTTTGTGTGTGTCTGTTGAATTTCTCTGTCTGTGTGTCTATCAGTCTGTCTGTCTATCTATGTCTCTCTCTACATGTGCCTGCCTCTCTCTCTCTCTCTCTCTCTTTCTCTCTCTCTCTCTGTCTCTCTCTCAGCATATGTGGTGTAGTCCTAGCAGACCAGGGATCATGAGCTCAATACCGTGCATTTCAAATATTTTGTTGGGACTCTAAATCAGTCCCGTTCCAGTTTAACCTTTAATAGCTGGTGAAATTATGCATCATTTATCTGTAACCACTACCCCTCCTATGAGTAAAGTGGGGCTAACGTCTTGTTGATTTTCCTGTGAGCTGTTATATGCCCCACTCCATCACAAGTGGATATACTTGTGTCGGATGATTCTCCTGCTTTAAGCCCAACTATGTATAATAAAATTTTTACTTGGGTAGAGACCAGAGCCAAATCAGAATTAAGAATGAAGTTTGTACCGTTAAACATGTTCAAGCTTTCCAGTATTTCTTTTACTGACAGTTACAAGGCGGTACGGTGCAGCTTTTGTTGATCGTATTTTTAATTTATATTCACGTTTATCTTCGTAATGCTGTCATCAGATTTAAATGTTAAAAAATCAGGGCTCTGAATTACAATGCCTCCTTAAAGTTAAGGAAGACTTAGGTTAAGTATTGATATTTCAACGCGCTATATTATTGCCTGTGTCGATGCAGTACTTTTGGTCAAATATATCACTGTGATCTACAGAAAAATGAAACTATTTTGATTTTAATCAGTTTGAAACGTTATTTTTCGCATCCTGAAAAATCAATACCTAACTTAAGTCTACCTTAACTTTGAGGAGGCATCATAATTCCGGGCCCTGGCCTTTACCCCGTGCTGCGGGACTGGTGTGTGTATGTGTAAGGGGGGGGGACAATCAAGACGTTTTAACCATCCAAACATCTAAAATGACCCCGCTATAGGCTGCAGTACCTCGAAAGTGTGGCGGTGTTGGCAGGTGGGTGGGGGTGGGACAGTTTCACTCTTACATCGTGTGTTGGTACATGCGTGCGCTTAATTACAATAGAAATGAGCACATACGTTAAATAAACATGTGACAAAAATAAAAAAAATCTGGAAAAATGAATACCACACTAAGTGTCTGTATCATAAAGTCGATGCGTCCAATGGCAGACAGTGCAGTTCCTGATAAGAACGCGCCTCTAGCAGATAACTCTACATTGTTTCATAGTTCTATGACGTTTATTCATGCGCGAATCCAGAGGAGTTGGGTATTTGGGGTCCGGACGACCCCCCCCCCCGCCCGCATGGAAAAGCTAAAAACTATCAATTTCCCCAGGAATACTGGTTTGGAACCTTTGGAAAAGCACAAAGCTACCGATGTCGGGTCATCAACGGACCGCTAGCGATGCGCCCGTTTGGGTTACTGGTACGGATCATCTTCCCCTTTTGAAAAAAACAAAACAAAACAAAACAAAAAACCGTCAAAGGTGAGGGTGGTGAACGAGAGGGTACCCGTCACTTAGCTATTGTAAACAAATTATTCTCACTATCAAGTAAAATAAAAGGCCTTCCTCCGATTTCTACTTCATTTTCAATTATGATGCACCTTACGTAATTTGTTAACTTAGGCTAACATTTTTTTTATAAATTTATGTATAAACAAGCCCCATCCCACCCCCCCCCCTTTACAGCTTGTTCAAAGATCCCAACCCTTTTGCATATGGGTGGTGTTCCTGCAGATTGTTCAATCATGCATCAGTATCACAATTAAGTATTTGCGGTGCTACAAGGTTCAGTCCAGCCTGTGGCAAGTTCCAAACTTTTCTGTACGAGACGATATTCGGACTAGCCTGCTTGAACACCCAAAAATTACAGTTTGCGGTCTGCGATAGAACATCATTGTTATCTGTAAACAAGAAAATTATTCTATAATAGATAAGATTCAACCAAGTATAAGTATAGACAACTTGTATTTAATGAAGGGGGAGGGGTAATCTGATATTTTTATACATACGTAGGCTAGGGTCATTTTTTTGGGTTCAAAATTTTGAATCTCACTATTTTTGGGGGTTTTCAGAAAAATAAATATTTTTGGGGTATGAAGACTTTGTGGAATTTTGGGGGTCTTTAGGGGTCATTTCTATGTATTTTAGAGTCTTTTCACAAGGTCAAGGTACAGAATGGGGGCTATTTTTGGGCTGCCAAATTCAAAAAAAAATGGGGGTGCTTGAAATTCCTGATTTTTTTTTGTTTTTTTGTTTTTTTGCTTGAAATTCCTGATTTTTTTGTTTTTTGGGGAGGGGGGGTGTTAAATGTAGATGCTGGACCCGAGCCTACGCATGAGAAAAAAAAGACTTCCCCCTCCCCCCTGGAATTAGGGCTAGCCTGTTCAAATTTCCAACATTACTATAAATGACGACCCGGGATTATGCGGGTTTTGGGTCTGTCTGTTCAAATATCCTAGACCTTTCTGTATATGACGGCGAAGCTGGGTCTTTGCTTATTGTGTACACAAAGTTTGAGAGGGTTAGTCAAGGATGAGTTGGTGCTTAGATACGAATCATTTTGTAGGTACACCCCCTTCCTTTAGAATCATAATATGGATTTCACATGATTGGGGGGGGGGGGTAATTTGTTCTAGGCAAGCCTCCCTGAGCCAGTTTTTTGTTGCTATTTAGCAAGCATTTTGTTTCGCCATTAACTGACAACTTGCTTTTCTGGAATTTGTTGAAGAGGGAAAAATCCACTAAAGAATGTGCGGCACTCAAATTTCGATCTTGGGTCTGCTTGAAAATTAAGGGGACATGCTTCTGAACCAGCTAAAATGCCTGATGGGTTGCCATGGGCACCATGCAATTTTATGTAATCCAAACAGGTTTATTTTCGGAGACAATATATTTTTGGTATTTAGTGGTCCCACTTAACAGTTTTGCATCCATTGGTAATTGTCTTTGGATGCAATGTAAGTCTAATAAGCCCCCCCCCACTCCCGAAGTGTGTGTTTGTGGGGGGGATAGTTATTCCATGATTTCCCTATTTTTTTAGTTTCATTAATAACCATGAATATGCAAATGATATTTTAGGTATTTATGACTATTGGATGAAAGGACTTGGCAAATCGTATCACTCAGATGATTTAATAACATGCAACAAGGACAGTTTGGGGCAGAATTCAGTTTATATTTGCTTTTTTATCATTTTCCTTTATTTTATAAAAGTTTGATCAATATTGATAAATATGCAAATTAGATCATTAATCTGAATATCAGACCATCCCATCGGATAAAAGTACTATATCTAAGCTTTAATTTGCTAGCAAGTTTAATAGTTTAGGGTAAAGCTGGTCAACAGTACATTCTAGTAAGAATCCTGACCATTGACTGGAAGAAGAAGAAGAAGAAGGGTAAGTTGCTGATGAGATACGAGTCATTTTGTAGGTACAGGCCCACTTTCTTTAAAATCGCTTTAACCCCCTCATCTAGCTGAAACTTACAAAATTTGTTTAAATTGACATATTTTCCCACAAACAATAGTGGTATCACTGCGATTCATGTTGTGAAGTGTCCATTTTAATGAAACCATTCCTGACACATTTGGGCCAGATAATATGCACGCAAAAACATAAAAGGAAACAAGATTATTTGCTCAAGTTGTCCCCCCTGATTACCTCTTGATCACATTTTTAATTTTAATTGCGTAAATTGATGTTAAAGAAGACACCCAGCCATGATTTGTGCCAGTTTTGCATCCTTAACACGTTACTCTACAGATTTATATTGGTATTTCTTCTATTTGGTGGCCATCTTGGAAATATGCAAATTAGATAGTTAAGACGCCATTCTTCAGCTTGCCAACATTGGTTTTTGGATTCAGCATACAAAAATAGTCCTAATAGTTATCTCAAAACCTTTTCTTTTTTTCCTGACTATTGTAGAGTACATAAAACAATGCGATAAAGCCTACTATAAATTCTGACATCAGGAAAGAAAGAGAGGTATAGAGTGGTCACAAGATGCTCCCCATTATAACCATATGGGGGCTATATGTTGCCATGGAAACCAGAGCTATGATCCGATCATGCAGCCAATCCCCCACCCCAATGATGCTCCAGACGAAATTTTATCTTGATCAGATAAATTAATGTTTTAAACAGTGAACGCACGGACGGACGCCGGCACGAGTCCTCTCCTATAAGTTGACCGGGAGCATTCAGCTCTGGCGAGCTATAAATGAGGTACCTAAGAGTAAGAGCTGTTAAGTTACCTTTAGGCTTAATATCGGAATAAGTGGTGAAACCCAAATTGCCGCAGTGATATGGCGACAGTGTAGATGTAGATGACAAATCGGAATTACTTTCATCAAACAGGTTACATTTCACACTCATAAACTTTAAAGTCCGATACTCATACAACAAAGCAAACCAAACCCGTTTTCAAAAAGATAGGTATAACAGGGAAATTACCAAATTAACACGGGGGAAAACTTTGCTAAAATATTGCATAAATCTGTAACTGCATTAGGCGAGTTTATGGCATTCACACAAGGATTCAGGACTGGTTTGCCGGGCAAAATTGGGTTTATATACTTCGAAAAGTCAGGGATTGTTCACGAACCAAATATCTATTTGTCATGATCCACATCAGAAATAAGTGTGAGGTTGGTCAAACATGTTCAATATTTTAACTGAACGTTCCAATGTGGTGCTTCTATTTTATTTGTGTTTGATGTCTGTCATGCTGTCTTGTCTGTTCCTTGCAGCCCTGTAGTCACCTGCTGGGAAAGGACTGTGTAGCACCCATTAGTGTGAACGTTCCCATTTGTGCAAGCGTTGACAATAACGGGAGATATCGCTCCCGTTATTGTAAACGCGTACGCGTTTACATTAACGGTACCGTAAGTGGATACATCGACAGTAACGAGAGCGACCTTTCCTGTTATTGTTAACGGGAGTGTGTGGTGATAAAATGTGCGATATCAACGCCTTTGTTAACAATGTCGGATTTTTTTCTTACGTTTGATGATAGAATTTTAGGTCCGTTACATGTAATAGAATTCTTTTCTAACTATAAATAACTTTTACCTGCTATTCCCTCTTACTGATACATGTACTATATGACTTTTTGGTTACTGTAAAGGCGGCATCTCATGAATGGGTAATTAGGACTGGTCAACCTTAGGCATAGGTAAAAGCTGAAAAAGAGGCGTAGTTTTATTCAAAAGTAACTGTATCGTCTTGCACCCTTGCCTCAGTATAGACGCAAAACATATTATGTAGTCTTTAAAATGCCAGCAAAATAACTGCATCTGAAAATGTCTATTCAACATAAGCATAAAGGCAAACATTGTGGACCCAGACCAGACTGCTCCTACAGGAGCAGTCTGATCTGGGTCCACACTGTTTGTCTGTGAGGCTTCTGTTTATATGTGCTTTGTGGTCACCTGCTTGGAAAGGGCTGACCTCTTGGCTCTAGTTTGTGGTGTCTACTGTGAGTTTGTCACTTTCCCATTGGTATCCTGGGTCAGGTGTGGTACTTGATTGTATCGATTCCTGATCTTTGCATCCTTACTTACTTTCAAATATTCTAGTGGACGACAATGATTATGCGCTTTAAGGGTTAATAAATGCGAGTTCAGTGTACCGGTTATACGGCTAGCTAAGGATTTTCTTGAAATGCACACACGTTTGCGCGGCCAAAACAACTAATTTATTCTTCACCAAATTATAAATAGAACATGATTTCTCTTGTTTAGCAGATGAAATAGCCGCACCACGCCCAGATATGAATATTTAAGTTGCCGCCTTTACAGTGAGCAAAAAGTCTATCAATACCCCGCTCGATAACCCAAAAACTATTCAACCTTATTAAGTGAACAGGTGGCAAAGACCTGATACTGTTCATGCACGATATCTTGGCCTGATGGTACCGTTAGCTGTGGCTTGAACTATTGAAATAAGGGAACACGGGGTTTGATGCACACTTAACATATAACAAAACTGCTTAAATCACATTGGAGTTTAATATGGCTGCGTGGCTCAGTCGTCAAGGCGCACCCACATGTTAATTTGGAAAGAAACGAAGAGAAAATGGTTTCGAAACCCGAAGTTAACATCATTTTTTTTCTTAATTTTATATGTGGTTTGTTTTAGTGCTTTGTTTCTTTTTCGTGTGTTTTAGGGATTATCTGAATACATGTGATATCAAAATGCATTTCAGTCTCGCTTGCTGTATGCATTGTGCAAGTATTTCAGTCCCATTCGCTTGCTGTTCCATAGTCACAGCCTTGGCAAGAACCCAATATTATAGTGGCATCCCATTATGGTCTGTGAAATAATATTGTATGATACTGTTCTTGTTGATAAGTTAGCTCTCTCTCTCTCTCTCTCTCTCTCTCTCTCTCTCTCTTTCTCTTATACACTCACCCTCATTTTGGCACACACACAAGCGCGCGCGCACGCACGCACGCACTTATGAGGGTCTTAAGGGGTCATAGAACGTGCCAAATGAGGAATAGACAAATAATAGGCTTTTTGCACACGGACCTAAATTAACAACATCAACTGAAAAAAATACTGTGTCTACGCGCACGGACCTTAATTAAACAATGAAGCAGGTATGGCACGCCTTGCCTGTTTTTATTTCAGAGGGAAAAAAAGGAAAGTAGCACAAAAAAGAAAAACGGGCACGATGACATATGCTTTTTAATTTATAATAAGTTTCTTTGCAAAATTTGCTTCAAAATAATAAGTTTTTTTGCTTCTGTAGTTACATTGTGTGACATTTTTATGCTAGATTTAAACGATTTTTTGGCCTTAATGTTTTTTACAAAATAGATTTTAGCTAAAAAAAATAAGCTACGTGCCTTTTTTTCCGCTGTGTTTTTATGTTCTTTTATTAGCCAATAGCAGGTAGCCTACTCCCAGGAAAAATATGGCATTTCTCACTTTCATTTTTTTTAAAATATGAAAAATTGATATTTTGAAAAACTCATATTTTACGATTTTTAAAGTTTAATAACTTTTTAAAAAGCACGGTAAGATCCTGCTATTTTCGTCAATATAGATGAGTTTTGAGCTTTTTTTAAACATATCAAAAAATGGCATTTTTTTGGACATATGCTGATGAGTCCGGTACCACCTTAAGTGAGTATTAAGTCATTCGCTCGCATATTACTTCTTAGTTTTTAAGTATGTGAATTTAATCCATCCTATGGTAAGAAAAATAGATTTTAGGGAGAATTGGCTTATATTTTTGGGGATTTGGGGAGAAGCTGAACTAATTTTAAGGATTTGGGGAGGAAAGGAAAGATACTTTCAGGGAGCTGAGGCATTTTCTTTTAGGGATTTGGGGAGATCAATGCTTTATCTTCAGGGCTCAAGGGAGCACAGACCCCCCCCCCCCCCTGGGGGCCTCACTTTTAGCCGAAATTTGTCAGACATATACTTCGCATACCTGGAATGTATTTGTCAGAATAAATTTTGTAGGCTGTAGTGATAAATAGTGATTAAATGAAGCCACGACCACATTACTTTTTATTTCCGCCAGTGACCAGTCCGTTTAAACTGGGCCCGAGCTTGAACGAGTGATCGGGCCTGCACACATTAAATGCAGTTACATACATAGCTTATTTAAAATTTACCAGAGTTGTCTCTCGCTATTTTTGTTGTATTTTCCACTTTTTCCACCGGGTTTGTGTTGTTCTGGTGCACAAATTGGCTACTTCTCGTAAATACGGAGGACGCGTGGTTTATTTGCACAGGTAGATAGTTTTATTATCTCTGTCCATTTATTCGAACACCATTTATTTCGTCTGGTTTTAAAATTGGCATTGCCATTGGTTAGATGTTATCCATTTAATTTTCTACACTTAGTTGCCTAGTTCCGAATCACTTTTACTTCATTGTCTTCAAGGCGTATTCTAAATAGTATACTTCTACCACGATCTCTAAGTAATGACCCTCGATTCATTCAGTGCATTTACCGTTACAGTCGCGCCTCAAAGCGTTTTGTGGAAGTATAGCTCCGAGTAAATAAGATTTCGGTTTTACTATTACAAAGCACAATCATTCCCTTAAATAATGAACCTCCATTTGTATCATTCGGACTCTTCTATGTGTCATACCACGGCTTTGAAGTAGGCCTAGGCTGCCAATTTTCCTAGTTGCGGGTCATTTTCCCAGTTTCGAATCACTTTAGAAATTCTTAAGAAATTACCTTCAAAAGCACAATTGCATTAATGTTTTGACATTGTTGGCTTAATCACTATTTCCAATGACGAGCTTGACGCATTATTTTACCGTTTTCACTGCAATAAACTTGCACGGAGACAGAAAGTTTCCGGGGGGAGGAGGATGGGGTAGTCCTTGTCCAAAATGTTTACGTTAAATTTTATGTATTTTATTTTTCAAAAGGGGAGAAGGGGATCTTTACCAATGTTCCTAAGAAAACATATACCCAGTAACCAAAACGGGCCACCATCGGCCCGCCAGCGAAATAGTGTTTCCCATAAAGAGGAATAGCGGGGGGAGCACCCTGCTGCCCTAAAGCTCCCCCTCCTGCCCTAAAGTTCCCCCTCCTGCCCTTATTTCATTTTAATATAAAAAATAGTCATACTTTAATTTTTACTGAATAAAATAACTTTTTTGTTATCCCAATGCACCCTTTGCTCTATTGGAAGGTATTCGAACACTTTAAGAGACATAAAACCCTTTATCTAACTCACAGTTGAAAAGTCTGTTCTAACAAAAGTGCCCTTTTGGGTGAATTTCACGCATCGAAAGTGCCCTTTTTGGCCAGCACCCTGCCCTTTTTTTCAGGCTGTGGGAAACACTACGAAACGTCATATAAATGGCGCCTCGCTAGCGGTCCGATGATGACCCGACATCGGTAGCTTTGTACTTTTCCAACCAGTAATCCTATAAATTGTTTTTTTTTTTTTTTTTTTTTTTTTTTTTTTTTTTTGTAAAGGTCAACCTCCGGCGTTCTAACCTGAAGTGCCAATCGAATCACTTTTGGCGACAAAAAAGATTTTTGCGAAAACTTTCGGAGGCTTTAAGTCCTAGTGAACAGAATACAGATTACAATTGTTTTTATTGTCGGAAAGTCTAACAAATTAAAGCTGCATACTCTGTAACTATGAACATTTTTCGAAAATTTTTATTTTCTTTTAAATCATTTGTTAAAGTAGAATTAAGCTATGTTTTCACGATAAAAATGTTCAGTACAGCTGAAAATTGCATGGAAAAGTGAATTATCTTATCAAATAGGTGTTTATTTCTCTTGTTGGTAATTATTTGCGTCCCTCCAATAATTCTAAACCGTTGAATTTTAGCATAAATGCAGTTGTTTTGATAGTGAAAACTTGTCAAGATTTACGAAAATGGTAAAATGTTTACCTGACCTGAGTATTTTTACTGTGTTCTTGAAAAATAAAAACATTATTTTTAAAATTAGAAGATCAAAAGTTACAGACTATGCAGCTTTAACATAAGCTATGTATAGCTATTAACCGACACAGATAAATATTAAGAAGATTATAAAATGAATAAACTAGTTTGAAATAACACATTCAATGCTATTATACTTTGTATTTCTTTTTCAGAACCAAACTGCCGTCTTTGAGGTACGTAACCACCATGAAGCCGTTCTTATATGAATCAAGCTTAAGAGTGGAATGGTAAAACAGCTTGTCGTTTAAAACGAATCCATTGACAACAATACGCCTATATCACCAGGTCATCTGCAACTGAGTCAGGAACAAGATTGAATTTTCAAAAGACGGGCATCGACCTACATTATTGATAAATGTGTTACTGAAGTTAAATTTCTAACGGAATACCAGTATCTTGTCCTCTGGTGGTAGTCTGCTACACATACTCTGTGAGAAATATTTATTGGAAATGTAAATTAGCTGTTTAAGTGAATGTAAAGAGTATTATTGATTTTACATTGAATACACGTTTCGGTGTGGCATATATATTTCAGCGATAAACCACGTGTAGATGAACATTTGTATATAAAATAGGTGGCTTGATGGGCAAGTGATGAATTTTGTAACTGCTAACTTGATGCTTCACCTATAACTGTAAGCTTACAAATGTGCTACATATGGTAAAATCTTAATGGAAAGTAGCATTTCAAATTACAGAAAACTATTTACTCAAGGGAAGTGAAATAACTATTGCAACTAGTGATAAACCACGCGTAGAAGACCATCTGTATATGTAATAGATGGCTTGATGGGCAAGTGATAAATTTTGTAACTGCTATCTTGATGCTTCACCTATAACTGTAAGCTTACAAATGTGCTACATATGGTAAAATCTTAATGGGAAGTAGCATTCCAAATTACAGAGGACTTTTTACACAAGAGAAGTGATATAGCTATTGCGTGTGAGGTCTATCAAACTTAAACATACTACTGTCCAGGACTTTAGTTAAGAGTGTGTAACGAAAATTTAATTTTCTTATTTCTCAACCAAAAGATATGTTGTTGGTACTCAAAAGAACCGTCTCAATGAGACGGTTCTTTTGAGCTCCCAAAACGTATGTTAAAATTGAGTGGTAAGAAAATATTTACAATTTTACGCTGAAAATTGTGTTTATCTAAACCTATGATACTATTGTCTCTATAAAAATGAACCCATACAAATGTGATACCTGCGGTGAATGTTTCGCTCATCCATCTTTATTGAAGCACCATAATGTTGTTCACGCTAGAGAGAAACCATTTAAATGCCAGACTTGTGGTAAAGTATTTTCTCGGGCATCTTATGTAAAAACTCATTCAGCTGTTCATACAGGAATCAAACCTCATACCTGCGGAATCTGTGGTAAGAGTTTTGCTCAGCTTTCTAACTTGGAAACTCATATGGTTGTCCATGGAAAGGAAACTCAATTTAAATGCCACGTTTGTGATAAGTGTTTTTCAAAGGCATCCAGCTTGGAAGCACATTTACATGTCCACGCAGGAACAAAACCCCACAAGTGTGTTTTCTGCGATAAAAGCTATCTTTTGGCATCTAGTTTGGAAGCACATGTGCTTGTTCACGCAGGAGCACAACCTCATAAATGTGGTTTTTGTGGTAAAGGTTTTACTCATGCATCAAGTTTGAAAACTCATTTGCTTGTTCATACGGGAGACTATAAGTTTAGATGTGGCATTTGTGATAAAGGGTTTCCTTCATCAGCACACCTAAAAAGACATTTTGTAGTTCATACAGGAGAAAATCCGTATGAATGTGAAGTTTGCGGTAAAACCTTTACTAGAGCAGCTTATTTGAAAACACATTCGGCTGTTCATACTGGTAGAAAAACATTTAAATGTTTTACATGTGGTGAAAGCTTTCACCAGGAATCGGAGTTGATTACGCATATGGTTGTTCATTTAGGGAAGAAGCCATGAATGTGTGATATACGCAGGACCAAAAATAAGGGAATCCTTGTAATTCTCCAGGAACTTGGTGTTGCATTTCAAAAGGAATAGTAGCAGCTTCCAAGAGCTGAGCATGGGGGAATCCAGAGGGGTGGGGACGGGGGTCTGGACCCTCTCTGAAAAATCACAAGAATATAGGGTTTTTTAGCAATACTTGTTCGGATCCCCCTGAAAATCACAAAGCTACAAAGCCAGCAATCAATATTGGACAATCAAAGCCATTTAAATGGCGTTTCGCTGACTGGCCGATGATGGCCCATTTATAGTGGTATTTGAATTCTCTATCCCCTCATCAACTAAAAAATAGCGTTATCAAGTTTGGACCCCTCTGACAAAACTTTCTGGATGTGCGCATGCTGAGATACGAGATGTCACCTAAAGTATGCTTGGCATATGCTGCGTATGGGTTACAGATTGTGAAGGTCAAAACGAATATTAAATTTTGAATGTGTTTTAGGTAAACTGAAATACAAGGGTTCCCTTAATTTTGTGTCTGCGTATATTTGTTGAATTAACCTTTTGGTACTTGTATTTTAATCAAATTGGGAGACAAACTGGCATGTTAGTACAAAATTTAATGTGAAGTAGAATGAATGTTGTCAAACCAGTCAATGTAAAAGCACATGTGGTTGCTACAAAGAGCTGGTGATGGCAATTTTCCGCACTGGTGATGGCGTAAAAGGTAAAACAATCTATACCTGTTGACTTTATGATTTGTTTATAAGCTTGCATTTATTTTATTTGTGATGACACCTGGCGCACAGACCATCGGTAACATTGCAGATTATGTCCCGGCCAAGCAATTGGTGATTTTATTCATGGCGTGGACTGCAAATCAAACACAGTTCTGGAGTTTTGCCGTGACAGTTGTTTTTTTTCTAGTGTAACCGCCTAAATTGAGGGAAATCTGCATGTCTAAGCACAGGGGTTATCATTTTTACATGTAATAACATAAAAAAAACGACATCCACTTTGGTTTTTTTTCTTTGTTAATTAGCTATTTTTTTATTGAAGAATATTATATCAACGCACTGGGAGCATTTTTGACGCATTGATACAACGCACTGATGGTTGCCTAGATGTGCCATGGTTGCTGGTGCAGCCTCACCACAGCATTCACTGTTCTTATAAACGGTACTCACATCGCCATTTGAGCCAGCACATGATATTTCAGTACTGTGAATAAGACTCAGGTGAGCCTGTGCAAATGTACAGACTCGCGGATCGCCAGAGCCTTCTCTGCAAAGTAAAAATAGAGAGTGGTAATCGTTTTTGGATGTTATGTCATGGGACTATGATAACATGCATGCAACTGTGCTTAGACATGCAGAATTCCCTCAAGTTAGGCAGTCACATTGGAAAAAAAGCACCTGTCACTCTCAAACTCCACAAGTGTTGGTCAAACCATGGATTAAATAGCCAATTGCGTGGCAGAGCCATAAACTGCAATGCTACTGACGATTATTACGCCCAGTGTCATCAAAAGTAAAATAAATGCAAGCTTATGAAAAAATCATACAGTCAATAGGCATAGATTTTGTGGTCTTTGTACACTGATGAAGGTTCAAGCATGATTCTTCAAACGTGCTGACTCACCAGAGACGCTCCAGAGCTAGCCCTGCTCGCACTTTGATAGTTTTCTGCCTATTTTTCAGATTAACCCCAAAACTTTTAATTAGATGAGGTTGTTTGTCCGTTTTGATACATTACAATAGTTAAGAAGCCTCCATGCGAGCTTTACATTTTTTTGTGCTTCAACAACAACAGAATCTAGGGCGAAGATTTGGTACCAGTAAAATGCTTTTTAGCATCCCAGTGGCTTAGGCTGCTGTCTGTTCTAAGGCGTAGGTTCTGTTGTTGTTGATTCGTTGTTGATTGTTACTCCCATTATAGGATTCTGCAATTGTAATATATTTTGTTACTTTATGCCCATTCTTGTTTTGTCATCATCTTGATGAGGAAAAGAGAGAGCTGGTTGCTTTGCTTAGTTCGTCTTCCTGGTGTCTCGTGATTGTTGTGTGGCTGTTCCTCTTGGTGCCTTGGGTTTGTCTGCAGTTGTGATCATACTCGCTATTTTTGGCTACATTCATGCAAACAGGGACAATTTCTTGGTCTAGTCTGAGCTTTCGTCACAGATCTAATTTCTCATGTGGTGGCTCAAATGACAAATGAATGCCAATTTTTGCGAGCAGCGAAGGCTCTGGGGATTCTGCACATTTTCACAGGCTTACCTTAGCCTTCGTCACTGTACAACATCGCTTATGCTGCCGAAAATGGCGATTTGTGTTCTATTCATGCCAGCAGCAAATACTCTGGTGAGTCTGCACATTTGCGCAGGCAAAGTCACTGGACAATGCGATAACTATCAAGATCTCTGTGCTGGCAGCGAAGGCTCTTGGGAGTCTGCATATTTATCGAACTATTATGTGCTGGTTGAAATGGCGACTTTTGTAACGTTTATGTGAACAGCGAATGCTGTGGTGAGTCTGCACCAGCAACTACAGCACTTCTGTGCAACCACCAGTGCGTTGTTTCAATGCTTTAAAAATGCTCCCAGTGCGTTGTAATAAAATTCCTCAATAAAACATTTGCTTGTTTACCAAGAAAGTGGTTATCGTTTTGTGGATGTAATTTCATTGGAATATGATAACAGCTGTGCGTAGCACATGCACATTTCCCTTTATTTAGGCAGTTACACTAGAAAGAAGCACATGTCACTGCAAAACTCCAGAACTGTGTTGGATTTGCAGTAGAAACCATGAATAAAATCACCAATTGCTTGGCAGAGCCATAAAATGCATTGTTAACGATGGTCTGTGCGCCAGGTGTCATCACAATTTAAATAAATGCAAGCTTATAAATAAACCATAAAGTCAACAGGTATAGATTGTTTTACCTTTTACGCCATCACCAGTGCGCAAAATTGCCATCACCAGCTCGTTGTAGCAACCACATGTGCTTTTACATTGACTGGTGTGACAACATTCATTCTACTTCACATTAAATTTTGTACTAACATGCCAGTTTGTCTCCCAATTTGATTAAAATACAAGTACCAAAAGGTAAATTCAACAAATATACGCAGACACAAAATTAAGGGAACCCTTGTATTTCAGTTTACCTAAAACACATTCAAAATTTAATAAAAGCTTATAAATAAACCATAAAGTCAACAGGTATAGATTTGTTTACCTTTTACGCCATCACCAGTGCGGAAAATGGCCACAACCAGCTCGTTGTAGCAACCACCAGTGCGTTTACATTGACCAGTGTGGTTGTTCTGGCTCGCTAATACCAGTACATGAGATTTCCAACAATATGGTATGTGCGACCAGCAAAGCCTCAGATCAGCCTGCACATACGCGCAGTCTGATCAGAGCCTTTGCTTGTCGCTTGAGTATTCTATGATTGTTAAGCTACTGACTGAACACTATTTGGAGTTTCTAAACATAAAGGGAGTCTGTACAGGCTAGTCTGAGTCTACAAATGTCAAAATGACACATTGTTGAAAATCACATGTCACGACGCAATTGTTATATAGGTTGAATTTTGTTCTGGCACGCTGATATAATTGTGAAATAGATGGAATTTGGTTTTGGCTTAGAAATACAGGTGTAAAATAGATTGAATCATGTTCTGGCTTGGTAATACATGGGTAAAACAGATGGAATATTGTTCTGGCTTGGTAATACATGTGTGAAATAGATTGAATGTTGTTCTGACTTGGTAATACATGTGTGAAATAGATTGAATGTTGTTCTGGCTTAGTAATACATGTGTGAAATAGATTAAATGTTGTTCTGGCATGGTAGTACATGTGTAAAATAGATTGAATGTTGTTCTGGCGTGTTAATACATGTGTTAAATAGTTGGAATGTTGTTCTGGCTTGGTAATACATGTGTAAAATAGATTGAATATTGTGTTGGCTTAGTAAAACATGTGTGAAATAGATTAAATGTTGTTCTGGCTTGGTAATACATGTGTGAAATAGATGGGATATGTTCTGGCTTGGTAATACACGTGTGAAATAGATTGAATGTTCTTCTGGCTTGGTAATACATTGGTTAAATAGGTGGAATGTTGTTCTGACTTGGTAATACATGTGTGAAATAGATTGAATGTTGTTATGGCTTGGTAATGCATGTGTAAAATAGTTTAATGTTGTTCTGGCGTGTTAATACATTGGTTAAATAGATGAAATCATGTTCTGGCTTGGTAATACATGTGTAAAATAGATGGAATATGCTCTGACATGGTAATACATGTGTGAAATAGATCGATGTTGTTCTTGCTTGGTAATACATGTGTAAAATAGATGGAATGTTGTTCGTGTTGGTAATACATGTGTAAAATAGATTGAATGTTGTTCTGGCTTGGTAATACATGGGTGAAATAGGTGGAAAGTTGTTCTGGCTTGGTAATACATGGGTAAAATAGATGGAATGTTGTTCTAGCTTGGTAATACATGGGTAAAATAGATGGAATGTTGTTCTGGCTTGGTAATACAAGTGTCAAATGGATGGAATATGTTTAGGCTCTGTAATGCATGTGTGAAATAGATTGTATGTTGTTCTAGCTTGGTAATATCTGTGTTAAATAGATGGAATGTTGTTCTGGCTTGGTAAAATATGGGTTGAATAGATCGAATGTTGTTCTGGCTTGGCAATACATGTGTGAAATAGATTGAATGTTGTTCTGGCTTTGTAATACACATGTGAAATAGATTAAATGTGATTCTGGCTTGGTTTTACATGTGTAAAATAGATAGAATGTTGTTCTGGCTTGGTAATACATGTGTTAAATACATGTAGATTTAATGTTGTTCTGGCTTGTTAATACATTTGTTAAATAGATGGAATGTTGTTCTTGCTTGATAATACATGTGAAAAATGTATGGAATGTTGTTTGGCATGGCAATACATATGTGAAATAGATTGAATGTTGTTGTGGCTTCGTAATACATGTGTGTAATAGATTGAATGTTGTTTTAGCTTGGTAATATATGTGTGAAATAGATTGTATGTTGTTCTGGCTTGGTAATACATTTTTTTAATAGATGGAATGTTGTTCTGGCTTGGTAATCGATGTGTGAAATAGAATAAATGTTGTTCTGGCCATGTGATACGTGTGTGAAATAGATTCAATGTTGTTCTGGCTTGGTAATACATGTATAAAATAGATGAAATGTTGTTCTTGTATGGTTATGCATGTATGAAATAGATTGAATATTGTTGTGGCTTTGAAATACATGTGTGAAATAGATGGAATGTTGTTCTGACTTGGTAATACATGTACATGTGTGAAATAGATGGAATGTTGTTCTGGCTTGGTAATGCATGTGTAAAATAGATGAAATGTTGTTCTGGCTAGGTATTACATGTGTGAAATAGATTGAATATTGGTCTGGCTTGTTAATACATGGGCAAAATAGATTGAATGATTTTTACGCTTGGTAATACATACTTAAGATAGATTGAGTGTCGTCTTGCTTGTTTTAACAATTGTAAAAATAGGTGAATGTTGCTAAAACAGTTAATGCTTAGCTACTATATCAACTTTTGCAAACACGACAAGCCATAAGCATGGCTTTAAAGTTTGCAAAAGTATCCCAGTTCTTAACGTCTTTGCCTTATTATTCGATCAGAAGTTCAGAACATATGGGCCTCGTTGTGATAAACCCTATCTTCGGGGTTTCAGACAAAGTCAGTTTCAAACCAGTCTACTCAGCTACAGAGGCTAGCTAAAAAATTAAAATTTCATTTGTAGCAAGTTTACATATGATATTATCCAAAAAGCGAATAACAAGGGCGCTGATCAGACTGCCCGGATGCGCAGGCTGGTCTGCGCCTGTGTTGTTGGCAAACCCTGAAGACAGGTTTTCTCGCATCGAGGCCCATATATATTTGGATACTCAAATAGACGGTTAAATTGATCATCCAAATTGCATGTTTAAAGCTGCATAGTCTGTAATTTGTGATCTTTTAATTTTAGATCTAATGTTTCTATTTAAGAAATAGATTCGCGCTCGCAGTGATTTGTTGCTTAATATATCACTGGCTGGAGGTCAGTCGTTAAAGTGGATAAATCATGAGTGTGAAGCGCGAATGGTTTATAAACTTACGACTGACCGACGCTGAAAATATGAACGATTCCATCAGATTCTATACAGATTTCGCCATCTTGAATAGAGCATTAGAATTTCCCGCAAAACATTTTTTGGACTGAAACACGTATTTTTACGTACGTTTTTGACGCCCATTAGTTGTAAATACGACGTTACGCCGTCTAAGTATGATGTACGTGATAGATGACGTCATTAGAAATCAAACTGGCGGCTGAATGACGTCACGGCAGTATGTGCAGTGATTTATCAACCAATAAATCACTGAGTTTAACCATTGGCTCTATAGGCGAGGTGTGTTAGAATTTTCAATAACACAGTAAAATAACTAAAATTCAGGTAAACATTTTACCAATTTCGTACCGGGCCGCGTAGCGCAGTCGGTAACGTGTCTGGCAACAGATGCGAGTCTGGCTGCAGATCCAGGGGTCGCGAGTTTGATCCCGGCCCGGTCCCATACTTTCGTGGAGATTGATCATGAAATAATTTCTACGGTCATTCTCCTCCCTTCCGCTGAATCATTCAAGAAGGGTTGTTGTCAGTTACAAGCGAAAGTATGTGCACGAAGTACTGGTTAACCGCTTGTTCAAGCTTGCCCAGGAAAAAGTGTGGTTAGATGAACTGACCGTCCCACAATGACCTTAGCTGTTGACTTGGGACGTAAAGCAACAAAACAAACAAAACCAATTTCGTAAATCTTAACAAATTATCAGTATCAAAACAACAGCATTTATGTTAAAATTAACTGTCTATAACTATTGGAGGGACGCAAATAATAACCAACTAGAGAAAAACACACCTGTTTTATAAGATAATTCACTTTTCCGTGCAGTTTTCAGCTATAGTGAACAGATTTATTGTGAAAACATAACTTAATTCTACTTTTACAAATGATTTGAAAAGAAAATAAAAAAAATCGAAAAATATCAAAAGTAACAGACTATGCAGCTTTAAACTGAAGGAAGTAAAGCATTTCAATTTTACACTCGTAGAGATAGGTATGATAATCAGGTCTTCTGACACAAGCTTATGTGTTCGATGTAAACACTTTATTAGGCCAGAATTTTTTTATTAGTTGATTTACGAACCCTCCTACTGTAATTTTCCGGAAAGTAGAAAAAAAAATTAATTTCTAAATTTTTTTTTATTTTATCGGCCTACTCTAAATATTATTTGTTTTGTTGAAAAAAATTTTTTTGAGGTTCTGACTGTGTATTTTTGAGAGTGATACTGTTAAAAGTGATTGCCCTGACCATCGTATTTAAAGATTTAACACAGACTGTTGGTTTACCTATTATCTAGAGATATAAAAAAAAAAAAAAAAAAAAAAGCTCTGAAAATTATTTATTTTTTTCGTCCCCACGACCCTAAATCTGAAAAAAAATCCCGTTAATCAACTAATAAAAAAATTCTGGCCTTAGATACTGAACATTCCCACAGAACGTCTTCACTATTACTTCATTATTTTCAAAATATGTATTGTCAAAATTCAGAGATCAATCTAGATACGGCACATTTTGTTGCACATTTGACTTTTGCAACTTTTCATTGGTTCCAAAAAGTGTTTTGTCAAAAAGGCAACTCATTTGTGACAAGTATGTAGTGTTATTAATTGTTTGACCAGAAGGACTAGCCTGTTTCATTGTGTCATAAACATTTTTAGCCAGGAGGGCCTGCCTGTTTCATGGTGGCATAAACATTTTAAACCAGAAGGACCAGCCTGTTTCATTGTGTCATAAACATTTTTAGCCAGGAGGGCCTGCCTGTTTCATGGTGGCATAAACATTTTAAACCAGAAGCACCAGTCTGTTTCATGGTGCCATAAATATTTTAGCCAGAAGGGCCAGCCTGTTTCATGGTGTGATTAATATTGCGAACCAGAAGGAACAGCCTGTTTCATGAAGCCATAAACATTTTGAAATAGAAGGACTGGCCTGTTTCATGGTGTCATAAACATTTTGAGCCAGAAGGAACAGTCTGTTTCATTGTGTCATAAACATTTTTAGCCAGGAGGGCCAGTCTGTTTCATGGTGCCATAAATATTTTTAGCCAGAAGGGCCAGCCTGTTTCATGGTGCGATTAATATTGCGAACCAGAAGGATCAGCCTGTTTCATGGTGTCATAAACATTTGAACCATTATGCCTGTTTTAAGGCGTCATAAACTATTTGAACCAGATGGATCAGTCTGTTTCATGGTGCCATAAATGTTGCGAAGCAGAAATATCAGCCTGTTTCATGGTCCCATAAACATTTGAGACAGAATATAAGCCTGTTTTATGGTGTCATAAACTGTTTGAACCGGAAGGATCAGTCATTTTCATGTTGTTATGAACATTTTGAACCAGAATGACTGGCCTGTTTTGTGGCGCTATAAACCGTTTGACCAGACTGTTTCATGGTGACATAACTATTTCGAGCCAAAAGGATTAGCCTGTTTCATGGTGCTGTAAACATTTAGCAACAATAGAACCAGTCCGTTTTATGATGCCATCAGCCTTTCAAACTAGAAGGATTAGCATGCTTCATGGTGCCATAAACAATTTGAGCAAGAAAGTGCAGCCTGTTTAATGGTACCATTAATAAGGCGAACCAAAAATATCAGCCTGTTTCATGGTGCCATAAATATTTGAACCATAATGTCAGCCTGTTTTAGGGCGTCATTAACTGTTTGAACTAGAAGGATCAGTCTGTTTCATGGTGTCATAAACATTTTAAACTAGAAGGACCAGTCCGTTTAATGGTGCCATATACATTTTGAGCCAGAAGTTGCAGCCTGTTTCATGGAGTCATTAATATTGCGAACCACAAATATCAGCCTGTTTCATGGAGTCATTAATATTGCGAACCACAAATATCAGCCTGTTTCATGGTGTCATTAACATTTGAACCAAAATACCATCCTGTTTTATGGCATCGTAAACTGTTTGAACCAGAAGGATCAGTCTGTTTCATGATGCTATTAACATTTTGAACCAGAAGGACTGGCCTATTTTATGGCGCTATACTGTAAATTCGGAAATTTTCGCGAGAATTTTATTTTCGCGAATAGTGTTAAAAGACATATTAGTCACGTTAAAAATTCGCGAATTTGGCATAATTTACCTTCATCAATAAAGGACAAAGAGCTTTCACCATTTCGCGAAGCTTTTATTTTCGCGAAACTCCGCATACGCGAAGTTTCGCGAAAATAAAACCCTCGCGAAAATTTCCGAATTTACAGTAAACTGTTTGAACCAGCCTGTTTCATGGTGCCATAACTATTTCGAGCCAGAAGGATTAGCCTGTTTCATGGTGCTGTAAACGTTTAGCAACAATAGGACCAGCCCGTTTCATGATGCCATAAACCTTTCTAACTAGAAGGACAGCCTGTTTCATGGTGCCATAAACAATTTGAGCAAGAAAGTGCAGCCTGTTTCATGGTACCATTAATAAATTTTAATTTTAAATATACGAACTAGCGGGCAATGGTACACAGACGACTCGTCTCTATGTATTTGTTGCGTGTGCCTACTGTGCCGTCAGAAATTCAGTGGACATCGTTTTTCTTTTTTAAAATGTCTTTAACGATATCATTTCGGACTGAACTTTTGCACATGCATATAATGTATCACCGCCTAATATACAATTGCATTTCTGAACATTTAAGATTTGAAACTAAGTCTGGAATTTCTTGTAAAATAAAATAACTTAGTCGTTTTCGATTTAGAAAACTCCTCATTTTCCCTCAATGTATTTCATATGGGTAACACGTGGTTTATACAGCTCAATGATTACCATGTTTACTTTCGTATATGAGGTTGTATGACAAAGAAAACGGTCACCAGCAGGACAACTCTTGGTGTGTCTACAATACACACTGCGAATGCTTTGAAGGTACTGCGCAAATAACAATTCTGTCTGAGTTATATCATATTTCACGAAAATCAAACTTTCAAAGCGTTCATGGTAAAATTACATATAGCAATTGGACTGCGACTGAGAAAAACTGTCTTCGTTGATTTGTAATAACAAAGGCGCAGACGAGCCTGCGCATCGGTGCAATTTCATCAGTAACGTTGTTATCTGCTTTTTAGAAGAATCATATCTAGACCCACTACGAGCGAAACTTCAATTTTCTAGCTTGCCTGTTTAGCCGAGGAGACTGGTTTGAGACTCAATTTGTCGGAAACCCAGAAGACAGGTTTTCTCGCGTTACCGCTTCGTATATTTATGTTGCTTGCTCGACAGCTCTAGGACAAATATTACAAGAGCAACAGACAATAATATTTAAATAAAAATATTGAGGAGGCTGTTCATCAGATATGTTAACGGGGGTCACATTATTTGGTTGCGCTCTACATCGTCTAATACGCAAGTCATTCGTAACTACAGCCCACAGAGCGGGAGAACAGCGAGGACTTTGATTTTTTGGTTGCAGGTTCCTGGTATGACCCTGTACTAACAGCTCATTTACCCGACTGGCGCATTGTTACAAATTATTGGTGCGCATATTTTCTTTGCCTCTATGCACTAGTCATTTGTGACCACTGCCCACCAGCCCTTGGGAATGTCGAGGACTTTGATTTTGTGTCTGCAGTTCCCCAAAGTAACCACCACACTGTAGGGACAGCTAGCTGGCAAAACCATGACAGTTCTCCCCCGCAGTCTGTTATCATACTGCACTGCCATGTTTGTCTATGTCTATCAAACACCTATATTTCCTTCGCATTAAGGAGACAATGTAAAAGTAAAATCATATCACATTTGCCAGGCTATTCCCGCCGTGAGCCCAGGCCTAGAGCCCAATCGATCATTGCCTACAATGACGTATGTCACGAGTTGCGTGCTATGTGCCAAGCATATGCCAGTCTTAGGTTGACCTGGAGAATCGCCCAACTCCTTTTAACCACAAACACACGCATACACAGGTTGGGCAGGGGGGAGTGCATCCGACCTAGGAAGTCTCACTGAGCGATAGGGCAGAGATAAAAGTTGAGATAAAAGACCCTAGCCTTGAGACATGCCGAAAGGGTGATACTGGATAATCTCCTTACTGCTTAACCGCAAAAACACAAAACTGTCTTACACTTAGGTCAAACAACACATCAAATAACAAAACATATAACATTTAATTTATTTCATTAACAATCGTCAAAATGACCAGGCGAATACCTACCTCACCCCCAGCCAGACTTCTTCATTCAATTGACCACGAACATCCCCTCCGCCAATATAAATCGATTAAATTTTGACAAACGGCTTGGGCACCGAGCAGGCCCATCGTATGATGGACCTGTTCGGTGCAGAAGAAGTTCATATACAAAATAAAGAAAACAACCCTGTAGGACCACTGAAATAGAAAAAGTAAGAAAACAACGTGCACGAACTTACCAAAAAGCAAAAACAGAGAGATTTCAAAGCAAACAATTTCTAAATTGCAATTACATAAGCACCTGGCGGTCAGTGGCAGAGACCGCAGGGTGGCGCGAGATGCCTATTATCAACCTACCCACATTCCGACTGCATGTGGAAATTAGGTCTGCATACTGTTATATACATGTATTAATCAAATATATATTTCAGCATTGACAATATGTACATGTAAATTATACTTTGTAAAATTAATACCGATCGAATACTGGATAACTTAAACACACTAGAACCGACTTAGTGAGATCACATTCACACTAATTTGGATCTGGTGTCTTTATTGTATCAACAAAAAAGGAAGATAAACATGATGCAAAAAGCAAAAAATCAAAATTGACCAAAATTATTTAATTCACGTGACTTGGGAGCATTGGAAGAAGCTCCCAAAAGGAGCAACTAAAACGAATTTAATCAACCCATTAGGCGCTTGGCTGGACAAGTCAAATAACTTTTAAAAACTAAATCCTATGTGCTATTAAAATAATCCGCAAGCACCTAGATTAATATTTACGTTATGAAAATCCACGTGACGCACGTTACACTAGTAACATAAATTACAAAGCTGTCATAAATTCGCGTTCGCGGACTACTACCGCGCATGAAAGCGCTATTTTACACGTACACGATACTTGAAATTAATCAAACTTCTCTTTCAGTAGTAGTTTAGCGCGGTCACATCCCCACCCCCTATACCCCTCCCCAATTTAGAAATACTAAAGTCCAAATTGACAAGTCGCGGGTTCGAGCATCATTTTACCGTATTACCCCTTAAAATAACAAATTGTCCAGGTAATGGCCATACGCGACCAACACAAACACACATGCCCAACCCACAACCACCAAACCATAGCGCGTATTAGAGCAACTTAAGGGCAGATCTTTCTTGGATATTTGGAATTGATAAACTGGTTAACTCAAAGTCTCTTCAGGGCATACAACTGCACCTGAGCCGGTCTTTCTGTTGGTGTGCCAGTCGATGTGACGGCACAGCTGCAATATCAACGATGGGTGGATTGTGGACCAACAGGATAGGATTCAACGGATAGGATGGATGCTCAACACAGATGAAGATTGGAATTTTGTAAATGTCGCGACGCGTTTGTCATGCTTAACTACTAACATGTCAGCGAAGCGAGGGGATGGGAGAGGTTAATTAATACCTCTTCCGCTTCTCGCAGACCTGCAAAAATACGATACATATTTTGCATTGCCTGGTATCAAAAAAGCAGTATTTGGAATAAACAGATAGATAGTTCCTGAATTCCTGTACGCAATATAGCGTCACCAGTCGTTATTTCAACAAAATAAAACGAACGTCTTATTTAGGGAAATAGCCCGCCTTATCGCCAAAGATTCTTCTCAATACCGATGTATACGTCACGGATATTGCAGACGGACGTACACTATTTTATGGGGAAGTCAGAACACATGAAATTTTCGATGTTTGAATGTAATGAATTAGTCGAAAATTGATTTCCCTTGTTTTGCTATGCTCCGATAGGTAAGTAGCCGTGTTAAGAAACCACGAGAAAGTTGAGTTTAAGATTTGAAATGGTCATTCAGCTGTGGAACGACTGACTAGCAAGACGTGTTTTATCGAGAAGAACTATGTCGTTAGATAGTACACTACGGACAGTGAATAACGGACATGTACAGAATCGACATCGGTGGAAATTTGAGGGAGATGTTGTTTGAGCCAGCAGAGGTTCAAAAGCCATATGCCAAAGTATCAGCGCCATGTACGTATGGTTATTCTGATTCTGTTAATCAACGTATGTGGGGTGGGGCAGGTCAGGCCCCATGAACATTTCTTGAACAGAGATACACACACACACACATACCGGTGCACCAGCTTTGGTTCCTTTTGAGCTTATTCAGACATAACAGTCGTACAACGAGGTATCGCCGGATCTGGTTGTACTAGTAGAGAGGCGAACAACATCGGAAGAAACTGCCCTTTCACCAAGAACGAACTACCAGAGAAATGAGACCTTCTCTATGGAAGATTCCAAGCCCATGGAATTTTAAGATGAGTATTGTATTTTTCATTTTGAAACGGGGCCAACTATTATATTGATTTTGGCAGGTTCAAGACAATCCGATTTGGATGGAATTCATTACCATAAAACTATGTCTGATTTTAAAAGAAAGTTCATTTGTACATGAAGCAGTAAAAGATATTTTGGAAAAGGTCTGATTTAAAAATGTGAAAATGTTTTTTTGTAATTCCATTCAATGCTTCAGTTCAAAATAATGGCAAAAGAGGTTGCTTGCTAAAGGTTTTATACCAAGAGCTTAGTTTGAAAATGTTTATTGGGATCAGTACATATTTTGGAGTCGCTTGGGACCGTTTGGAACTCTGTGGGGTTTATTTTTAGCATACCTCAAGAGGGGTTGATAAGGGAAAGTCTTCATTGCGAGATATACGCCAGTATTGGGTGGATCCCTGTTACGAAAGTTGTGGCGTCAAAACTTTGCGGCGTCAAAATATCATATGAGTACAGTTACATGTAAAGAGTCTGTTTCGCAAATTATGACAATGTGCATTTGTATTGACATTAATAAAGCGAGGTCATGGATTTTCTACATTATGGTTTCCCAAGAGAACCTGGAACTGTATCCTTTCTGGGAAAAGACAAGTTTCCTCAAATGTACTTAGTATTCACATTCAATAGACATATTGATGTGTTTGTACGTTAAACGGAGTGTCGTATGGCTCCTGTGCTAAAAAAAAGCTTAAAGTTTTCTGATGAAGTAGTTGTGTGATGTATATAGAGTTTTCAATTATTAAAGCATAATTTGAGCAAGCAGAGTGCAAATGCTTCACAGGAAATGGCATAGTACATAAAGGATATATTAATCCAGAATTGCAAGATTTAGCCATGCAGTTTTTCAGATTTTCGTCAGGCATGTCATTCATTTTAAAATCGTTTGGCTGCCGCGGATATTTTGGATAGAGTAGATTTTTTATCATACGTCACAGAAAGATATGACTAAGGGGTTATCTTAGGCTTTAGTAAGCGGGGACTTTTAGAAATTGAATATTTTGTATCAGAACATGATACTTAATTGGCATTTTAATAATAATAATAATAATAATAATAATAATAATAATAATAATAATAATAAAACGTAGCGAACGCATTTACGTTTTGATGTAGGACTAGAATGTTTTGCACTGTTTGTCTCACCTATTACTTTGGTCAGTAGAATGTTAAGAAAAGCGGAGAGGTGCAAGGCTAAATGCGTTTTAATATTTCCAGAGTGTAATCGGCCAACATTTGGCATAAAAGAAGGAAACGTGCATTCTTTCATAGTATATTTGATGTATTTGCCTAAAGAGAAGCAGTTTTTCATACCATACTTAAATGGGGTTGATATGTTTCGTAATGCAAATGTAACATGTAATACGGTGTTATACTTGTAAAATAGTGATGACAATGAGTAGGAGTCTCGCTTCGTTAAGCGGTTATGGCGTATACCTTAAAAATTGCTATTGGCTGTTATTGGCGAATAGGTTCGGCTCATTCTCTAAATTTAAGCATTTAACATGTTTGTTATACTTTTATATTTTTGAAGCCATCGTTTAGAAGTTGTCTCGCTTCGTTAAGCGGTTATGGTGTATGCCTTTCTATTTGCTGGTATCGGCAATTATGTAGTATGTGCGTGTATCGGCGCATTAACATTCAGCATATTTGTCATACTTGTAAATTTAAAAGACATCGTGTAGGAGTTGTCTCGCTTAGTTAAGCG
The DNA here is from genome assembly GCA_964019695.1 of Loripinus fragilis. Classification (NCBI taxonomy): domain Eukaryota; kingdom Metazoa; phylum Mollusca; class Bivalvia; order Lucinida; family Lucinidae; genus Loripinus; species Loripinus fragilis. Next base: position 42,693,551 of record OZ026530.1, on the reverse strand, counting down.
GTTATGGCGTATGCCTTTCTATTTGCTGGTATCGGCGAATAGGTCATGCGTGGGGGTATCAGTGCATATGGCTTAAAAATTAACATGTTACAGGTTGTTATACTTTTTTTAATTTTTTAAGACGATGTGTAGGAGTTGTCTCGCTTTGTGAAGGATTTATGGCGTATGCCTTTCTATTTGCTCGTATAGGCGAACGTGTCTTGTGTGCGGATATCAGTGCATATGGTTTAAACATTAACATGTTATATGTTGTTATAATTTTTAATTTTTTTAAGACAATGTGTAGGAGTTGTCTCGGTTTGTGAAGGGTTAATGGCGTATGCCGTGCTATTTGCTGGTATAGGCGAATATGTCGTGTGTGCATAGGTGCATATGTTTTAAAATACGGTTTTGAAAAATACACACTGATTATTACAATGACAGACTGACAATTTCTATGGCACGCTAAGGTAGCTTACAAAGAGAAGACCAGGATAATAATTCGTCTGAAGTGAATTCTTATCTGAATCTGTTCTTTGAAGCGATTGTGTCATTCAATATTTGTATACCTACGGCGACGTTGGTCTGAGAGGTAATCGACGTCGATTTAACGTTTGTTTTTGACGTACTTAGTCTGCTTAGTGTTTGCATGCATTAGATAGAGCGAGGTGAACTGGGAACGATACAGGGGCTATCTAGGGTGACAATGCGTTTATTTTTAAAGAGCCTAGCAGTTAAAATAGAGAAGCTACTTGGCATCACGGCGGACAAGGGTCTCCCTGCTATCCGAGTCACTCATAAAGAAAGAGCTGATAGAACGAATGCATCCTATAAGCGAGGAATTAATCGTTGAAGAAGTTATGGACTTGAAAGTAAGGATGTGTTGGCCAACTCGGTGTGTCATATGGCTTTATATATTAGTATATCTCGTTCAGTCTGCTAATACTGAATTCAAAGTCCCTTAACAAACGCATATTATAGTATTAAGGGTGCTCATGCAATGTTTGATTTCAAGTCCCCTACGGAATCTAAATTAGAACAAAATATTTTAGAGGCAGAGAAATGGAAATGATCTATGTCTATTAAGAAAAAGAACCTATACTTGTAACCGGTGAGCTGCTTTTGAAATCATATAGAAATTGTTTATTGAGAATACTCTTAAATCAGAGAATGATTTCTGCATTACTTGATAGCCTATTCCGATCTTCTCAGGAGTCATAAACTGTTGAAATTGAAATACATCGATGAAGTGTTTAACAGTGTATACATACATGAGCCTGTTTATTATATTGTCTAGTAAAACAGACAAATACAGAGACGGTACATGGATTCTAATAGCAAGAATTAGTACGATTATTTTCCGTTTTTGAAACTGGAGCAATATTTCCTATGGGCAAATATTGCCGAGGATTCAGATTTTAAAATAATTTCTAATCTGAGTGCAATCAAAACTGGTTATAAAGTAAGCAAAGATAAAAAAAAAAAAAAAAAATGTCAAATAGTAAAATGAAAAATTAGATCGTGTATCCACAACACTGATATGAATCAGTACTGTTTGCACTCATTGAGATCTGGTTGTGACTGATGCAGTCATGGCAGATTTTTCAAGTGGCAAGGTATAGATCAGACAAGGACGGTTATATGAGACTCCGTAGACGAAAGGTTAATAGTTCCTCAGTCTTTTTGAGATTAATTATAGTATTGCAACATTTCAGCCCGTTCTTTTAGCTTCAGTCGGTCGGTAGTTCCAGCGGCTTATACCAAAAAATAAGATTTTTGTTCTTGTTGTATTTAACTGCCAACGGAAATTTTTTGCCAAACCAGTTTTTGGCAAAATGACCTAGTAATTTTAGTTGACATAGAAAGCTAAAGTGACTTATTTCCAGTAGAATAGACCCTACTGAGGAAATTCTATAGGTTTTTGGCTTAAAATCTGTAATGACCTAGAAAATATTCCACAACAAAGGTCAAAATCCCCGCGGGGATTTGCAAATCCCCGCGGGGAAAATATTTCCCCGCGGGGATTTTTCACCATCCCCGCGGGGATTTTTTCCCCGTGCGAAAAATTTCCCCGCGGGGATTTTCGAAAATTCTAAAACTCAGTTTTTTATTCAAATATGACAAGATCTCATGTTAATGGTGTGTAAAAATGAATGTCCACCAGTAATAACAATTTTTCATTTTTCCCCGCGGGGATTTTTCCCCGCAGGAATTTTTGGAGAAAAAATCCCCACGGGGATTTTTAAAACATCTGTTTAAGGCTCTAAAATCAAGCTTAGGTTCACTCTTGCAATCTGTATGACACATTTGAGTATGTTTCAAGTATATATTAACATTTTGATTTTCCCCATGGGGAAAAATCCCCACGGGGATATTTCCCCGCAGGAATTTTTCCCTGCAGGGATTTTTCCCCATGGGGATTTTTTTTCTGCACAGTATTCATCCTTAGAGGATCTTATTCAATGGAAAAGTATTTTTTCTGCATTTATTCACATTTATATTGTATATGGTATGGATCCAGCTCAGTTGCTGCATGTTGTAGTGAAGCAAGCGGGTAAACTGTATTTAAGATTTACTTGGTCACAAATCCAAAGACAGTTTTTCACATTATGCTGCCCATATATCTGTATTCACAGTAAAGCTGCACCTGTTAGGGCCACCTGCTTGTTCCATCTCTTTGTTCACTTTGCAAAGAGTTTAGATCCAGATCAGGCCCTACATCTCGGGTACAGATTACAGGATCAAAGTTGTTTGATATTGTGGAGTTTTTTTTCTGAATTTGCTTGGGCATAGTAATAAAACTAATATTATTAATATCAGCAAATAAAAATAAAGCATTTGTCTACATTAACAGTTTTTGTTAAATAGTTGAGAGGTTATATGATTTTAGCATTTGTGTTGTCTGCTGATTCTTCATGATTTAACTTCTTCAAAACAAATTCAGTAATACCAACAGAATGACAAACAGTTGGATTCGGACTTTGTCTTAAGGGATAATTAGTAGATTTGTTTTGACATGCACAGTCAAACAAACCGTGCCTCCTTTAAGCAATAACTGTTTGAATACAGATCAGGCCCTACATCTCAGGCCTGATCAGAATCCAAACTGTTTGACATTGTGGTGGTATTCCTGAATTTGCTTAGTAATAAAACTTATATTAATATCAGCTAAGTATACATAAAACATTTGTCCACTTTAACAGTTTTTGTTAAATAGTTGAGAGGTAACATAATAATTTTAGCATTTGTGTTGTCGGCTGATTCTTTATAAAATTACTTTTTCAAAACTAATTCAGTAATACCAACAGAAAGACATACAGTTTTGATCCGGATCAGGCCCAAATGAAATATTTATTCATAATTTAGATGACCTTTTGGGCCATCTGCTAGGGTATTCTGTTGGTAGACTTTGAACAGTTTAAATCCAGATCATACTTGGCTGCATAGCACATGGCAGTCAGTAATATGTCTGACTACAGATGTATGTCTTACTGCAGTTCCGGGGGTCGCAAATTCGATCCCAGTCTGGTCCCAAAATTTCTTGGAGACTGATCATGAAATAATTTCTATGGTTATTTTCCTCCATTCTGCTGATTTATTCAAGGATTATTGTCAGAACTTTATGCACGAACTACTGGTTAACTGCTTGTTCAAACTTGCCCAGTAAAAAAAGTGTGGTTAAGTGAGCTGACTGTCCCGACATGACCATAGCTGTTGAGTGAGACGTAAAATAACAAGGTAAACCAAACTAAAATACAGATCATACCTACACTAAACATCAGGCCTGATCAGGATCCAAATTGTTTAACATCAATTTGGCACCAGGACTCTCAGATGGTTATATTACAAACTGTATCCTGCATTGTGACAAGGATTTTTACTACTACACAAGAACGTAGCCAGCGATTACTTTTTTCCTTAAATTATTGTCTGCTCATACATTCAAATGCACTACAGACTGGGTTTTTTCAATAAGATTTTTCATGGAAGGAAATGTTTACAAGGGAAGCAGTCTGATCTGGGTCTGTATTGTTTGCAGTATAAGCTAAATAAGAACATTTACAGACCAGGGAAGCAGACAAAAGTGGCTAAATAATGTTTTATTAGTCAGGGCAGGCCTTGAAATATCATAAAATAGCACTTGCCCTGCATCACAAAGTATTTGCATATATTATATATATATATATATATATATATATATATATATATATATATATATATATATATATATATATATATATATATATATATATATATATATATATATATATATATTTATTGAAAAAAAATCACTAGAAATATCAAAATTTTCACTTGCCCTGCAGCCTAAGGCACATGTAAATCCGAGCAGATAAGTGCTATTTTCCAGCCCTGTGGGGGCAGGGGCAGTTGACTGCTGCATACCCAATTCCCTTTAATTTGAAATGCAACATGACAGTGTTCTGAAAAAGTTGAAATTTGACCTTTTGACCCTATCCCCCAGGGGGAGGGTGGTGGTCTGCGGGAAAAAAAATATGTGCTGCCATGTTGCTGCATACCTGATTCCCTTTAATTTGATATGCAACATGACATTCTGGAAAAGATGAAAGTTGACCTTTTGACCCTATCCCCTGGGTAAGGGGATGGGATTCTGGGGGCAAAATATTTGCAACAATGTTGCTGCATTCGTGATTCCATTTAATTTGATATACAACATGACCATGTTTTTAAAAACTTGAATTTTGACCTAGTGACCCCACCCCATGATTTGGGGAGGGTCTATGGGCAAAATATTTGCAACCATGTTGCTGCAATAGTGGTTCCCGTTTAATTTGATATACAACATAGAGGGCATTATGGGGAACATTCATGTGAAGTAATTTTACAATTGGACCAGTGGTTCGAAGAAGATGTCATTTAAAGAAAAAGTTTACTGACAACGGACAAAGACCGATCACAATAGCTCACCTTGAGCCTTCCCCTCAGGTGAGCTGAAATTAGCCATAACTCAGTAAAAAATTTGCAGATTACCCCCTTTTTCTAAGTTGACCTGTATTTTATGATGCTTGACCCTTCTGTGAAGTTTGAATGAAATTGATGCATCCCTTCAAGGGTTATCGATTGGTAACCAATGTGTGACAATGGGGAGAACTATTATGCCGACGAAGACATGATCCCTAAGTGTCGACCATGCTTCGCAGGCGATACAAAAGCATGGGGATAATAATCTGTCCCACTTGATTATGTCTACTACAAAGATTTTTACTCTTCTCCAATTCAGTGATTTTGTACAGCAACTTCTTGCTTTTTTGCCAGATGGCTTGTCCATCAGTTTGCAGATTTACATATACAAATTTTACTCCATAAAACATTCTATCCTGCTGAACAATATTCTATAGTCCTCCCTGAATTTCAAGGATGTGTTGCATGGTTTCAGTTTTACAATTGACTTATCCTTTTTCTCATCTAGCATCTGCTATAGTTTGGGTATGAGACTGTCTTCACATTTGGTGTAACAGCAAATGAGTGTCCATGAATCTGTAAGAAGAATATCAAGGGTTACTGTTAATTTGCAAATTCAACTTTTAAATATGTGAGAGCAAAATTCATCAAATAAAAATACAAAACTTAGATCCTTTGACAGCAATGAAGACATTGGAAAGAAATAGAGTGGGCCATACTGTGCTATTTTGGATAATGGATTCTCATATCCTGCATAGAGTAACAGGTTTTTTTTTAAATGTTATTTAGTCGAGCCAGGGGCCCCCAAAAACATTTGTTTTGGATGCTTAAAAGAAGTGTCTCATTGAGACATCCCTTTTGAATAACCACAACAAAGGTTTCCTTTAGAAAATAAGAAAAACTATTTTTAATACCAAACTCTTATCTAGACGTGTATGCCAGGAATATGTTATCTATGCTGAACAAATAATGTGAGGAAGAAGGCAAAGATCAGGAATCAATACAATCAACCCAAGTCTGCACTTTGTTGGTGTAGACCACATGCTCTGTGGCCTCTGACCTTATCTACACTATTTCCCTATGTCCCACAAAAAAAGTAAACTTTAAGACTTTTCCTACTATTTTAATTCCTCTGCTGATGACCTTTGCAAATAGGATGGACTCAGATCAGGCCCGACAAAGCCTTGGGCCGGATTAGGACCCAATATGTTTGATAATCTCAAGATCTTTTTGAAAAAGACGACTTTGAAAAAAAACGCACACAACCAAAGGCATGCCAAATTACCCAATAGGTGTCCGATCTGGGTCTGCACTGTTTAGCTTTGTTCCTCAAAAAGGATATTAGGCTTATTTTGGTTATTTTGTTTGTTTGATTTGATGCTTTACATCCCATCAACAACCTTTCAGTTATGAAGGGACGGACGGACCTTCCTGGGTTGATTTGTCTGTTTGTTTGATTTGATCATTTACGTCCAACCAACAATCATTCAGTTAATAAGGGACGGGTCTTCCTTGGTTGAACCAGTACTAAAGTAAGAATTAATGTGTCTTGCTCAAGGACACAAGGCAGTGATGCTAGTAAGGCTCGAACCCACGGCCCCTCAGCCTCAAGTCACACACTCTACACTGAGCGACTGTGCTCCCTATTATGTTGGTTATGTCTGTCATGTTGGTTATGGCTGTCTACTAGTGTTTTCTGCTTATAATCTTTGCAAATATGGTTGAACCAAGATCAGGCCAAACAAAATGTCGGGCCAGATCTGGATCCAAACTAGTAGACATTCTAATGGTAGAGACCTTCATCAGACCCCACATTCTGTAGTCTGATCTGGGGCTACACTGTTTGCCTATGCCCCGCAAACAGGATACATGTACTAGGCTTATGTTTATTAACTGTAGTCTGCCAATAATCTTAGCAAACAGGTTGGAACCAGATCAGGCCTGACCAAACAAACAGATTGGACCTAAGATCTTGATCCAAACTTTTTGCGAACTGAAGGTAAAGACAATACATTCTTTGGTATCTGATCTGGTCTACGCTCCACAAAAAGGATATCAGGCTCACATTTTGTTAACTCTTTGCCTTCTACACTAATGTCATCTGCTGATATACCTAGATCAGACAAGACAAAACAATTGGTCTGATCTGGATACATTCTCTTGGACGCTCTTAAGAAATTTTCATAATAGATGACTTTGGAAAAAATCAGGAGATGACAAAAAAGCATGCAAAATTACAGAAGACAGATAGTTTAAAGGAGCTCTCTGAGAAAAAAACCCAGGCCTTTTGTTTAGAGTGTGTACCAGAAAATAATTTTCTTGTTTCTCAACCAAAACATATGTTGTGGGTACTAAAAAGTACCGTCTCAATGAGAGGTTCTTTTGAGCACCAAAACATAGGTAAGAAAATATTTACAATTTTACGCTGCAATTTTTGGTTTATCTAAACCTATGAAACCCACATCTTTTACCTATTACTTTGTTTCATACATTTTGTCATCTGCTGATTTTTTCAAAACCATCTTTTTCGAAAAATTCCTTCAGGAACACCCTGAGAGTGTCAAACAGTTTGGATCTAGGTCAGGCCCAACACATTAAATGTCATTAATTTGTCATAAAATCAAATCTAGTTAATAGTCAGAAAAGGTGCCTGGTTATTGACTCCTTGTAATGAGCTGTATACTGACTTGCCCATGTGTATAACATAAATCATTCAGGGTCATACAGTTTGGAACCAGATCAGGCCCAACACATTAAATGTCATTAATTTGTCATTAATGGTCAGAAAAGGTGCCTGGTTATTGACACTTGTAATGAGCTGTAATTTCTTGACCAGGTGTATAACATAAATCATTCAGGAACACCCTGAGAGTGTCGTCAAACAGTTTGGATCCAGATCAGGCCCAACACATTAAATGTCATCAATTTGTCATAAAATCAAATCTAGTTAATAGTCAGAAAAGGTGCCTGGCTATTGACTCCTTGTAATGAGCTGTATACTGACTTGCCCATGTGTATAACGTTAATCATTCAGGATCATACAGTTTGGATCCGGATCAGGCCCAACACATTAAATGTCATTAATTTGTCATAAAATCAAATCTAGTTAATAGTCAGAAAAGGTGCCTGGTTATTGGTCACTTGTAATGAGCTGTATACTGACTAGACTATGTGTATTACATAAATCATTCAGGATCATACAGTTTGGATCCAGATCAGGCCCAACACATTAAATGTCATTAATTTGACATTAATAGTCAGAAAAGGTGCCTGGTTATTTACACTTGTAATGAGCTGTATACTGACTTGACCAGGTGTATAACATAAATCATTCAGGAACACCCTGAGAGTGTCGTCAAACAGTTTGGATCCAGATTAGGCCCAACACATTAAATGTCATTAATTTGTCATAAAATCAAATCTAGTTAATAGTCAGAAAAGGTGCCTGGCTACTGACTCCTTGTAATGAGCTGTATACTGACTTGCCCATGTGTATAACATAAATCATTCAGGATCATACAGTTTGGATCCAGATCAGGCCCAACACATTAAATGTCATTGATTTGTCATTAATAGTCAGAAAAGGTGCCTGGCTATTGACTCCTTGTAATGAGCTGTATACTGACTTGCCCATGTGTATAACATAAATCATTCAGGATCATACAGTTTGGATCCGGATCAGGCCAAACACATTAAATGTCATTAATTTGTCATAAAATCAAATCTAGTTAGAAGTCAGAAAAGGTGCCTGCTTATTGACCACATGTAATGAGCTGTATACTGACTTGGCCATGTGTATTACATAAATCATACATTATCATACAGTTTGGATCCAGATCAGGCCCAACACATTGAATGTCATTGATTTGTCATTAATAGTCAGAAAAGTTGCCTGGTTATTGACCACTTGTAATGAGCTGTATACTGACTTGAACATGTGTATAACATAATCACATAACTAATATGTTCAAAGCCCCAACAGAAGTTTTTTAAACTTGAGTGGATTAGGTTTGATGACTTCAGAGTATGGTGCTTGGAGTACACCATGTATTCTCAGCCGCCTGCTAGTTAGTTGCTTTGAAGTACTCCCATCTCATTACTCATAGGTTAACATTTGGAAGGGTTTTTAACACTTTGGTATCTAGTGTCATCTGCTGCTAACCTAAAAATGCAAACTGTGTGCATCCTGATCAGGCTCGACTGATCTGGACCGAAACTGTTTGACTCTCTGATGGTGTTTCTGAAAGAACATTAGGGAAAAAACAGCCGATGACAAAAAAGCAAGCAAAATAACCCAGGTTACAAAATGGACACACATTAAACTCAAAATTACAACTTTGGTGCAATTCACTTTTATTCTGAATTTTTCTCATAAAACAAGTTTCTTTTTCCAGCTGTTAAAACTTTATGATGTGAAAGAATTTTACGTACCCCAGATCAAACTTCTAGCACTTAAAAGTTGGTATTTACAAGAAATAAATAAAACCCTGACAGACCCTCTGGATTGGTACTCTAATCTCAGAGTTTAAGAAAGTTTCCCAGACTTTACAGGACAGTCGGTCTGGTGGATTGACAAACCACAATTTCACCAGACCGACACCATATGAGAACGAACAACAAAAAAAGAAAAAAATATAAGTTTTTAAGTTTGAATGTAATATTATGTATAAAGACCAATGAAGGCAAAATATCCAAGACAGCTCAGTAAACAAAATATTGATTGCTGCTAAACACAGTTTTCAAATATGACTTTTGATTGGTTGATTAAAACAGAGTATTTTGTTATATTCCGCCAAAACAGTAACTTTTGGGCACAGTCGGTCCTGTGACGAGGTAACTCTTGTCAGACTGCAGGTTAATCCGCCAGTCAGGACCGCCGGTCCCGTAAAGTTTCATAATGACTGTAATCTATTCCTAAATGCTTACATAAATCACAATGTACATGCCAAACATTCCAAAAAGATTGAATTCTATATTGTCCCTTTGGCATACAGTGTGTTTACTATGTACATGTAGTACTAACACCAACAAAAATAAAAAAACCTACCACATCCACTCTATGTGCGTAAATACGGGTAATAACATGTCTCCCATAATAAGTCTATGGGGATTTTTCCAAAGCTCAAGGGCAGCTTACTCCTATGTCCTAATGGTTGGATCTTGGCGAATTTCCAAACCAATCAGAGATTCTATGGTTGTCCTTGTTACCTGCAAGAATAAAAATGAAAGTGTAAATTCTGATATAATTTCGCTCCCTTACAGTCTGGGTCTTATCACCAGTTTTTTCTACCAATATTGAATACCAAACTATGTAAAATTGCTTTTACTTAACCCACATCATCTGTGGTGTATCATCGCATACAAATTGAGGGTCTATTTTGTATGATAAATTTCTAAAAAAAATTGTGGACGACGGAGTGACTAATATACTATTAGCTCACCCATGATCCTTTGGCTCAGGTGAGCTAAAAATATAGTATTTCTGTCCCTGTGGAATGTCTTTAATTTTGCATCTTACTGGGTAATTTTGAATGCTTTTTTTGTTGTCTGCTTGAGCTATCTCAACAGGTTCTACATATGTAAAATATCTTTTAAACTCATTACCACCACTCACTACTTTTGTTATCTGCTCCCTAAGCTGCAGCTTAAGTTTTTAGGTGGCCTATATAGGTAGTCTATGACAGCTCCTTGTGAGCAGTCTAAGGTCATGCTTCCATAAGATCTAGGCTGAAGTGCACTTGAATATACAGGCAGCACAGTTGTAATAAGCAGACATCTTTTTCAGGACAAAATATTCCCATGTAAGGAACTGTCTGCCAGTGGCAAAAAGTCATCTGCTGCTGATCTTTTCATACAGTTTGAACCCAGATCAGGCCAGACAAAACATTGGACCTGATCTAGATCCAAAATGTTAACACTACATGGTTGCGTCCCTGCTGAAAGATTTTTTGAAAAATTATTTTAAAAAGGTCAACAGATGACAAAAAAATCATGAAAAATTACTCGGCATACTGAGTTAATTCATGCTCCTATTTAACCACATTGACCTACAAGACTATAAACTGATTCTTTGCATGCGGGGGGTGGGGAAGTGAGGGGTGGAGTAATTTTGTTAATGCTTTTGCTGTCGTATGCTAAATGCCATACCAATGTTAAAGGTCTGTTTATATAAGTTCTCAGGTGCTGCATAACTCAGTATCTTAGATCAAAATTACAATAAACATGGATTTGCCCATTTTGTATGTGAAGGAGTCACAGGTTGAAATTTCTATATTTAAACTCTTTGCATTCTGGGTACATGTAATTGTTTATTCTTATTCTTTTGTTGTCGTCTGCTGACTTATTTCATTTTGTTTTTCATATATATAATTCTTTCAGAAACACTAAAAGAGTGTCAAACTGTTTGAATTCAGATCTCGACCGACATTTTATCAAATTGGATCCAGAATTTCAGTCCTAATCTGGATCCAAACTGTTTGCAAAGGTTACAACATATGACAAGCTAAAGTGTTAATTTATAACTGTCAATGAAGAGTGATTGATTTAGTCACTGCATTTTCAAAATTTTAACTCAATGGATTCCATAACTACACTGCTCAGAGAACTACAAACACAAAAGTCACAGACCAACCTGAATAGGATGAGTAATCTACTCAGGGATAATTATTACTTGTATATTTATTTATTGAAAGCTAGTATGTATAAGACCAATTCACCAATTGGAAGATTCCATTTTAGAAAATCAGAATCTTAAGTGGAGAAACATGGAAACATGTTCTCTTTCTAGTCTAGTGTATGCTGCTAAATGAGCAGTCTACTCAGGGCAAATATTTTTTCTTTCATTTATTGGCAAGTCAGTTCACCAAATGGAAGATTTTGCTTTAGAAATATAGGGTCTATAGGGGTGAAATACAGAAAAATGATCTCATTCTAAGTGCCGCTGAAGAAACAATATTATCCATTCCACAAGGAGAAACACAAATTTTATTTCACCACTTCATTTTAACATGTATAAAGGGCTTTAGATAAGCTTGCGTACCGCGTAAATAACACAAATATTTGGCAGGATATGTGTTTACTTAAATTTTAGAACGTATCATGTACGAAAAACAAAGTAAGCATTCCTCATTCAATGTTTTTCCAGAGCATAATGTCCGAAATATTATATTTAGTTTCTTGTTCACACGATAGGAAAAAGGTAGAAGTAATCCAACAATTTTCCTTTCGGCATGAATGCATAGCAAATCTTCGTAACTGCATTCTAAATATAGATCAGTTAGAAATGAAGCAAGCGCAAATCTCCGACGGATCAACGGTGTAGCTTGTGGAAACAATCAGAAACCACAGAGGAATGCTGTGTGTTTTGCTTTCGGTTTCACGACACGCTGTCAAAAGAAAGTCATTAAATTCAAGCCATATCCTAGCACACAATGCTTTCTTGCAAGAAGGAACAGTATTTTCCGTAAACATCTCTGAAATCCAGCCGCCTTTTCTTTTTAGAAAAGTGATCAGATGACCTGTGTCGCTAGAATCCAATACACAAAATCCAAACAAGTATTGGCGTATGCAAAAGTTGGTCCTATTTATCTATTATCGTTTTTCGGTCTATCTGTCTGATGAGAATAAATTTCTATAAAATCATCTTTTTCTTAAGTTTTTAAGTAGCACCTAGTTCCTGAAGATTCTACATTTTGATGATTTCCACACAACCCCCTCCCAAAGCATACAATTTAAGCCACCTAAAGGGGACTCATAATGCTCCGAATGGCACTATTTTTTCCAAAAATTCTTCATCTCCCGCACCCTACCCCCATTCCCATTGTGGCTTAGTTGTATTCCTGCTAAACCCAAAACCTACTATGCCAAAGAGAAATTAAATATCGTTTACTTTTTTGTTAATGAATAGCATAGGAAAACAAACAGCAAGCCCAGGCTCAATTGAAATAATTACTTTGTATGTTTTTTTAAGACGAATAGTCATCAGTAATCATAAAAATTTCTTGTTACACCTTTTTTAAAAATGGACAAGTACAGTACTCTTTTGAAAATAAAGCTTATCTAAAGCCCAGTATATATATGAAAAAAGATTATTCTGGACATTTCCATTATTATTATTATTATTATTATTATTATTATTATTATTAATCATAGTTAGCTCTGAAGAGTCAGACTATAGACACAGTGCACTTATAGGGTGGAATACAGCTAATACTTGATCAGAGACAATATGATAAAATTTGAAAGTGGACATATAATAGGTCACATGGACATATTGATCTATAATTTGCAGACATCTGTATATTTACCTATCTGTAATTTTTTGATAGTAGATGCTGTAGAGCATAGATAAGAAGCTACTTATACTTAGATTAATATAAGACTATATACTCAATATGAAGGACAAGTTTCAAACAACCAAATTTTTTTTGTCCTGTATATATAGGTTCTGTTAATTGACAATAGGAAAAGGTTGAAAAATATCTTGAAATCAAGTCTGTATAGTTAGTAGATTTTTCAGCAGGACAAGGGTAAACCATGGCCAGGAGACTAGGATGACTATTTCCCTGCTAGCAGTAACTTTTGTCATCTGCTGATAACATTTGAAAACAGTTTGGATCCAGATCAGGACCAACAGAATGATCTGGATCCAAACAGTTTGACATTTTGATTTTGTTCCTGAAAGAGAATGATCTGGATCCAAACAGTTTGACATTTTGATTTTGTTCCTGAATGATTTTTTGATTGAAAGAAGTCAGCAGACGACAACAAAATCGCGAAGAAGTATGCAGCATGTAAAGATATACATATAAAAAAATGCTAACTATTTCTCCTCTTTGTGTTTTTGTCCAGCAATTTTAAGTCCTCACTGAGCATCAGCATATTGTGTTTACGAAGATCTGGGAAGTCTGGTCAGACTTTACAGGATTTGATGTTCGCAAATATATAAAGATGTTAGGGAGGGGGTTCGCTTTGCTGATTTTATTTCTTTTTTATGAAATATCCTGTGAAAATGAAACAATTCGGTCTCACTGAGACCAAATTATTTCATAGCATATTTCAAAGCGGTGGTAGCGGAGGGGGTACAAAACAAAACACTATGGATCCGCCACTGAATACCGCCTTAGTGATCACACATTTCAGTTTTAAATGAAATACATGACCATATAATTTACCATTACCACTTTTTCACCTTGTAAGCAGTTTAAATTAGAGAAAATATCCAGCCAGGTCCTGATCCATGCTCAAATCAACTACTGAGCATGTAATTTATAATGCTCATAATGTTAAAATGCCAACATTGTTGGCATTTTAATATTTAGCAACATCTGAGAGTTTAAAAAGAACATTTTTTTCGCTATATTTTGTTGAAATGTTGATAAGTTGTAATTTAAATTCTAAAAATGCTGCCTGCTTATTACATCTGCTGCATTGATTCATATGCATTTAAGACTAGTTTTATCATGGAAGCAAACAATATGAACCCTGATCAGAGGAGCCATCTGAAATGGGTTCATATTGTAATAGAAGCCATCAAAGTACATCAGCAGATGAAAAATCAGCCAACATTTGAGCCGGGACATGAAATTTCCAGAAATGTGGTATGTGAAACCAGCGAAGGCTCAGACCAGCCTGCGCATATGTGCAGTCTGATCAGAGCCTTTGCTAGTCCCTTGAATATTTTATGAGTGTTAAGCTACTAACCGAACAGCATTTGGAGTTTCTAAGCTCAAAAGGAGACTGGACAGGCTCGTCTGAGTCTACACTATTCAAAATACCACAATGTTGGAAATCACGCCGATACTCATTTGTCATGAATAGCAGGAAAAGGGTTAGTGTTTCAAACAACTGACCATTGATCTTTTAATTTTATCATGTTTGAACGATCACAAATTTTCTGTTGTCCGCCCATTATTTATGGTGTATACTTTTTTTTATTATTTTATTATGTAGTCCTTGCTCCATGTGTATGCCTGGTATAAGCATATCAAACAAAAAGGGACCTAACTCTTTTAGTGCTGTATTTAGGAAATTGAATTTCAAATGATGAGCTGAAATAATTTGCTGAAGAAAGCAAAGAAATATAGATGACATGTTTAGATAAACAAACATTTTCAGAGTAGAATTTTAAATATTTTCTTACCCATAATTTTTTGCGTATGTTTTGGATGCTCAAAAGAACCCTCTCATTGAGAGGGTTCTTTTGAGTACCCACAACATATGTTTCGGTTGAGAAATAAGAAAAATGTTTTTCTGTTACGCACCCTTACTAAAGGCCTGAGATTCTGATCCAATTGTTCTCTAGGAAGAATAAAGTCTACCAAAGTACATAATCATGTACTAGCAGTTGAGTTAGTTGAGCAAGCAGACAACATTAAATTTTGTAGTGAATGGCAGAAACTGGTTAAGGCCGTTTTTGTTTGACCTTCTTTTTGTGTGTGTGTACTCTTGTATGTCTGTGTTGACTGTATAAAAAGATACAAGTGAAAGATAGGGGTATCCATAAACCTATTGCACATGAAATTAACTCAATGCATGTTGCTTTGGCCATTTCATGGGTAGTATTAACACTTTGCTTGCCAGCGCAGGGTTCTCACTAACTCCAAATTTGGATTATTTTACTCCAACTTTTTGATTCTGACTCTAACTTTTTCAAAAGTGCCAATAGAACTCTGGCAAACAGCAATTTTACTCCTATTTTCAAAATCCTAGTGGCGAATTTTGTCGTCTGCTGATGATCTTTGCAGTTTGGACCTAAATCAGGCCCGCTAGAACATTGGGCCTGATCTGGATCCAAACTGTTTGACAATGAAAGAATTATTTGAAAAAGTGAATTTTGAAAAATGTCAGCAGACCACAAAAAGGCATGAAAAAAAAAACAGCATGCAAAGAGTTAATTTGAATCAGAATCAAATATACTGTTTGGCGAAACAGAGTTAACTTTGTGTAGTACATAGGATAAATAGAAAGTTAGCCTCAAAATACTGAAGGCTGTAGCAAGACTGTGTACATGTGCAGGCTTGTCCGAGCCTTCACTGACAGCATATGTCAGGCCTTTAGTTAAGAGTGTGTACCCCCCAAAAAAATACTTTTCTTATTTTTCAACCAAAACATATGTTGTGGGTACTCAAAAGAATCGTCTCAATGAGACGGTTCTTTTGAGCACCCAAGTCATATGCTAAGAATTATGGGTAAGGGGATTTTTACAATTTTACGCTGCAAATTTGTGTTTATATAAACCTGTGATATGTTATATGTACCAAATGTTTGGCCCATATTATGAGTTGAATGTTTCAAGGTATGCAAGTGTTATAATTATGATAATAAACTTTTCCTGCTAGATCTCATTGTTATTCATTCTTGCACTAGGCTGAAGCTATATAAAAAAATGGCATACCTTAAAAAAAATATTTTGTTGAAACAGGTCCATTTTTTTTTAAATCAATAACCTCCAGGCTAGATCTGGACCCAAACTATTTGCAACAAAGAATTAAACAACTAATATAGGCAAATAAGCATATATTAAAAAAAAAGAGTCTCAGATCAGCATGCTTCAAGAAGAGCAGTCTGATCACCCCTGCGAAATTATGTTCTACAAATTGGAGCAGTTCTAGAACAGTTCTAGAACGTTTAGAACAGTTCTAGAACGGTTCTAAACCAGTTGAAAATGATAGTTCTAGAACTCTTGTTCTACAACCGTTCTAGAACACTGTTCTAGAACAAATCAAGAACATTTCTAGAACTTGTTTGGTTCTGAAAGCATTCTAGAAATAGTCTAGAATACTTTTAGAACGATTCTAGAACCAGTTAGTTCTACAAATGTTCTAATAATATTCTAGAACACTTTCTAGAACTTTTCTAGAACTTAATAAGTTAAAGAAATTTTCTACAAAATTATACAAATTAAGTTCTAGAACATATTTATTACTTTTTAGAACGCACAAGTTCTACAAATGATCAAAACTATTCTAGAACATATTTTGTACTTTTTAGAACCCACAAGTTCTACTAATGTTCTAATAATGTTCTAGAACATTTTCTAGGACTTTTCAAGAACAAAATAAGCTAAAGAAATTTTCTTCAAAATTATA